>CM068732.1:18456761-19656761 GCA_035136125.1 Quercus rubra | reverse complement strand
ATGTACTATGAGGTTAAGGAATTAAATAAACATGAAGCTCATGAACTCTTTTGTCTACATGCCTTTGGAAGAAATAAACCCAAGGAAGATTATTCGGAACTTGTTGACCAATTTGTACATTATGCCAAAGGCCTTCCATTAGCTCTAAAGATAATTGGCGTGGATTTGTATAGAAGAACTAAGCATGAATGGAAAAGTGCATTAGAAAAATATAAAAGAATTCCTAAGAGAGATATTCAAGAAATACTCAAAATAAGCTATGATAGTTTAGACCAAACTCAACAGGAAATTTTTCTTGATATTGCATGTTTCCTTAAAGGATCCCACATGGATCTTGTTATAGATATCTTGACTAGTATGAGTTTGTATGAACCATATTATGATATTAAAAGCCTTATTGATAAGTGTCTCGTAATTGTTACTAGAGATAACAAACTATCGATGCATGACTTGATTCAACAAATGGGCCAGGAAATTGTTCGACAAGAATCAGCACAAATGCTCGAGAATCGTAGTAGGATATTGTGCTTTGAGGATGCTCCTGATGCACTAATGGGAAATATGGTATAAGTTATTTTGATTTAATTTCCCCTTTTTCACAATGTTTATTTAGTGATTTTCTTTTCCTTTGTATTTGATTATTTATTTTTAAATTTTAAGAAAATTTAAGGTTATCATTGTGGTTTTTGTTTAAACTTTAAAAATGATTCTATTTTTTGTTAATTCTTTTGTCTAATGTTATTCAATTCATGCTTTGTTTAATTAGGGAGTAGATGAAATTCGAGGCATAAAAGTATGTTTGCTTCAACCAAGAAACGTGCAATTGGATCTTAGAAAGATGAAAAATCTCAAATATCTTATCGTTCATAATGTTATATGCGAAGACCTTAGATATCTTCCCAATGAGTTAAGGTTGATTGATTGGCCTAAATTTCCTTTATCTTCCTTCCCATCCAACTCTTTTCTTCAAAAACTCATTGCACTCAACATGCCTAGAAGCCACATTCAGCTAGATGAGCATTTTGAGGTATGAACATTAATATTTATAAATTGTTATTTCTTTAAGCAATATTTAAACGTTTGTTGAAGCTAATAAATTTCTAAATTATTTTATTTCTCTACAGAGTTGCCGGTTCAAAACATTGAAATATATGGATTTTCAATTCTGTAAAAACATTACAAAAATACCTGACTTATCCGTGATTGCCCCAAACATAAAGGAGTTGCAACTTATTGGTTGTGAAAATTTAGTTGAGGTTCATCAATCCGTTGGACTTCTTGATGCACTTGAATTCTGGTGTCTTGACAAATGCAAGAAACTTAAAATTATTCCTGGAAAACTCAAATTGAAATCTCTTAAGTGGTTTTATCTTTGGGGCTGTGACAGTCTTGAGAAGTTCCCCATTATTGAGCAAGGAAGGCAAAGATTAGCGCAACCTTCATTAATTGGAGATCTCAGTGGTGTTTGTGCGTTAAGCATAGGTTGTAAAAACCTAAAAGATGCTCCAAGTAGCATCTCTAATTTAAAAAATCTTAGGGACCTCCGTATGCATGATTTTGAAAATTTTCCGAAGGCGTTGGATACTCCTGATTGCTTCCCTAAATTAGAACGATTAGATTTTTGTTACAGCAACACTACTATCCTCCCTGATATCGCTAGCAGATTTCCTAAATTAAAAATTTTTAATGTTGAAGGCTGTCGAAACCTTCGGAAAATCCCAAGGCTTCCACCATGCATAAAAACTGTAGGTGCAAGAAATTGCTTTTCGTTGAGTTCACAATCAAGAAGAAGATTGTTGATTCTGGTATCTCTTCTCTCTCTTCTTTGTTCGTGTGTTATATAAAAATAAATAATTTTGGTTAATTTTCCCAAATATATTACTAGATTTGCTAAACTGTGGTTTCTTAAATTTGTTAATTGCAAGCAGTTTGGAGAAAAGGTAGGGCTTCCTCGAAATATAGTATGTGCAATGAGATCATCGCATCAATACTCTACATCTGAAAGCATGGCTTGTAAAATGGACTTGACATGTAACCTTGCACTTCCAGGAAGCAAGATTCCAAATTGGTTTAACCATCAAAGTGTCGGAAGTTCTATATCATTCTCTGTTGGTCGAAATTTTCCAGCAATGGCCTTTTGTGTTACTTTAGAAATGGAATTCAAGTCTTATGGGGAAAATGGAAAATTTGATTGTTCTATATATTCTTCCATCAATGGTTGTAAAAGACAGCATGAAAATTATAGATTATTATTAGATTCATCAACTATCATGTTGTTTCACTATATAAGATTTATAGATAGTTCAATGAAACCCATAATTTTAGGTGATCGGAATGAAGTTACTCTTGGATGTGAAATTTCAAATTACGATCACAAAGTAGTAGAAGTTACAATAAAACAGTGCGGGGTCCATGTGGCATGCATATGTTCCCCTCGCTTTTCTAAGGAGGCCTGCATACGAATTCATGAAAGATTGAAAGTTCCTTTCGATGAAAGATTAAAAGTATTTTTATCCAAAGTGGCTGCAGAGGTCCTCCCCTTTAAGCAGAAGATGGTCAAATGCTTCGAAGCTCAAGATACCAATTATTGCCCTCTTTGCAAAATAGCAGAAGATTCAGTATTACATCTATTTCATTGTTGCCCTTATGCCAAAGGAATGTGGTATGGTGGTAGATGGGGTTTTCGAGTCGAAATGATCCAAGCTCAATCTGTAAAGGAGTTCATTGAACAGATTATTGACCCCCCTAAGGAATTACTTGCAGAACGAGTCACTAAAGATGAATTCACATTGTATGCAGTAGTGGCGATGAAAATCCTTTGGGAGGCACGAGAGGAAGCTCTGTTTTCGAACACTAAAGCCAGCATAAACCAGCTAACCCATCGTCTTGACAAACAATATGATTGTAAATTGAGGTCACTTGGCACTACAAGGGGAGCCAAAGAGCAAAACATGGGAAGTGCTTGGACCAACCCATCTGATCAATGTGTAAAGCTTAACTTTGATGCATCATGTGATCCAAATAATGTAGGCTTGGCTGTGGTTGTTAGAGATCAAGAGGGGAATGGCATGGCAATCAGACGTGGGATAAGCCTCTGCAATAAAATGGGCAATGCCATTGGCAAAGGAGGAGAGACTTGAGCAAGCTGTGGCATAGGGTACAAAGGTAACCACTCTTTTAAATATTTGATAAAATGTTACCATGGTCTGAATGAATGAATGAACTCTCCTTTTCTAGATAGGAGCTTCAGTATATGTATGATGCTAAAATACAATAAACATTACACAATTTGATTGTTATATGACTTATATCTCTTCCTTTTTTTGTAGTCTGAAAACTCTGTTCTAGAAATAATCTTTATCCTGTTGAGGATTTATCTTTTGGATTGCAGTAAACATCATCAACTTCATTGTAAATCCAAGTTGAAGAGCATAATGAAGGTTATTTTGGTTAGGCTTCTTCTTCATTTTGAAATGGTGTAAACATTCCCCCAGCAATGAAAGTGAGCCTTGGTGTTTGACGCTGCATCTAGGTCGCTGACTTCAATCCAAGTATACTGCTGAAGAAATGAGAACATCATAATTCAAATTCAAAGAATATGACGAGGTACTATTATTACATTGAACTGTTTTCTTTTATGTTCTTTAGCCTCCAGGAATATCTCATTCTTTAGTTTTATTTTTTCGTTTGCATCTTTGACTGCTTTTGTTACTTATCTCACTATAAATTAACTAGCTCATTCATATGATTCGGTACCATCCTGTTTAAAAGGACATTAATGTAAAGAAAAATAAAAAATTGGAATTATAGAAAATAATCAATTGATTTACAGCTAAGAAATTTTATTTGTTTTAATGGAATCAATATTCAAAATTCATTATAGATAAAGGCGTGAGTTTGTAAAGGTCAATGGACAAGTATAGTATGGGACGCTAATAAGGGAAAGAATTATCTTTGCTTTTCTTATAGCTCACTAAAAGAGCATCTCCAACAGGCTTTCTAAACCCAAAATTTAGAGAGTAAACCCCCAAAATGGTGCTTCAACAGTTTCTCTAAATTACTGTTCATTAGCAAAAAAATTGTTTGCTAATGAACAATCACTCTATTGGTCTAATGACCTACTTATCATGAGCAAAACAATTAACTATAATAAAAAATTCAAACCACCAAATAAAATATTCAATTTTACTCAAGTTCACAACCGCTAAGTGCAAACATCTCAACCATTCCAGAATTTTCTCTCTCTCAAACATCTCTATCTAAACTCGATCACAATTAAAATACAAACTCAAATCACAATATTAAAAAATAAAAAAATAAAAAATAAATAAACCACAACAACAAAGCAAATTTGACTCATTTGAGCCGTGGTGGTGACAAGGATGAGCAGTAGTGGAGCAAACAAGGCGGCATGCTTGAACACTGATTTAAGGCTAACTCTCTCTTGTCGGCGATTTGTGTGTGTGTGTGTGTGAGAGAGAGAGAGAGAGAGAGAGAGAGAGAGAGTTGTATGTCTAGAGGTAGAAACAAAGAATGAAAATGAAGATAAGAGACAAAAAGTATATGTGTGTGGAGGAGAAAAAAAAAGGAAAAAAAATGAAAAAGAAAAGAAAGAAACGTATGGATGAAAAAAAGAGAGTATAAAGATACGGGAAAAATAAAATAAAGAATAAGTAATTAAAATTGAGAAATGCTACCACAATACTTTCACAATAAATCTTAAGTAGTAGGTTATTATTAGCTAATATTAGTGAGAAAAAAATAATTTTTTTTAGAAAGAGAAAAAAAATAATTATAATAGTACGTTCAAATTAAAATCAATATCAGCTTATCACAAATGATTTTTTGTGAAAGTATTATAAAAATATCATGAATATAGCTTTTAGGTATGAATGAAAGAAAATTGAAAGAGAATAAGGAAATATTAAAGAAAGAATGAAAAAATAATATTTAAATGGAATAGAGAAATGATAGAGAGTTTATTGGAAAATGTATTTGATAAATTAAGTAGGTAAAACATAAAATGTACTGTTTATTCTCCAAACAATACAAAAATTTAAAGAGTCTGCTGGAGATGCTCTAAATGGGTTCAACATAATATATAAATCTTTTTTATTTCTTATAGGGCGTATGATTATTTTAAATTGATGAGGATCGATTTCTCAAGGGTCATACTCAAGAGGTCACTTATAGCTCATAACTGAATTAAAATATTAGATGATTTAAGCTACTTGGAAAATAAGGTAATAATCTTTTGAATTGTACCTCCTTGCTCCTTCCACATCATTACAATATTGAGGTATTGGTTTTAATTTTGCGTGAATATGGAAGTATTTTCCTTCAAAAAAATTATAATTTTCATAAAGAAAATCTCTAAACGGTAAAATATTGAAAAAAAAAAAAAATGTGGTTTCTATAAACTGAACATATGGATAAAATTGGTATAAAATGTATGTGGTAGGTGTAATATACCAAAATAGACATAACTATGTTGTTAAGGCTCCTTTGTCATCTTGTAACTTGTAAGGCATATAATAATAACATTTTTTTTATAGGGTAATGACTTGTTATAAAATAAGACAAAGTTTTCTTAAAAAAATTAAAATAAAAGAAAAAGAAAAGGACACCCACTTTAACGTTTTATATTTACTTGTATTTTTTTGTAAAAGGATCTATCTCCTAGATTGCTACCACAATTTTTTCCTTTGTATACCTTCTACCATTCTACGGGCCTAGCACCACACCACTACTTTTCTACTTGCTTGTCTTCCTTTCCTCATTCCTACGGCACCACCCATTAATCTTCTTTAGCTCCAATTTTCACCCTTGCCCATAAGATTCTAGTCAAGCAAAACAGTGAGGACAACTAATCCTTGCAATGGCAACGGAGCAACAAGCTAAGAAAGACAATGGAACAAAAAGTGAACAATTGAAGGTAGACAAGAGAAAGACAAAGGCAACTGGGCAAAAGCATAGAGGAGATTGATGGTGTCAAGGCAATAGATTTTTCAAAGTATTTTGGTCATTAAGCAATGTTGTGAGGATATTTTAAGAATTTCACACTTAAAAAGGAACTTTGATAGTAAACCCATATTTGTGTTTTCACCGGTGTTTTTGAAAAAGCTTGAGCTCATTGTGTTTTGAAAATTCAGTTTTTGGAAGTTTTGAAAACATGATTTCTTTATAAACACAATGCTAAATGTTCAACTTCTAGCATTTTCATACATAAACGCGCGTTTTAATTATTAAAACGCTTATCCAAACAGGCACTTAATGAATAAGCAGTCTTTCTCTCAAAAAAAAAAAATAAAATAAAATCTCTCTCATTACCTTGTTTTTGGGGGTGTCATTTATTTTTGTCAAAATATATGTGCTTTGGAAATTCACTCACATGCTAACATGGCCTCTCTTCATTGTTGCTTCTTTTGAGGGTACTAATGTTTAAAAACAACTAGAAAGTTTTTCATGCGATGCACAAATAATGTTGTAATGTTTTATGTAAAATAGTTTTGGAGAATGTTGTACATATCATAGTTTTGAAACTCAGATCGGACCGTCCGATCGAACCGAGTTAATCATGAACCGTTAACAAGTTCGGTTTTTTAAACTAACAAAACCGAAGATCCTCATTTTTCTGTGAACCTCTCAAACCACGGTCAATTTGCATGGTTTTCAAAACTAGACACGGGTTTGATGGTCTTCCAAGGCCAAGATCTCTCACATTAGATCTGCTAAGAAAAAAGAAGAGAAGAAGAGAAGAGATCCACCAGATTTATTTGTTTAGTTAAGAAAGAGTGAGAGCCAGTGAAGAGAGAGATGAATGGGGGAAGAGACAGAGAAGATTTTTTTTGCACTTCTACTAGACTGCTGGCCTTCAGTTCTATTTGTTTCAAAACCATTGAAGAGAGTGACTAAGAAATGAGGGAGAGAAAGAGACAAGCATACTCTGTAGGCAAAAGTGAAAAAGAAAAGTAAAGAGGGGTTTGATAATAGGCAAAAATACACTTTTGATCTCTATATTTTAGTTCAATTCTCATTTTGGTCCCTAAATTGATTTTGCACCTATCCCAGTCCCTGAAACAGAAAATCATTTTCGTTTTGGTCTCTACCGTCAACCTACTAATAGAAAATTCATACATGCCAAATAGAGTACACTGCTTGCATAGTAAATGTTAACGTGGCTAATAAAATAATAATAAAAAAATTATTTGGCATTTTTTAAATGCCACATGAACATTTAAATTAATAAAAAAAATTAGGTTAGAAAATTAAAAAAAAAAAAATTAATCTAATTAATTTTTTTTTTACTTTTTTTTTTTTTTTTGGGTAAGAACCCAGAAGAGCATGAACTTCATGTTCTTCCCCAACAAACAAACAACAAGCCTAAAATTTTCTTGGGAAACAAACACACAAAAACTTAAAATTTTTTTTTTTTTTTTTTAAAAAGCTCAAAAACAAAATCATAAATCTCAATGCCCCATTTTCTCAAATCCCAGCAAAATCATAAAATCCCAAAACCATAAAGTATCAAATCAATCCAAAAATACAACACAACCAACCCAAACAAAAAATCTCAAACCTAGAAAAACTTAGCCACCACCACCACGGATCCAACAATCAAACCAACTACCATCACCAATCAAACAATCAAACCTACCACCACCATCAATTAAACCATAGTTTTAAAAATTGAATTGGTCAAAGAACTAAAAAAATGACCGGTTCCCAATTTAACCCGGTTCTTGACCGATTTTTCCTAATTTTGATCGGTTTTTTACCGGTTCTAGGTCCAGTCCAGTTTTTTGAACAGTTGATTAAACAATCAAGAGAGAGATGGGTTTAGAGCGAGAGAAAGTCAGAGATTAAGAGGAAAAGAACATACCACCACCGATCAACCCACCCAACACCACCACCATCGGTTACCACTACCATCTGTCTATGTTTCATAACAACCACAACAACGATCTAGGTCAAACCATTTGGATCTTTGGATGTGGGAAACAAGATTTTGTTAATGGGTTTTTGAAAATCAGTCACGCCATTTGGATCCTTGGATGTGGGAACCAAGATTTTGTTAATGGGTTTGGAAAATCAGTCAAAAACAACCACCACAGCTCCCACAACAATCAATATGATCTTTGGACTTGGTCATATGAGTTGAATAAGATAACAATGATATAGAACTGATAGTGGAAGAGGAAGAGAGCGACATGGTATTGGTGCCTCCGACGAATTTCTCAATGGTGGAGGACAACATTTTTAGATCGGGCTTCTCTATATCTATGTATTTATGTACCTAATGTTGAGTTTTTAACATTGTTTTTGAAGGGTTTGTTTGTTTCATAAGAAAAGTTTTAAAGATAATTTCTTTTTCTCTTTCTTTTATTTTCTTTTTCGCTTCAAAATTATGCTTTAAACAAAAATAAAAATAAAATAATTCTGTTTAAAAATTTATAATTTAATTAGATTAATTTAAACAAATTTTAATTTAATTGGAATTTTTTTTTTTTTTGAAATTTTTTGACCTGCATAGGCGCAAAATCAATTTAGTTGGTTGGAAAATGTATGTCCAAAAGGGGTTGCCTCACACTTATTAAGAGTATGTTATCTAGCCTCCACACTTATTTCTTTCTCTTTTCCCTTTACCTTTGGGTGTTGCTAATAGATTGGGGAAATTTTAGAAGGTTTTTGTGGGAGGTACGGGGAAGAATTCAAGTTTCTTATGGTCAATTGGAACATTTTTTTTTTCTTTTTTAGGGAAAAGATAAGAGTAACATTTGTTTTTGAAAACATTATATGAGTGAAGTTCGCTGCTTGCATTCTTCTCGGTTCGAGGTTATTAGATTTCATGGATTCTTTATTTATCCATTTGATTTCTTTTTTAAATTAATTTTTTTCCCTGTTGCTGATTCTTTTGTGCCTTTTCTGTACACAGCCTGTGTATTGGGATTGCACTTTTATTTAATGAATGAATATATTTTCCTATGAATAAAAAAAAATTTACTTAGCAATTTAACAAATATGTAATGCCTCAAGAGTCAAGATCTGTTAAGAATATAAAATGAGAGAAAAAGACTGAATAATCTGTATATTGATGTGTAAATAATAATGTACAATAGAGAGCCTTATATAGGTAAGGTATGTGTGCAGTACAAGTAATATGAGTAAACTACAAGTACAGTATACTAGGCTAAGCCCAATGGACTAATCTAATTTAAGCTATACACTAACATACTCGTTATCGTCAATTGGTTCGTAGTCTGATCTATCTCACTATTACTTGTCTGGATATTTCACATGTTGTGGGTATGGTAAGTAAGTTCATAGATGCCCCTCATTCTGTCCACTATGCTACCGTTCTTCGGATTCTCCAATATGTCAAGGGCACACTTTATCATGGTCTCCACTACTCCTCTTGATCTTCTCTCGAGCTTCATGCTTATTCAAATGCGGACTAGGCTAGTGATCCAACTTATCAATGCTCCATCACAGGTTTTTGTTTCCTGTTGGGTACTTTTCTTGTCTCGTGGCATGGCAAGAAGCGGCATGTGGTTTCTCATTCCAATACTCAAGCTGAGTATCGTGCCCTTGTTGACACCACCTACGAGCTTGTCTGGCTTCGCTAGCTCTTGGCTAACATGGATGCTCCATAGCCCACTGCCACTCTTCTTTATTGTGACAATCGTAGTGCCATTTACATTACTCATAATGATGTCTTCCACGAACGCACCAAGCACACTGAGATCAACTGCCACATCACTCACCAACATCTCAAGAAAGGCAATCTCAAGTTGTTCTCCATCTCCTCTGTCGACCAGCCTGCTGATATCTTCACCAAGACTCACCCACCTAGTCGTCTTCGAGATCTTATATCCAAACTCAAGTTGGCTTCTTCCTTGCCACCTTGAGTTTGAAGGGGGATGTTAGTGTATAGGTTAGACTAGATTAGCCCATTGGACTTAACCCAGTATACTGTATTTTATCAACCATGCCATAGTTCACGGTCATGAGGTCATGGCTATAAGACCACAATCTATGTTAGAGATTTTATCTCGGAGTAAGTATTTATATTTCAAAAACAATAATAAACATCAAATCTATGATTTATCTTAAATTTTAATTAGGAAATGAAAAAAAAAAAAAAAATCAGCAGCACTAAGAATTTAAAAACATAGCATTAAACAAAACACAAACGTCAGACCTTAGAGAGATGGCATGTGCCCTCTGACCAAGCAATGTGTTGTGGGTTTAAGTATTTGTCAGCATCTCCAATAAAGCTGCCTATAACTACCAATCCTGAATTCTGCAAAAGCCTTGTGCAGAGTGTATGATAGTTTAGTATCAAACAAAATACTTGTTTATACATACAAAAACTATGCGAAAAACACTCGATTAACAGCTTCCAATATATTCCTTTAATAGAAATGTAGTGGTAACAGCTCATAATATATATTGAAGAAATGTTGACAGATGCAGATCCTTAATGACAAAACTTCAGCACATTCAACTTTAAATTGTTTTACACAGCCTACACAAACGACTTGCTGCTCCAGCCAATAGATACTTCAACTTATAGAGGACCATAATTATTATTTTGGTGAATTTTAAAATGTACCATGACAATACATCCAAGTGAAACGGCAAAAATTGGCAGCATAAAGAAGCAACAGATTTGTACATAGCAACAGTGTTGGTAGAAGCGTGGGGCGCACTTCAGTGCAAAGGCCTTTGAAGCCTTAGTGTAAAAGCGCAAGCACGTGCCTCCTTTAAGTGAAGTGCACATTTTTATATAAAAAAAATTGAAAAAAAGTATTAATGATCATATAATAATCAAGTGATCAGATAATCATATAAATTAAAGAAAGGCATTTTACATAGTCAAATTTGTTTTTTGGATCAGCTAGATATGAGCACTTCCATGCATTATCCTTTCTTGAATAACTGGTAGCCATAATGCCCTATGACTAATGACTAATGACTAATATTAGTTCATAATTCAATTAGTTTCTATCTTTTATCTATAAAAAAAAATTAGTTAACCAGTATAAGTCTATAAGAATTAGTAAATATAATATTAATGGTACTGTGGAACGATTGCAGTCCCAAATGGGTCTTATAGAATTTGTAAAGTTGCAAGGGTAGGAAAGTGTATATCAGAACACCATAGCATTGAATTGTATATACCAAATCAATGGTTAAATCAATAGTGTTAAGGTCCTATGGCTTGATTCTGTTTTAGTTTTTTTTTTTTGGAAATTATAGAAAAGTGCGCTTTTTTAATGTGCCTCGCTACAGAGGCAAAAAGCATTGGAGCCTTGGTGCTTTATGCTTTGCACTTAAAGTAAAGAATGCTTTTACCAACATGAAAACATTTGAATTTTGCTTCAATGGACTTGATCCATATCAAATAAAAGGAGAGGCAAAAAGTACACAGGCTCAAGTGGATGAGGCAAAAGAAAACTCAGCTCATGGAACACACTTTTAACCATATCAACAGCTATCCAGCTGTCCATGTAGATCACCATGAGAACAAGGGAGGTTGGTATTTGGGAATTGTCGAAATTCCATAGAGGTTCTTGCCTAGGAGTAACTATGTACCAGAAGGAAAATATCGAAGGGGACGACAAGAGTTCATAGCACTAACTTGGTCACAATTCCTGTATATTGGAGATCAAAAATTGAAGTTATTTAAAGCAGGGAGGATTAGGAGAGCAGTGGGGCATGGCTATTATAATGGGCAGAGATCATGTGGTAGTAAATTTGGAACTAGGATTGCAGGAGGACAAAAGTGTGATTGGCAGGGTAAATTTAGGAAATTTAATAGGCCCATTCTAAATTTAAAATCAAATAAAAACACTAATAATTACATGGGGGCCTCATGGCCCAAGGAAGGTCAAGTGAGCCAAGTCTAAAGCCAAGTCCAAGGAACAGACTGGATGGCTGTTAGTTATGAAACATGGACCAATCCCAAAATATTCTTAATGCAGCCATGGAAGATTAACATGCTATTCATTTGCAAATTTGGCTCTTCAAGAGTTACTTTATAGGGTCCATGTGTGAATTCCAAGTGAAGTATCACCTCTTGATTCATCATAATGTGGCCTCTGAGTTGTGGAGTTTGATATTCAAGATGTTTGATGAGGTTCAATGGGTACTACTAGAGAAGGTTCTTGATTTATTATTTGAGTGGCGGAGTAAGGGACCTAATTCAGCAATCTGGAATCTTACTCCTTCATGTTTGATGTGGACTATATGGAGGGAAAGAAATCGGCGGACCTTTGAATATGCGGAACACACATCAACACAATTGCAAGCATCCTTAGTCAGTTCTCTTTATGAGTGGGTGTCAGGTCTCACATATAGTAACTATTAATTCTTTCATAGATTTGATCCATAAGTAGATAGTTTTCCTTTCATATTTCTTTAGGCTACTTCGTGACTATTTAACGAGGTTGTCTTGTTTCAATAGAATTATTTTTAGCCATCATAAAAAGGTAAAGGTTGGGCCTTTTAGGGTTAAACCCGTTTTTTATTTGATTAGTTATAGACAATTTTATATTCAGGGGCATACTTGTAATTTCAGCAATTCTAGTAAGGTTATTTTGGTAATTTCATTGAGTCTAGAGTCTTCTAGGAGATGTAAGATCCTGTTTGGTTCTCCTGAAACCTTGTTTTCAGTTTTCATTTCATGTGGGCCCCACCACCTAACACATGTTCGGTTTCATTTTTTGTTCTCTGTTTTCAAGAAGAAGATCCAAAAATACATGTTTGAGAATAGAAAATGAAAACAAATTTTTGGTGTTAAAAACCAGAGTTAAGTCTCGCTGGGTTGCTAAACAGCCCAAGGCCATGGTGGACTTGCGGATGGATCTATTGGGACTGATGAAGCCCAACTCCTTGAAGGCTCTAGGAATTCTACTCATAAGTGCATAGCCCACAAAACCAAAGCCCAAACCTCTCAACATCTTAATGAGGCTCGAGTGTTATGCTTTGGCTGGTGGGCATACTTGTGGTGCTGACTCAAGCTCATGGGAGGGGGGAGAAGTTTCAGACAATCAGAAAGACCTAGGCTGTAATTGCAGTGATGGAACTGTCAACACTGTATTTCGGAACCAACTCCCACCGCTTTGAAGTCTTGGATACATTTTTGACTTTTGTGTTAGTGAGAGCGATGTGTGAAAGAGTGCATCTTCTCATCCTTTTACAATTTTTTTTTGATAGATAATAAGAGTTTTATTGATGAAAAGAACAATGTGTTTACGATTGTAAACTCACTGCCCTTGAAATAAATACAAACAAATCATAAGGAAAGACTAATAGAGATAAGAAAATTAGACAAGGAACTACAATGCGTAAGCCCTCAAATACGAGACCACTCAAACAAAGTCCTAGCAAGCAAGGTCTTCAACATATCTATAGGACTCTCAACGTCCTCAAAAGTTCGGACATTGCGTTCCTTCCATACTAACCACATAAGGCATGCTGGTACCAAATTCCAAACCTTTGAAAAGTAAGTTCCCAACCAGTTCCTCCATGCAAAAAGAAGAGAAACAATAGTGTCCGGCATCACCCACTAAACCCCAAACATAATAAGGATCTCACTCCACAAAGCAGAAGCAAACCTACAATGGATCAAAAGGTGATCCACGGTCTCCTCATCACACCTACATAAACAACACCAGTTAACAAAGGGCAAATCCTTCTTAACAAGGTTATCTATTGTGAGAATCCCACCCCTAGCAATAGTCCATAAAAAGAAAGATACCCTTTTAGGTACCTTTACACACCAAATGCTCTGCCAAGAGAAAGAAATAGAAGGGGCTTTCAATAAAGCAATATAAAAGGATCGCACATCAAAAACACCACTGCGATTCAACTGCCAAATCAAGATATCCTCACCCTCCCCACTAGGAATCCTAGCAGTGACATGCTCATAGAAAGAATAAAATCTCCTCAACTCCCATTCATTAAAATAGCGTCGGAAAAGGAAGTTCCAACTCCTACATCCCCCATCTGGTGCAGAAATAATCATGTCAGAAATCAGAGCTTCCTGAACCACAGCACATGCAAACATTTCCGGGTATAATTTCCTTCAAAGGAGTAAGACCACTCCAAGGGTCGTGCCAAAACCGAATACGATTGCCCTCTCCCGCTGCATACACCACATGACTAAAGAAATTGTCTGCACCTTTCCTAATATTCTTCCATAACCCACAACCATGAGTCCCTCTCACAACTCTAGTACACCAACCACCACTATCCTCTCCATATTTGGTGGCTATTAACTGACGCCATAAATGTGTAGCTTCCTTCCCAAATCGCCAAAGCCACTTCCCAAGTAGAGCCTTGTTAAAAAGCCCAATCTTCCGAATCCCCAAACCCTCTATCTCCACCGACCAAACAACCTTATCCCAAGCAACAAGCGTGACAGTTTTTAGACCCCTTAAACAATTGATTAAACCTAGGTAATTAGCCAAATTGTTACTTAGTCCAATTAAACAAGTCTAGGTTATCACAATAATAAAGATCAAATCATGCAAAGCAACGGAAAATAAATAACACACGATATGATCACCTAAGAAACCAAACCGGTAAAAACCTGGGGAGGATTTGACCTAGCTATCCTCAAGGTAAACCTGAATCCACTATCTTGAAAGAATCGAAGTTCATACAAAAGGACTTACAAGCACCCCCGCTCGACTTCCTAATGCTACCAACCAGTAGAACTTACTGACACAACCACGTGCAAGCTCTGAATCCACGGACTCCTTCTTTCTTGGATTCTCCACCAAATACAAGCACACCTGCTTGTGTTTTCTTTAAACTTCAATGGCAGCAACTGAATTGATCATCAAGGCGTAGATAAATATTCTCCTTGAAAACCCTAAGTTTGTGTAAAGGAAAGCTTCTCTAGATCTCACAAGAGATTTACACAAACCGCAAATATGAGCAACACTAAAATGTGGCTAGGGTTTACCTTTTATACTTAGGACAAATAAGAAACCCTAAAAATGTTTTAAAACAAATAGGGCTGAGTTGGATGAATCTGCAGAAAAGCTTTCTGCCCGAGCTTCGATCGGTCGAGCCTATCGTTCGATCGATCGAGCCAGGCCAAAAGGCACAAAGCCTCCTTACTTTAACTCGATTCCAACTTTACATTGACACACAACTTTGAGCTAGCTTTAAACACTTCTAAACACATTGTTTTGATCATGGTTTGCCAACAATACACATTAGAGTTCTAAATACATAAAATCCTAAACTTTAAAACCTAACAAAGCGGATATTTGAAAACATCATTAGAACTCCCCCACAAGAAATTCCTCTGAATCCTCTCTAGTCTGTTTGCTATGTGTTGCGGAATTGTAAACAGCAATAGATAGTAAGTTGGGAGACTTGACAAAGTACTCTTCAATAAAGTAAACCTACCTCCTTTTGACAAATACAACCGCTTCCAACTGGCGAGCTTCTTCTCCACCCTCTCTAAAATAGGATTCCAGATCGAAGCATCCTTAAAATAAGCCCCAAGCGGCATTCCCAAATAAGACATAGGCAACCGCCCAACCTTACAATATAGAATGCGAGCCAAAGCACCCAAATTCCCAACCTCACCAACTGACACAATTTCACTCTTGCCAACATTTACTTTTAAGCCTGTAATAGCTTCAAAAAAGATCAACACCATCCTTAAAATATAATAATTGGACCCTAGATGCATCACAGAAAAGAATAGTATCATCAGCAAACAAAAGATGAGAAATATGCAAACCTCCTCTTGCATTGGGGCTTGCCTGGAACCCCTTTAGAAAGTCACCCTCTTTAGTCCTCCTCAATAACCTGCTCAACACCTCCATCACCAACAAGAATAAAAGAGGAGATAAATGATCGCCTTGACGAAGACCACGTAAACTAGCAAAAAAGCCAGCTGATGACCCATTAATAAGCATTGAGAAACGAACTATAGTGATACAAGCCTTCATCCACCTCCCCCACTTCTCCCCAAAACCCATCCTCTCCATTAAGTAAAACAAAGCATTCCAATTTACATGATCAGAAGCCTTCTCTATATCCAACTTAATGAGCACACCCGGGTCACCACTCTTCAATCTACCATCCAAACATTCATTTGCTATAAGAACTGAGTCAAGAATCTGTCTTCCCCCTACAAAGACATTCTAAGAGTTGGATATAAGTTTGTCTAAAACTCTACAAAGCCTAGAAGCCAACACTTTTGACAAAAGTTTGTACAAACTTCCCACAAGGCTAATGGGCCGAAAATCTTTAATATTGATAGCTTTAATCTTCTTAGGTATCAGACATAGAAAAGTAGCATTCAAAAATTTCTCAAAGATGCAATGGCTATGAAAGTCTGCAAAAAAAGCCATAACCTCCTCTTCTATCACACCCCAACATTTTTGGAAGAAAGCTATGGTAAAGCCATCAGGACCAGGAGCCTTATCACCCTCAGCCTCTGGAAGAGCAGTAATGATCTCCTCCCTATCAAACTCCCTTTCAAGTGAAAGCCTATCAGACTCATCCAAACTAGCAAAATCTAACCCATCAACAATGGGCCTCCAATCCTCAAGTTCTTGATAAAGACTCTTATAAAACCCCACCACCTGATCCTGAATATATTAATCAGCTTCATACATAATGCCATCAACCTCCACACCCCTCATGGTATTAGCTCATCTATGTGAATTAGCAAGCCTGTGGAAAAACCTAGTGTTATTGTCCCCCTCCTTTAAGAACAAAGCCCTTGATTTCTGCCTCCAAGAAATCTCCTCCAAAGCAGCTAAAGATTCGATCTCTGCCTTAATCTCAATTTTTCTTTCTTTATCTGCCACAGTCAGCACTTGCAGACCTTCTCCCATATCCAAATCCAACAGTTCAGACAACAAACATTTTTTTCTAAAATGCACATCCCCAAAAACATGTTTATTCCAATGCTTCAAGTCTTTTTTAAGAGCCTTGAATTTACATGCGAGAACATAACTAGGGGATCCCAAAAAATGATAACTATTCCACCAACCCCTAACTCGATCCACAAAACCCTCCACCTTTAGCCACATGTTCTCAAATTTAAAGGGACTTTTCCCCCTCGCCATGCCTCCTGCCTCCACTAGAATAGGATAATGATCAGAAACCACCCGAGGGAGAGGCCTTTGAATTACATCCTAGAAGTGTTCCTCCCAATCAGCTGAAACTAAAACTCTATCTATGCGGGACATAGCAGGGTTTGCTGAATCTCTAAACCACATATACTCACCCCTAACCAAAGGAAGATCAACCAAAAAATTCCTCTCAATAAAGTCCAAAAAATTGAACATGGCTAGACTAAACGTAGTACAACCAAGACGCTTTGCCGGGTATCTAATAATGTTGAAATCACCCAAAACACACCAAGCTGAACTCCATCTCACTCTCACACTATCAAGCTCTGCCCATAAAGCATCCCTCAAATCGGCATCATTTAGGCCATAAACTCTTGTGCATATCCAAACAAAACAATCTGCCACCCCTTTCAACAAGACTGAAACAGAAAAGCTACCCACCACACAATCAATTTTCTCATACACCCTTGTGTCCCAGACCACAAGAATACCTTCTGCTGTGTGAATGGCATCTAAAGCCACCCAATCCACAAAAGAGCTACCCCAAAGACTGTTCACAATAGCATAATTGATATGGTCCAGTTTGATTTCTTGAAAACACACCACCTCACACTTCCATTCCTTAAGTAAGTTCTTCATAGTATCCCTCTTATGAGGATTGTTAAATCCTCTCACATTCCAGGATAGAAGTCTCAAATTCATAGACAACCATCAGAGCCCAACCCACTGAATTTCACAATCTCCCTGGTTCGTTTACCAGCTTGGCCATCATAATTAACTATAGAAATTAAATTCCATAATTCCCTCATACCTTTTGTAGCGGAAGAAGCATTGCGGCGAAGGCTGCCTGCCGCAGCTTGTTCTCCCACACTTTCTCAAATCGTTGAAAAAAATCAACACACTGCCTCTCACAAGAATCTATAGGGAAGCCCACCCACTTACCAAAACCCTTAACCTTCTTACTTACCCAAGCCAAAGGTTCCACATCATCCTCCACAGAGATGTCAATTGGTTCAACTTCCTCAATCATTAACACCAAACCCCCATGAGGATCCCATTGAGCCAAAGGTACATATTCCATCAACTGCCTCTCCTCCTCATCCCTATCTGACTCCTTGGGATTGACCCAATTCACCAACATCATCTCTTCTTTGAAAGAATCCAACACCATCTCAGAAATAGGAGAAAACCTATTTTGTTCCAGTAAAGGCTGATTGCAGGACAGCTCAGCCCTCTTTACTGGTGTCGTCAAACACTCTGCCATAGCATCAAAGAATCCGGGATGATCACCGGAGCTCAATCCATGCGAAACCTCCACAGCCCCACTTATTGGACACCCCGTCGCTGGATTGCTGGCAACTAAGGCAGTGGAAGGAGCCCCCACCTCGACGCCGCTACCTGTACAACTCGTCGGAGCAGAATCCTCCTGCACCGCCCTATCGGGTTCTTCGCCGAAAGTTACAAAAGCCCCACCCATGTCGCCGGTACCACCCATCTGAACAAAACCCATCTTCACCGCCGTGTCGGAACCTTCATCGGAAGTTGGAGGCTGCCTTCCCATCTCTTCAGTACCTAGCTTTGACTTCTCGGCATTAACTTGTAAGCTCGATCCCTCACCACGCTCACAAGATTGTGACAAGCCTTGTAAATACAGGTGGGTTATATCACCAGTATGGTCCTCTTGGGCCTGTTTAATAGGTCCACAATCTGCTTGCTTAGCAAGCCCAAATTAAGTAGGTGTTATATCATCTTTAACAGACTTGGGCTGAACAAAATTGGCCCACTTCACCACCAACCATTGAGTTTTAAAAGTGTGATTTGCCACCTATTTCTAATTGATTTGATTTCCTAGTAAGCTAAGGGAATCCTAAGGGTTCCTAGCCTAAACTAAAATAAAAATAATAATGTCTTGAACCAAAGATCATGAATTCCAAAGCTTGGTTACATATGGAGAAGGTGTTAAGTACCCCATGACACCCATCTTTTGAAAGTAGCTTGTTTTAAATTATTCCGAAGATCCACTATTTGAAAAGTTACTAGAACCTTGGCATTTTGATGTTTAAAGAGATAATATTTTGAGATGCTATACATAGATGCTTTTATTCAATATATCTAATCTTGCTCCTTTAGTATAGTATACCGAGCTTAATTTTTGCTATTAATTCTCCAATGTATTTTCTCATGCAAAAAGACAACAAAAACACAGTGACTAAATTTGGGAAAAGGGAGCTTGTTGGTTTGATTTGGATTCCATGGTCTCAATTGATTTAAGCCATGGACAAAGCACTACTTTTTTAATAGAATTTTGAAAAAGTAGGTTTTATGGGGGAAAAAAAGTGAATTTCAAGATGAAAGTGAAAACATGTCTTTTAGGGAATTCGAAATTGGATATTGATTAAAGGGAGTTATTTTTTAAACTTGTTTTGGGATTTATTCAAAGAAAACCAATTTTGGAGCTCTTTTTATTTATTTATTTATTTTGATAAATAACGTAATTTATTGGAAAAAAAAAAAAAAAACAATGTATACAGGATGTATACTAGAGACCATCAATCATGGTGTAGAGTACAATGATCAATGAAATCTAAAAGAGATGAAAGAAAAAAAAAAAAAAAAAAAAAAAAACCCAATGAAGGCAGCCAAGAAAAAAGAGAAGTAAGAAAAAACATCTTTAGTTATAGAATAGTTCTTTCTTGGTTCTCAAAGCTTATGGACTAGCTCTTTCTATAAAACAAGGAATTTTATAAATATTTTGGAATAGAGAAATTATCTATAAAAAATAAAGGGAAAAGTTCCATGGATTTTTGAAAAAAAGAATTTTCTTATCAAAGGGTAAGAAAAATTCCATGGATTTTGGTAGAAAAAACTTTATTTTTCGAAGGGATGAAAATTTAAGGGATTTTGGAGAACTGTGTTCAAAGTGGTGGGAAGTTTAAAAGGAAAAAAGTTTTCAAGAGTGAAAACTCCATGGAATCTAATAAGGTGTTTCTAGGGGGGAAAATTCCATGGTTTTGAAAATATACTTTTCAAAGGCAAATTCCTTAGTTTTTATAAAAATGTTTTCTAGAATTGATAATCGCATGGTTTTTGAAGAAGTTTTAGGACAACCAAATCCTTGTTGGTTAGTCCTACTTAAATCTGGAAAAATGTTAAGGTTTTAAGATCGATTCCTCATTGATTATAAAATTGATGGGTAGCTTTTAACTTAGGACATACAAATCCTTGTTGATTAAATCTAATTCAATTTGGAAAAATGTAAAGGCTTAGAGATTAATTCCTCATTGATTAGCAAACTGAGGGGTAGATTTCAATTTAGGACAACCAAATCCATGTTAATTAGACCTAATTAAATCTAAAAAAATATGAAGGTTTCAAGATCAATTCTTTATTGATTTAAAATCTGAGGGTAGATTTCAATTTAGGACAATCAAATTCTTGTTGATTAGACAAAAATAAATCTTGAAAATATTTTTTTTGAATGAGATAGTTTTTGCATGCACGTAATTTGGTGTATTATTCTTGATCACTGACAATTTTTTCTACCTAGCTTTCGGTGCAGATTTAATCATGGCTCTAGGAAATGGAAGTAGCAGCCATGCTTCACGCTTAGATAAGAGGAAAGGCCCAATGGTTGAGCCTGAGCCTGAGCCTGAGCCTGAGCCCACTAGAGGTGAGGATTACAGTAGTGAAGTGCCCCTCTCCCAGGCAGAGGAGAAATCAGAAGAGATAGGCCACTTCTTTCAGGACTGATCAGGGTGAGGATCCTCCTGTTGATGGGAGAGAAGGTAGAGCTCTGTAGACTGCAGGAGCCCACTGGTTCTTTGCTCGATGAGGAGGGTATTGTTGGTGGATAGGTCTATGGAAGCATGTCCCACGATTAGCAGCACTAAAAAACACCCCTAACACTCTTAACATAGTGTCCTTTCCTCTATCTGGAACAGCCCATTTTCTGTATTTAGGGGCATCATCTGATCTAGGTGGCAGCTTGCTGTTTGTTGTAGTTGTTGCTTGGCTTTGTTGTACATGTCTTGTGTTAAACTGTTTTTGGTTTTGTGGTAGGAGGTGAGTTGGTCTTGGTATAATGTGGTTGGTTGTTTGCAGCTGTGCTAGATATTAATTTTATCTAAATGACTGCATCATCATTTTTACCTCTTATTTCACTTACACAAAAACATATTAAAGATATATGCTCCCAAAAATTGTTACGTTTAAGTACATTACTAAGGCATCATCATACATTAACCAAAGCATGTTCAAGATATACGTTCCTAAAAATACATAATTAAATCTCTTTAATAAACCTTCTTTATTATATATATATATATATATTTTTGGACACTGTTTTTATTCATTCATTTTTTCGAAGTTAAAATTGTGTATTTTGTGGTTAACAGTTTCAGATCTTCTTAATACGTAACAGTTAGAGATCCTTATAGCATTTGTCAAGTTTCTTTGCTTATATTGACTTGGATATGTTTAGGCACGTAAAGTAACGTTTATTATTTACAATTTGATTAAATTTTCTTAATTTTAAAAACTATTGTTATAATTTAACTGTACAATGTTTAATCATTTGACTAAAAAATCTTATTTAAAATGTTTAAAGAGTGTTAATTCTGATTTAAAAGAATAGTTCAAAGTCTACAAATTGAAAAAAATAATAATAATAATAAATGAACAAAATAAAGACTAACTGATTAAATATAGTAATATCCTGCTTTCTGGAAAAATAAAAACATATACATATGAGGGTTCAGATAGACTCAATGATAAAATATCATAGCAGATCCACACTGAAAAACCAAAACAGATCTAGAGAAACAACAAATAACCACAGGTGTTCCACATGATTCAGTCTATTTCACAGGAATAATACATGAAACTTAAAAAAAGATCAAATTTTTAAGAATTTGCAAGACTTACACAGAAAGAAGGGCGACCAAATCGACCATCCCACAGGTTTTTCACAAGCCAATCTTCAAGTGTCGTGTCCCCCAGATCATCAAAGTGGGTTCCAAATCTGAGTACGGCGATGGGTTGGGTTAGATTAACCCAAAGTTTTGTTTTTTTTTTTTTTCTAATAGGAAAAAAGGAAAAAAGAAAGAGAAAAAGCAAAACACTTGTGGAGGTGGTTGGGTTAGATTATAAATCAAAGTCTAACAAAATAACTCAAAGGACAAAACTGAACTCCTGTTTACTTATTTTAGGCCAAAATGGCCAAATAACCATAAAATTCAAACTATTTAGTTAGTTAACTAATTTTGAAACAATATGTATAATTAGCAACTCGAGTCTAAGAGACTCGATTTTGGCCTGTAAATCGATTATTTAAGACTCGATTTTTATGATCTAATCACATTTGATGTGGCATTATTTTCCATGTGGCGAAAACTTGAAAATCAAGTCTTTAAGACTCGATTTATAATTCAAAAAAATTTTAAAAATCTCCCAAGTCTCAAGCACAGCCTCACCTCACCGGATCGGATCAGATCAAAGAGAGAGAGTCAGATCAGAGAGAGGGAGACCAAATAAGAGAGAGAGAAAGAGTCAGATCAGAGCAGCGTGACCTGGGCCGCGCAGGTCGCGTGGCTTGGGTCGTGCAGGTCGTGCGGCCTGGGTCGCGCACAGATCAGAGCGGCACGACCTGGGTTGCGCGACCCAGGTCGCGCCAGCCTGGGTCACGCGGCCCAGGCTGCCGAGCTCACGCAACCCAGGCCGTGCGAGTCTGGGTTTATTTCATTTTCTTCGTCTTTTTTTTTTTTTTTTCCTTCTGGTTCTGATTTCTTTTTCTGCTGGTGCTGTTTTGTTATATATGGGCTTTAAATCGAGTCTTTAAGACTCGATTTTCAAGCGGTTGACACGTGGAAAATGATGCCACATCAGATGTGATTAGACCATGAAAATCGAGTTTTAAATAATCGATTTACAGGCCAAAATCGAGTCTCTTAGACTCAAGTTGCTAATTATACATATTGTTTCAAAATCAGTCAACTAACTAAATAGTTTGAATTTTATGGTTATTTGGTCATTTTGGCCCTTATTTTATGTTTATCACTTTGAGTTTGGTCAGGTGTGGAGCACTCCACTAGCATCCCGTGCAGCCTCCTATCACAGTGTGGTCGTTCAACAAGCGTCTGTCTGCCTACGACTCAATAGTCAATACACCCCGTCATCCTTTTTTTTTTACCAGATAAATTACCATTTTGACCCATGAATTTTATTGGCAATTTGATTTATAAGATTTCAAATATATTGGTTTATATTTTGGTATTTTATATGTCAAAATATAAGTGATTTACGGAAAATATTAAAGTGGCTAACGATGAAAATATATATTTTTTTTATTCCACATCAAATAAAACATGCACTATCTTGTGAAATAAATATATTTAAAAAAATTATGTTAAAATTAAAAACAAAATTTTGAATTAAGCCTATCATTTTTCATTCAAAATCTCCTCAAATTTTAACTAAAGAATATAAAAATATTTACTTTATTTTAAAAAAGAGAGGCTTATTTTATCTTAGTTCTTGGATATAAAGCAATGCAACATTAAGTAAAATTGTAACCAAATTTTTAATTTTATATTTTATTGTTAAAAGAAATATAGATATTGTTTGGTGTGTGGCTTTATAGGAGATTATATGATTAATGCTGACAATCTATCATTTAGGATATCAGTTTTCAAAAATTGAAGTCTTAAACTATTAGGAGAGATTAATTATCATCAATTATCTAATACATTTGCAATATATATTTTTTGGGGAAATAGTCTAGGGTTTCAATTGGGTTGGGCTTATATTGGTCTTATATTTTGGAAGCATTATTAGAAATGAAAAAGAAAAACACTAAAACTACTATAAAATGTTTACAATATGATGTAACAATTATTGTGATTAATGAACTTTAATAATCTAATTAATGAATGTTCATTTTTTTTTCCTGTGATCGGTGACATATCAATTTGTAAGACCATAATGAATTTTGTATTATTCCTAGCGTTACTCTTGAAAAAAAAAAGTGAACAACCATAAAATAGAATGTATTTTTCATAAATTTTTGGACCTTTTATGATAGACTTTTTTTTACTAGAGGTAGAAACATATTGACATTGTAGTGGGGTCTTGGGCCTGCCCTGGATATTAAAATAATTTTGATATAACTTGGAATGCTATATTAGCTACCACTAGATTTGGAAGCTATATTTCAAAATGATTTTATTCTTCAATAAAATTACTTACCTTTCCCTCAAAAAAACAAAAAAAAAAAAAACTATTTGGAGTGGTTATAGTGTGGATGTCGGGGTAATACTGCATGAACACTACTCACTCTCTCCTCATATACGATTGCAGGTACCTTCTAAGTTTAATTCCAAGAGTGAAGGTTAACTGCAGTTTAGTTTGCAAACAAATTAACAAAAAATGGGGCAAATCAACGAGAAAATTTTACAATCTTTGATTGTCCACCTTCGAACATTGTTATGCATTTTTATATTTTGATGCCCCGATATTAAAATAATATAATCTCTTGATTATTGAAAAAAACAAAAACAAAAACAAAGTAGTCCTATTTAGCTCCACCTTGAGGAAGGGCTGCTTTGTTTGTCCCGATTGGCATTCCCAACATGCTCATGATGATGAAGTCTGAATATGATTTAAGTTAATGCGCTTTTGATGGTTATTTTTTGGGGGGAACTTGGTCTTTGAGAAATCTTGAATTTTTGAGATACCTTAAAGCTTTGATCCGCCTGCCAGTGAGAAATGGATTTTCCCGTTGGCTTGTCAACCCTCCAAAATTGAAATAGTTTCATTTTGAGTGGGTTTGGATAGCATTTGCGTATGCGGCACCAATAAGTTTATGTTTTTGTATGGGTATTGTGTACTGTTTATGGGACTCGCAAATACTTTTTTCAGCAACTTTTTCTTTAAAATTGAGTTCCACGGCACTATTCATACATTTAAAAATTATTTTGCTACAGTGTTTTCGATTTTTAATTTTCAATTTTCAACAATAAATGGTATCCACATATACCCAAATTGTTTGTTATCAACGACAATGTTATTAGAAATGCAATATTTAACAATGAACTATCTAAAGTTTTTTTTTTTTTTTTTTTCTCCATGAAGTTCTAGTGATATGGGATAGGGCAGCAGGGGGGTATGTGATGGGGCAGTCAATTTTGATTTTGATGGGACATAAGCTCATTGTTAAATGAACTCTTAATTACTGGAGAGTAGAGAGAGATGATGATTGTTGGCCATTTGCATTTTTTAACAGGAAAGCTAAGGATACATTTTGTAACTGATTTTTCTTTTTATTTTTTGTTTTCAAAAATAATTTTCTATTTTTAAGATTAAAAAACTTGTTTGACAACTCAAAATAAACAGAAAGCAAAAACTGTTTTCAAAACTCCATTTGCGAAGGAAATTGAAAACATGTAAATGACTGTTTTTAGTTTCTAATTTTCAAAAGTCAATGAAAATACGCATTTAATTTAATGGATTTATCTCATCTAATAACAACATATTTTATTATTTTTTATTTTTTTCTTCAAAAAACTATTTTTTTTTTTTAATTTCAACTATACAAACATCTTTTTTATTTCAAAAATATAAGAAAATTGTTTTTTCTTTATATTCTCAAAAACAAGTTTTTGAAAATAGAAAATAAAAACGGTTACTAAACATAACCTAAGCATCTCAGCTTACCTACCCCATCTCAAAACAAAAACAAAAAGGGTAGAAGTTGAGCATACAAGCTCAGCTAACACTGCACACGATGACCTTAAGCATGCAAGCTCAATTAAGCATAGAAGCATCCAAAACATCCATGAAGGCCTTTAAGCACTACAAGGCTTAAAACACTGGAATATCTTTTGAAAGCACAAATTCAACCAATTTGTGGCAACTATGAAGATGACACGGGAAAAAATGTGGTTCTGATTTCTTTTTTAAGCGTGAAAAGTTACTAATGAACAAGGAATATATTAACCCTACATCAGTAGTAGCAACTATGCTACAAGAATTATGGTAATCAGGTAATGGTACATAATACAACTTTCTAGCAATCACTTAGAGAGAAGTTTAAACAATAAACACCTAAACCACTCAATAATTAAAAGCAAAACTAGCTTCTAGCTATTTTTGCAGTGTATCCAACCAAGAACATTCAAGTACTTGGATTCAAACACTTCCCTTTCCTGGGCAGAGCAGTGCATTATGATGGCTGTTGATAAGCTGAAAACCACCACATCAGTCTCTTAAAATTCTTCGATTGTGGTAGATATCAATCTTCAGCAATACATGAGAAGAACTTCTCAATAGCCCGTGCAAAGCAGTAGAGTGATATCTCCATTCGCCTGCTTTTCTTCTCAATGGACAATGCCAAGCCAGTTGGAAACTCTACAAGAATATAAAGGGTTACTTTTAATGCAAAAGCATGCATTTGCCATTAGAATGTTACATGTCTTGAAAATCCTAAAGAGCAGGCACACATCCTGATGAACAATAAAAATGGGATTTCTGAATATCACAGATAATTTTCTTCATAGTTAAACTTTTGTCTTTGCTATTAAAAATTATAAAAAATAAGAATACACCTTCATAATTATCAATCATGAAATATATTGAAGTAAAATATTATACACTTAAAACTACTTTCATTCAAGTTTACTTCTTACCATTCAATTAGGGTGGGGATCCCCATAAGATAGCCAGATAAGGTTTATAAAACCTTGGCACCAAATAACTTCTCAAGCTGTAAAGTTGTGATTTACAACTATTTTATGTTGGCTTTAATTTTGTGCCAAATTTGGTTGTAATTTCTTCAATCATTTTTCCCTATATGTATGTGAGTTTTTAATTGTAAGGGATGAGTGTGAGAGATTGTGAAGGCTCAAGCTTAAAAGGATGAACAAGTGGATTTCGTGAATATTTCATGAAAAGTTTACTTGCGAAAGAGCCATGTGTAGAGCACATGATTGGAAAATAAAGAGTTATGCTAGGTTGGAGGTTTTCGCTAGTATCTCGTGGGTAAGGTCAACCCGCGAAGGACTCGCGAAACTTTCTGTTAAGCAAAAAGTGATATTTTGCTTTACCAAGTCTTTACCCACATTATATATATCCTCATTACCCACAAATTGAAAGGAGTACTTTTCAGAGAGGAAATCCTAGAAAATATACTTAAGAGTTAGAGATTGTTATACCCACAATCATCTACATATTTCCTTGTAATTTTCCTCAATTCCTACCTCTCCATCTCTACATTCTTGAGAAGTTGATAACCCAAACACTTACCACACTCATTCTGAGTGTAAAGTGAGATTTTGGTAATGTTGGGAAGCATTGGAAGGAGCCATTCATTGGCAAATGCAATCGGGCTGAATTGCAGGATCCAGAAAGTTAAAGAAGACAAGGCTTTGAGAAGTCAGTTGGTAGTAGGAGTTTGGAGGACTCAAGTACATGGGATAGACTAGGCTTGAAGAGTCTTTTGTTATTCATATACTCCAACTTTATTCTCTAGTGGATTGATTTCGACTTGGAGGGTCACGAAGAGGTTTTTCGCTGAGTTTTTTAGTCTCCTCTTCGATAACATGTCTTGGTGTTACCTTGTATTTGCATTTCTCTTCCCTAATCTTAAGCTTTCCTTTTATTGTTGATAATGGATGAATATGGCTTAAGGTAGTGTTAATGGTCGTCTGCGCTTCTTTACTCTTGTTCCGCACTTAGTATAAGTTAGAATAAAAACTATCTAACCATAACTTTAATTTGGGGGTCTAAAAAGCTCTTTTGTATTTACACAAATCTGAGCTTTCACAAGCTAGCAAGAAATAACATAAAAATGAAATTTAAATCAGGTTACAAATTACAATTTACATAATTTAGATAAATTTTTCTAGACCAAGCATTATCTATGTAATTCAAATCCTTTTAGAATTTCACTATGAACCAAAACATTGTAATTTCTTAGATAGTAACTAAGGCTATGTTTGTTTTGGCTTCAAATCACTTCCAGAAATGCTTTTCTGTAAATGTAGGTGTTTGGTTGCGCATGAAAAATAAATTTTCCAGAAATGCTTTTCAGTTGATCGTGTGTTTTAGTTGGTTTGACCCGGAAATGGTTTGAAGTGAAAATTTTCACTTCAAACTATTTCCAAACTCATGCGCAAAGAGAGAGAGAGATCGCACCCAGAGCCCAGAGCCCTTTGACTTCGCACCCTTCGACTTCGACTTCGAATCGCACCCAGATTGCACCCTTCGACTTCGTCGGCGAACCCAGAGCCCAGAGCTCAGAGTCCTTGGACTTTGACTTCGAATCGCACCCAGATCACACCCTTCAACTTTGCCGGCGAACCCAGAGCTCAGATCACGCCTTCGACTTCGCCGAGATCGCACCGAGACAGCACCGACCGCACTAAGATCGCAATTGAGAAATGGTTGGGTTTTGATGAATTTAACCGGATTTAATGATTTTTTTTTATTGGATTTTGTTTCTGTGTTTATCTATTGAGAAATGGTATTATATATTTGTTTGAAAGCTGAGAAAATGTGAGAAAATGTGAGGAACAAGAAGAAAATGTGTTTTCTATATTATTTTCAGCAATACAACAAACCCTAGAAAATATTTTCCAAAACATTTTTTGGAATGCAACCAAACATTTGAAAATATTTTCCTTTCTCGAAAATAGCATTTCCAGAAAATATTTATTTTCCGGAAAATATTTTACATGAACCAAACACAGCCTAAGAGGGAAATATCGTCTGTCACACCATTGTTTTTGAGAAATGTTAAATACACTGCTAAACCCTTCCATACCCGGTATCTCGAGGCTGTAGTTTCTCACATATATCAAACTCGACGTTTAAGAAAAAGATAATAAGGAATTTGTAGAAAACAATAATTAAAGCACAATAATTTTGTTATCCTAGCATAGTCACCGTTCCTTTTCAGCCAAATCTTTTCTTTATAATAAAAGCACTGTAGCTGCAACAGTGCTTCAGTATTGTACATCTAGAGTGTTGGCACTGTAGCTGCAACAGTACTTTGGTTTCGTGAGTTTTTTTTTTTTTTTTTTTTTTTCATTAATTGGTTTGTGTTTTTTTTTTCCCTCTTAAATATTGATGTAAGCTGACATTTATATTGTTATACTGACACAATAAATTTAACAATATTTTTACAATTATTGATGTGTCAATTTCTTACAAGTCGAAATAAAATAATAAAATATGAGTCTGTAGCCAACCACAACTGAAAATAAATGTTTTAAAAAAATGTTACAGCACTTATTGTTATCACAATATTTTCACAATTGTTGAAATCTTAGTTTCTTATATATCAAATAAAAAAAAATGCTAAATTCACAACATTTTAACATTAATTTCACAACAAATCATAGGTAAGCTATTATTGATGGATATCACTGGAACTATTGTGCTTTTGGTTTATTCAACTGGCACTGTAGCTACAGTGCCTAAAGTTTTTTTTTTTTTTTCTCAATAATTGGTTTGTGTTTTTTTTTCTTTGAAATATTTATGTATACAACTGAAAATAAATATTTTGAGAAAGTGTTACAACACTTATCACAATATTTCCACAATTGTTGAGATCTCAATTTCTTATACATCAAATAAAAAAATGCTAAGTCCACAACATTTTAACATTAATTTCTACCGTACTTAAAGTTTTTTTTTTCCCCCAGTAATCGGTTTGTGTAAGCTAACATATATATTGTTATATCGACATAACAAATTTCACAATATTTTTACAAATATTGAAGTATCAATTTCTTACAAGTCGAAATAAAATAATAAAATATGAGACCATGACCAACCACAATTGAAAATAAATATTTTGAAAATAACAATAACAATGTTATCAGTTTAAAACCAATAATAACTTGTCATTTAAAATTTATTCTAAAAATGTTATAAATGTAGCATTTCTCTCAAATAAAATAAAAAAAATCTATTCAAATCCTAAAAATGAAGATATTGTGAAATTTTGTTGTATTCTTAGACTTCTTTTTTAATATAATCAAATTGGGTTAGCCAAAATTTACGGTTTTACACACAAAATCTACATTAATTTTCACATTACTTGGGCTTGCACGTGCAGCCAATGCTAGTGGATTTAAAAATGTCCAAAAGTAACTTTCACCCTTCTATTAGTTGTCTGAAGCTTTGAACCCCAAATCCAATCAAATGCACCCCAACACTAAGTTCATGAGAACAAAAATGTGACAACTTTTTCTTGCAAATGCTTCCCATATAATATGCATCGCATTGGCAGACTTGGCGCTAGACTAGAACTAGAACCTTTACATATAACGGAATCAACTTCGTAACTGTGCTTGATACAGAACAAGCAAACCAAGAAAAAGGTAATGAAATCAAAAAAAGAAAGATAGGAATCCTTCAAAATTCAGTTTTCAAAAGAAACATTTTCCTTTCATGGTGTATAAATAATCTCAGCCCAGTTTATATCTGTTAAAGCATAGTAAAATCCCAAATTCACACTTCGATTACAGGACAAGTATACTCTACTTTAACCCAAAGCCTAGCCTTGACTTTTGAGCAAGTCGATCTCCCCCACACTTTACATTCCAACTACATTGCCATAAAGTTGAACAGCTTGTAAACCCTCCAGACGCTTGACAACATCCTTCATGGAAGGACGCTTATCAAGTTCCCTTTGAATGCAGCGCATGGCAAGCTCAGTTATCATTATTCCATCAGAAGCATAAAAGCCAGGGTCTTCAACAAGGCTTTCATGCACAACATAACGATTAGGCCTATACTGCTTCCAGGCCCAAGGGTAAACCAAAGTCTTCATAGTATCTTCCATGTCCACAATTCTTTATGTTATAACAATGCCATAAGTAGGGGTGGCAAATGGACCAGTTGGGTCATAAATGGATTAGGTATGTAATTATCCATTTATCTATTTATGACCTATTTATATATAAATTAATTATTTATTATCCGCCCAACTCATTTAATTAGTAACCTGCTTATTTAATTCACCCAAATACCTCTAAAATTAGTTGTATACCCTATTGACTTCCAAAATTATCAAAATACCCTTAAATATCCAAAATAACCCAAATACCCCCTACACTTTCAAAATTACCAATATACCTTTGGACATCCAAAATACCCCTAGAATGATAAATCTGAGCTTTTAAAAAAACCATTAGATTGATGAAATTGCCCATGCCCTAATAAGCCACTTTTAGTCCTTACATTTTCAGGCGATTCCCATTTTAGTCTTTACATTTTATTTTTTCCGCTTTTAGTCCCTATCCTGAAAAACGCTTCTCGTTTTGGTCTCTACCGTTACATCAGAAACGGAAATTGCACAGCTGGCAAACGGCATGCACTGTTGGCCTGACGTGGCCATTAAAATAATAATAAAAAAAGCCACGTTAGCATTTAAATTAAAAAATTAATTTATTAATTTTAACTAAATAAAAAAATTAAAAACAGAATTAAAAACTAAAAATCATATGAATTGAGATCTAAGTGTGTGTCTTGAACAAGAATAACAAGAACACAAACCCACATCCAAGAACACAAACCTAGAAATTTATTAAAAAAAAAAAACCAACAAACAACCATTCAACACTGAATTCTCTAGCAAATCACTAATCCACATGATTTTCACAAAGTCCATAATTGAATAACTAATCAACCATACAACACCAAATTCTCCAGCAAATCAAACCCATAAACCCAATAAACAATCCAATCTCTAACAAACCCATAGACCTATATTTTCTTAGGAAACAAACACAAAATAAATCCAAAAAATTTAGCTCAAATACAAATTTAGCTCAATTAGCACCAGAAATTTCAACTTCAGACTCAGAAACTTTACCTTCCTTTTCCCCGATTTTGGAGGAATCGAAAGCTTCATCAACCTCACATCCTAGGGTTAAGGTTTGTCTATCAGCAACAATGGAGTCCAAAAACTCCTGCAACGCAATCGCCCTCTTGATCACACTCTTTCGGCAATCCCTAACCCCCGAATCGACGCCTCTCACCAAATCCAACCTGAAGAGCAAGCTCATCAGCGTCTCGTTCACCCTCAGCCTCTCCTTCGGGTCCTTCTTCATCGATTCCAGTGCCTCGTCCCTCGAGATCTGCCTCTCCACCTCATCGACTTCTCTCCTGATCGCCGCGATCTTCTTCACACTCTTCCTCACCAGAAATCCTCGGAACACCTTCTGGATCTTCAACGCCGACAAGTCGAACTACGCCCTGCCCTGACCCGACGAATTGGACCGGGATCGACACTAATTTAGATCTAGGTGTTGTTTTTTCAGTGAGTTTGAGTGAAGGAAAGAAAGTGTGTGTATGTGGGTGTTTTTTTCTTTCTTTGTTCTTAGATCTTGAACTGTGTTCTTATTGTTCTTGATCTCAGGGTTTGGTTTTTTTTTTTTTTTTTAATTTCATTATCAGTTTGTGATTTATTGGTGGGTTTGGTCACTGTGATTGTCCCTGGGTTCGTGCCTTGCTTCAGACGTGGTGGTTGATGGGTTGTTCTGAGTTTGAGATTTTTTTGTTTGGATTGATTATGTTGTATTTTTGGATTGATTTGTTACTGTGAAGCTTTAGGATTTGAAGATATTGCTGGGTTTGAGAAAATGGTGATTTTGAGATTTTTTATTTTTGGGTTTATGTTCTTGGATTTGGGTTTGTGTTCTTGTTTAAGACACACTTAGATCTCAATTCATGTAATTTTTAGTTTTAAATTTTTTTTATTTAGTTAAAATTAATAAATTAATTTTTTTAATTTAAATGCTAATGTGGCATTTTTTATTATTATTTTAATGGCCACGTCAGGCCAACAGTGCATGCTGTTTGCCAATTTTGCAATTTCGGTTTCTAATGTAACGGTAGGGACCAAAACGAGAAGCGTTTTTCAGGATATGGACTAAAAGCAGTAAAAATAAAATATAGGGACTAAAATGGGAATCGCCTGAAAATGTAGGGACTAAAAATGGCTTTTCGCCAAATTATAATTATGTATACAAGTTTTCTCATTTGTCAAATTAGTTAGCAAAAAAAAAAAATGTCAAAAATTAAACTAAATTCCTAAATATGAGCTATATTAGTCAACCCAATCTGACTATACACCGCCCCTAAATTGAACAACATCACCGCCTTCTCCAGGTGAATGTTTTGCTGCACCGCCTTTGCTTCGGCTTGAATGCGTCGAACCAGGTGAACGTGACGGTGTTGACGGGGTTCTTATCGGGAGAGATCGAGAAGCGAGTCTCGACGAGGCAGAGGGCTTTGAAGTAATTTTGGAGGAGGTCGCGATGAGTGGTGGGAGTCGGGTCGGGCGTGCGCTCCAAATCGGTGTGGTACTGCTTTAGGGTTTGGAGATTTTCCTCGAGGTTTTGAGCTTTGCACTCAGAGTAATTGAATGTGATGTAGTTGCGGAGAGGCCGGTAGAGCTCAACGGAAGTGGTTTTCTTCTTGCAGATTGCAAGCATGATGTTGGAAGACGATGAGGACGAAGCCGATGGTACGGCCATGGCGATGATATTTTGAGAAGAAGAATAAGAAGAAGAAGGTGAGTCAATTTGAGACTGTGATTTTGAGCTTTTGTTTTTGTTTTTGTGTTTTTCGTTTGGTGTTTTTCTAATGAGATATGATATGTCCACAACATTTTTACAATAAATCCTAAGTGTAGATTGTTACTGATTGTTATTGTTGGGGTAAAAAAGTAATCTTAGGGTTCGTTTGGATATAGCTGAAAATTAAAAACACTATAGTAAAATAATTCTTAAATGTGTGAATAGTACTATGGGACCCATTTTTAATGAAAAAGTTGCTGAAGAGTGATGTTTGTGGGTCCCATGAACAGTGCAAGGGTGCACTGTTCACACAGAAAAGTCAACAATCACAGCTAAAAAAAGAAGAAAAAAAAAAGAAAAGAAAAGAAAAACATAAACGCAAAATGCCATTTCATCCGGATTCAAACGTCACCTTAGTGTTAGATTCAAATTTGAACCAATAACAACTAACCACTTATGATTTGTTGTGAAAATATTATAAAAATATTGTGGATGTAACACTTCTCTTTTCTTATTGGCGAAGCAAAGTGTGATTGGAATGGGAATGGGTCAACTTTTGTTTGGTTAGTGAGAAAATCTAAGGGAAAGTGTTTAAGGAGAGTGAGACTAAGGGCCGAATGTTTTGGCTTAGAAATGTAGAGATTATACTGTTTATTTAAGTTTTAGATTTTAGAAGGTTTAATGGGTATTTGTGGGTTTATTTAATTTTAAATTTTAGATGGATTTAGTGAGTATTTGTGGATTTATCCATTTAGACCTATCTAATTTGGGTCTAATTAAATAACCAAATGAGTTTTTACCCATTTAAACCGAATATTTAAATGGGTTGGGTTAAGACTTATCCAAATAAAGTAGGTAATGAACAGGTTCATGGATATGAATAAAAATTGCCACCCCTAGTAAGTAACTCACACTCCCAATGGGTCATGAACCCAGAACCTATCCGTCCACCTAGTTGAGCTAGAGCTCATTGACATACCAACGCCAATTTTAACGTATGCTATTTCCAGTAATTTGGAAGTTTTCTTCTATCTTCTTCTTTTATTTCAAAATTCGAGTGTATGGTAAAAATCAAGTGCATCACCAAAATTATATTTAGTTTTATACCAGTTGATTTTAATTGAAATGGTACTTCTCTTATAACAATGGATTGGGCACAAATGACACATTTAGATGGAGCCAATCTTATAGCAAAATAGAACAACAATAGTAATACCTTATTACCTGTGGACCTGTGGTAGCCAAGTTATGAACAGTATCCAAAGGATTGAGGTCATAAACAACAGCTTCAAGGTAGCGTCTATTACAATAGCCTAACAAATTTACCACTTTTGGATGTCGTTTTGCACTTGGTTGAGTTAAAAACATTACTTCTTCCTGTCACAAATCACGTAAAAAATGATCACTTTCAAATGCGAAATCAGAAAACACAAAAAATAATTGCAAGAACTTAAGTAAAAAACATATATACATTAAACTTTCATTTGCGTTGAGATAACACGATGTTCGTAGAGTACAATCCCATATCTTCACAGTGACAACCCAATCTTCAAAAGGAAGCCAGCCATGTCGGATTGTCCCACCACTACAAAAAAATCGTCCTGTCCCAGCGTTTTTTTCCCAGCGTTTTTACGAACCGCTGTAATAAATAAGCCAGTACCAGCGTTTTTTGAAAACGCTGGTATAGGAAATCCTATTACAGCGGCTCAAAACCAGCGCTTTAAAAAGCGCTACAATAGGAGGCCTATAACGGCGTTTTTCAAAAACGCTGGTATAGGAGGCCCAAAAGCGCTGGAATAGGGTTACTGATTTCCCATAGGGGGAAAGACCTATCCCAGCGCTTTTAAAAGCGCTGGAATAGGTGGACCTTATTCCAGCGCTTCGAAAAGCGCTGGAATAGGTCTTTCTCCATAAGCGAATAGAGGGACCTGTACCAGCGCTTTTGAAAGCGCTGGAATAGGAGACCCTATTCCAGCGCTTTCAAAAGCGCTGGAACAGGTCCCTCCATTCCCCTATGGAGAAAAACCTATCCCAGCGCTTTTGGAAGCGCTGGAATAGGGTCAACCTATCCCAGCGCTTGCAAAAGCGCTGGGATAGACCTTTCTTTATAAGGGAATGGAGGGACCTATCCCAGCGTTTTTGAAAGCGCTGGGACAGGTCCCTCCATTCCCTTATGGAGAAAGACCTATCCCAGCGCTTTTTGAAGCGCTGGGATAGGTCACGTATAGGGAATTTTTTTTTTTTTTTTTTTTTTAAATATAAGATATAATTTCTACTCTAACTTAATTTAAGTGTATATGTGTATGAAACTCCCTCCTAGAGACTTGAACCTCGGCGCTTGCCCTCCACATCCCACAAGCACTTATACTTGTGGAGGGATTTGGTAATTATCAAGTGACCAATACTCCCCTAAACCTATAAAAAGACCAAAGTACCCCCTAAAACATTGAAAAAGAGCAAAAACACCTCGATACCTAGAAAAAGACCAATATACCCCTGAAACCTAATAAATGACTAAAATACCCCCAAAACATAAAAAATGACCTAAGCACCCCGAAGGCATCAAAAATGACTGGAGTACCCCTTATGTCTAAAACTAGCCAAAATACCCTTGATTACTTGAATAAGAACAAAATACCCCTATAAGTCTGATAAATGACCAAAATGCCCCTAGAAAGACAAAAAAAAGTCCAAAACACACCTAAAACCCAGAAAATGACCGAGAAACCCCCAAAACATAGAAAATGACCAAAATATCCCAAAAACATCGAAATGAATCCTAAAAGCTAGAAAATGACAAAAGCACCCCCCATGCATAAAAAAGGTGGAAAACCCCTTGATTACTTGATTAATGTTTATTGGGTTTTAAATGGGTACCCAATTATGATCCAAGTATCATTTCTACAAATCAACTAACTTTAAAATACCCCAAAACCACTAAAATTACCAAAATACCCCTTAAACATAAAAAATGACCAAAATACCCACAAAACCCAAAAAAAGACCAAAATAACCCCAAAACCTACAAAATGACCAAAATACCCCTGGAACCCAAAAAATGACCAAAATATCCCCAAAGTCCAAAAAATGACCAAAATACTGCCCAAAACCTAAAAATTACCAAAATACCCCTGAAGTCCATAAAATGACCAAAATACCCCCAAAACCTAAAAGATTACCAAAGTACCCCCGAAACCTAAAAATTACAAAAATACCCCTGAAATCCAAAAAAATTACCCAAATACCCCCCGAAACCTAAAAAATGGCCAAAATAACCCCAAAGCCTAAAAATTGATCAAAACAACATTGAAACATAAAAATGACCAAAATACCCCCCAAAACCTAAAAAAATGACCAAAATAACCCTAAAGCCTAAAAATTGACAAAAATAATCCCGAAACCTTAAAATGACCAAAATACCCCTCTAAAATCATAAAATAACCAAAATACCCCCTAAATCTAAAAAATGACTAGAATACTCCTGAAATCTAAAAATGACCAAAATACCCTCAAACCTATAAAGTGACGACAATGCCCCTAAACCTTTGAAATGACCCAAATAAACCCAAAACCTCAAAAATAGCCACAAACAACCTGAAACCTCTAAAATTACCAAAAATACCCTGAAACCCTTAAAACGGACAAAATACCTCTAAACCTATAAAACAACCAAAATACCCCTCAAAATATCTAAAATGATCAACATACCACTAATCCTATAAGATGAACAAAATACACCCGAAACCTCTAAAATTACCAAAATAGGGGTTTATGGGGTATTTTGGTCATTTGTTATGTTTAGGGAGTATTTTCGTCATTTTTTTAGTTTTAAGGGGGATTTTGGTAATTTTTTAGGTTTAGGGTGTATTTTTCTCGAATTACAAAATTAAGGGGCATTTTCGATCATTTTTTAGGTTTCGAGGCATTTTGGTCATTTTTTAGGTTTCGAGGATAGTTTGGTCATTTTTTGGTTTAGGGGTTATTTTGGTCATATATAGGTTTTAGGGGTACTTTGGTCATTTTTTAGGTTTCAAGGGGTATTTCAGTTAATTTCTAGGTTTTGTGGGTACTTCGATCATTTTTTAGGTTTCGATAGTATTTTGATCTTTTTTAGGTTTCTAGGTTATTTTGGTAATTTTCAGGCTTCGGGGTTATTTTGACCATTTTTAAGGTTTCGGGGGTATTTCGATCATTTTTAGGCTTCTAGGTTATTTTGGTCAATTTTCAGGCTTCAAGGTTATTTTGACCATTTTTAAGGTTTCTGGAGTATTTTGATCATTTTTAGGTTTTAGGGGTATTTTGGTTAATTTTTAGGCTTCAAGGTTATTTTGGCCATTTTTAAGGGTTCAGAGGTATTTTAGGGGGTACTTTGGTCTTTTTCTTTTTTGTTGTTATGGGGGTATTTTGGTGATTTTTTGGTTTTGGGGTTAGTTTGGTCATTTTTAGGTTTCAGGGGTATTTTGCTCTTTTTTGGGTTTCGGGGGTATTTTGGTCATTTTTTGGGTTTTCAGGATATTTTGGTTATTTAACGACTCTTCAGGGGTAATTTGATCATTTTTTGGTTTTTTGGAGTGGGGTATTTTGGTCATTTTAAGGTTTTTGGGGTATTTTTGGGTTTTTGGGGTATTTTGGTAATTTTTAGGTTTCGAGGGTATTTTGGGCATTTTATGGGTTTCAGGGGTATTTTGGTAATTTTTAGGTTTCGGGGGTATTTTGGTCATTTTTTGGGTTTTTGGGATATTTTGGTCATTTTTAGGTTTTGGGGATATTTTAGTCATTTTCTTTTACGTTTTGGGGGTATTTTGGTTATTTTTTAAGATTTTGAAGTACTTTGGTCATTTACACTTTAGGGGCGTTTTGGTAATTTTAATAATTGGGTAATTGGGTGGGTTAAGGTTTACCTATAATAATTGGGTTGGGTTGGGTTGGGTTTGGGTTAGAAGTAATTAGATAAATGAGTTTTAATTGGTAAATGAGTTTTATATATCTAACCCAATTAAAATATTAAATTATATTTTAATATTGTTGGTCCTCGAGTCTCATCTTACATTTTTTTAGCTATTACATTATATTTTACTAATTTTTAGTGAGGAATTATATTTTATTAATTTGAAGTATTAAATTAAAATATATTAAATTAGTTTGAAGTATTAAATTAGATTAAATTTTGTTAAATTGATTTATTAAAAAATATTTTTATTAATTAATATAATTTATTTTATTAATTTGTACTGTTAAATTTTATTTTATTAATTTGAAGTATTATATTCAATCTTATTAATCAAGAAAATATTAAATATTACTATTTAATTTTTGAAACTACTCTATCCCAGCGCTTTTTGAAGCGCTGGAATAGGGTGATCCTATTCCAGCGCTTCAAAAAGCGCTGGGATAGGATCACTCCCTAAGGGAATGGAGAGTGGCTTATACCAGCGCTTTTTAAAGCGCTGGGATTGGGTCACCCTATTCCAGCGCTTCAAAAAGCGCTGGGATAGGTCATTCTCCATTCCCTTACGGATTGATCCTATCCCAGCGCTTCAAAAAGCGCTGGGATAGGTCATTCTCTATTCCCTTATGGATTGATCCTATCCCAGCGCTTTTTGAAGCGCTGGGATTGGGTCACCCTATTCCAGCGCTTCAAAAAGCGCTGGTATAGGTCTCAAAAAACGCTGGAATAGGGTGACGCTAAATTTCACTGACTTTTCAGTTCCCACGTTTTTGTCCCTCCTTTTTCCCCACACGTTTTTTCATTCTTTTGTTTCTTGTCATTCTTTTTTGAACTCAGACATACAACTTCCCTTTCCCACTTCTATATTCTCCCCCTCCCCTTATCACTTCTACAAGCTCCACTACTACCCACTACCACCCAAGGTTTTTTAAAGTGTAAGTCTTTCTATTTTAGCTTATGGGTTTGCTTTGATTTGGTTTTTATTTAATGGGTCATGGAGTATTTGTGTTTTGGCTTATGGGTTTGCTTTGATTTGGTTTTTCTTTAATGGGTCATGGAGTGTTTATGTTTTGGCTTATGGGTTTGCTTTGATTTAGTTTTTCTTTAATGGGCATTGGAACTTTTGTGCTAATTTTTGTTGTTTGCTTGTTTTGGTACAGAAAACTCTTATTCAAATTTGGATATTTGAGCAAAAAGACCTGAGCATCAAAGGTTGAATCATTGTAAGTTTCTTTACAAGTTTGTAAATCTTGTATTTTTTTTTTCTTAATTTCTATTTAATTTTTCTATAGTGTGTAGATTTTAAAATTTTTTGTTATTAGTTTTCTGGTTTAGCTAGCTTGAGATTAATTTTTTTTAAAAGCCCACTGCCCACTAATGTGTACAGGGAGATTCTTCCATTTGATGAGGATTTCTACTTAAAAATTATATCTTAAATGTGTTATCATTATATATATATATATATATATATGTATGTATGTATGTATGTATATGCTTGGTTTAGTTTTTTTTTTTTTTCATTGAATGCAGAGAATGAGAATAAGAGAGAATTAGTTATGGATGAGAATTAGTTTTTATTAAGCTGTGTTTGTGTGTGTGTGTGTTATTATATTAGAAATTACAATTATTACTTTATATGAAATTATAGTAATTTTTTATAATCTTAGAAAATTAAGAAAGTTGTGGCTTTCTTTTTTTTCTTTTTTGGTTTCATTTGGTGTTATTGGCCTAGGTGTTGGGGTTTCACTTTTGTCATGAGTAAATAATCTCACAAAAGTCTCTTTATATATATATATATATGTGTGTGTGTGTGTGTGTGTGTGTGTGTGTGTATATATATATTGTTGCTAAATTTTCATGCACCATGACTCATTAATCTGATATGTTGAAAGTTTGTGAACACCTTTTTTATGGCTATAATTCCACTCAAGAAACTTTTGTTAACTCTTAGCCCTGTAATTTTGCTCTAAGTAAATTAAGTACAGAATCTTTACTGATTTTGTTATATACTTTATTTTTGTGATTAATCATTAACTTTGCTAGATATTGGGTTATGTTTAAGTGTGGTTTTGAGGTTAATTTGGTTAATAGCTATCTGGGGTTTACTCTACTTTATAATTCACTTCTGTGTTACCTACACTTCAGGGACAATTGTGTTTCAAATTGGGGTTTCTTTGTGAGTTCCATTCCTGACAAAAGTGGGGTTTCCATCCGTTTATGATTTTGGATTATACTCTATGTATATCTTTTTTTTGTTAGTTTTAGTTCTCTATTTCACAAAAGTGGGGTTTCCATCCTTTGAATTTATCATTTCTTACATGTGTTCAAGATATAAAAGAAAGTAGAATCCCATTCTGAGTCTCCAATCCTTGTCGAAGGCACCCAATCCATCAATTTGACCAACTTTGATCTCCATTCTGCTCTCCATTCTTATAAGAGTTCTTTCAATGATTTTTGGTTACATCTTGATGTAATTGGGATGTGAAAAGGCTAATGCATTCAGTACTAATAACTGAAAGTTATCTGATTTTGGTCCTTTCATTTCATGGCCTAAAATGTGGCCGTTTCTTTTATTAGTAGGTTTTTAGGTTATGGGTCAAATGTCCTTGTCTCACCATCCTTATTGAGTATCTAGACTTGTCTGCGTTATATATATATATATATATATATATATATATATGCCTCTCCTCTTTTTTGCCAATATGGTACTTTGCAAGGCATTTATGTCAAACTAAAGGCTTACATTCATCTATGTCAATTCATGTTTGGTTTCTTAGCCAACCATTGCATCTGAAGTGGGCCTAACTCATTGAATTTTGTTTTTTGAGTGCTTAATGTAGCGTTGACCAAGTATACTAGTACTAAAAATATAGCTAACATTTGCAAACAGTTGGTTCCAAATAACAATCTGAATTGACCTGAATGACAATAATGTATAAATACTATTATTTAATATAACATGCCTTTGCAATTTGACAATGCAATTATTTCTACCATTTTTATTCCTTTTGAATTGATGAGTAAGTTTTGCTCTTGACTTCTTGCAGTATTTTTTTTATTTATTTTTTATTTATAGTAAAAATACTTGCATAGTGTAAGAGAGTGCAAGATTTTAAATACATCATCTATCAATATATATCCCAAGAGAGAAAGAGAGAGAGAGAGAGAGAGAGAGAGAGCTAAAACTACAACTAGAACTACAAGTCTGCTTTGACACGTCTAATTTATCAATATTTCAAACATGAATCAAGCAAGCGCCTTTAACAATGCTTCTATGCATTAATGTTTCCACTCAATTTAGTTGATAATTTTATTTTACTTTGTCATTGTGTTTTTTATTAAAAAAAAAACAACTCAATTCTGATTGTTTGATTTGTTAAATTGCTAGATTAAACATTTGGTGGCTACTGCAATATCTTTGGCATCTCCCATGGAGCAAAGCAAGGTAGCAACTAGTAAGTTAACCTCTCATTCTCTGCCTACGTATGATTAAATTATTAAATAGCTCATGTTTACTGTGGAACAAATGCAAACTAGCAAAATATTGGAGCTTATCTTTTGGTTTGCATATATTTGCACACCTCTCCCTATTTTAGTTTATAGTTTGTTCTCTTAATGTACTTAGTTTAGTAGTTTCTTCTCTTATTACACGATTTTGGACATAAAGTCAACTAATTTACGTCTTTTAAGTTATCTTAGTAGTCTATAATTTAAATTTAGATTTTGCAAGATTAGTAGCTTGCTGTAAGTTTGAGTTCCTCTTTCTGGGAGCAAACCAATGAATTGCTAAAGGGTGAGTAAAATCTACTTCATAATACACTACTAGTCTATAATTATATGTCAAAATTTCTGCTATGGTGGGTTGTTGATTTGGAGCAAGCGGGTGGCTTGCATGGTGATATAAGGTGGTTTACCTTTCATTATTGGGAGTGTTGATTGTTTTGTGAATATTGTGATATTATTGTTCAACTATGTGTGAATTTATTTTATCTCCTCTTAGTAAATTCAAATATTCTGCTGTGGTGGGTTGTTGATTTGGAGCAAGCGGGTGGCTTGCATGAAGATATAAGACAGTGTATTTTATTTTGGGAGTGTTGATTGTGTTGTTCCTATTGTGCTATAATAATTGGTGATGAACTTAGTCATTCTCACTAGAATTTCCTTAATAATTCCATCTTTTATGTGATCATCTAAGTTTACTTTTTATCTATTGCTGCTTGAGTAATACTTATGCATTGGTGTATTTAGTGATTAGCCCTAGGTAGACTAAGTAGCCCTAGGCAGACTAAGTATGGATCTAACTTGACTTATATTTTTTAGTTTATTGAACACTAGATTCCTAGGTGATTGGAGTGGTTTAGCATTTTAAAGTTTTTTCAACATCATCTATGGAGTCAAATTCAAGGCATTCTTGATTATTACCCATGATTAAGTTTAGATTTTTCATCATTGATAAGTATATGTATGGTTTGATTCTGTTTATTCATCAAAATTCTTGTTCTTTGTTTGTAAATCCAATTTCACTAGCTTAGTGCTTCCCACCATGGTGCCCTACACCAATTAAGACATTATATTAAACTAAGAGACCGTAATGATTAGTAACGGAGGGTTAAATCTTAACTAGCATGAATCATTACACTAAGATTGTTACTTATATATATATATATATATATATATAAAAGCAAGGGAACTAGTGATCATAGATTAGATTAAACCTAAAAATTAGGCTTTAATTGATATGCACAATTGACTACATATATGTATAAGTAAGTGAATGGCTAATTGTATTATGATTATATACTAAGTACAAGGCAATATATGTGGCTATTAGGTGGTTAAGTTATTATATATATAGTTGTTGGTGTTTTAATTGAGTGCTTAAGGTGTAATTTACCATTGGTGTATTAAGTGTAGATTTAAATCTAAACCAATCAAGGAGATCAAGGATTGATGTGGTTTAATAAAGGAAATTGTGAACTTGTAAGTATATATAATATATAGTGTTTTAAGAAGCTTTGAAACTTTGTTGGTGAGTTTTTACGTTTAAGGGGTATATTTTGGTCATTCTTTTTGCCACCTTATTTATTTATTTAAGTCACGTTTTATGTGGTTGTAATTTGATTAAAGACATAAAATTTATTAAATATATAAAATAGTTCTTCTATTTGAATTCAAAATGAAATTTGTTATTTAACATTTATGACCCTATTTCTAAATGAAGTTACCTTTCATTGATGAAGGTATTTTCGAACCACATAAAAGTGCAGTTGAAAGAGGGGAACATAAAAGTTACCTTTCATGACTCAACATTGTCCTTTTAGTTTTTTTTTTCACCATTTCTTTTTAATGGAAATTAACTGTGAAGAGTTTTTGATTTTATTTACATTATTATCCAATGTAAAAAAATTGTTGGCTTCCTCAATCATATGTCATTTAAAACTTGACACAACTTGGGGTTCTAGTAATTAAGGTGCTTTGGGTGTGATTGCTGTGGTAATTTTATGTCCAGGATTCAAATTTGTTAAGGATGCAATGTGGACCCAATCTTTAGTAGATTGATCTCAGGCCCTGCGAAAAGTGTCTTTTTTCATAGTCAGCTACATGTGTGCTATATAACCATTAATTCTTGGCCCACTAAAATCCTATTATGAACTCATGGGTTGCTTGCATTTTCTTCTTCAAAGTGGGGGTTTGTGTCTGAATTAGATATAGTGCTAAAAAAGAAAATTTAAGAGTTGGGAATGTTCATGAATATGTGGAGCCTTAGAGTTGGATTAATCATGTTTTTTTTCCTTATTGTTGGTCACCTGCTCTATCCAAATAAAGATTCTTTTTAGTTTTTTTTTTTTTTGGTAAACAAGATTCTTTTTAGTTTTTTTACCAAAAAATAGTAGTAATAAAGATTCTTTTTGTTTATCATTTATAATTACTTCTTTTACTGTCTAATTTAGATTGTATTAGTGTTTATTTATTTATTAGTAGAAGGGTGTCATGTCAGGTCAGGTCTATTTTGCTTGGTGTATTATGACTTTCCGGACTGATGAGTAGTGTGATTGAAATGAGAATCAAGTGCTGTAATGAGGTGTAGGAATATACCAAGGTTGTAAGTAAATGAGTGATCAGAGAGAGGACAATATGCCCAAGTAGTGGCCCAGAATTTGACAAGAACTTTTAAAGAGAAAATATCTATGTGTAGCAGGTAGGAATAGCTAAGTTACCCATTGAGTTAATCCAATAATTTTCAGGTTCATATGATCTAATGTCCTGAGTTTAAGTCTTTCAATCGACACTTTAAATCATCCCAAAATTACACTTTCTTCTAATTACCCTGATGTGAGTATGGTATTAAAAGACTACCTCAAAGAGTCTTATACACCCATGTTTATAAGTATAAACTTAGAAAAAAATAAAAAAGGTTTAATAGCCAAGTAATCAAGTGATCATTTAGGCGGTCTTACAGTGCTTGATTATTACAACCACCTCAAATAGAGGAATAAAAAAATTATTTGTCCCTGAATTATTGCAAGCAGCAAAATGATGTAAACTCATTCATTCCGAAAATGAAATTAAGCTTGTTTAGAGCTTAGACTCGGGTTTATTAATACAATAAGGTAAATTTATGGGTTTTTAGAAGTTATCTTAAATTTAAAGTCACCCTATAAGTATTTTTTTGTAAGTGTATTTTTATGTTGTTTATTAAATCCTCGTAAAACTTATCTTAGTTATTAATTGTATTGTGGTTTTGTGACTAGGACCTTGGAAAACATTTTCCATTTCTTTGTATTGATGGTTGTTTCGTACTTATTCAATCTTTTGCATAAATTGCTCACTAATCACTTTTTGAGAAATTTATTGAAAGATTAATACCTACTTGATATGCTTAACTGAAATTAGTCATTTTGAGTGTGTTTTAATTGCTAATGTAGCACTTGGTAGTAATACTAGTTGTTTAGCACACTAATCCATCGTGTGTTTCTAAATTCATAGGATGGTGATGGTGATTCTGCAGTGGATATCCAATCTCCCGGTGCTCAGTGCTTATCATCTGATGATACACAATAGGCAATACTTTGCGCACCTATTTTGGAGTAGGTGATACGCAATAGAATATATTCTTTTGTGTAGGACATTCTATATAGTTAGAAAGTATTCTTTTGTGTAGGACATTGTACATAGTTGTTTAGAATGTATTATTTTGTGTATAAAATTTTAGACATTTGGAATGTAATTATTGATATGGTTTAATTAAATATATTTAGTTTCTTGGTTTAATGTGGTATAGTATTTGTTATTGGAAAATAGGTATTGGAAAATATGTATTTAAAGTACATTACAGGTGCTAAAAAAAAAAAAAAAAAAAAAAGGATCTATACCAGCGCTTTTGAAAGCGCTGGCATAGGTCCTTTTAAATTATACTGACCCAATACCTATTCTAGCGCTTTTGTGAACGCTGGAATAGGTACAACCTATGCCAACGCTTTCAAAAGCGCTGGTATAGGCCTTTTAAATTATATTGATTTAAGACCTATACCAGCGCTTTTTAGAACGCTAGAATAGGTGCCCCCTATGCCAGCGCTTTCAAAAGCGCTGGTATAGGCCTTTTAAATTCTATTGATTCAAGACCTATACCAGCGCTTTTGAAAGCGCTGGTATAGGTAGTACCTATTCCAGCGCTTTCAAGAGCGCTGGTATAGGTCTTCAATCAACAGAATTTAAAAGGCCTATACCAGCGCTTTCAAAAGCGCTGGTATAGGGCGTATGCCTTTCCCAGCGTTTTTGAAAAGCGCCGGTACAGGTCTGGCGACCCTATACCCACATTCATTGCCCGGCGGTTTGAAGCGCCGGGAAAAAAAACGCCGGGATAGGAATTTTGACCCTATCCCAGCGCTTTTTGGGGCTATCCCAGCGCTTTTGAAAACGCTGGGATAGCCCCGTTTTTTTGTAGTGCACGGTACAGTTTGGTAAATAAGGTTTCTCCAATCAAATTTTTTTCATTAAAATTGTCAGTCATATCTGCCAATTCTTCCATTGAATATAAGAACGGCTTGCGAGATCCTACCCACCACAACACAACACCACAAATGGAGTTCCTTCAATTAGCATGACGACATTTGTGTAATGAATAATAACACAGAGAGAGAGAGAGAGAGAGAATGTAGATACCAATGAAAGGAAGAGATTTATGGACAGGCAAAACCCAGGGTGGAGCGAGACGTTGACGTTGTAAAACTTGCTCTCTATGTTCAAGTAAAGCCTTATTGTAGATAAACGGTTTCCTGCTTTTCACTTCCATTCTTCTTAGAAACACAAAACACCAGTTCTTCAAATTTCTCTTCCCTCGCTCCTTCCTATCATTCAATATTTCCCTTCCTTTGCTCGAAATTTTGTTATGATTAAAACAAGCTGAAGGAGGGAGTGTCATCTATAAAAGCCACGCATGCGCACACAAGGTATTTTTAAGCCCAGGCCCATGTCATTAATTGGCTAGACTCAAACCCAAGTGTTTTTGTTTTTTTTTTTTTTTTGCTAAAATGCTAATGATACACTCTAAATTTGACTGAAATTTATTTATGTGCTTTAAATTTACTTTCGTTTAGTTTTTTAAGTTTCAAATTTATTCAATTAAGGCCTTTTATCTAATTTCGTTAAAAAATTTCTATTAAGTGTGTAATTAACAAATAAAAATTGATTTTTTGAAAAAATATTCTCACATAAAAATCTATATAAATATTTTAGTAAGTTCCTATCATTGCTCCCTCTCTACCTCCCAACCCAGTTTCACTTTTTTTCATCATTTTTCTTTGATGATGAAGATGAAACTTCTGGCTGCTTCTTTGGAGAATAGTTTTCGGTGCAAATTTTGTGTTCTAATCTCTGACTAAAATTTAGCTGAGATAACTAACTTAAATTGTATTCCTATTTAATTGATTATTATTATTATTTTTGATAAAAAGATGGTGACCTTTATTAAGATGAAGATAACAACATTACATCATGAGTCACAATAGACTCAACCATATGAGGAGATTCTTCTATCCAAGTTACATAACTAACAACTTGCCTAGCATATTGTACCAATAAATGACCATTGTCTTTGCCAATCCTTAATCTAGAAGCAAATTTGGTATATAGCCAATAATGGTTCAGACTAAAAGTAAAAAATGAAATATGAGAAATAATGAAAAGGTGATTTTGATAATCAAAAGTTAGAATGGAGTCATTTGAATTTTGGAATCAAGCTTCAATTGATACATTGAAAATGGTACAAACAACGTGCTCAGTTCTCCTCAATGATTAAATACAACACAGGGATTTTTTTTTTTTTGGTAAAAGAAAAAAAAAAGAAAGAAAAAGATGATGAATGTTCAAGAAGAAATAACCAACCACTGAATAATTACAGTCTAGCTCTATTTTTTTTGTTTGGAATAAGTAATAAAGAATTGATGCAAGAGTATAACCAAAAGTTATTTCAATATTTCATTTTAGATTTTTAGTAGATAATTTCAGTGTGGATAATTTCATATTGTAACGCAGTTATTTGTTTAGTTTGAATTAGTATATGAGTTTGGTTAGGATTAGTTGTTAATTTAGGTGGGAAGCCTAGGTTGTCCTGCATCAAGAATTCTATTAAAGAAAATGAAAGCTCAAACCAGAGCCTACTACCAAATTACAATTGTAGATTTAAAAGTGATCCATGAAATCTAGTAATAGTTACAAAGATGAACAGCCTTAATGATATGACAACTCTGGAGTAGGCAATTTTCGAACATTACTACCAACAGGAGAAGACCAAGCAGTAGAGAACATTTGTAATACTAATGGTCCTCTTCCGTAGGTCTTGGATTTAAAACTAAATCTAGAATTTCCCTCTTATGTAGTGAAGTGCAGGATTAGTTGATATTCCCATAAGGCCGGTATTAGCTATCAACTTCATATGTGCTTCAACATGTGAGTTAAAGATTCGCTAGCTACCTGGACATTAAAGGCAATCAAGAAACAAGCTGCATGTTATGTAGAATCAATTTAAATTGAAGAGAAGAGTTGATGATGAGTTATTTAATTAATATCCACCTTACCTTTTTTGTTTTTGATAAGCAGCAATGTCATTAAACTAAAAAGGATTACAAGGGGAATAATCTACCTTACAAACAGACTCAACGATAAAGAGTTATTTATTACTACTCTATACTGTAGAAAAACATAAGCCATTCTCAAATTGTTGACATTGGAAGTTCACAATCAAAGTCTCAAGCTTCTCTTTTTGATTACTTAATTTTAAACCACTATAATTACATCTGTGTCTTCTTTTGCGGGTAATCAATGGGCCATTAGCTATTATCTGGTTCACCATCATTTAGTCTAGTGCATCTTAAATCACTTGTTCAGATTAAGCATTTGTAGCCTAATCTAAAGTGATATCTTGGATGTCCAATGGCTACACGTTTGCTTCTGCCTGCTAAACCATTGGAATCCTTGTTATCATGATTACCCTGCATTTTTTTTTAATGAATGAAAAATTCTATTAAAAAAAACTAGATATACGACTATAGTTCAATGAATCCACAAGAATCACAAGTGAAAGCTAACATCCTAACAAATTTAACTCCATATACAAATTGTTGGAAGAAGAGATGTAAGCCTGCATGCCCTTTTGTTTTATCCACTAATGGCTTATCTAAACAGTGGTTTGCTCAAAGCTCAATTAACCTAGTTTACTTGTGTCATTAAACCTTTTAGTATTTCTTGTTCTTTTGGATACAGAATATGGACACTCATTTCAACCGAGAATTCTGTATGATTGTTATATACTCTTACTAAAACCAATAATGCTATCCAAGGGAGGAGGGAAAAAAAAAAAAAAAAACTTCATTTAAGATTTTGCTCATTTGCAAAAATATGCATCACAACACACATAAGGTATCAAACATGGTGAGTAAATTGAGTGAAATTATCTAGAGAAACACATGTAACTTAAAAATCACCATAACGTATCACAACACACATAAGGTATCTAGCTTGTCCCACAGAATTTTTAAAGCAAACAATTATCCGAAGATTTCTTATCATATCCATAGCTAGTATTTAAGGAGTAAAGGGATGACATGTATATGTATGTATAAATGATTCTCCCTATTTTTAATAAATAAAAAAAATTATCTCCCATTATGAACACAAAAGTTTGATAAACAAAACCATTTTGAGAAAAATTCCCAAATTAATAAATACTTCTTACCTTAATGTCTCACTAGGTAGCCAACATCAGTGCCCTCCAAAACCCACAAGTTAGAACCTATAACGATGGGTTCAATGATACATCAATAAGCACATCAACACATCACACTATTAGACACTATCTCAGGATACTATAATAATAACAAAAACACCCTTACTGCTAAATTTTCTGTCATAAGGCTGCGACCAAGATCAGGCCATATTTCTCAAAGGTTTAGATACGGTATTAAGATGGTTCCAACTAACCTCCTATGTTTTCAATTCCTTTGGCAATCCTAAATCACAACTTAAGCTACCACTACGCTTTAATTTCTTTTTTCCCTTTTCTGATAAGTAATAGAATCTTATTGAAAATGAAAATGACTACTCTATGTTCACGACGATGAACATAAAGTACCTTGAAAAAATAGAGAAATTAATCTAAAGACTTGAGAGAAAGTTGGAAATCAAAAATCAAAGTACAATTGGTAAAACGCCATGTCCTAGCCCATTCAATTGATTAATAGGTCTCACAGTCTCCTAAAATGTACGGTTGTTTCGCTCCTTTCTCACTAACCACATCACACACACCAGCACCAAATTCCACACATTCAAAGAATGCTTTTCAAATCAGTTGTGCCATCCAAAAAGAAGGGCAGGGATGCTACCTTGTCTGGCAAAACCCAATGAATCCCAAAAATCATAAACAGTTCACTCCATAAAGTATAAGCAATCTCACAATGGATCAAAAGATGATCTCTCATTTCCTCACTGCAATGACACATACTACCCCAATTGACTAGATGTAAACCCCTCATACTTCATTCTCTAATTTACTCAACATCGTGCAATCTAAACCAAAATGTGATAATTTTAACCCAATGACAACTCATATCCCCACTCAAGGCAAAAATTCTTAAATCTATCCCCAAAATCCTCAAAATTAAGCCACAACAACTCCCAAAAGTTAGCCACTCTCTTTGCCCATGTTTCCCAACACCCATAGCAGAACTCTAAATCACCTAAAACATATACCCATTCTAACCAAATATCAAATTCCTTTTCTAATATTCATATTAAGCATTCTCCAAACTCATTTAGTCAATGAAAGTGACTGCGCACAAGGAAAGTACAGATTTTTTTTTCAAAGATTTTCTTCAAGTTTATGGTTTGGCCCTACACCCAATATCAAAAATTCAACAACTCTCACCCCATACATAATTTTTATTGTTTGAAACACATCAATTTCATTTCTTGACACAATGGAGAAAATCATCAAAATTCCCTATTCCCTTCACCCATTGAGTTTTCAGATTAAGGATTTTTATTAAAAAAAAAAAATCATGTCAATCAGATTTTATAATTTAGACCTACAAATTATCAGTCCAAAACATGAATTTGCTACCTATAATTTCAATTAAACTGAAGAGGGAGAAAGACTGACTGACTTACTCCACAGACTACAGTCCTTGCTTGGCAGCAAGTGAGAATCTCTCTTCTCCCAAAATAGTCACTACTTGGAGGCTAGAACCAAAGGAACTGATGTTCATGTTCTGTTGGGAAGAAGGGCATCATTGAGGGGTTGCATGTGTTACCGTGTTAAGCTTAAAGAAACAAAATATTTTTTTTGCTAAATTATATTTTAAGCCTTCAAAATTTTTGGTCTTTTTTGTGGGTAGTAAATATTTTTTTATAAATAATTCAATAATTAGGAAGATGATTTAAACCCTAAATTATATTTTTATCGAAAAAAATCTCACTCTTGCATATGAAGTGTGTCTTCTTATTTATCTTTTCTTATTCTCATCATTTCATCTAAAAAGAATGAAAGAAAATAATATTGGAAGTAAAGTTGGTTCAAATTATACTTTGTGTAATTCTAAGTTACATTACATCATCTTTTCAAAAAAAAAAAAAAAGTTACGTTACATTAGTTAATATTTTTTTCTTGGATGGAAATTTTTAAGATTTAACAAATACACCATTAGATTAAATTTTTTTTCTTACACTTTACATGCTTGCATAATTTTAAGGTGATTTGAGATCAATAACCATATTATCAATCAAATATTAAAATTTCAAAGTCTTGCATTTAAAATTTTGCATAAAAATGGATTTTAAGATCAAATGGTAAATAGTATCCAATTGATACAGAATTTGGTAAGTGTGTTATAAACATAGTGAACATGTAATTCAAATGTGAGATTTTTGAAATATTAATCTAATTAAAAGTTACTAGGCAATGCACTATTATTTAGAGTTACACAATTACAATAGGTATAACTTAAACCCACCACTTAGAAGTAATATGAAAAAAAAAAAATAAAAAAGGATTTTTGGTAATCAACAATATTCAAAATGAGTCAAAATGTCAAAGGCAATCTCTATATATTTACAACTTTCGGTTCCTTTAGTCTTGACAAACAATATATTGACTATAATGACCGTATTGACTAGGTTTTCTACAAAGTCATCTTGACAATGACAATTAAAAGTTTCGAGGATATAATGTAATTTTCTGGTAAGTTCTTCCCTTATAAATTTTCATCCTCCCTCTTTGTCTAGTGTGAACTGCATGTGAAGTGCAATTGTGACTCTCACCATGGTGTCACGGCAACACAACCAGTGCAGTTGTGACAGCTACCATGGATTAATTGACCCACCAGACCATTCGTCACGCGTACAGCAACATGACCATTATCATGAATTACAACTTATATAGTTACACTTCATAGTTCATACAAATATCGTGGCGTATGAGCTCTGCTTGGTTTATATAAAGAAAAGTAGTAACATTTGTGGGAAAGAAAATTCCATACACTCCAAGTTAAGAAGAATCTACCACTTTATTGAATCTTGTACTAAAAGTTCAATAGTTTGCTCATATTCATTTTAGCCTATGTAGACTCATTAAGAAGTGCTCACCAAAGAGTTGGACTTTTTTTTATTGCTATGTTATACATGTACCAAATGAATGTTCAAGATTAAACTTTATTGTTTACGTCTTATGGGTTAAGAAAATTTCATGAGTACTTCTTATGAAGAAGAAAATTTTCTTTGAATCAGAGCATATTAACAAAGAGTTCGACCTTTCTAGAATAAATATTATGTGTTACGAAGTACAACAAAATGTAGCCAAAGAAGCTACCTTAATTATTTTATTATTACGTTTCATTGTATCAAGTTTTTTTTTTTTTTGGTGGGCTTACATTAAGTGGGATCGGAGGATTTAAACCAAACTCTTTTCAATGAGACAACTAGACAATACCACAAAACTACAAGGTTCTTGGCTAAACCAAGTTTATTTTTTGAACACTTATATACAACTATTACAATTACTATAATAATTTTAAAAAAAAAAAAAACAAGTGCTTTTACTAGTCTACTACATTCATCTTCACTTGTGTAGGTTCACTCCAAAAGTTCTTGTAAACCAATCTGGCCTTCTTGAGATGATAACATGTCCAAGAACCAATCCAATTACCAGTCCGCTAGCATATCCCACCACTACCACTTTCCAATTGAATCCTTCTCCAAATGATGATTCTTGTCTAGGCTCAAAAGTTAGTATCTCAATATTTCCACATTTCTTGGACATTGGAAAGCCACACAATCCCGAGTTCCCCTCAAATGAGGAATTTTCAAATGTTGCAAATTGTCTACCTTGAGGAATTGGACCTGTAAGTTGGTTATGAGAGAAGTTTAGATATGCAAGAAATGTGAGACTTACTAGTTGTTGAGGAATTTTTCCCAGGAACTTATTTTGCGAGAGATCCAAAGATTGGAGCTGAGTTAGGTCCCCAAAGGATGATGGGATAGGGCCAGTGAAACTATTGCTTGATAGGTTGAGTACAATTAATACCTTGAGATTTCCCATGGTATTTGGAATTTCTCCATAAAATCTGTTGTTAGAGAAATCAATAGCCATGAAGCTGGTCAAGATCTTTACCAGTTTCATTTCATTTCCCTTATTATTCACACTTATTGAGTCATCATAATAACCCGAGCTATCCCCCATGTACTCTGGTTTTGGATTACTTTTTTCAGGGGCCAATTGCATTGCATTCCAGGTGTTGAAGTACTTTGATGGTAACATGCCAGAGAAATTGTTGTGAGAGAGATCGATAACGTGCAACTTGGAAAAGCCAAAATTGGTATGAGGACTCCCAATAGGACCATGGAATCCATTTGCTCGCAAGATAAGAATTTTCAACTCTAGCAAAGATTCCAACCAAAAGGGGAAGATATCCTTCAACTTGTTATTTCCAAGATTTAGAAGCTCTAGCATTTTACAATTTACCAATGACCGTGGAATCTTCCCTTTTATTTGGTTGAGACTCAAGTCTAGTGTCTTCAAATTGCTTTCCTTTGTGAATGTTCCAGGTATTTCTCCTTGGAAGCAGTTGTTTCTCATATTCAATACTGAAAGGGAACTGCTGAAGTTACCTAAACAATGTGGAATTTGACCAATCAACTGGTTGTTAGATAGGTCAAGGACTTGGAGAGCTTTTAGCATGCAAATCATTGGAGGGATTCTTCCAGCCAAATTGTTGTTTGAGGCAAAAAAATATATTGTAGACAATGGAGGAATTGGAAGCAAGCCTTCAAACATGTTGGAACGCAAGTCTAAATAATACATACTTTTCCAAGGAAGAATGATTGGAGGTTGTTCAAAACCACTTAAAAGGTTAAAAGAAATATTCAATGAATGCAATGTCTCCTTCCCAACATTCAAGAACCATTTGGGTACTTTGCCTTCAATTTTGTTATCAGAAAGGTCTAGATCCGTTAATTCATTTTGCTCTTTCAGGAAAATGGGAAATTCACGTAAGTTGCAAGAAGACAACTTCAAACGTGTGAATTTTGGGTGGGTGGAAGAGATATTTTGAAATTTGAGAGGGCCAGTCAATTGATTTTGGGATAGATCTAGGTCAGTCAAAGAAGTCATTGTAAACAAAGATAACGGGATGGTCCCAGTGAGTGAGTTAGAACTTAAGTCGATGGAATTAAATTGGGATGAGATATTTTGAAATTTGAGAGAGCCAGTCAATCGATTTTGGGATAGATCTAGGCCAGCAAATGAAGTCAAAGATGACGGGATGGTCTTCATTGTAAACAAAGATGACGGGATAGTCCCAGTGAGTGAGTTAGAATTTAAGGAGATGGAAGTTAATTGGGATGAAGAGAAATTTTGAAATTTGAGAGTGCCGGTCAAACGATTCTGGGATAGATCTAGTTCAGCCAATGAAGTCATTGTAAACAAAGATGACGGGATGGTCCCAGAGAGTGAGTTAAAACTTAAGGAGATGGAAGTTAATTGGGGAAGTCTGCCCATTTCAAACGGGATTGGACCTATCAACTGATTTGAGGAGAGAGATATACGTTGTAGTTGACTGAGATTTGCTAGTGAAACTGGTAACCTGCCATCAAAACTGTTATTATAAAGGTATAATATTTCTAGTTGTGTAAGGTTTCCTAGGGAAGACGGTATTTCCCCATGGAAAAGGTTATTTTCAAGAGATAGATCAGTGAGATTTGCAAGGTTTCCCAATGTAGATGGAAGTTGACCGTGGAAATTGTTGCCTGAGAGAGAGAGAACAGAAAGGTGAGTCAGATTCGTGATCGAAAGGGGAACTTCCCCTGACAAGTTACATGCAGCGAGATCCAAAATATTCAACGACTTGAGGTTGCCTATTGCATTTGGAATTTCCCCGGAAAACGCTGTATGAGAAAGATCCAATTCAATCAAGGCCTCAAGGTTCGCGATTGAATTGGGCAATTTCCCAGAAAAACTTGTGGAGGAAAGATGCAATTTCTCCAAGGAGCTGCCAGAATGAAATTCCGGTAGAAAGCCAGTGAGAAGGTCGTTAAGTGATAGATCAATGGTTTTCAGCTTGGGCATCAGGAAAATATTTGTGGGAAATTGCCCACGCAAACTGCAGTCAAAAAGAGAAAGAGATGTCAAAGACTTGAGGTTGCCTATTCCATTTGGAATTTCCCCGGAAAACTTTGAGAAGGAAAGATCCAATTTAATCAAGGACTCAAGGTTCGCGATTGAATTGGGCAATTTCCCAGAAAAACTGGTGGAGAAAAGATCCAATTGCTCTAAGGAGCTGCCAGAATGAAATTCCGGTAGAAAGCCAGTGAGAAGGTCGTTAAATGGTAGATCAATGGTTTGCAGCTTGGGCATTAGGAAAATATTTGTGGGAAATTGCCCATGCAAACTGCAGTCATAAAGAGAAAGAGATGTCAAAGAAGATAAATTTACCAGGGATTGAGGTACTGAGGATGAAATGTTCACATGCGCTAGTTGAAGTTCTCTCAGATTTGTCATGTTCTGGACAAGTGCTTCAAAATCAATTCTTCTGAGATGCAGAGTTTTATCAACACCATCATCCATGTCACTGGAGGCGAGATCAAGTGAAACCAAATTGGACAGCCATGAAATTTCTGATGGGATTTGGCCGGTTAAGGCGGAATAAGAGAGGTTGAGGTGAGTCAACCTTACAAGCTGGCCAAACTCGGATGGGATTGTGGAGGAAGTGAAGTTGTTGAAGGCAAGGTTGAGTTTCTGAAGTTGATGTAAACTGAAGAGGCTGCTGTTAGACTTGAGAGGCCCATAAAGCCCACTGTTGCTCAGGTCTAAGTCTATGACGTGACCATTTTCGGCATTGCATACTACCCCATCCCAGGAACAACAATCAGTATCTGCTTTCCAAGACTTCATCTTTGGATAAAAAGAAACACCATAGTAATCAGAAGTTGTCCTCTTTTCAACAAATTCTTGCCTCAGTTGCAGCAAAGCAGATCTCTGGTCAGGAAGGCAACGATGTTGAGAGGAAGTATTTGAAGTAGTTTGAGAATGTGAGATGAAGAACAAAAAAGAGGCAAGGAAGAATGGCAGAAATGGATTCATTTTCCCTATGCTGAACACGAAGAGAAAGTTGATGGAAAATTGAGAGGCAAGTGGTATGAGCTGATAAACTGATGAAATGGATGGATATTTATGCACACATAAGAGCTGTCAATATATTAATTTATTTTATGTGGTTTGAATCAAATTGGTACTAGAAACAGAATAAGTCTAGTGACACATATTTTGGCACAATAAATACTACAACTCGTGATATAGCGAGTTGTGATTGGTGGATAGGTGATAATAGGTCCATGTAAAGACAATCTTTTACCAACCACCACTTACTACATGGACGAATTGTGATATTTGTTGTGCCAAAATGAATGGCACTGAACTTATTCCCCAGAAAAGCCCAAATATTAATTTGAAAGGACTGAGACAACGTGAGCTAGCTAAGAGCCATCGGTATTGACTTGAATTTCTTTCCCTACACGGTTGTGAAGGCGTTCACCTGTTTCCTACTAGTACTATGGTGCCAAATTGTTGAATTGAAAAAAAAATAAAATAAAATACTAATTCCATGGGGCTTGATTAAATTGAACATTTGAAGGTCTCAAACTATTAGATTAATCTAGCTTTTGCAGAAAGAAACTTGGACAACTAACTGATGCATTTTTAGAAGGCTTATAATGTTTTTAATCATGTGAGCTCATTAGCTCAATGTTCATTTTAACGGTTTTAAACTCATCTTTGGTGTTCTACTTTATGTGACCACAAGTCCTTTCAGTTTTGCCCTTTTTTTTTTTTTTTTTTTTTTTCACGCATTTTAGGGAGACATATTTCACTGTTTACACACTATTCACAACATTGTTTATGTATTGTTCAGAGGACCGCAGCTATTTTATTAAAAAAAAAAAATTAAAAATTGGTCTCGCAATACTATTCACATATTTAAAAATTATTTTATTACAGTGTTTTTAGTTTTCAGCAAAATAAGTTGTATACAAATAAATCCTAAATTTTAATATTTTCTTGTGTTTATTTTTCATATATAAAGCTTATAAAATTTTTCTCTTGAAAGATTCTGCTAGATATATAGGTTTCTCTATCTCATCCATCTTAAAATCACTTCTAATTTAATAATATTTTTTACTCGTTGTTAATGTGTTGATCATTGTTTAAAATACCCTTTATGTAAGACAAATTTGTGTCTATCAAAAGATTTAAAAATAAAATATGTGCTTATCAAAAGAGCAGCCAGTTGCAGGTAATACAGGGAAAGCACAGACTATGCAAAGCCAAACAATGGCAGCTAATAATGTCACATATTGCTTTCTAAAAAAAATTGAAAATGATACAACCTTTTGCAATCGATTATTACTTGTTAGCTCACGCCCTCGGGCATTGGGCCATGATTTTAAATTAAAATACTACATAAAAAAATAAAAAATAAAAAATAAAAAGAAAGTTCATGCAATGGCATTCAAAATACCCGTGGTTCATTGTCAAAGCCACATCTACGATTTGTTTTGTTATCATATAGAACATATAATAATAATAATTTTTGTATATACAAAATAAAAATTCTATTCTAACTTAATCTAAGTGTATATTTGTGTGAAGATCCATTCTAAAGACTTGAATACCGGTCTTTGTCCCCTACACTCTACAAGTATTTATATCTGTGAAGTGACCATTATGCCAACGGTGCACGATGGTAATAATAATAAATTTTAGGAAGTCTTACGTCTTAGTGTAATACTAAGATTATGTTGTGATGCATGGGCTAATTATATAAAGGTGTAAAATAAGAAAATATACATTGAACTAGTCGCAAACCCATGTTACACATGGGAACCTACCTGTTTGTATGATAAACTAAAATAATTATATAAAATCATAAATTGATTATGAAACTATACTATTGCATGAATTTCTCCTGTTTGACTTCATTTTTTGTTACGATTTGATAAAGAAGTTATTGCTTGACCATGTAATAGCTTGTAAAAAATCTACCAGTTGTTTTCAAATATTAAAATTTTCGAAAGGCCAAAAAATATTAAAGAATCAAAAGATTCACATTGCCTAGAAATTATTGAAACAAACTAAAATATATATAACTACACAATAGAGAAATATAAGAGGAAAGTAGGTTACCTTCAAAAGAATATATAATTCATGGTATAACTGTTGAAATATGCTAAACTGGTTTAGATATTGTAATAACTCAAAAATGTAGATTTTAAAACTTTCAAAATGCCAAAAAAAAAAAAAAAAAAAGGAATCAAAAGATTCAAAGCCTATAATTATTGAAACAATACAAAAAATATAAATAAAAAAGAAGGATGAATTACCCTCTAAAGAATAAGTTATAGCTATAGTTGTTGAAATCTGCAAGATAGTTTCAATTATTATTAAAAATGAACCAAAAAATTTGACAGTTAAAACTATCACTGAGAAGATTCAATACATAGAAATTACAAAAATAAAACAAAAATATATATATCTACGCAATAGAGAGATATATGAGAAAGGTGAGTTACTCTCAAAAGAAGGATTTTTTTACCAATTAGCATCATTTTAGCAATAATTTCGTTGGTTTGCATAGTTTTGAAACATTCTAGCAAACTAGCATCTCGAGTTTCTTAGACTTGAGTTCAATGAATGAAATCAAGTCTCACACACTCAATTTTGATGCTCTGGAGGGCTGATGTGGAAATTTTTATACAAGTAGAACTTGAGTATTAAAGACTCGAGTCCTTTTTTTAGTTTTACATATCTGAGAAACTTATGCAAGTTATTTCAAGTAACCATATGCCTATATCCTAATCCATTTGTAACTAATTAGTTAGTTAGTTAGTTAGTTAGACGATTTCTTAAGCATTAGCCTATAATGATTTAGACACTTGTCAACCATCTAGAATCTGCCAATGCCAAACAACTAGTATAAGTAGGAAAATGTAAGCTCTTTGTAAACCAGTTTTGTAATTGAATGAATTGTTAGCCTTTGTGTGCTTTTTAGAACTATGTGTTCTTGTAGAGGTACTTATCCACCTATCAATGTGTTCTAAGCTACTTAGCCCTTTCATTGTTTCTAAACTATACATAAATAGCCCATCAAATTCCCAACACCAGAAATGGAGAAGAAGAACGAAGAAGAAAGAAGGAGAAGTACAAACCCATACCCACGGAGAAGAAGAAAACCCATGACAAAACCTAACCTAACCGGTGAAGTCACCTGCAAAAATCAAACCCACCCATGGCAAAACCAAACCCACCCACCTATTGCCATCTTTGTGAACTCACCTACAAAACCAAACCCACCTGTAAAACTCTTTCTTCTTCTTCTCCAAAATAGAACTTGAGTCTTAAAGACTCAAGTTTCACATATACAAAAGATCCACATCAGCCTTTGCTAGAGCATCAAAATCGAGTGTATTAGACTCAAGTTCCTTCATTGAACTCGAGTTCAATGAAAGAACTTGAATCTAGAAAACTCGAGATGTTAGTTTACTAAAATGTTTCAAAAACATGCCAACTAACAAAATTATGGCTAAAATGATGCTAAATGGCAAAAAACTTTCTCAAAAGAATAATTCATGGTTATAGCTAAATTCACTGAACAGTTTTAGATATTGAAAAAATAAAAATAAAAACTCAAAAATTTTGATGTTAAAACTTCCAAAAGACCAAAAAAAAAAAAAAAAAAAAAAAGAAAGAAAAAGAATCAAAGCCTAGAAAATTATTGAAACATAGTCAACATATATGGATACGCAATAAAGAAATTTAAGATAAAAATGGGTTAAATATTCAAAGACTTTTGGTTTGCTTAGAGTTTTTGAGTTTCATGTTTCACGTTTGTTATATGGTTGTAGGGTTTTTAAAAAATTAATTAACTTCAGAATTTTATTAGTTTTATTAATTTTTTTAATATTGCTGATGTGGAAAAATTGTGAGAGTCTCAAATCTTACTTGGTAATCTTTGAGAAAGTAAAAAGAAAAAATCAGAGGCTTCAATTTTATAGTGTGTGAGTAAAAAGAAAAAATCAGAGGCTTCAATTTTATAGTGTGTGTGTGTGTGTGTGTGTGTGTGTGTGTGTGTGTGTTTGCTGGAAAAAAAATAAAAAAATAATAGTGGAGGTTATTGTAAGGACACAAAAATCACACAATTCAAGCCCACTTAGAATAATGAGGATTGTGCAGCTCAACTAGGCCCAAATCAATAGATATTTGTAAGAAAGTGGGTTAAACAAAAAAGGGGGGGCTCAACAGAGGACAAAAGTAGGGAAAAAATGACTACAAATCAAAGTTTGTGTATATATAAGGCTTATTACAAGCTTGCTCGAGGAGGCAATTCTTACACAGAATGATACACTATTCATTTTCTTCTCTCAATGTTCTTGTTCTAGTTTCTATACTTCCACTGTTTTTTTTTTTCTGGATCCCCCTCATCTGGAAGTTCCCCTCCTTTATATACTTCTCAATCCCTTACATCTTGGCCCTCCATCTTCACCTACCTAGGCTCTCCCTATGACACTTGTCCCCTTAAACTTCTGTTGAAGGTGGTAGAAAGAGCTGCTTAGCTGTGAATTCCACTGTTCAGGTCACTTCTTTATCAATGCAACTGATAAAGTTGTTGCTAGTCATTTAATGCGGTGGCAGTAGGCTAATTCTCACTAGAAACTTCCCCTACCTTCCATGATTCTCTCTCTACACCTTATTCGGACTTCCTAGAAGTTTTTTGTCTTTTCTCCTCCCATCTTCGGGTAGATCCCCTCTTTGGGCTCATAATGCCTCAACAGTGATGATGACAGCTCATCAAACCCTTCCTCGGTCCTCAGGCCACCATAGTTACCATATGACTTAGCTAGTCAACACAACCTAGCTTTCAAAAGTTTGAGACATGTGAGAAAAGCTAGTCAATAATGTACCCTGATTGTCAATTACAATAATTATAATTATAAAGTCCTTGTTTTTTATATAGGAAACTTGTAACTTTATTACGACAAAGATAAATTCAGTACATCATGAGTAATAGCTAACTCAATCAACGATGAATTTTCTTCTATACATGTTACAAAATTATCACTATTGACTATATTTTTGGAATGTTTAGCCAAAATATCTGTTGGCTTATTATCTTGACGCCTTATATACAATACTTGAGCTACTCTAAAATCCTGGAGCTAATGATATACCACAGCTAAAATATTTGAGATAATCATAGGTAGTGTACACAAACTCAAGAGAGCATTAGACACGATCTTGTAGTCACATTCAAGGATCACTTCCCTTATACCAACATCCCAAGAAAATGAAACCCCAACCTCCATAGCTTTGGACTCAACTTCCAAAGGTCCTAGTGGTTGTTGAACTTGTTTGCTTAAAGTTGTTATCACCCTACCTTCATGGTCTCAGATTACCACACCCACACCAGCCTAGCTTGATTGACTAAAAACCGCTCCATAAAGACTTAGTTAAGCTAGGTGTGCCCTCATTGTCAATTACAATAATTATAATTATAAAGACTTATGAAAGCTAGGCGTGTTGACTAGCTTTTCTCCTGTGTCTTAAAGGCTAAACATTTTAAAGACTTAGGGTACATTTAGTTGGAGGAGTGGAAAAGTGTGAGGATGGAAAATTTTTGAATGATGAAAAAGTAGGAGTATAGAAAAGATTTTAATTTCCTTTATTTTTGTTTGGTTGGGAGTGAAAAAGTGGAGGGATGGAAAATGTGAGTTTGTATAAAGTTACTCATATACTCTTGTTAAAAAATGATGCCCAATTAAAAAAAAAAAAAAAAAGCAATCACCTAAATTTATTAAAAAATAAAAATCATGTCCAGGAAAAAAAAAATCACTTCTAAACAAAAAATCTAAAACAAAAACAAAAACACAAACACAAAGGAAAGCAAAAGAAAAAAAAAAAATATGAGCAACGTACACTGGATGCTAGCCCAGTAAATCAAAAGAAAAAAAAAAAAAAAGGAAAGAGGAGGTAATGTCCAGGAAAAAAAGAAAAAGAACTAAAGTAAAGCATTTTTAATAGTTTAGAGATGAAAAAACAAACTTTTCTGTAGTTTAGGGACAAAAAATGAATTTACTAAAATTTAAGGACAAAAAACAAATTTTTAGTAAAGTTTAGAGACCAAAATAGTACTTTATCTAAATTTTTTTTAACTGACATAAATTATAAGCAAATTAAGTTCTTACAGAGCGACCTAACCAAATCTCAAAGTTATCAAACAGTAAATAAAAAAAAAAAAAAAACATATTACATCGGATGGAGGGTTAATAAAAACAACAAAATCACCTTCTTTTAGCCAAATCATCTGCATACCTATTAGTTTCCTAGTAGCTGTTCCTGAACTCACATCTAAGGAAAGCTTGGCTGAAATTCCTGGAATCAGAAATTATGTAACAGATTAGGAGATTAAGACGTGCTTCAGCATTGAGGATAAGCTCTTAAGCCTCAAGCTCAATATTTTTATTAGGTAATAAGTTCAATTATTTAGTTAATAATATTTTTATTTTTATTATTTAATAAAATATTACTATTATAAAAAATGGTATTTAGATATTGACTTTAATATATATCTCTCTATATATAAAAGTGTGAATGCGCTAAAGCACCGTAGCTACCGTGCTTTTGTTTAGTTAGTCACTTTTTTTTTTTTTTTTGGAAGTTTTGAACCGTTGCTATAGTGTCACTTTGGTTTGTTCAAGTGTCATTGTAGCTACAGTAACTAGAGTGTTTTTTTTCCAATCTTTCGTTTGTGCTTTTTTTTTTTTTTTTTAAATATTTATAAGAACCTGCGTATATATTGTTATACTGACACAACAAATTTTACAATATTTTCACAATTATTGAGGTGTTAATTTTTTATAAGTCAAAATAAAATAATAAAATATGAAACTGTGACCAACTACAATTAAAAATAAATGTTTGTGAAAATGTTGTGACACTTGTTGAGTGAATGTATAAAAGTTACAGTACTTTTAGTTTGTCCAATATGTACTGTTCATCATTTTTTTTTTTTTTTTCCAGTCATCGATTTGTGCTCTTTTTTCTACATATAAAAAGAGCGAATAGGCTTATAAATAGTGTTATGAACAGTATTTTTGGTTTAGTGACTTGCATTTCCCCCCTCCTTTATTTTTATTTATTTATTTATTTATTTTTTTCAGTTTCACCAACTTGGTTTGAGCTTTTTTTTTTTTTTTTTTTCTTTAAAGGATCTTTATATATTTACTTTGTACTTGTAATGTAAGCTTACATTGTATACACAGAAAAAAAGTAGCAAATATTATATACATTTAATAAGCTCATGAACAGTATTTTTGGTTTAGTGAGTTGCCTCTTTCCTTTTTTATTATTATTATTATTTTTTATTTCTTCAATTTCACCAACTTGGTTTGAGTTTTTTTTTTTCTTTTTTTTTTCCTCTTTTAAATGATCTTTATATGTTTACTTTCTACATGTAATTTAAACTTACATTGTATACACACAAAAAGTAGCAAATATTATATACATTTTCCCAAAAAAAAAATTTGTACAAATTTTGCAAATGTGTACAAGATTTGCCAATTTTTATGTGTTTACAATACAAATTTACATTGTAAGTGTAATGTATATTTTTATATATAAAAAGAGTGAATGGGAAAAGCTATAGTAGTTTTGATTTGTTCAACTTTCACTGTTTTGCTAGCCTTTTTTTTTTTTTTTTTTGGTGAATGCATAAAGTTGTAGTATATTTGCTATATTATTTTTGGTTTGTCCAATTCATGTTGTTTCACATTATAATAAAATATTAACATCACAAATTGGCACAATATTTTCACAATTGTTGAGGTGTTAATTCATTATAGGTCAAAATAAATAATAAAATATTATACTAGAACCAATTACAACTAAAAATAAAAGTATTGTGAAAAGGAAGTGCTATAACCACAATAATTTTCACAGTATTTTCATACAAATCAAATATGGTAAATTATTATTAGTTCTAATTTAAACTTACCAATGAAACTACTTTTTTGCCCACCAATAACAACTTGTAGTAACCTACTACTTATAATTTGTTGTGAAAATGTCATGGACATAACATTTTTTTGTGTGAAAAATGTTAAGATATCTTAATGTCGTCACAATATTTTCAAAATTGCTGAGTTGTCAATTCTTTACAAATTAAAACAAAATATAACAAAATTATAAAGGTATTATGAAAATGTTGCGTCATTATGTTGTGTTTTTATAAATTTTTTGTTGGTTTAATCAACTTTGTTGAGTCAAAATTCACTATTCCACATACAATTTTCTTGGGTTGACTTTTTGTATATTTTTTTCTTTACACACTATTTTAAGTAAAAACACATAATTTTACACACAAAATCAAAAAAAAAAAAAAAACTTAGGAATAAAACATTTTTCATCATTTATGTTTGGGGTAGTTTACAATTCTTTTTTAAACTTTAAAATCAAGCAATTTTTCCCTTAATATTTTGGAAAAAAGCAAATATGTTATGTTGTTATTCTCTCAGTTAAATTCTAACGAAAGCTTATGATTCTTAAAATATTTTATTGTGTAATGTCTAAATTACTCCTACTAAATTTTAATATCCTACAAATTTTCTTCACGTATTTTGAGTTTTAAATGATAGAAATTCTTAGAAAGTTAGAATGATGATATTAGGTGTTTTATTTGTTATCTAAAAAACATTGATTTTCTAGGTTTAAATTTTCAAAACTTATCATTTATCTAATGAAAAATTCGATAACACATGCCTTTTGTTATCTTCCTTTTTTTTTTTTTTAGTTTTAAATTTCTTAGCAAAACTCAGTTGTTTATTGTTGGAAGATAATGATATTCGTTATCATTCTTAGAAGTTTTAGAGAATAGATATATTGTCTTTAGCAAGTAAGTACTAAAAAACTATTATACTTAAATAAATATTTATATATTAAATAGCTACCCTAACTTTGTGGCTGATCAAAATTCTTATGCGAATGAGATTAACTTTTTATGACATAATTATCAAAATTCTTAAAATTAATGTCTATTTTGATTAATTTAAATAACTATTGTAAGGTCTCTGTTTTCGGACCAGGCTCAGTGACGGACGGGATCTAAGTCCAGCAGACCCATTACAATGAATTTGTAGAGAGTGGATCCAAAAGTTGGGCTCTGATGGGGCGACGGCTGGTTTGGGAGTAGGCGCGATGATCAAATAGGAGTTAAGAACACAGAATTAGACGACTCTACGTCCCAAGGAGAAAGGACTCCTCATCCAAGGATGTGTGTTCCCAGCTCCTCTCCCTTCCCAGGAGCCTCTCTCCTTCTTTTTATCCCCCTCCCCTTTAGGAGATCTCTGCTATTATATATATCCTTCTCCTTCGTTCATCCTCCTCCGACACTTGTTAGTTATTCATGCCCATACTTAAGTGCGTGTTCCATCAGCCACTCTTTCTGGCGCTTTGTGAGCTGCTGTGGCCCTCATCGCACTGTCCAGGGGTCACGTTCACATCAATGGGATCAGGGTGTTAGCTGTGGGTATTTAATACGAAGGTGACAGCTTCTACTGGGGTTGCTTTTCTACCATGCTCCTATGGCTGACCCATTGGGCTCGGAATCTCCTTTGGGATCCTCTAGGGGACTTCTTCTGGTGATGTGGTGCCTTCCCCTTCTGTGATTTTGGTTTGCCGAGGACAAGGTCGTCCTCGGCAGTATATCCTTGCAGTCTGGATTCCCTTCATTCATCCTCGGGCATTTCTTCCTCCTCGGCATGGGCCTTAGGCTTGATATGAAATGGGCTAGGCTTTGCCAAATCCTTCAGCCCCACAATAGCCCCTCAAAATCTTGCTGTCCGGCTCCTCGGACGAAGAGGAGGGTTTTGATGTTCTCGGGCCTATATCATGGCCGGTTGAGTCTCATTCCCTTATGGGCCTCAGGGTCTCTTCGCCTACCCAAGGCACGCTTCTAGTGTCTCGGGAATCTCCTTTGGGATCCTCGAGGGGACTGCTTTTGGTGATGTGGTGCCTTCCCCTTCTGTGATTTTGGTCTGCCGAGGACAGGGTCGTCCTCGGCATTATATCCTTGTAGTCTGGATTCCCTTCATTCGACCTCGGGCATTTCTTCCTCCTCGGCATGGGCATTGGGCTTGATATGAAATGGGCTGGGCTTTGCCAAATCCTTCAGCCCCATAATAACCCCTCAAAATCCTGTTGTCCGGCTCCTCGGACGAAGAGGAGGGTTTTGATGTTCTCGGGCCTATATCATGGCCAGTTGAGTCTCATTCCCCTATGAGCACCAGGGTCTCTTCGCCTACCCAAGGCATGCTCCTAGTGTTTCGGCGTACGAGGTGCATCGTCATTAGTGCTTCTATGGGGTGACGCAGATCGCTTCGGTATACGGAACGTGTATTCAATAGCGCCTTTATAAAGCGGCGCGGATTTGGCGGTTGAGGGTTTCCTTAGGAATTGGGCGAAATTTATTTCGCTTGACATTCCTTCTTTGAGCTTTGTGTGCGGTGAACTCCCCCAGATTTCGTCCTCTATATAAGGCGCTCTGGGAGGACTATCTTCCACATCTACTATCCTTGGAATCTTGCACATCACTTTCTTGAACAAAAAATGCCGCCTGAATCATGGGCGTTGCAGCTGAAGCAAAGAAAATGGAGGCAAAAGATCCTCCTATTCTTCAACTAGACAACAAAAAAGTACTTCCTCCTTCGATCAAGAATCGTAGCTAGTGCAGATCGTGCCAGATCCTTGATTATCCTCCAAATGCCAACCAAGAATGTGCAGGAGTTGGCTAAAGAGGAAGGGGAAGAAAGTGAAGCAAAGTTAAGGGGAGCAATTGAAATATCAGAGGGAGCCGTCTCCGCTATTGTAGGCAACTGGCGAGACCCTTGGAAGGCAACTTCTTAGGAGTACCGATATTATATTTTGGATCAGAGTTCGCTTCAGAGCAGCCTCAGCAGGTGGAAACCAATTCAGGCACTTCCGCCTCTTTTTCCTCCTCACCGCTTACACCAAGCACACGGGCTTGGTGGCTGTTGGAACGAGACTGTGAATCCACCATCACCACCAGACGGCGCCAATTGTAGGGTCTTTGTTTTCGGACCGAGCCCAGTGACGGACGGGATCTAGGCCCAGCAGACCCATTACAATGAATTTGTAGAGAGTGGGTCCAAAAGTTGGGCTCTGATGGAGCGACGGCTGGTTTAGTAGTTGGTGCGATGATCAAGTAGGAGCTAAGAATATAGAATCAAACGACCCTACGTCCTAGGGAGAAAGGACTCCTCGTTCGAGGATGTGTGTTCCCAGCTCCTCTCCTTTCCCAGGAGCCTCTCTCCTTCTTTTTGTCCCCCTCCCCTTTGGGAGATCTCTGCTGTTATATATATCATTCTCCTTCGTTCATCCTCCTCCTATACTTGTTAGTCATCCATGCCCATACTTGAGTGCGCATCCCATCGGCCACTCTTTCTGGCGCTCTGTGAGCTGCTGTGGCCCCCATCGCACTGTCTAGGGGTCACGTCCACATCAATGGGGTTAGGGTGTTAGCTGTGGGTATTTAATACGGAGGTGACAGCTTCTGCTGGGGTTGCTTTTCTACCTTACTCCTATGGCTGACCCATTTGGCTCGGAATCTCCTTTGGGATCCTCGAGGGGACTGCTTCTGGCGATGTGGTGCTTTCTCTTCTGTGATTTTGGTCTGCCGAGGACAGGCTGTCCTCGGCAGTATATCCTGACAGTCTGGATTCCCTTCATTCGTCCTCGGGCATTTCTTCCTCCTCGGTATGGGCCTTGGGCATGATATGAAATGGGTTGGGTTTTGTCAAATCCTTCAGCCCCACAACTATATACTTTAAAAATTAAATGATTTATATCTTTGTTTTGTTATACAAATAAAATCTAGAATTGATCTTAATTACTACTTTTTTTTTTTCCATGGCAAGACATGTGCTACCCTAACTAGTATAAATATATATATATATATTTTGAAATTAAATTTTTTTTGAAATTAACTGGTATATATATATATATATATATATATGAGACAAATGGTCAAATACCATCTTTAATTAAAATATATAGCGATTTATCAATATTTGCAAAATACTTAACAATAAACCATCGGTTACTTTAGTTTTCAAATTTTGAGTTTAATAAAAAATGCCACGTGCATTTGTTGACCTGAATTATTTTAATTAAAAGATATCACGTGAAGCTCAAGTTTTCTTGTAACGTGTAAAATGGAGGCTTTTCCGACAGACAGACGTGAAAGTTGAAACACCATAAAAAGATTTCAGAAAATGTAGAGAAAGGTCAAGCTGAAAAGTGACTGCCGCGCGTACTACCCCTCACCATTCTTCTTCATTTCCTAGCTAGTTCTTTCTCCCTTGTACTTTGACCATGTTCCCACCTATGGTCTTACTGACACAACTCATTCAGCTAAGAATTTCCCTACCGTCATATAATTTTCTGACAACGCGCAATGGTATGGACTTTATTTTTATAGATGGACCAGTTTTCATTCAATCAACTGAAAAAGGAAGACAATAAAGTCCAAATACACAGCTGCACAGAACAGCAACACAGAAAAACAGCTACAAACTGATACAAAGAAAACATTACGTTTTCTTTGGGAGTTTGGATCCACGTTTTACGTTTCGCGTATTTGAGCATTTTCAGCTTTTTTTTTTTTTTTTTTTTAATTTTTTTTATATAAGACCAGTGCATAATGTACTGTTTATGAGACATAAATGATTAAAAAAAAAGGAACAATAATTTTTTACATATTTAAAAATTATTTTGTTATAGTATTTTTAGTTTTCAATTTTCAATTTTCAATCAAAGGTGTTACGTCATAGGGAAAGAAACTCCTTTTCATACCTGGGCCGCTGCATTTTACAAACTGTGCAAACTCATGAGCAACCTTGTTGCAGTCCTTTTTCAGTGGTTAATCTGCCAAACAGAAAAAGACCTCAAGTTTTCACTGATCCCTTGAATGAGATGACCAAGGCATCCTTCCTTGTCACCTCCTGCCAAGCTCTGTGCCAAGCTTTGAGCCACTGTGAGTACTACCATGATACCATCCTATATATAGATATATTTTTGTTTTCTAATATTTGAAATAAAAAATGCTTTTAAATAAATTACTGGCTTACTTTAAAAAAAATAGTTTATTTTGTTTATTTTTTTAATTATTAAATGGTGAGATAAATAGATTTAAGCACATAAGCAAGAGAATAAAAAGAAATGCACTAGAGTTGTTATGAACTTAATTGGTTTATTGGTTGCTTCGTGGGAATTAAGACCCCCTAATTGATAAATTGACTGATTCAAAGCAGCCCAACTAACAATTTCTCATATTAATATCTAATTAACCAACTCCTAATAACAGTAATAAAATCTTAAATAATAAAATTTAATAAAACCTAAGCACATAACAGAACTGCATTAGCTTTAAGAGGTTTTTAAAACAACTTTACAGGTTAAAAAAAATAATCACAGTTTTTGGTTCATCATTTTTTATACAAAATTACGGTAATTAAAGATTACAAAATATTTCACATTACTTCATCACCTCATTAAATGATAATAATCTTACATTATTTATTGATGAAGATATTATAATTTATATTAACAAAATTGTACATACTAATAAATTTATTTTACTTATAAAATTATTAAAATATAAAAAAAAAACCTCTAAAATACTTCAAAACTACTAAAAAGAGAATGTTATTGTTTGAAGTAAACTGCAATGGTATGTAGCACTGTAAACCCGTGATTTCCATGAAGGTACGATACTGTACAATAGTCTCTTCTAATAATTTTCTGACAACGCACAATAGATTTTTATCAGTCATTATCAACTACCCATATATTCATTCACAATACATGCCTTCTTCTCTTGTTGACTGAGGAGTAAGATTAAGAAGAGAGTGTGAACGCATTGAAAAAGAACAGTTGTGGGTTGTCTCATGTCTGTGTGAGTACTACCATCCCATATGTGTCAGTTGTCTCCTGACTTTCCTCTAATAATTTTTTGACAACGCGCAAGGGATCATAAACTTCTATGAATTATCAACAATACATGCCAGAAACTTTACCACTCTTTCCACAATACATGCCTTCTCTTTTTGACTGAAACTTAAGAACAGAGAGAGTGAACGCATTGAAAAAAATATACTACAATCAATTGCATGCCATTTAAAAAAAATGGTAAGTCAAGTCAAGTAAATATTTTGATATTAAACTTCTATTTGTTGGAGCTATCTAAATATAAACAAATGAAAAAAAAAAAAATTCGATGAAGAATTTTCTCCACAAATTGAAAATAAAGTCCAAGAACCTTCAAGTCAATTGTCATGAAATTTCCCAAGAGTCCAATACGGTACTTATAAGTCATCATATGTTGAGAACACTTCTACATCCACAAAATACCAAATTGAAAATAAAGTACCTTACTTTTACGACTTGAAAATAAAAGTTTTGATAGCTATTACATAATAGAGCGCATAAGATAACACTTTCACCACATTCACAAAATACCAAATTTTGGGGCTTCATATGCATGTTGCATTCTCTTTGCCATCCTCACTTGTTTTTCGATTATTATATATGCTTCCATGTCTATTTGTTTTCGTAGGTTCAAAGTATCATTAACGATAGGTGTAAACATTCCATTTCATTCTGACCTATGCCCGAGCCCCTCGGTACTAATGACAAGAAATCAATCCGCTATTAAAATTATCAGCCTTGTGTGAGGAGCCTAATGAGCAAATTAACCCAAAAAGTGGCCTAATACAATCTAAACCCAAGCCCAACTAAGTCCCAAGAACTAAGCACAAAAACCCATTTGGACAAGGCTTACAGAAGGTGCATATGCCGGGTATATGATGTGGATGCACCCAATCTATGGCATACGCACCTTCTGTAATATTTATGGTCTAACAAAAAATATCTCTTATATATATATATATATATATATTAATAGGTAAAGTTGAGAAAAAATCTAATTAGATTTCAAATTGGAATTCAATTAGAGATTAATTTTGCGTCACATGTCCCATTTAGTCTAAGTTTTTAAATTTTTCTACCAAGTGAGTTAATTCGGTGTAAAAATTGGATTTCAATTAGAGTTTAATTTTGTTCCACGTGTTCCATCTAATCTAAGTTTTTTAATTTTTGTGCCAAGTGAATTAATTTAGTATAGAAAAAGATGAGTCCTATATAAATAAATCATAAAAAACACTTAATCATACATTTAACTCTATATATAAAATTAATATTAGAGGGAAAAAGGGTTTGGATGATTTTATATTTATGGGCCATTTTTTGTGTAACTAAAAATAATTCAAATTTATAAGTTATTTGTATAATACCATGACTATGTACGGTCCATTACTAACTAGGTAATGTGTACATATATTCAATTAGAATCAAAATTGGATTTCCTTTTTGTTAGCTTTCCATAAAAAGTAAATTGCTTAGATTTTTGCTGTTATTTTTTCTCTAAACTAATGAGCATATTTTTTATACTATTTTTTATTAAGATATTTTGTATGTGAAGATCTTGAACCTAAAAAATCGTAATTAAACTGAACGATCTCATGCACTTATCTCCATTCAATCTATGAGATACTATTGAACTAATCTATTCTTTTTTATTTCGTGTTGTATTTAGTAGAATTTCATGTACAATGATTGCGAATTGATATTGTAAATGTGGTATCCAATAATGATTTTCAAAATTATATACGTAATAATAATATAATGGGAAACTTGGCATTATTAATATCACGAAAATTGTAAAGAAAAACCATTTTAGTAGCTCTAAATGTCCTAGTCGAACTAATATTTTATATATTTAATAACTCAAGCTAACATCAATAACCACTTCAATTTATCATTCCCGTGCGTAAGCATGGGTTACATACGTGTAAGTTATAAAAGATATACCAAATCAACCATGTTTTTCACTACCAACTCTTGTAGTCTCGCCTACAATACTAGTATTTTTTTAAATGTCTACCTAGTCATTTGAATTGATATTTTGACTATTTATTTCAAATTTATAAGTAATAGATACGCATAAGGTTCTATTTTTCCTCACGTGACACTTAAGTCTCATGGGAAGACCTTGTAACAATTAGTAAGATACCGTCCTTATGAACCTAGCTTGGCACACTCACTTAAGTGATGTGGGGCTCAACTAAATTAGGTCTTACCTACCACAACTCAAAGGAGAGTTGTCCCTAGCTTTAATACCATTTGTCAGGACGCACACACAATTATCACAATATTGTTTGCTATTGAACAAAACTATGAGGAGTCCATGTTACTGCCAAAACGGACAATATTGTGTCAATTGTGTGTGGGTTCAGAATAATAATAATAATAACTAATCGTTAACCCGTGCTATGCACAAGAACCTACATATTTATGAGATAGACTAAAATAATTTTATAAAATATTAAATTGATTAAGAAACTACATAATTGCATGATTTGCTCTTGTATGACTTCAATTTGTGTTAAAATGTGATAAAGAAGTTATTGCTTGAATGTGCAATGGCTTACAAAAAATTTGTCAGAAAATTTCAGATATTAAAACTTCTAAAAGACCAAAAAAATATTAAAGAATCAGATAATTTACTGCTTAGAAATTATTGAAACAAAACTGTGGGGCTGAAGGATTTGGCAAAGCCCAGCCCATTTCATATCAAGCCCAAGGCCCATGCCGAGGAGGAAGAAATGCCCGATGATGAATGAAGGGAATCTAGACTGCTAGGATATACTGCCAAGGATGACCCTGTCCTCGGCAGACCAAAATCATAGAAGGGGAAGGCACCACATCGCCAGAAGCAGTCCCCTCGAGGATCCCAAAGGAGATTCCGAGCCCAATGGGTTAGCCATAGGAGCATGGTAGAAAAGCAACCCCAGCAGAAGCTATCACCTTTGTATTAAATACCCACAGCTAACACCCTGACCCCATTGATGTGGATGTGATCCCTAGATAGTGCGATGGGGGCCACAGCAGCTCACAGAGTGCCAGAAAGAGTGGTCGATGGGATGCGCATTGAAGTATGGGTATAGATGACTAACAAGTGTAGGAGGAGGATGAACGAAGGAGAAGGATATATATAACAGCAGAGATCTCCCAAAGGGGAGGGGGACAAAAAGAAGGAGAGAGGCTCCTAGGAAGGGAGAAGAGCTGGGAACACACATCCTTGGATGAGGAGTCCTTTCTCCCTGGGACGTAGGGCCGTCTGATTCTGTGTTCTTAGCTCCTATTTGATCATCGCGCCTACTCCCAAACCAGCCGTTGCCCCATCAGAGTCCAACTTTTGGACCCATTCTCTACAAATTCATTGTAATGGGTCCGCTGGGCCTAGATCCTGTCCGTCACTGGGCCCAATCCGAAAATAGAGACTCTACAATTGGCGCCGTCTGTGGGAAAGGTTGCTCGGACGATGATGAGTGCAACGACTTGTTAAGGCAGGATCAAGTTCCCTAGGGGAGGTTATGATGGCCAGCCTACTGTACCACAAGGGGAGAACTGCCAGGTGGTTCATAGCTCAACGGGCCTCTGGCACCATGTGCGTGGCCCTCGCCCTTACCAGGAGTCAAACCCCCGCGAATCTAGTGGCCGGCCCCTTTGGGCCCCGATTGAGGAAAGTGGTGGCCGCGCGAAGCACTTCAAGGGGGCTCCGTGGCGGGACTAGTCCTGGAAGATAGGTATTGGTGTCTTTTGACCCACTAGAGCGGTTGAATGGGGCTTTAGCAATGGCGAGTCCTCGGAAGGCAGAACCAAGTTCTTGCATGGTCCTCGAACTCAATCCTATGGGAAAACTAATAACTCTTGACAAGTATTTAAGTGTTAGATAGAACCAAGGTCTTGTATGGTCCTCGGACTCAAGCCTAAGGGAAAACTAATAACTCTTGATAAGTATCTAAGTGTTAGACAGAACCAAGGTCTTGTATGGTCCTCAGACTCAAACCTATGGGAAAACTAATAACTTGTGACAACTATCTGGGTGTTAAACAGAACCAAGGTCTTGCATGGTCCTCGGACTCAAAACTATGGGAAAACTAATAACTTTTGACAATTATCTGGGTGTTGGACAGCACCAAGGTCTTGCATGGTCCTCGGACTCAAACTTATGGGAAAACTAATAACTTGTGACAACTATCTGGGTATTATACAGAACCAAAGTCTATTCCTACTAAGCATTAAGTAAAGCCATGGCTGCGCCTGGGTCCTAGGACTAGACGACTGGGAGAGATAGATGCTCTGGCATCCCTACGAGTGTCAGACAGAACCATAGCGTGCCATGACCTCCTCGGATCGCTTATTTTAAAACTAGCATTTTCTAAATGGTCGCACGGTTTGCAACATAAAGCGCATCGTCGTATGCTCAGCTGTTCTAGGAGAGGTAGAGGCAATGCAAAAAAAAAAAAAAAAAAAAAAAAAAAAAAAAAAAAAAATTCACCAAGCAAAGAAATTTTCACCAAGTAAAAGTCACAAGTCCCTTTTTATTAAATAAAATAATGGTGACATCAACTACAAAACAGCCGAGGAAGACTTTATTTACAACTAACTACAGAATAGCTGAGGAAGGCTCATTTTACGTCAACTACAAAACAGCCGAGGAAGGCCCGTTTTACAACTAACTGCAAAACAGCTGAGGCAGACTTGCTGTAAAGCTAGCTAATAAAAGGGAGAAGGCTAGTGGTGATGGTGGACTCATAGTCTCGCTCCAGTAGCCACCAAGCCTGTGTGCTTGGCGCAGGCAGTGAGGAGGAAAAAGAGGCGGGAGTGCCTGAATTGGTTTCTACCTACTGAGGCTGCCCTGATGCGAACTATGATCTAGAATATAATATTGGTACTCCTAAGAAGTCGCCCTCTAGGGGTCTCGCCAGCTGCGTGCAATAGCGGAGATGGTTCCCTCTGATATCTCAATTGCTCCCCTCAACTTCCCTTCACTTTCTTCCCCTTCCTTTTTAGCCAACTCCTGCACATTCTTTGTTGGCGTTTGGAGGATAATCAAGGATCTGGCACAATCTGCACTAGCTACGGTTCCTGGTCGAAGGAGGAAAGTACTCTTTTTTGTCTAGTTGAGGAATAAGAGGATCTTTAGCCTCCGCTTTCTTTGCTTCAGCTGCAACGCCCATGATTCAGGCGGCATTTTTTGTTCAAGAAAGTGAAAAAACTTGGAACTCCTGCAGGATTCCAAGGATAGTAGATGTGGAAGATAGTCCTCCCAGGGCACCTTATATAGAGGACAAAATTTGGGGGAGTTTATCACGCACAAAGCTCAAAGAGGGAATGTCAAGCGAAATAAATTTCGCCCAATTCCCAAGGGAACCCTCAACCGCCAAATCCATACCGCTTCATAAAGCCGCCATTGAATACATGTTCCGTATACCGAAGCGATCCGCGTCATCCTATAGAAGCACTAATGACGATGCACCTCGTACGTCGAAACGCAAGGAGCGTGCCTTAGGTAGGCGAAGAGACCCTGGCGCCCATAGGGGAACGTGACTCAACCGACCATGATATAGGCCCGAGAACATCAAAATCCTCCTCTCCATCTGAGGAGCCGGGCAGCAAGATTTTGAGGGGCTATTGTGGGGCTGAAGGATTTGGCAAAGCCCAGGCCATTTCATATCAAGCACAAGGCTCATGCCAAGGAGGAAGAAATGCCCATGGATGAATGAAGGGAATCCAGACTGCCAGGATATACTGCCGAGGATGACCCTGTCCTCGGCAGACCAAAATCACAGAAGGGGAAGGTACCACATCGCCAGAAGCAGTCCCCTCGAGGATCCCAAAGGAGATTCCGAGCCCAATGGGTCAGCCATAGGAACATGGTAGAAAAGCAACCCCAGCAGAAGCTGTCACCTCTGTATTAAATACCCACAGCTAACACCCTGACCCTATTGATATGGACGTGACTCCTGGACAGTGCGATGGGGGCCACAGCAGCTCACAGAGCGCCAGAAAGAGTGGTCGATGGGATGCGCACTCAAGCTTGGGCATGGATGACTAACAAGTGTAGGAGGAGGATGAACGAAGGAGAATGATATATATAACAACAGAGATCTCCTAAAGGGGAGGGGGGACAAAAAGAAGGAGGGAGGCTCCTGGGAAGGGAGAGGAGCTGGGAACACACATCCTTGGACGAGGAGTCCTTTCTCCCTGGGACGTAGGGCCGTCTGATTCTATATTCTTAGCTCCTATTTGATAATCGCGCCTACTCCCAAACCAGCCGTCGCCCCATCAGAGCCCAACTTTTGGACTCACTCTCTACAAATTCATTGTAATGGGTCTGTTGGGCCTAGATCTCATCTGTCGCTGGGCCCGGTCCAAAAATAGAGACCCTGCAAAAACAATATATATATATATTTTTATATATATATATATATATATATAACTAAACAGTAGAGAAATATAAGAGAAAGATGGGTCACATTTAAAAGAATAATTTCAATTATTGAAAGCTTTTTTATCTTGTAAAAAACAGCTAAAAAAAGTTTGGTGGTTTATGTATGAAAATTACTTTTTAGAGAAGTTGAAGTAGACTTTTAAATATTATGCTGACATGGAAAATTGTAGGAGTTTCAGAGACTTCGGTTTTATATATATGCTAATGATAGGCTCGTGCATTGCATGGTTTTGTGAAAAAGCTTATAAAATAAATGTATAAATAATTATATATTTTAATAGATTCAACAAAGATAAGTTTCTCAGTAAAAAAAAAAAAGAAAAAAAAAAGAAAAAATTATCAAGTGTAAAAAATTATCTCACTAAATTAAAATGATAATTCCAAATTGAATTTTAAATTAATAATTATTTAAAAAAATGTACTAAACAATTGATAAATCTAAATTAATATAATCTTGATAATATTATAAATTAAAATAAAAGTTGATGATTCAAGAATACACATGTAGAACATCTTGATAATTTGATGTAACCTAAAAATCAAATAAGAAAAGTGTTAAAATTAATATATTAATTCTAACCATATTTAATCATTAATTCTAAGACCCTAACCCTAAGCATATAAATTAGATCAAAGCTAACAAAATTAGTTTAAACAAAAGGCAACCAATACACAAAACCTAATCAATTTAATAAAAACAAAATACAAAAACAAAGAAGGAGCCTTTAGAAACTTGACAATGTTTTCAAATGTTTTGAATTCATTAATTAAAATCACATGAAGACCAAAAACCAATAATAACACTAAAGAAAATAAACAAAATAAAAATAATAATAATAAAAGAAGAAAGAATGCATACCTGCATTGTCATGTGATTTAGACATTCATATATTAAAATAATTCAATAAAATATAATTATTGAGAACAATTAGACACTACTAAGCTGAGGCGGCATCGGATGTGGTTTTTTTTTTTTTTTTTTTTTTTTGGTAGTGTAAATTTTGTCAAGCCACCGAATGGTCATGTCATGTGGTAGTGGTGTTTTTAATTCTTTTTTTCAATAAATTGACCAACTGCCACCATGTCCGTGTGTATGCTTCAGGCTCCAGTGGACCCGCTTGACTCTCTTTCTGTTACAAACATCAAATACAACAAAACTGGATGGAAGGAGATTGAGAGAGATCTAGATTTAATAATATTAATTTAATCATATTAAAATTTTGAAAATTTAGATGACAAATATTATCTAAATTAAATTTTTTTATATTAAATATTATTGCCTAATTTAAGAAATATATCTTAAAAAATAAAAATAAATAATATTAATTAGATGATAAATATTATCTAAATTAAATTTTTGTATGTTCAATATTATCCCTTAATTTAAGAAATATATCCTAACAAATAAAAAATAATGTTAATCTAATTTTATTTAATGATAAGAATAAATTAGAGTCCTAGTAGTATACTATTCGAGTTCTTTAAAAATCTAAAAATTTAATAAAATTTCTACAAGTGAAGCCACGTGGCACAACCAATAAGGAATAGTTGAAGAATTTGGATTGTAATCAAATCAAAATTTTTATCAACTTAGAAATTATAGGAGAAGAAGATAAGAACAAATATATTTATAATATGAATTTGGATTGTGCTTATCCCTTAATAATCAAGTTTTTGTAGCTTGATATTCTGATAAAATAATATTAATTTAATAATATTAAAAATTTGAAAATTTAGATGATAAATATTATCTAAATTAAATTTTTGTATATTAAATATTATCACCTAATTTAAGAAATATATCCTAAAAAATTAAAAAAAAAATGTTAATTAGATGATAAATATTATCTAAATTAAATTTTTGTATGTTCAATATTATCCCTTAATTTAAGAAATATATCCTATCAAATAAAAAATAATGTTAATCTAATTTTATTTAATGATAAGAATAAATTAGAGTTCTGGTAATATACTATTCATTTTTATTTCTTTAAAAATTTAAAAATTTAATAAAATTTCTGCAATTTGGTGAAGTCACGTGGCACAACCACAACGTCTAAGCCCAACTTTTATTATATATAATATAATATGATATGATATGATATATATATATATATATATATAGATAATAATAATTTAAAAGCTTAAAAGGTCAATAAAACTGAATGGTTCAATGTTTTTCTAAAATAACCGACATTTTTTTTTTTTGGTTGGGGAAGTAGCCATACCGTAATTGATTCTTGTTTGAGGGGGGAAACAAAATAACTACTCGCGTAACATTGTTTTGTGGGCGAAATTGTACAATATGAATAGTAGTAAGGCCGTTGAGGAATTAAAGACATCCAAAGAATTGGTCTGGTTTCATCTCACTTATTAGCTATATAATTTCTCCGAGTAAGCGGCTATTTGGATGTTTATGTAATAAGTGGTGCTCTGCGGTCGCCTTCCAGTGAAGATGTTAGTACACTTTTTTTTTTTCTTTTTTTTTGTTGTTGTTGTTGAATGAAGATGTTAGTACACTTAATAAGATTAAAGTATATGATTCCCATCCCTTGGTGCACTCTCTTCCTTTTTGCTGTTTGGACTTTGTGGAAAAACCAAAATAAAGTTGTGTTTGAGAATTCCATTCCAAAACTAAGGTGTGCATTGGCCAAGCTAAGGAATATTTTTATTGTGTAAGTAAGGTCAAGCAGATATCATCCAGGATTGCTATTCCTATAAGGTGGTCCAAGCCTCTCCAGGGATGGCACAAGCTCAACACAGATGGTGCTTTGCTCGGGAATCTAGGCAAGGCTGGTGGTGGAGGGTTAATTAGAAACAGTGAAGGGAGATGGATTAGGGAGTTTTCGAGGTCTATTGGGTACACGACAAGTGTCTTGGCTGAGTTATATGGGCATTGAGAGATGGCTTAACTCTTGCCATCCAGCTGGGAATAAGGTGTTTGGAAGTGGAGCTTGATGCCAAGGTTATTGTGGAGATGCTAAACAATGCTGACAGCTCTAACAAAAAATTTTCTTCATTGCTTCTTGACTGCAGGTCCCTTATAGCAAGCCTCACACAAGATCGGGTAACTCATGTATATAGAGAAGTGAACAGGTGTGTAGATTTTTTGGCCAAGAAAGGATGCTGCATGAGGGAGGATTTTGTAATATTTGATGTTTACCCCTCGAATGACTTAGATAAATTGCTTGTATCTGATATCAATGGATTGTACTGTTATAGGCGGGTAGCCACTACTTTGACCTCTGTGGTCAATTTGTAGCTTTCTTTTGTTGTTTAATATCATGCCTATTAACCAAAAAAAATAAAATAATAATAATAAAAGTAAGTGATTCCCATCAAAATGGTGCAGTGCTTGGTTAAATTTAGTTAATTAAAATATCCTTTTGATACCTATAGGCTATAAGAACACCACAGTTTTCAAAATTGTTAAAATGATTTTAGAACCCCAAAGCAAAGCTTGAAAGAATAAATGCATGCATGGTTTATCTGCCAATTGTATTTGTACCCTTGCGATTTGCATGGTTTACCATTGAAAATGCATGATGGAAGAGAGAGACACAAGGAGATACAAATATGAAGCACTGAGCAGCAAATTAAACATACTTACCTGATCGGGGTCAATGGGTGATCAAGAAAGCTCATGGCCTAAGTTGGTAACCTGCATTGCACTTTTAAGAGGGGTGCTAGCGTAAGGTTTTCCCAGATTAACATCAGGTACAATATATAGGGTATTGTATATATTGTACTTGAAAAAAAATTAAGATAAGTAAAAAGTGAAGTTCTTGTGAATTGTTGAGATTGATAGTTGCAAAAAGTAACTTTTAATCTCTACTATTGATTCAAAAAAGTTAAGAAAAAAATTAAGATAAGTAAAAAAAAAAAAAAAAAAAAAAAAAAATTGTGTGGAGAGATGGGTAAATTGCACCGGTGTAATACCTGGTCTCCCCAGTGGGAGAGCCAATGTCATTATTTGTTGCCGTAGGGGCCTGCCTAGTTCCACTTGAAATATTTTCGTTGTGTTTCTCTAGGAACACAGTGTCGTTCATGGCCCAAAAGGACTGGAGTGTTGTGAATATTATTTGTCTATTTTTGTGTAGTCTTTGTTGTCCCAAAAATAAATGTTGAATAAATTAACATTAGGGATTATGGGTAAAAATCCAAAATTTAAAATTTTTAGATGAAAATAATCCAAAGTACCTAAAATTTTTTAAGTGTTTTTATTAATGTTCCATTTGATTTGTTGTAAAATATTTACATAAAATATTTTGTTTCATTGTAAAATTTGGTCAAACTTAAAAATATTTTCCATTGACCGACATCTTTTATAAATTGTTATAATTTGGTCAAACTTGAAAATATTTTTCATTGATTGACATCTTTTATAAATTGTTATAAATTTTAGTAAAACATTTTACAAACATAGTAGCTCTTCATCTACCATTTGATGGTTGGGTTGTCGAAGCTTGATGGCTGGGTTGTGAATCTGGTTGTTCAGTCACTGAACCTTTGGCATTGGTGATTTCAGTGGTTGAGCCTCCAATTTTTGTGGTTTACGTTAAAATTTTTTATATATTACCCCAAAAACTTGAAAATATTTTATATTTGAAAATTTGCTATAGTGAAATAAGAGCGCAAATATTACATCCTTAAAAATTTTTTCAAGATGACTTTTTTGTAGAAAAGCTAGTCTTTATGGTGTTTACCAAGACTAAACAAAGTGTAAGGCATCGAAAACTGTAGATAGAGATAGCATTTAACTGGTTATACCTATGATTGATGACCAAAAACAACATTATTTTGATGTAGTATTGTTCAAATTGCTTCCAATATTTTCTACTTACATTTCACTATTTATTTTATTTTATATGAAATGATAAAATTGAACAAGTAAGAAGAAATTTCTTATTCTATTATTATTATTTTTTTAACGAAAAGCCAGTCATTATGATCTATAAAAAGTCATTTGATATTGTTTCCCAAGACTAATCACCTGTTTGGCAAGGGAGTTTAAGTATTAGTATTTTGAAATTATGTGAAAATTGAAGTTTAAAAAGTGTTGTGCAAACACGTGTTTAAAATACTTATAATGTAAAAAATGTGTTTGGTATCATGTGCCTACTAACATATTTTTAAAAGTGAAAAACATAATTATGTATTTGGTATGATTATATGAGTGTGTTTTTTTTTTTTTTTTTTTTAAGTGGGTAATTATCTAACATGAAAAGTACATTTAGTACTATTTTATTTGATGAGAGAAAATTTCCCCTTATTACTGTTGGACTCCAACTTTCTTTTCTCTTCACAGAAAACCCATGATTCTCCTTCTCTTCATCTCTCTTAGCCTCATGTCCCAACACCTTTGTTTCTCCTTTATTGTTTCTTTCTTTTATTAGCTATAGATGTTTGATTTGGTTTGTGTTTGTGGGCGGAGATTAAATTCAAATAGGTTTTGTTTTTTGGGTTTGGCGCTTTGTTGCTTTATTTTGTTTTTTGTTTTTTGTTTTGGTGGGGATTAAATTTAAATGGGTTTTGTTTGATTTGGAAGAAGAAAACCAGCAAAACAGCAAACTCCAAAACAAAAACAAAACAAAAAAGAGAAAGGAAGAAGACGACCACCAATGTGGATTTGTGCAAGAAAGAGAAAAAAAGAAAAAGAAAGCCATGGTGGAGAGAGAAAAGAAAAAGTGTGTTGCCCTGTCAGTGGGTCTCGTGCTTTTTAAAATATTTACTATAATGTCATTGAACATTGTTACTCAAAAATTGAAAAATATTCTAGATGTGTTCTCAAAATAGTGTTTAAATACCCTAAATTGAAAATTGTGACTCAAACTCCCTTAATCAAACACTCCTACCAAACTATGACTAAAATAGTTTTCAGTATTTAAATATTGAAAATTGTTGTTTAAACTCAATTATCAAATAGGCCCTTAAGACACTAAAAATTGTAGACAGAGAGATCATTGGACTACTTTTACCTATGATTGATGACAAAAACAGCATTATTTTTGTGTAGTGTTGCTAACGATACTTTCAATATTTTCTATTGACATTTTATAGTTTTAATGCACCGAAAATTGTAGATAGGGATAGCATTTGACTAATTTTACCTATGATTGATGACCAAAAACAATTTCTGTAGTGTTGTTCATGTTACCGCCAATATATTCTACTGACATTTCACAATTCATTCTTTTTAGAGGAAATGATAAGATATTAAGTAGGAAGAAACTTCATAATTTTTTTCCCTTATTTGGGGAAAAAAACACCCACTTATTAGGACAGTAAATGGAATGTCCCAACATTTGGGAAGCATGCCATAAATTTGAAGATAGGGATGATCGAGCATCAATGGTGGACAACTTGACAAAGAAAAGAAAGCATGGTTAGAAATACATGTAATATAATAGAGTATTCCCATTTATTGTTCTATAATAAAGTTTTTGCTATTTATAGATGGTATTGTAGATAAAAAAGAGACGAAAATCCCTACTTTTATTAGTCATGCATTTTCTTCTAAAAAAAATAGTCATGCAATTTTGCAATTATTTTAAATACAAAAGTTACAATGGTCTTGTAAATATATAAGATCATTGTAGCTTTTGTATATCATTCAAACTTTTCTATAAAATTTCATTGTTTTATTCCATTCCTCTCTCTCCTCTCTCATGATCCAATTTGCATCTCGATTCTTGACGTTGGATGGCATATTTGGATCTCAACGTTAGGCTGCGAGGGTCACAACAATATTGTGGAGCTTGTGGGAAACTTTTCAGCCTCAAGGGAATTTGTGGAGGAAATTTGCAGGATAGCATTAGTGAGGGAAAGAATATAATAAGTTGACATGTGTGAGAAACAATATTGGAAACTAGCATCTCGAGTTTTAGAGGCTCGATTTCAATCTAAATATCAAGTTTCAAATACTCGAATTCAACTTGTTGATCTGTGTATATTTTGCCACATAGATCTCGAGTCTTATAGACTCGAGTTTGTAAAAAGTAAATCCGAGTCTACAACACTCGATTTCTATAGTGAAACGAACCAAAACAAATCAGATTGAGCAGGAACAAAGAAACAGAGAACAGAGGGACAGAGGAACAAAGAATGGAGGAACGGATTAGGAAGGAAGAAAAAGAAGAAGAAGAAGAAGAGGAGGAGGAGGAGAGGAAGAAGAACAGAGGACCAGATCGGGCAGGAAGAAGAAAACTCTGATCTGAAAGGAAGAGTCAGATGTGGAAGGAAGAAGAAAAGAACTGAGGAAGAGGAAGACTTAGATGTGGAAGAAGAACGGGAACTCGAGTTTTAAATACTCGATTTCCATGTGGATTTTTTTCCACCTCAACCAGCCATCACATGCAATTCGAGCCTTAGAAACTCGAGTTCAAATCTGAACTCGAGTTTTAGAGTCTTGAGATACTAGTCTGCTATATAGTTTTGCAAACTTGACAACTAACTAAAATGTTCAAAAAAGAATGTTAAAAGAAAAAAAAATTCAGAATTTGAGCATACTATTATTTTATATAATGTGCTATAAAATGGCAAATGGAATGTAGTTTGTGTTGTTTTTTTTTTTTTTTTTGGGGGGAGGGGGGGTGGGGCGCTTATATGAAGTAGAAAAAGTAACTTTTTGGTAGACAAAACTATAAAAATTTCACAAAATGAGACGGGAATGCTCTTTAACTTTTTCCAATGAGACTTTTAGTAGAAAAGCTAGCCAACAAAACATTTTAATAAATTCATTATTATTGTAATTGACTATTAGTGAGTTTTGGACCACTCCTACTAATGCAACATGGATGACCAACATTTTCAATCCCCTCATGAATGTGAAAAATATTTTTCGAAAATTAATTTTCATTGAACAAAACACAGCCATAATGTATATTCTTAAAGGGTCTTGTAAAGTATAAAAGAAAATTTTTGGCAAGTTAAAATAGAGAAATTTTACAAAGTGAGATGGTAAGAGCACTAGCATTAGGGGTGTAAACACCCCCCAGTTATTATTTTACAGCCTAAGACACCCAAAACCTACTTCATTCAGGTTTGTATACCTAAAAAAATTTGCAACCTTGCTATAGTAAGGTTGCATATATGCAACTAGCAATGGGGGATGTAAAAAAATACATATTTTACATCCTTAAACATTACTTTATCTATTTTACCAACTCATCTAACAATATACCCAACATCTCAATTTTTATTTTTACATACAACTCAATAAAATAATATAAACTACCCTATGAACTCATTCTCTCTCTTCTCTCCCATCTATCTCTTTCATCTTTTTTGTACTTTCATATACTTTTATATTTGGTTTTATATTTAGCAACCATGAATAGTAGGTTGTATAAAGCACTAGCATTGGGGGGGGGGGGGGGGTGTGTGTAAAAACCCCCCAGTTACTATTTTAGCCACCAACAGCCTCAAAATCAGCTACATCCAAGTTTGGGAACTTATTTTTTTATACCATCCATGAACACTTGATTCTTATATATAGAACCAACTATAGCAATAGATGTAAACCAAAAAAATAATATTTTATTAAAAACATCTTCTCTTTCTCTTTCTTCATGCTATGCCTATCCTCACACTCAGTCACTTCTTTCCCCTCATTTCTCATCTACCTTTCTCTCTCCCCTTTGTCTCTATTTTGGTCTCTCTCTCTCTCTCTCTCTTAGACCAGCATTGACAGCGTGGACTAGAGTTAGGTTGAGATTTAGGTCAGTGGGTTGCAATTTAGGTTACAGTCATGGGTTTGCCAAGGGTTTCTCACCATGGGTCTGGGTTTGTCGCCATGGGTGTGGGTTTGGGTTTTGCTTGCCGTGGGTTTGAGGTCTGTGGTGTTGATGGTTGAAGTTTGAGGTCTGAGGGTGGTGTTCCTTGCTTGCTCACTCCCAAGTGCAAGAGATCGTAGCAATATAATTCTCGGAGTACCGATGTCAAATCACAAGGAGTATGATAGATTCAAAGACAATATAATTAAACAACAATTTGGGTGAAGAAGAAAAGTACTTTTGCTTGGTGATTGGTAACAGGAATAATAATAATAACTAATTTAAATCAATACTGTAAATATCAGGGTATTGAGGTGTTTCCCTATATCGATATGAGATTCTTTATGATCTAAGAAAATATATATTTTATAATTAATTGTTCTTATACAATTAAAAACTTATGATTTGGTTGAACTGAGACAATTCAAGAACGCATGATAACCTAGATTAATAATGCGGTTAGAATAGTTTTTAAAAAAAAAAAAAACCCATTCACTTTAAAACGTGATTTCTATTTGAAACTATTAGAAATTCATCTAAACAATAAGAAAAAAAAGATTGAACTTATTGAAAGCATGGAAGAACTAATACATCAAAAGAAATCTAATTGAACAATCAAATATGTTAGTGTCTAAAATCTTAGAAAGAATCACATTGAATATTCATACCGTATAGAAGAAACATAACCCCTAGCCCTAGCAAAGAGTTTAGGTTGCCATTAGAAAAAGGAAAATACAAGGTTTTCTCTACTAAATTCGTTCTACACAGCCTCCCTTCAAAACCCTAACGTCAAAGTGTCCAAAGAAAATAAAATATTTCCTATTTTAATTTTCGTCCAGATTTACAGCAGTAACTTGTGAGTTAATTTCAGCCTTCAAAAATTTTGAATTTCAAAAACTCAAAACTACAAAGTTCTAGATATTTAAGTCACGGTTCCAACCCATTTGGCCTTGTATCAATTGGATTTTTGATGAGAGAGATACACCCAAAATACTGATCAGTGCTCAAATCTAATTTTTCCTTTTCGGATTCCACCTCTTTGATTTCTTTCCTTATTTGAAGCTTCCAAACATGGTAGACGACCTAAACACTCCAACTGCACCTCCTTAGACATTTAAGTATGGTCCTTTAGCTCTACTTTAATTCTAGTTTGGCGTCTATTCTCTCACAAATTCTTGTAAACTCATCTTTTTCACATGATTTCTTGAAAGTAGAAAATTACACGCAATGAATAACATCTTATTCAAGAAATTATGTAAAGATAAATAATAGGGACTAATGCAAATCATGGCTTAATTATACAAATTAAGTATAGTAATAAGGAGATAACGCCCACACAAATATATAACAAGTATATATTTTAAGGCGTTATCATTCCTACAGCAACGATAGTCGGATGGTGGGCATGGTATGTGTGGGTTGTGGGTTTTGGTGGGTCATGGTGTGCGAGGAATCCAGTCTGTGTGGTGGTGGGCTGGTTTAGTGTGGTGGTAATGGGCTACAACTGTTGTTAGTGGATGGTGGTGTTTTAATGGAGTTGCTGTTAGTGGGTGTTTCTAGGTGGTTGGAGTTTCAGACGTATTTTAATGGAGTTTTTGGGTGGTTGGTGTTTTAATGGAGTTTCAGAGGTAGTGGTGGTGGTTGGTGTTCTTTTCCTTTTTTTTTTTTTTTTTTTTTGACTTTGTTGTTTGGTGTTTCTAGGTATTGGTTGTTGAGGAGATATAATAATTTTTAATATTATTTTTTTTCTATATTTATATTATTTTAATGAGTTGTTTATAAAAATAGAAACTGGAATGTTGGGAGAGTTGTAAAATGAGATGGTAAAATAGATAAAATAGATTTTTAATATGTAAAATATAACCTTTTTGGAATCCCGGATGGAAATGCTCTTACTATTCATTGTTGCTAAAAAGTTTTAGCAACCCACACCCAAATGAAGCTTAATTTGAGCGGCTGGGTTGCAAAATTAGCAACTTGCTAAAATAGTTTTTTAATCTTGTGGTTGTGGTGAAGAGAAAAAGAGAGTGGGAGGAAACAGAGAGGGAGATAATAATACTTTTTACTATTTTATTAGGTAGTTTATATTATTTTATTAAGTTGTATGTAAAAATAAAAATTAGGACGTTGGGTGTATTGTTGGATGGGTTCGTAAAATAGATAAAGTAGTGTTTCAGAATGTAAAATATGTGTTTTTTTTTTGTTTTTTTTTTTTTTGGTTTTGTTTTTTTTTTTTTTTTGTTTATATATATATATATATATATATATCCCCCTATTACTAGTAAACAAAGTGTCTCTTCAAACTAGTTTGCAGAGTATTGATACCCATTTTCGTGACAAATTTTTTTACAAGCCCAATTCATGTATTATGTTTTATTTTATTCTTTTAAGCATGGCCCAAGCTCATGCGACTTATTGGGGAAATTGAGGAAGTGTGGTTTGGAGGGTATGAGTTGGTTTTTTTCAGACCTTTTGCATAAGCCTAGCCCATGTGTGCTAACAAGTGAGCAAGGGACACTGGTAGCACATCAGGCTCATGGATGATGTCTTGTACTAAAATTTCCACCTAAAAAAGCTTTCATGCTTTGGCTAACTGCGACCAAAAGTTTCTGCTCGAACCCATATTTGCCTTTAAACATAGTTGACTCCCATTGGGCAATTCCATCTGCTAGCCCTCACTTAGGTGAGCCTCCTAATGGTCTGAAATGTCTGACCAAAGGCAACCAATTAGAGCAAACCCTCCAATTCATTTTCTAAGCAAAAGGCAAACTACACCACATCATGGAAATAGCATTCAGGGCGATAAAAGCCTCTTTTACTACCAAAAAACCACTCATTAGCAACACCCTAAACTTTATATAAAACTCTCTCTTCAGCTCAAAAATTAACCAACCATGTTTTCCCCATAAAAATTTTAGAGTAAAAGCCCACTAAGCCAAGAAATATTCTCACAAATTTGAACCTTAGAACATTCACACTGGGGATTGCAAATGCCAAATGTAAAGAAAATTTGGCATTTCAAGCCCAAAAGAGCTCAGCATTTGGACTTCTAAACGACTATTGTTGTAAAAAATTTTAGAATTGTGCTACAGTGCAATTCTACATGTAGAATTGCACTATAGCTCAATTGTTAAAAAAAAAAAAAAAAAAAAAAATCCTTCTGACTCTCCTACTCTATACATTCTGTCTCCCATGTCTCTTTATCTATCAGATTTCTCCCTCTTCCTTTGCTCTCCATCAAGCCACCGTTGGCCACCATCGCCCAGCAACGCCAAGCCCAGGCCGCGTCTCGATGTTTTGCTCCGATGTGGCTTCGATGTTTTGCTTCAATGGGTTTTCTTCGATGTGGGTGTGGTTTGTGGGTTTCTCGGTGGAGATTGGTTTGGCGTAGGTTGTGGGTCATGGCTCTCTCAAGTCCGGTGTGGGTCATGGGTTGTGGGTCTTGAATTAGTGTGGATCGTGGTGGATCGGTGGGTCTTGAATCAGTTGCATTGGTTGGGTTTTGAATCGGTGTGGATTGTGGCGGGTCGTGGTGGCTTTGAGGCTAAGGATTGTGGTGGATCAGTGAGTTTGGAGTTTTGGGTTATATGGGTGGTTTTTTTTATTTATTTTTTTTTATTTTTTTTTGTGACCAGTGCTAGAGGTGGGTTTGGTTTGATTTGATTTTGATTTTGTGGGTTGCCATGGTTGCCAAAGTTGGGGGTTGCCGTGGTTTGGTTTATTTTTTATTTTGATTTTGTGGGTTACCGTGATTTTGATTTTTTGTGTGCTTAAGATGACTTTGGTTTTCAACTAATAAAAATTAGTTTGGGTATTTACTTGGTGGTGGTGGTAGCGGTAGTAGGTGGTTGCAGAGGTGATTTGGGTTTTTGTTTTTATTTGGCTTTTGGATAAATTATTTTATTGTGAAGAAATATTATTTTAATAAGTAGAATAGAAAAATAAAAGTTGGGATGTTAGTAGTATTGTAAAATGGTATGGTATAATTGATAAAGTAGCTTTTTGGAATTGTAAAATAGGATAGAGTAGCATTATGGGATATGAATGCTCTTAGGGATGGAAATATGGGTATAAGGGAACCTTCCCTCTCTTTCTCAGAACCTCTCTCAATTTCCTCTTTTCGTTGATTGTGGGTCGAACTTTCAGACCGTTATGTTTTTATGTTTTTTCTACACTTTTGTTAAGCCCATTCAACCAGCTAACATTATTGCAATTTTGAAGTATAGGGGTGGAAATATGGGTACAGGAGAACCTTCCCTTTCTTCCTTACAACCATTTTCATTTTCCTCTTCTCCTTGACTATGGGTTGAACTTTCAAACCTATTATGTTTTTATGCTTTTTTTGCACTTTTGTTATTAGCATTTTGATTCTCTCTTGTCAAAGCACCCTTAGCTTTTTGTTCATTATACTTTTGAAATTTTGGGTTTGATTCTCCACAATAAACACTTCTAAAGAACCTAAGAGGAGATTTGGACCGTTCTCGCATTTTCGGCCCTTGTCGCAAAAACGTCCTCGATAAAAAGAAATTCTACAAACTTCTCATATATCTTAATATTGAGTATGAATTTTGAAAATCTAACCGTTAAATTGTATGTTTTTATTATATTCTTTATGCCTGGAAAATTTCTAGAAGAACAAATATCAATTGTTATGTCATCAAATAAATATTAAAATTTTAAGTTTTTGTGATCTGAAGTTGTGTATAAAAAATAAGTTTATTAATCTTATAGTAAATAACATTCGATTTGAATGAAATTTGATATACATATTAAGAACATAAGGAATATGAAATTTAACTATTAAATTTCTAAAATCTACACCTAAAAAAAGATATACGAGAAATTTGAAATTTCTCTCCAAATTGCTAGTGCTCTGATGCTCTTAACTTTTACCTATCAGTCAAATCAGTGCTTGGTTCAAGAGAAATTAATCTCTATACTACACTACTACGTGTTCTTTATGTAATAGGGATGGCCTACAAATGGCAGCTGCTCTTGGCATTAGGCAGCAATTTAACCATCATACCACTCATTGGTAGTTAGATACTTGTAAACTTGTTTTAGAGTTTTAGGCCCCTGTCACCAATTGGAAGATACATGTATCTCATCATGTATATGACTTTGTTGGTTGAGTTAGTGAGGCATGTGCATTGAATATGACAAGGACAAAAGCTATCTTTCCTTTTTTTTTTTTTTTTTTTTTTTTAACTGAATTCTTCCTATTGATGGTTGAAACTCAAGGCTCCAAAATTTTTTGGAACCGAGTTTTGTCCTAATACTCGGTACAATTCTATGAAAAAAGTTTATAAGTCCAAATCAACTTGAAAATGTCTTTGTTCAACCCACTATGTGACAATTAAAAAGATTATTCATGTATAGTTTTAGTTAGATGACATTTTTAATGAGTGATCTGACCTGTTTAAGTAATACATATAAAGTTAAGAGCCTTGTATCTCAATTGGTTTGTTCTTCCTGGTGTTCTCTATACATCTAGAGTTCAAATCTCTCGTTCTTAGTTATAACTATTAAATTATTATAAAAAAATACATATGAGTAGTTTATATAAATTGCCATGTAGTGAATTCGAGAAGATAGCTACAAACTAGTTTTGTACTAAACTTTGTCCCAATTCTAATTACTATAATTGAAATTGAAACTTGTATTCTACACTTTTAGCCATTCTTTTTTCTTTTGTATTGAATTTTAACCATTTTTTTTTTATATCCAAAGGATACACCATTGTGTCACAGTGGTTTTTGGTTAGGATTTTTTTTTTTTTTTGGTTGAGAAAATGGTTAGAATTTTAGTGATAAAATTAAATCCACAAATATCAAAATGTGTGCATAAGATAGGATACTAGTAATTTAAAATAATCTCTAGACCATCTAAATCCTAATAGGCTTCTTCTCAAAAAAAAAAAAAAAATCCTAATTGGCACAAGCCCACAACACAGAACCCTAATGGATGGCCTGACCGATCCGGCCCATCAAACCCCATGGCCCAGTATTAAATACCCAACTCCCCATACCTGGTCCCTCACATTAGCCAGAGCAAGCAGCAGCAGCAGCGAACTAGGGTTTCTCTGAATCACCGCATTTCTCATCTCATCTCATCTAATCAATCGAAATCATGGTGAGCACGCCTTCTCCTCCTCTCTGTATGTTATTCTGTGCTTGTTTTTGATTAATGGGGTTTTGTTTTTCCGGCGGATGTGGAAGCTGATGTGGCGATGGCTGGGCAGCCCCCAAAGAAGAGGACGTTCAAGAAGTTCAGCTACAGAGGCGTCGACTTGGATGCTCTTCTCGAAATGTCCACCGACGACCTCGTCAAGCTCTTCACTGCCAGAGCTTGCAGAAGGTACTCTTCACGCCGGAGAAAGCTGCCATTGGACTTAAATCCCCATTTATATGCCCCATGGCCGTTTTAGCTATAGCATGCTAGCCAATTAGTGTGTAGCATTCGATAAGAATTGCACGTGATCTTTTAGCATTAAAAACTATACATACAAAAACTTCTCCTAAACAGTTTATGCTATCGCATGCTAACCAAATAGTCTGTAATCTGTATAGCTAGGAACTCCCAACACCTTTATAAGAATTGCATGTGATATTTTAGCATTAAAAAATAAAAACTACACAAACACTTCTCCAAACAGTTTATCACCTAATTGAGTCCTCTTCAGTAGGTATATATAAGTTTTACGTATTTTATATTTCATAAAGAGAGTTTTAGGGACTTATCAGGCTTTTTTTAAATATAAAAAAAAATATATATAAAAATAAGTAAAAATGAAACGGTAGCATATTCAGAGTCATTTGCATGTTAAGTGCATAACTTAAAAAGAAGTCTTGTAACGAAGAAACGAGGACGTTTTTGGCTTAGACAGTTGTTTCAATTTGCAAAAACAACACCGTAGGGAGATCTAAACTTCATCTTCCTTTCTTTCTTTTAAAACATCAAGAAGCTTGAAGCTCCGATTTAGATTACAAAAAGATAAGAAGCTAGCTAGGAAACTCTTCTCACATGAATCCACTAGACTAGACTAGACTGCATCACAATAGTTTGAACACAAAGAAAGGAAAAATCCTTAGGCTTTTATACTCGTGGCCATCGATTCGACTCCCTCTTTGGAGCCTAAAACTTTCTGGCTCCTTCTTTGAAACTTACGACGAGTAAGCTCTCTCTTTACAATTACCTTAGGCTCACCCTCTTTGGAACTTAGTTACAATACTGTGTCACTAGTTACGATTTACCTTAGGGTGTTAAAAAATCATTTTCTCAAACTCACAATGAGTATGTTTCAAAACAACCCTTCTAAAATATTTGAGTACTATCTTTGCAATGATGTACTTTGATATCATGATACTTTACAACCATTGTAAGTAAAAATAAGCACCAAATCCCTTATTATTATTATTATTATTATTATATGAATAATACCAAATACCTTATAAAAATCATATAAGTAATTATACTGCATGTAAACTCTCAAAACATCTGAACTTGAAGATTTTCATAAATTATCCACATTCACCAACGATAAAAAATTTTCTCAAGCATGATGGGTAACTTGAGTCACATTATCTAGAGAAACACATAGAACTTTGAAAATAACTACATATCAGATACGTAAGGTATCTACTTCGTCCCACAAAATTTTCAAATTAAACAAGTATCAAAAGATTTTCTTATTGAATCCTTAGCAAGTATTTAAGGAGTAGAGGAGAAATATGTATATGTATGCATAAATGATTCTCCCATTATGAACACACAATTTTGATAGCCAAAACCATTTTGGGAAAAAAAATCCGAAAATTACAAATACTTCTTACCTTATGTGTCTCACTAGGTAGCCAACAACTGTGCGCTCTAGAAACCACTACTTAGAACCTACAAGGATTAGTTCAATGTGTTGGAAAAATAGCATGGAGTGAAAATAAGAAATTGATATTTTCTATGTTCATTTGAAGATGTTATTAAAGGTGGTGAAAATCCTAAATCCCACATTGGAAAGGAAAGAGATAATATATGAGTTTATATATTCATTAGTTGGACATTGGGTTGGGCTTTTGGCATATGTGGACTGGAGCTTACTTGTCCAAATAATAATATTTTATTATTTTAATTTTTGAGTTAGTTAGTCTGTGCACAACAGTTATTACTGAAATAGAGTGTCTGTTCAATAACATATAATTTTTCATAATCTCTCATTCATAAAAACTTCTTTTCAAAAAACTCTCCTAGTGATAATATTTTGTGCATTTCATTTTGTGTCAAAGATAGAGAAAGAGACATTGAGTAGTTCGCAGAGCACGACCTTGTGTGCTCCATTTTCGTGTTGTAAATCATTTTATCTTGGGAGGCAGAAATCCATGAGTCTAAAAGCACCATAGTGATTGTGTGAGGGGCACAATCTGCTTTAAGGAGATTGTATCAAACATAAGACTTGATCTGAATTATCCATCTTTCACACATTTGGTTTGTAAGTTTTTAATTATTTGCAAATTTCTTCTTATATATTATATTTGGCTTTTACCTATCATATCTATTTGTGTTATTACTTATATTTAGATATGTATGTTGTTCCTTTTGCTTAATCACAAAGTAAATTGTTGAAATTTATCCAACATAATGATACCTCAATAAACACAACACATCAAAATGTTAGACACTATCTCAGGATACTATAACAATAACAAAAAAAAAAAAAAAAAAAAACCCTTAGTGATAAATTTTCTGTTAAAGGTGGTGACCAGGATTAGACCCTATTTGTCATGGGTTTAGGTACAATAGTAAGCTGGTTCCTACTAACCTACTTAATTTGTTGCCAAATTAAGCCTTTGGCAATCCAAAAACATTAGTTAATTAAACTACAAGATTCACCACTAAGCTTTTAGTTCACACTTCCCCTCTCTAATTTACTCAACACCAAGCATTCTAAACCAAAATTTGATAATGTTAACCCAAGAATAACATGTTTCTTCTCAAATTACCAAGAGCTTTGTAGCTTGACTGGTTAATGCCTTTTAGTTTTTCCAATAAAAACATTCAATATTCAAATTTTCTCTCATTGATTGTAATTATCGAATAATCAAAAAAAGAAACGACACATATCCCCACTTAAGCAGGCTGGCCCTTAAAATTCTTAAATCCATCTCCAAAATCCTCATAATTAGCCCACAAAAACCCCCAAAAGTCAGCCCATCTCTTTGCCCCAATCAGCCATTGTACCCAACACGCCTAACTGAACTCTAACTCCCCCAAAACACACCCATTATTCACATTTGCAACTAAAACATCAAATTCCTATATTAAAATCCATATTAAACACCCTCCAAATTGTTTAGTCAATAGAAAAGACTGGCACAAGGAAAGAATAGATTTTTTCCCTCAGATATTCTTCAAGTTTATGGTTTTTTTGGCTCTACACCCAAAATTAATTCAACAACTCACTACATACATAAATTTTATAGTTTAAAACTCATCAATTTCATTTCTTCACACAAGGGTGATAATCAAATTCCCTATTCCCTTTCGCCCATATAGTTTTCAGATTAAGGATTTTTAGATTATTATTATTATTTTTCATGAATCCTAAACATGATTTTGCTACCCATAACTTCAATTAAACTCAAAAGGGAGAAAGAGTTGCTCACTCCTCAATCTTTGGTTGGCCAAAAGTGTGGAAGAGTGAGAGAGGGAGGAACTTGAGGGGTTTGTGCGAGCGCGTTGCATCTTGCATGTTTCAGCCAAAAGCAACAAAATATTTTTGGATAAATTATATTTAAGCCTTCAAAAATTTTGGTCTGTTTTTTATTTATTTATTTTGGGTAATAATTTTTTTACCCGTCGTTGGGAGGGAAGATTTTGAATCCTTGATATGTTTCCATCGAAACCATTATAAAAGGTACCAACAAACAATATAAAAATATAATAAATATTAATCAAATAGATATAATTTTTGAAATATTAATTTAATAAAATGTCATTTATACTACTATTTAAAGGATTTTCCTATTTGAATTCTTCATTTTCATGATTCTAAAATGTCCTTACATTTCTATGTTTAAGTAGAGACAAAACTAAAAGACAATCCGGTAAAAAAACAACTTTAACTCCTACTAAAACATTGCCTAAAAAATAATGTCACTCTTCTGTTGATTTTCAAATTGTTTTATCTACTTATAAATTAAATTTTCAAGTTAAAAATTATATATATATAAAATAAAAAACATGTTTTTTTTTTTTTTTTTTTTTGCTACAGACTAGGACCACTAAAAAAAAAGCCTCATTGCACATGCAAATTATGTATGATGAGGCTAGTTAGTATAACATTGTTTAGAGTTACACTGGATGTAATTTAAACTTAACCCTTAAAAGTAATGACATAAAAAAGAAGAAGAAGAGAGTAAATTGCAAATTACACTCCTAACGTTTAGGGGATATTTGGATTTTATACCTTGAAATTTTAGAATTTAAATTTTATCCTTATAGCTTAATTGTAGGTGTTTGGATTTTAGACGTGTTTAAATTTTACTTCCTAAAGTTTGAGAGTATTTGAATTTTATACCTTGAAGTTTCTAAATTTAGAAATGTAAATTAAATTCAAACACCCTCAAACTTTAGAAGCTAAAATTGAAATTCTAAAATGTGTAAAATCTAAAGTGGAGGTAAAATAATTCAAATTATGTAGATTTTAATAATTAAAACATAAGCATAATGAGTTAAAATGTCAAAATACAACTTTTTTTATACAACATTTTTTCCTAAACACCTCGTGATGGGTAAATTACTATTTCTCCAAAAATAATCCTTTCGCCACCCAACCCCAAACTCGTACGGAACGCTGAAATAATACCAACCTTAATCCATACTTTTAGGCCTAGACACTGACTCATTGAACATGACACATTGAAGATATTTAAACTGAACTAGGCAGCGACCGCGCGAACGCAGGCCCCCAAGGCAACAAATAATGACGTAGGCTCTCCCACTTGGGGAGACCTTAGGCTAACACCCCTCCGAAAGTGCAATGGAGGTCACCAACCTAGGCCATGGACCTTCTTAATCGCCCATTCACCCCGTCCAGGTAAGTATGATGTAAAGTTGGTCAGTGCTTCATTTTTATATCTCCTTGCGTCTCTCTCTTCCTTCCTACATATTCAATGTGGGACTTCAACGCAAGTCGCAAGGGTACAAATACAATAGGCTGATAAACCATGCTTATACTGCCCGTATGCATGCCTCTATTCCATGCGCATATGCTATTCTTTCAAGCTTTTGGGTTCCAAATCATTTTAACAACTTGGTAAACCGTGGTGTTCTTACAGGCAATCACAAAGAGATCTCACTTATCAAGTGTAACAAGTACTAACATCTTCAAGAGTCACTGCGCTGAACCACTACCTATCACATTGACATCCAAATTTGCCGCTTATTCAAGGAAATTATATAGATAATACGTGAGATAAAATCAGACCAATTCCCTTGGATGTCTTTCATTCCTCAGTGTCCTCACTAATCATATTGAATTAATCCAATTTCACCACAAAAAAATGTTAATTCAGCTGAAAAAATCCATTAATAGTGAAAGAGAGTGAGAAAACAACTAGACTTTCTTATTGATCACCAAAGTTTCTTCTTCACCGTTTTCATCAAGAAGCTACCATATAAAATAAAATAAATTTGTATACCTTCTAACAAAGCCATTTCCATCACTTTGTGTGTTATTACTGAAAGAAATTTTTTTCTTGAATTTCTTGGCAGCAGCATAAGATCAGAAATATTATGACAACCATATAACTTATATATGAAAGAAATTTTAGTAGACAAAAAGGGTTCAAAGAACAAAACTTTCCGAAGACAACAAATTTAGATAATATGGACAAATAATGGCTCAAGTTCAAACATTTTATCACGCAGTCTATAATCACAAAAAAAAAAAAAAAATAAAAAATAATTATAAGGAATATTTCATGGCAATTATTTGTTGAATATTGAGCTGTTTGGCTTGAACCAAATAGACAGCCGGCATGTGGTGGATCATTTTTACAAAGGTCCCTGATGTGGATCAATGCCGGATAGGATGTTTTGGAAATACTTATCATAGATTAAAATCTTGTACGTTCACCTATTCATTTGCAATAGCTGTTACATTCACGTGTGGATTCAGGTTCCAATCTGGGTAATTCACACATAAGTTTGCTTGCTGCTCGCAAAAAGTAAAACTATCTGAAGTCTGGGGGTTGACTCAAGTAGTGTAGTTACTTAATTTGGGCATGCTTGTTAGTGGTGCTAAAGCATTGTTGTTCAAAATGATGCGAAAACTATAGTTTAAAAAGTGTTGTAAAAATATGTATTTAAAGTACTCATAATACAAAAAATGTATTGGTACTATGTTTCAAATAATAAATTTTAAAATATGAAAAAAAAAAACATAATTGTGTAATCGATATGTGTATATATATTTTTTTTTTTTTTAAGTAACAAAAAGAATGTTATTTTATTTAGGGAAAAAAGAATAAAAAAAAGTTTAGTCTTGTAAATGGGTCTTACAATTTTCAACTTATTTACAAAAAGACCATTCAACAATGTTACTTGAAAATTAAAAATTGAAATAGTGAATTTTCAAAACACATGTTTTAAACACCCTAAATTGAGAACTGTAATTCAAACACTCTTGATAAAAAACCAAACATAATTTTCTTTTTAGACCTAGAATTTTTAATGTTTAAATATTAAAAATTGTCGTTTGAACTTACATACCAAACATGTCCTTAATGCCTAAAAGTATTGTTGGCGGCATTGAAAAGCAACTCAAGGCCAACGGTTTGGCTTGTGTACACGATGGGTATTTCCTTTTTTTTTTTTACTAGGTTAGAAATTTACTATATAAATATTCCACCCTTTCCCCTCTGTCCATGCTTTTAGGTATGAGGAGGTTCCATCTAGCTCAATTCATCTGGTAGTTTTGTTGTTCTCCTTACACTTTGCTGTTAGAAATATTTCAAATTTGGAAGAGAGAGAGACAGAGAGGGAGAGCTTTTTATCAGATACAAACCAAGTAATAATGTGACCCTACTCAATTTTCTTCGTAAGTTCTTCCCCTATAAGTTTTCATCCCCCTACTTTGTCTAGTGTGAACTGCCTGTGAAGTGCAATTTTGAGTCTCACCATGAAAAGCTTTGAACTAAGCTTGCAAAAGCTTTAACAATGGAGGTTTTACAGTAAACATTCAAATAGAGAGAGAGAGGAAATTAGAGAGAAAAAGTTTGAGACAGATGAAGAGAGAATTAGAACTTTCTGGAGAAATACTCATTTAACTTTTTATTACACACTAAGATCTTTATATATACGGTCCAAACTTACGGTAACTGCCTAACTAACAAGCCTTAAAATACGGAACTGATCCGTAAACAGTGGAGCTGAAACAGGGATAAATAACAGACAAAACGACAGCGTTTAGACATAAGTACAAAAACTCATCAGCACTTAAATAGAACGACACCGTTTGCCTAAGTGTATTAAAGACACATTCCTAGCCGTTGGATGAGAATTAGCTGTTACACCTTGATGCTCTGAGATTGCTCTGTAATTACTCGTGGTCTGCACTAGGTTTTGTACTGTCTTAACGACCATGTGTCATGGCAACAAAACCAGTGCAATTGTGACAGCTACCATGGATTAATTGACCCACCAGCTATCATGAATTGCAGCTTATATAGTTGCACTTCATACATATATCGTGGCGCATGATATGAGCTCTGCTTGGGTTTATATGAAGAATTGCAAAGGGTTGCCCACATGTCAACATTACTTTGAAGCCTAGAGACACTAGATGAAATTTTTTATTTTTTATTATAGGTTTTCTGACAGGGTTAGCTATAGATTGAAGTTAAGAATCATTTGTGGGAAATTTTGAGAATATTCGACACACTCCAAGTTAAGAATCTACACACTCCAGAGACACTAGTTTCCTCATATTCATTTTAACCTATGTAGACTCATTAAAAAGTTCTCACAAAAGAGATTGTCCTTTTTTCGTAATTGCAATGATATACATGCACTGAAGGTATTTTGAAGATACAACTTTGTTGTTTACTTCTTACGGGAAAAGAAAATTTCCTGAGTACTTTATATGAAGAAGAAATTTTTCTTTGAATCAGAGCTAAATTGGTGAAGAGTTAATTTGGCCTTTTTGGAACAAAATATTTTGTGTTATAAACTACAGCAAAATATAGACAAAGAACCCCCGCAAAAGAAGAAGAAGAAGAAGAAGATATAGGCAAAGAAGCTTACCTTAATTATTTTATTATTTTGATACATTGAACCAAGTTTAAGTGTGTGCGATTTGAAATCAAGTTCTTATTATTGGAATAAATATACAATACAACTAAATTACAAGGATTTTGGCTAAACCAAGTTTATTTTATTGAACACTTATATACAATTATTACATTTACTATAATAAAAAAAAACAAATGCTTTTACTAGTCTACTACAATCATCTGTGTAGGTTCACTCCAAAAGTTCTTGTGAACCAATTTGACCTCCTTGAGATGATGACATGTCCAATAACCAATCCAATCACCAATCCCATCACTACCACTTTCCAACTAAATCCTTCTCCATGTGATGATTCTTGACTGAGCTCAAAAGTTGGTGTCTCGATATTTTCACATTTCTTGAACAATGAAAAGCCACACAATCCCAAGTTCCCCTCAAATGAGGAATTTTGAAATGTCCCAAATTGTCTATCTTGAGGAATTGGACCTGTAAGTTGGTTCTGAGATAAGTTTAAATATGCAAGAAATGTGAGACTTGTTAGTTGCTGAGGGATTTGCCCTTGGAAATTATTTTGGGAGAGATCAAATGATTGGAGCTCAATTTGGTTCCCAAAGGATGATGGGATAGGGCCTGTGAAACTGTTACTTGATAAGTTGAGTACAATTAATTCCTTGAGATTCTCCATGTTATTTGGAATTTCTCCATAAAATTTGTTGTTAAAGAATTCAATAGCTATGAAGATTGTCAAGATCATTACTAGCTCCATTTCCACTCCCTTATTCATCACACTTATGGAGTCTTCATAATAACTAGAGTGATCTTCCATGTACATTGGTTTTGAATTAATTTTTCCAGGGGCCATTAGCATTGTGTTCCACGTGTTGAAATACTCTTATGGTAACCTACTAGAGAAATTTTTGTAATAGAGATTGATAACATGCAACTCAGAAAAGCCAAAATTGGTATGAGGACCCCATATAGGACCATGATCCATTTGCTCGCAAGATAAGAATCTTCAACTCTAGCAAAGATTCCAACCAAAAGGGGAAGATATCATTCAAGTTGTTATTTCCAAGATTTTAAACCCCTAGCATTCCACATTTTACCAATGACCATGGAAACTTCCCATTTATTATGTTGAGACTCAAGTCTGGCATCCTCAAATTGCTTCCCTTTGTAAAATTTTCTGGCAACTTACCTTGAAAGCTGTTGTTTCTCATATTCAATATTGAAAGGGAATTGCTGAAGTTACCTAAATAATGTGGAATTTGACCAATCAACTGGTTGTTAGACAGATCAAGGACTTGGAGAGCATTTAGCATGCAAATCATCGAAGGGATTCTTCCAGTCAAATTATTGTTTGAGGCAAAAAAATAATTTGTGGACAATGGAGGAGTTGGAAGCAATCCTTGCAACATGTTGGAACACAAGTCTAAATATCTCATATTTTTCCAAGGAAGAATGTTTAGAGGTAGTTCAAAACCACTAAAATGGTTAAAAGAAAGATTCAAAGATTGCAATGTCTCCTTTCCAACATTCCAGAACCATTTAGGTACTTTGCCTTCAATTTGTTATTGGAAAGGTCTAAATATTGTAATTCATTTAGAGATTTTAGGAAAATTGGAAATTCAAGTAAGTTGCAAGAACAGAACCTCAAATTTCTGAATTTTGGGAGGGTGGAATTGATCTTTCCTTTAGAAATTAACAAATTGTAACTTGAAAGAAAGAGAGATTCAATACATTTAAGCTCAAAAAAAAGGTTTAACTCCAACATATCCTTAGGGTTGATTGAAGAAAGACATAAATACTGTAGATACGTGAAATTAGTGGTTGATCTTGGAATAGATCCATATAATTTGTTGATCATCAAATCCAAGTAGTTCAATTGGGATGAAGAGATATTTTGCAATTTGAGAGTGCTGGTCAATTGATTTTGTGAAAGATCTAGTGTAAACAATGAAGTCATTGTAAACAATAATGACAGGATGGTCCTAGTGAGTGAGTTAGAACCCAAGGAGACGTCAGCTAATTGGGAAAGTCTACTTATTTCATTGTATAGAGTTGAGTGAGATTTGTTAATGAAATTGGTAACCTGCCATCGAAACTATTATTAAAAAGGGATAAGAATTCTGGTTGTGTAAGGTTTCCTAGGGAAGAGGGTGTTTCCCCACAAAAAGGGTTGTTACTAAGATTAAAAAAAAAAAAAAAAGAAGAGATTTGCAAGGTTTCCTAATGCAGATGGAAGTTGACTGTGGAAATTGTTGGATGAGAGAGAGAGAGAGAGAGAGAGAGAGAGAAAGCTAAGTTAGATTCCAAATCGAATGGGGGATTGCCCCTGAGAAGTTACTTGAACTGAGATCCAAAAAATTCAATGACTGGAGGTTGCCTATTGAATTAGGAATTTCCCAGGATAACTTTGTCTAAGAAAGATCCAATTTAATCAAGGACTCAAGGTTGTCAATTGAATTGGGCAATATACCAGAAAAATTTGTGGAGGAAAGATCCAATAGCTCCAAAGAACTGCTAGAATGAAATTCTGGTAGAAAACCCGTGAGAAAGTGGTTATATGATAGATCAATTTTTGAAAGCTTGGGCAACAAGAAAATATGTGGGAAATTGTCCATGCTAACTGCAACTAGCAAGAGAAAGAGATGTCAAAGAAGATAAATTTACCAGGGATTGAGGTGCTGATGATGAAATGTTCACAAAGGCTAATTGAAGTTCTCTCAGATTTGTTATGTTCTGGACAAGTGTTTCAAGATCTAATCTTTTGAGATTCAGAGTTTTAGAATACTGAAAAACATTATTAAATAAGCAGTTAACACAAGTGACAGAGAGATCAAGTGAAACTAAATTGGACGGCCATGAAATTTCCAACGAGATTTGGCCAAATAAGTAGGAAAAAGAGAGGTTTAGATGAGTCAACCTTACAAGCCAGCCAAACTCAGATGGGATTGTAGACAAAGTGAAGTTGTTGTAGGCAAGGTTGAGTTTCTGAAGGTGACTTAGGCTAAAAAGGCTGCTGTTAGACTTGAGAGGCCCATTAAGCCAGCTGTTGCTCGTGTCTAAGTCAATCACCTGACCACTTTCTACATTGCATGTGACCCCATCCCAGGAACAACAATCTGTATATGCCTTCCAAGACTTCATCTTTGGATAAGGAACACCATAGTAGTAATCATAAAATATCCTCTTTTCAACAAATTCTTGTCTTAGTTGCAGCAAAGCAGAGCTCTGGACAGGGAGGCAATGATGTTGAGAGGAAGTATTAGAAGTACTTTGAGAATGAGAGATGAAGAACAAAAGAGAGGCAAGGAAGAACGGAAAAATTTGAGTAATTTTCCCTATGCTGAACATCTTAACTACTGAGGAAGTTGATGGAAAATTAAGTGGCAAGTGGTACGAGCAGATAAAGAACTGATGAAATAAGAGGATATTTATACATGTAAAAAAGGGCCAAAATGGCCAAATACCACATTTTTTGGAAATTTTTAGCAAAAAAACATTGTTTTGAAAATAAATGGCAAAGTACCACTTTTTCTAGAACTCGAGTTTCAAAAACTCGAGTTCCTCATCAGTTCTGCCACCGTGGCACTGCTGAGTTGGAATTTGTGCGATTAAAAAAAATTGTGGTACTCGAGCTTGGTAAACTCGAGTACCATGCAACATAGTACTCGAGTATACCAGGCTCGAGTACCATGCAACATAGTACTCGAGTATACTAGGCTCGAGTACCTTTTAAAAAAAAAAAAAATTTACACAGTACTCGAGTTTGGTAAACTCGAGTATTGTCTTTTTTTTTTTTTTTTTGGTTTTGTTTTGTTTTGTTTTGTTTTTTTTTTTTTTTTTGGGGATAATCAACAAATAAACATAAGATAAAAATAAGTAGTTTTTTTTTTTTTTATGTTTTATTTATTTAAATAGAAGCATTGTAAAATATAGAGATTTTAATTTCGAAATATGAATTTAATTTCTACATTAATTAAAATTTTTCATTGTTTTCTCATAAAAATTGTTCATTATTTTCTGCATAAACAATTTCTACGATTTTGCATAAAATTATAAATGCAGAAAAATATATTCGATTATTGTGAAATTCAAACATGAAAAAGCATTCAGATTTGGCTTTTAAATTTAGAAAACACGATTTCACTAGGTGTTTTATGAGAAAACAGCAAACAATTTTTTAAATAGTGAACAAAAAATAATTTATGCAAAAAAGAGAGCGAACAATTTCTTAAATAATGCTTAACAGAAAATAATTTTATACAAAATCATAGAAATTGTTTATATAGAAAGTAGTGAACAATTTTTATGAGAAAACAATGAATAATTTTAATTAATGTAGAAATTAAATTCATATTTCGAAATTAAAATCTCTATATTTTACAATGCTTCTATTTAAATAAATAAAAACATAAAAAGCTACTTATTTTTATCTTTATGTTTATTTGTTGATTATCCCCAAACAAAAAAAAAAAAAAAACAAAACAAAACAAAAAATTTACATAGTACTCGAGTTTACCAAACTCGAGTACTGTGTAAATTTTTTTTTTTTTTTTTTAATTATAAAAGGTACTCAAGCTTGGTATACTCGAGTACTGTGTTGCATGGTACTCGAGTTTACCAAGCTTAAGTACCACATAATTTTTTTTAATCACATAAATTCCAACTCAGCAGTGCCATAGTGGCAGAACTGATGAGGAACTTGAGTTTCTGCAACTCAAGTTCTAGAAAAAGTGGTACTTTGCCATTTATTTCCGAAACAGTATTTTTTTGCTAAAAATTTCCAAAAAATGTGGTATTTGGCCATTTTAGCCGGCGTTTTCATGCATTCTTGGACGACAAAAATACGCCACTCCTCCATCCTGACATAAGAAAGGTTGGTAAAAAAAGCATTGGCCAATTACTAGTAATTAATCATCTACAATACCTATCAAGTTTTCTAATGGGCTGTGGTTGCAAGCAGCATATGTGGCTGTCATGCGGAGAGTCAGCAGCTCAAATAGATTTGGGTTTGAAAATCTTTTGAGAGTTTACAGAGAGACTGATTTGAGCCAGGAGAAAACACGCGTCCTATGTAATAATATATCATTGTTTGAAATATTGCAAAACATAATTTGAATCTCTCTAGTATGTTGGAGACATGTCTCTTTTTGTGCTTGTAGGTTCATTAGCATCTTCTCCAGATCCCAGCATAATTCTTGAAGCTCTCAACTTTTTGCTGTCTTCTGAGGTATAATTGCGTAGGTCAAAATATTTTTCTGTACAATTTGATAAATATTGTCTGATGGAGCTTGGGATGTTGATGCTGGCTTTATTACCCATTTGATCTAGGTTTGTACCCAAGATGCTGTTCTTGGACTTGCTGTTAGTAGGGAAGGACGCGAAATAGCTTGGACATGGCTGAAGGTAATATATACTCCACTTGTAAAGTAAAATGCAAAAGGCACATTGTAGTGAAGAAATTCAGACGATCATGTGCACGCACAATATCCATGTTTCACATTGATGAAAATTGTCCTTGAACAATTTAGAGACTGATCTAAGATTTGACATGTGGATTTGAGGAAGACAAAGGAATAAATAGTATATAATTTTTTTTTTTTAAAATTTTAAAGAAAGTAACTAGTAGACCTTCGAGCTTTTGCTGGCTTCAAAGAAGACAAGAAGAGCCACCATTGAACCTTTACGATCTCTATAATTTTTTAAGGCTCAAGTATTTGTTGAGTTAGCGGAAGCTCTGATATTAGATTGTTGAACAAAAGACTGAACAAAAAGCTTTTATTTAAAACTTGACTCTTTAAATTACAACACTTTGACTAATAGAAAGCCTTGTGTGTGCTCCCACATATGACACAAGTACTAGACTCAAATAACACCACATGGCAAGGCTTCTTACAATCCCAACACACTTATTTTTACAGGACACACACCAACTCTTTGGCAATACTGACACTAGGATTTTCTTACTTTACTTCACTTTTCACTCTACCCACTTTTCACAGTAGCTGTTGGCTTCACACTACTTCACCTTTCTTCACACATCTCACACACCTAGGCACATGACATCCTATTTATACTAGTCTTATGTCGGTTAAGAGAACTGACTTAATTTGAAGCTTCTAGCTTCATCTTTTTAAATACAATATTTAACCATGCTTCTAGACATCTTAAACTTGTGGCTTAAATTCACTAGTGTAGGGAAGCTTCTAGAGAAAATATGAGAACTATCTTGGAGAGAATTCTGGAAAGAGAACAAGAGAGAAATGTAAGGAATTAGAGAGAAATTTCTAGAAAGAGAGAGAGGCGGTGCTTGATTTTTAACAGTATTTGTGGAATCCCATTGGATTGATCAAAACCTGATAACCAAGCTCCAGAGTAGATGAAGTTGTAGGATCTTTTAGATTCTGAAATATATCTTTGATTTTATGTCAGAAATATCAAGTGAAGCCACATCTATATTGAAATTGCTAGTTTAATTTCAAGTACAGTTATAGTTTATTTTGGTCAGAAATTCCATGATGCTAGTCTATAACTATAAATTCTCGAGCTTATTTTCGCTAAAATATTTATGTATACATGAATGAAAGGGTAATTTGTTTTGATTTACTTTGGCACTGATACCCTATTATTCTATTCCCATGTTCATCACAAGTACATTCCACTTTGTTGTCTATTACATTTTTTCTGCATTTACATGTGATTGAAATGCAGGATAACTGGGAGCATATTTCAAAAACCTGGGGTTCTGGATATCTAATAACTCGTTTTGTCAGCTCAATTATCTCTCCCGTTTGCCTTTAACTTCCCCTTTCTCTCCTGTTGTTAGTTCCACATGTATCTATTTTTGTCCTTTGTATCTCAATTACAAATACGTAGAAGTTAAGTTTAGAAACAACCAAAAAAAAGAAAAAAAAAAAGAAAGATATATAGTTAAATTCAATTACATTTAGTTATTGTTATTACTTAATCTTTTTTTTTTTTTTTTTCATTTTTCATGTTCTGTTCTATCTATGCCTCAGTTTGCTTCGTTTGAGAGGGCAAATGAAATAGAGGAGTTTTTTGCAAACCAAACTGAGTCCAAGATTGTTAGAACCTTGAAGCAGATCATTGAGCAAGTTCACATAAATGCAAATTGTTTTCATAGTGTTCAGAATGAATAACATCTTGCCAAGGCTGTGAACGAGTTGGTACACAGGAAGCACTAGGAGACACTTTTATTTGGCCTTTGTTGTCAAGACTTAAGAAGAAAGTAGGTGGGTTAAATTTCACTCCTTTTCATGATGTAAATTTGTCGAACAAGTGTGATAATAATGAATCAGACACACACACATATAGATTCATATAGCGTTTGTATATTAATAATATATCTTCTGGAGTTGGTTCTTTCTACTTTTGATCTCCCTTTTGTTTGTAAGGGTTTTTGCTTCTTCTTCTTTTTTTCTTTTTCTTTTTTTTCTTTCTTTCTTTCTTCCTTTTTTTTAATAGTAAAAGTCTAATAGCATATTTGGTGTTAATGCATGTTTCCCATGTTAAAAAAAGTTATTATGAGCTTCAGTCCTCTCTAATCCTTTGTCATCTAGTGTTTTTAAAATCTCACTGATCAGACATTGACGTCAGTGTTAATTTGATATTTTATTCTTATTTTTTCTTTGAGAAAACTTAAGTTCTTTTAAAATTCAGCCACCTCACTAGTTAAAGAAATTGATTAAACAGCATTAAGCACCGCTCTTTCTGTTTTCTTTCTTTCTTTCATTTTCATCTCCCTAACCAGAAGAAAACCACATGGCCTTGCACACAATCTCAGCAGAAGAAAACCCCATGGGTTCAAAGTCTCATATTTCTAATCAAAATCAAGCAAAAAAGAACAACTTAAGTATGTGTGTTTCAAACATTTTGTGTCCCACATTGGTTAGAGATGAGTTTTCATGTATGTTTATAAACCATAGCACAACTTAAGTGATAGCCTAAAAGATAATGGGCTAAGGGCAAAGAGTTGGGTTTGGGTTGGATTTAGGCTTGTCTCTATCTATCTTGGCTATACCCTTTTTCCTTTCTTTTCCCTTTTAGCCCAATTCAATTCAGCCCATTGGGCATTGGACAAAGTTTAGTTACAAAATTAGTTGCAGCTTTAGGCTACAAACTTACTTAATATTTTTTTATTAGAAGTGAATTTTAACAAATCCACCATTGGATTACATCTTCTTCTTATATCCTCCATGCTTGCAAAATTTCAAGAGAATTAAAGATCAATAGATATGTTATCAATAAAAATTTTAAATTGCAAATTTTTGTAATTTAAAATTATACACAAAATATAAACTTAGAGATTAAATAGTAAATAATATCCGATTGACACAAAATTTAATATGTGTATTAAGAGCATAATGAACATGTAATTCAACAGTTAGATTTTCAAAATATATTGTAATATTTATTTTATTGAGTGAGTTACAACAAATTTTGTAGCCTTAAGTTACAACAAATTTTGTAGCTAAACTTTGTCCTTAGGCATTTAACCAAGCAGCCTATTGAGGGCATTTAATGTGCTGCCCGTTGGGCATGCATAGTAACCGTAGCAACCCATAAGTCCTCTCATTAGTTGGCTTATAAAACTCCTTATTCCCCTTTTGTTCTCTTCAATTTTTTTCAGCTACATAGCCGCCTCTCCCCCTCTGTTTTGCTCTAATTTTTTCGAGTCCAAATCTTTTACCTTACTTTCTCTACTCTACTCTACACTCCACAAATAAAAACTTGCCAAATGTCTATCTATTTAATTAAATCCTAATTTTGTGGCTATATTATTTCAGTTACCTAAATTAAATAAATAAAGAAAATAAGAAAAACCCAAAAGTCAACACATCCTACCACCTACACCACCACCATTGTTCGCCAGAGCTATCAACACCTTCAATAACAGCCATCCATCGGAACCAAAAAATTTTGGTCGTGATTTTCCTCATCAAAAGAGCACCTCAAAATATAGAGTTACATATGACAAGTTTTTATTTCTCTGGAACCAAAGGTTGAAAAGATATAACGTGGTACAATTAGAAAGGCAAAAAAAAAAAAAAAGTAGTTTTATTTGAAAACTATAATAGATTTTACATCACCCACCCGCACTTTTAACTGATTGAATCAACCATAATGTTTAGTTCCTGAGAAAGCCGAGAAAAGGAATGACAAAATATTGGACTTTGTTGGAGTTTGAAGGTCCTATATTTGGCTTGGCTTTGTTTAGAGTTCCAAGATGGTACCTTACTTGGATGGCTGTGACTAGAGTAGTTGGTGGCTGCGGCGAATGAAGGTGGCGCTACAAGTGGTGGGATGGGTTGACTGTTGGGTTTTTTTTTTTTTTTTTTTTCTTTATCTATATATATATATAAAACCGAAGCTTTTGAGCTCTCCACAATTTTCCACGTCAGCATTTTTTTTTAATTTTAAATCTGATTTATTTCTTTTTCTTAAATATATATACTCTTTTTTCTCAAACCAAAAACTCCTCTCGATATACTTCTGAAACCAAACGCAGAACGGCAGAACATAAAGCAACAGTGCAAGGGCAGAACGGCAGAACCTCTCCTATAAAACCGAAGCTTTTGAGCTCTCCACAATTTTCCACGTCAGCATTTTTTTTTTAATTTTAAATCTGATTTATTTCTTTTTCTTAAATATATATACTCTTTTTTCTCAAACCAAAAACTCCTCTCGATATACTTCTGAAACCAAACGCAGAACGGCAGAACATAAAGCAATAGTGCAAGGGCAGAACGGCAGAACCTCTCCTTTCAACAAAACCAAACCCAGCACCTCTCCTTTCGACATTACTCACCAAACACAGAACATCTACACTCTCTTAAACACAGATCCAAGCTATTTCGCAGAAAGCTTGCAAGGGCACGACCATGGGAGCCAACGTTTTCAATCTCCGACCCAGCCTCCATATCAGAGCATTCTCTCTCGGTATCTCTCAATTAATCTATGAATAATCCCTTTTCCTATTGTATTTAATTAGGATTTTCTATCAATTTAAGGATTTCGTCTTTAATTAGGTTTTTTTTTTTTTTTTTTTTCAAACCTTCTATCTCTTCTGTACAAGTTCATGTCTTTTTTGTTTCGGTCTGTCTCTGATTATAAAATGTAGGAAGAAATTTTATGTTCTCAGTTGGGTTGTAGCTATAGTGTATACAAGACTAACACAGTTTGAATGTTAATGTTTTGATTAGAAATCAGTGTTTTTTTTTCATTTATTTTTGTAGATAAGTTTTGGTAATCAAATTTGTTTAGAAATCTGTAACTATAAACAAATTTAATTAGGACTCTATAACCATTATCTTATAAATAGTTTTTGCGATAATGTTTATTCTTTTTTTTTTAATATATATATTTTCTGTGCACCAAACCAATTCACAGCTGTTCAATTTATAATTCTTTGTACATTTGTGTTGCTCCTTCCCTGCAACAAATTTAAAACAGCAGATTTCAATGAATACCAAACAGCAACAGATTTAATTCTTTGTACATTCGCTTGCTATTTTAAAGCAGGTTTCATTCTTAATTTTTGTTCTTCCATTCACTTTTTATTTAGATTTAATATTCCTGATTAATTTTGTAGTCAATGTATGATCTTTGAGTTAATTACAGTTTAATTGGACTGTAGTGAAAATTGGAGTTCTTATAAAATAAAAAGAATAGAAGAAGAAAAACATTTTGAATTGGACTATGCTGAAAAAATTGGTCAGAAATGAGAGATGGGCTAGGGATGCAAGGTGGTTTGAAGCTCAAAATAGGATTTTAATATAGTGACCAGTTTTGCTATTATGATTATCGTTTTTTATGTAGTTGAATAATTGAGTGGCAAAAAGATCACACTCCTCTTGAAATTCAAATAAGGGCAAGTATGTTATGGAAATATACAATTTAAAGAATCTATGTGCAAAAAGTGCCTGAGACTATCATGGGTTCTGTGCTTTTGTTGTTGGAATAACATGGGTTCCAAAATAGCTACCTAGGATCAACTTAAGGATAGTGTGTGCTAGGTTGGATAATTGATTGATTGGTGTTATTGTTGCTTTCATATGCCTCTTATATCTACAACTGAAGTCATAAATAGCTTACCTTCTTCCATTAAGAATTTTCCAATTCTGTTATTACAACTTGAGCAATGCATTTTTTGCTTGCTTATAGAAAAGGATATAAGTGCAATTTATGAAAGTTAGTATAATAGTTTGTTATCATTTTTCTTTATTAAATGAAGATTGAAGAAAATTTGTTATATATTTTTTAGTTTTTCATAGATACGTGTTTGTATATGAGTTTGTTTAATTTTATATTTTTGTTTAATTTATTGGTCTTTGTGATGTTTCTAGCAAGATGGTTTTTCCTTTTTGGTGACTTTCATTGGCTTTACTTACACTAAGTGTTGTTTGTATTCGTGTTAATCAAATAGTAAAAAAAAAAAAACTCATTTCCAATAAATTAGACAGAAATATAAATTAGAAAAATTGATTTAATTAGACAGAAATATTCATCTGCTTGACTGTTGTAATTTCATGATTTAATATAATTGAATTTATTCTTTTTAATTGTATCCATAATTCTCCCTGCAATGCTGATTTATGATTTTATGAAGATCAGTTTGGTTTTTATATATTCCGGAAGACATTCCCTTCAACTTCCATGGAAAGTCCTACATTCTGTTTCTTGATTTACAGCTACCAAAACTTTGCCTCTCTCTCTTTGAGTTTCAGTCATTAGATCAGAATTTTATATAGTTTGATGACTTTTGTTCGGAGATTCCAGTAATGGTGGCACATTTTTGTCTAATCACAATTTGATTTCCAACATCACAACCTTTATTGGCTACTTAATGTAATATTAACAATTCTTATTGTTGAGGTCATCTATATATATATATATATATCTATATAGATGACCCCAACAATCCAGCTTTATGGATTTTCCTTTACTTCTTCTGATGTTTCCAATTTGAGTCTAAAATTCATTGTTCCATGTGTCAAGACCTGGTATTTTCTAAAGCACTTTGTGTTCTACCACTTTCATTATAAATATGATTATGCTAATGGAATTCTTATGTGCTGTTTTAGCTGTGTTTCTTTTGTATCTGTAATTGAGTTTGTGCACACACTTAGATAAATCTTAGGTTTGGAACTTCAGCTTCAGGTAAGTCACCTCATTGTTATGTTGTATTTTTCTGTGAGAAACTTGCTGTCATAGCAACTTATTCTCACTCTCACGCTTATTAAATAAATCTCATACTTTGCTATTTCATTTGCCAATATATGTTTCTGTTCCATAGTTGAATAAAGAATCTGATGGAGTACTAAGTTATCCTAGATCTTTCTCATGTTCTCAACTCCTATTTCAAGTCATTAGATTTTATGAGTTCGAGGATGACAGATGTGGTAGTGTGGACTATATATTATTGTAATTGAAAAATATGTGCCATATCAAATTATATGGCAATCAAAATTGCTTTTGTTTGATATACTGTCCATCGAAGTGAATGTAATTATCTTATTGAGGGTTTGTACAATATTTTTTGAAGTGAGTTACTTTCTAAAAAAATTGCAGGAAAAGGAATCTGATTTGATGGAAGATTGTTAGTTCTTTCACTTACAAAATTTTGATCTTAATCATCTATAATAAAATATTTACCCAATCCTTTGGACTAAAGTAACAATTATGCTTACTGTTTTGTAGGTAGGGATTTAGCATTTTGATATCTGGCTTATTGGTAGCTTTCCCGTGCATCGCACGGGTTAGCGACTAGTTTATTTAATTTCAGTTACTAAAATAAATAAGCCACAAAATTAGGATTTAATTAAGTAGATAGACATTTGGCAATTTTTTATTTGTGGAGTATAAAGTGGAGTAGAGAAAGTGAGATAGAAGATTTGGACTCATTTTTTTCTGCTCATCTCCACTGAAAATTTCAGCTTCAATTTTCAGTTTTAAGGAAAGGCAAATTAAGGTTGTTCTTAGTTCTTCTTGCTTAAGTGTGTGATCAACTTGAAGAAATCACTATAGTCTAATCTTGGAGGGTTGTTCGGCCAAGAGAGCCATTCACATCGAGTTCTACTCTAGGTGGCACGAATCAACCTTTAAGGACAACACATTTTGCATGATTCTATAGTTTGTGAGATCTTTCCAACTCTATCTATTTACTTTTTGGCATTGCTAATTTTTTAGGGTTTGTATTGTTGAATCAAAACTTGTTTATTTAGTCTTATTTTCCTACACAAAGTCTCAAATTTTCCCCTTAATAACTAGGTTCCATCTGCTCTTTGATTCATCTCATCTATTACCTTGCAATTCTTTGGTTTGGTCAGTTTGAAATAGTCAAAGATTAAATAATGGATCTAATGGTTGGTTAGTTCATCTCCATTAATCTACTATTACCTTGTGAAATTGAACGTGTTTTTTTCTTCGGGTTCTAATTTTGGTCACTTACCACCAATTCCAACCGCGTCCAATATTGGTTTCAAGTTTTCAACACCAACTAGTGTGTGTTAGAAGCCTGAGAGGTCAGGTCTGAAGCCATGGGACTTTCTCTTGGTCTCGGGTCAGAGAGAGAGGGAAGAAAAGAAAAAGAGGTTGTGCTTAATGTTACCTGCTCAATTTTTTAACTAGCCAGATGGTTGAATTTTAAAAGAAGAACCTAAGTAATAGTACGTAAGGTACTGTATTTAAATTTTGTCCCATTTTTTAAATCGGGAACTTTTATTCTTGTTTTAAATAATTACAACATCGTATATTACATTTTGTGATATTTTACATTTAGTGTCCACATTCAGTAAGGATAAAGCGTAAAACTCATGTTTTACGCATCCAATAATAGATTGTCACATAGTCTTTTACTTTTTAAAACATACACACGATCACACCAATCCCACTTTCATCAACGTCTTCAATTTCAGAACAAACTTAAACCAAAATCTCATTGTTTTAGCAGCTACAGCCACATGCTGCTAGAGGGATTGTCCAATCTGTCTTGATAGTGGTTTTGTGACCTCTAGGTTTTTTTTTTTTTTTTTTTTTTTTTTTTTTTTTTTTTTTTTTTTGCAAAATGGATTTCAAGATTTCTCTTAGATTTAGGAAGCACCCAATTGTCTCCTCCGCCATGCACACAATTGGAGTCACCTTCAAATCTAGGTAGCACTCAAGGTTTATTTTTCTTTATTTATTTTTCTTTTTTCCCAAAATGGTTTTCAAGATACTTACTTTTCATGTAATTTTGAATTTTTCCTTTAAACCCTTGTCATTTATGTACGTATCCGCTTTGTTGCATTATGGGAGAAGTAGATAGATCTTCATAAAGTTCTACTGGTTTAATGGACATAGCTTTGTACTGTAAAATGCTATTTTGATTTTCCAAGTTGATTTTCTGAGTTCTTCCAATCTTTTCATTTGTTGTGCGTATATTGCTGTTGATCTATTACAATTTCAAATTCTATGAAGCTTAGTATTAGTATGGAACAAAAGACAAACTGTGAAGCAAAAAGTATTCAAAATCCAAAGTGAGAAAAAGAATAAAATTACCTAGTAAACAAACCTTTGAAGTCACGAAACAACATTCATAGAGGCTCCGACATCGTATCAAGATTTCAACAATAACTCTGGCAAGGTAATTTGGTGGGAGAAGGAGGTCCAAGAGGGAGATGAGATTTAGATTTGGTACGAAAACGTGAAATATAGGGTTTTTTTGAGATGTTATTAGGTGTGTGAGATGTGTAATCTTACAATGAGTTTTAAGTAAAAGGCTGATGTGACATATCCTTATTGTAGGGTGTAAACGGGTTTAAACCAAATCCTTATTGGATTTAATCCCTTACATTAAAGAATAATGAAATTTTATTACATAGCGAATATATGAGTTCTTCTACCTTATCATTAGTTTCAAATGCCAGTATCGATATGTATGAATTACTTGAATTAAGTCTATCCTATTGTGTTAGAATCTCTTTCCCCCTCCCTTATATGTGTGTGTGTGTGTGTTTGTTTCTCAAAAAAAAAAAAAAAAAAAAAAAAAAAAAGGTCTGTCCTATTGTGCAACGGAATTGATTAAATCAAAAGCCTAAGGACCAAATTGTTAGTGATGGCTTCAATTGTTAGTGCCAAATATTCTACTATGGGTATATTATACTTTTGGTCCTTGATATTTAGGATAATTTTGATTTTGATCCTCCAAATTTAAAAAAAATCAGATTTGATCCTTGAAGTTTCAAAAAAAAAAAAAAGCCCCTCCATCAATGGGGTTGATTTGATTATGGTCCTCTAAACATGATATTTGTTATGTCCGGTTCAATTTGGTCCCTCAAAAATAGGGTTCTTGGATTAATGCCAGTTTGTCACATAAATAGAAAAAAAAATGGAGAGACTAAAATTGCTCCCTTTTCAAAATTTCAATGACCAAATTTGGACATTTTTAATTTGAGGAGCTAAAATCAAACCCATACCAAATTTCAAAGTTGAAAAGTATAATTAACCCTTTTATTATCTATCCAACGAAAACTTTACTACCATGGGCATCACAAAATCAAACACTATATTTGCATAGATCTTGAACTCAGAAGGTTTTTCCATGGCCAAGAGGCCGTTTGGTCTGTCTTTTCAAAACACAGTGTTCAGTGTTTAAACACTAAACACTAGTGTCCAAAATTTGGAAAAATGTGTTTGGTCACGGAGTTCAAAACAGGGTTGTTTGGAAATTGTTGCTCCAAAACCCATGTTTGAACAGCATGTTTTGGAATGTGGCTGGAGCTGATTTTAAACAATAAACTGACGTTTCTGATGGCATTTCTGTAATAAAATTGAACTCACTTATCAACTTTTTTGGACTATGCTCGGACCCACCTGATCAGCTTTTTTTTAATCTTTGTTTCCTTTCCTCTCTGTACTCTCATCTCATCTCTCCTTTCCTTTTTGTGCACAGTCCGAACTCACCCACCTCATAACTCTCACCTGATTAGCATTTTTTAAATCTTTCTCTCCTCTCTTCTCTGTACTCTCATCTCTTCACACCCCAAACCCAAATATACAAAGAAGATCGTGCACAGTCCGAACTCACCCACCTCCATAACTCTCACCCACCTGATCAGCTTTTTTTTTTTAATCTTTCTTTCATCTCTTCATGCCCCAAACCCAAATATACAAAGCAGATCACACAGTCCGAACTCACCCACCTCAATAACTCTGACCCACCTCCATTACTCCTTTAACCCAGCACCATTCCACCTCACCACTCACGGATCCAACCTAATTAATCCTAACAGTGGCTTCATAAATGCATCAAAATCCCACACACCGCATCACCAATAACCCCTATCAATCTCAATAATCCCTTTCTCCCAATTAATTTCTCACCAACGAAGCTCTGTTGCTAAGGAAAAGGCAAACTCACATAGTCCGAAGGGGTTGGTCAGGTAAAGGTTTTTAATTTTGTTAATTACTTGTTTTAGCTTTCTTTCACATCCCAATCAAGTTCAGATCATTTCACATTAATTCATGTTAGGGCTTCTTTTAATCCCACATATTCTTTCAGATGGACACCTCACTCCTATTCTCATCCACCTCTCTCGTGCATTACAGAGCATCTGCTTCCTCCTCTCACCGTGTTCCCTTACTGGTACGTCTGTGTAATATAGTGAATCATGGTTCTAAGTTATGTTTTAATTTTGTACCTAGCTCATTGAAAAAATCTCTTCATTTTGTGGCTTGTTCTGTGTTATGGTTTGAGATTTAATGTTTTCGTTGAAGTAGAAAGGGAGTATGTATAAACGCCCGTGTGAGAGAGAGACTTCAACTGTTATATAGGGTTTCCATCCCCTGCAAATGTCTCCAAACATTTTAAAATCCAGTACATGAACAAAACTTATACAATACACTGTTGGTCTATTTAGTTGCCAAAAAGTGGAAGGAGGGGAAAGAAAGTTTGGATTCCTAAAACTACCATTTTAATCCCAGATAGCTATAAGATTCCTTGGGAAATAAATGAAGCATAATTCAAATGTGGGTAATCACAATTTCTTAAAAAAAACCTGAATATACATAAAATTTTATGTATATTCTTATTAAATGGCAGAAAGGATTCTTCACAAACCCACTCTTTTCTTTCACTATTACTTATTTGAATTTTTTGTCTTATTATTGACAAGCAAGGTTTTAAAGTTATTGTCAAATTTTTCTTTTTTTGAAATATTAGTTGATGAAAAAATGAATGTGGTACTTCACAGCTAAGATTTTTGTTGGCCTTCTTGAACTTGGTGTTGCTAATGCTGTTAACCTCTTTGGAGGCTCTTGTTGTTTTGAGTGTGGCCTTTTGGCCTGATTGTGTGTTGAGTCTCTTGTTGTTTTGAGTCTGGCCTTTTGGCCAGACTGTGTGTTGTTGTTGATGGTAGTTCCAACTTCTTAAGTTTCTTGATTATTAAAAAAAGAAGTGATTATTACTAAATAAATAATCTAATAAATCATTTTTAATTATTATTTTTTAAATTTTATATTTAAAAATTAACATATTAAACTGGACCCCTTTTTTTTTTTCCTGCTAGTGCAGGTTTGAGAGTTGTCTCATACTGAATTGCTAATGTTTCTATCCTATCTTCAATTTGTGTTGAAAACAGAATGTAGACCACTTTCTTCTTAATTTTTTTAATCAATTCTTATATGGTAGATTGCCATAGTTTTAAACCATAGGTTGATGTTAATATTAGCAAGTACTGACAATGGACCTTGATAACTCATTTTTATTTGTAAGCTTTAGGCTTTGATCATCTTCAATTACAACTTCTCAGACTTACATACAATGTCTGAAACATACTTTTGGTCTCTTCATATATATACGTGTTATCTAAGGTTAAGTTTAATTTCGAACATTACCTAATAGTTCTTTGAAGCTTCACTTCTCTATGCCAAATGAAAAATAGTATTGTGCATTCCTTGAAAAGATTCAAAGTAGTATAATTGCTTCTTTATTTAAGTCTTTGCAAAGGCTTCATCTTTGGTTGATTCTGGGGCAAAATAGCAATACAACCATCCACTAAAAAGTTAAATATCATTAGTTTGATGAGAACAAAAGTTTGATACATTAAATGACATTGACCTTTCTACATATATTCAATTATAAATTTATAATATGCTCCTATGCCTTGATAAATATACAATGCCACTACAAGTTGAGCTCAAACTGATGTGTATACAATGCGTATCTTTGTATTTTTCCTTTATATGGGGTGAATTTTCTCTTATATGCCTGCTGCTTGGGTCTTTTAGTGAGTAGGAAGTTAATGTTTTTTAATCCATATCATAGAATACCATTTTACGAGTCTATGTAAGTATACCAACATTTATTTAGATGGATGATGCCGAGGATAGGAAGTGGCCTGAAGAAGTCAAGAAACATTTCATTGATATCTTGTTAGAAGAGGACACTAAAGGGAATATGCCCCAAGGCCAGTTCAAGCCTGGAACTTGGACAGCAGTTATGAATGAGTTTAACAAGCGTGCGACTAAAAATTACAGCAAGACACAACTTACACAAAAATATCAACGAATGAAACAGAGATACCACACATTCTCCCAGCTCATCGCACATTCAAAAATGGGATGAGACCCCATTTCAAATACGGTGACAGCTAGTAAGGAAGCTTGGGCTGCTGCATTTGCAGTAAGTCCTTTAACATACTCCAAACAAAATTTATTACAAGTACCTATATGCATAGTTTATAGTTGTAAATTAGAATGATGCTGAAATCTACCTTGTGTTCATACTAGCATGGCTCATCTTTTAAACACTGAATGTATTCACAACTAAAAAAGATAGTGATAACGCAAAAACAAAAATTCATACATATGGACCAGCAGTATGTTGTAAGTGTATAAATATCTTTGTTTACCTTTCCCTGCATATAAAAAATATGATGTTTATTTGGTTATTAGTTTATTAATAAATAGTGGCTTCAAATAGTTTTTTTGTAGCATTTTCTCATGATAATACTTTTACGAATGGAATAAAATCTGACTTATATATGGGGTTTCATGTGGGTTTCATGGTTGGAGTGACATTATTGTGAGTTTGGAGTTATCTATCACTGTTTGTTTTGGGAAAGTGGGACCAATGAGATTGTTTGACAAGTCTGCCCATTTATGGCTTGCAGCATTATTTTGGTATGCATTGTACTGTATATTTCAGCATATTTGCCTTTTCTAGATGCCACATTCAGCAAAGGGACAGTAACTTCCAAGTTATGTCCAATTCCTTTTGGTTTTTTGAATGGTCTCCAGGTTTTAAATTTTCCCAATGGGGTACCACCACCAAGTGTCTATCTTTTACTTGTTTTTGCCCAACATTTGACCATTTCTTTATGCTATCTCTTGCATTTTGTTGAACAGGGCTGACATATAGTAAGCTATAATTTGGACCATTTCTCTGTTAAGGATTAATAAGACGAATAGTATCCATCTATGATGGACCATTGATATTTTTTTGTAGACAATTTTTTCTTATGGTACAAGAGACAAATTACAGATTACAGTACAGTAGCCAAGCCACACGACCTTTCTATAACCATAGACCGAGGAAAAACTCTCTTAAATAATTATGTTGTTGAAAGCTTGGCATCACTCTTTTTCTAATGATGATAGAGGGCCTAACAATAATTTTACTCAAAAAAAGATGAACAAGTGTCAAGAATTTTCCTTCTGTATTGTGATATGGGTGAAAAGTGTGTTCAATTTAAGTCTTTGCAAGAATTTTATAATGACAAAGGAAAATAGAAGTCATCATCTTTTTTTGTTGCGAAATGGAATACAAAACAGTGGGACCATAGAACTTTGTATAAAAGCACAATCATAAATAATCATTTTTATTTGGGGGGTCCCTGCTTTGATTTAAATGTTTGACCCCTCAAGAAGAATTTGCTGAATAATTTAGGGGTGGATGGCACCATTAATTAGCACTTATGTATAAAGTGCTCACAGACCCATATTAATTTTTGCATGCTTCGAAACAGTTAGAGACTAGACTAGAGTATAGCTTTCCTGGTAATAAAGGATTCCATATTTGTAACAAATAGTAATTTTCAATTATTAGAAACAGAGTACTCCATTCATTTCTTTTTGAGGTTTAAACATGTACTGCATCACAGGTCTATAGAGTCCTTGACTTATATTCTTTTATTTATATTATTCATTTGCGTAAATTACTCAATGTCTACAATTTCTTAAAAAACCTTTTTGGCTTTTTGAAATTTGGAATAAAGAGTGTTGTTATAGGGTTATTACTATTTGTGCATCTACTTTGTATTGGGTTCTATATCAATAAAACATCTAACCCAATATATATGGTTGTTAACAAGTCAATCATAAATTCAAGGAGTTAAAGAAAAAGGGAGTGAGACACTATGACCTGTTGGGCATGCTTTTCAATTCAAACACAACCACGGAGTTCCTCCAAATTTCATCTGCCCAACCAGCTCCCAATAGTGATGAAGAGAGAGAACTTGATGCAGCCTTCCTATCTAAGGGGGTACATGTCAATGTCAACAACGATGGTGTGGATGACGTGGAGGAGATGCCCACACCGAGTGAAGCCCAAAGCTGGAGGCAAGCTGAAAAGCGGCCAGCTGAACTGTCTCATTCAAGCAGAAAAAGGAAGAAAGGGCACTCCCTTAAATCCATGACTGAGGCAATATGGGGTTTTACTGACATAAGGAATCGTTGGGGGAAAAAGTCCATCGACACTAGAGACTCTGGTGTGGAGGCTGACTCTGAGTCAATTATAGCAGTTGTAACTCTTTTCAACCAGCACACTGATGTGGATCATGTCACATATTGCAAGGTCGTGCAGGAGTTTCATAACCCCAAGAGTAGAGCCGTTTTTTTTTGGCTATGACAGTTGATAGAAGAAGGGCCTTGATTGAGTTTATTGGCGGTGGATTGCAGTAGTGGTGGTTATGGTTGACAGCCTAGGAAGTTAACTGATGATATGCGCTATGTAGATAGCCTAGGAAGTTAATTAGTACTCTTAGTTTGCTTTAATGTGAATAGGCAAAGTCTGTATTATGTTAATATTTTGAACAATGTTTGCATTATGCCTTCCTTTATTATGTTAACTTCCTTGGGACATCTATGGTACTTATGTAAGAAATATGTTTTTTGGTTGTCGTCTCTTCTATGAATTTCTAACTTTGGTGACATATATATATATATATATATATTTAAAAAGTAAGCTGATGCATTCAATTTTGCAAATTTGTTTTTTGTGTCACATATCTGCTTCATACATTGTCAACTATTCCAAGAATGTAGTATTTTATTGAGCATACAAGTGACATTGGCTGGAAGGAGTATTTGGCTCATCCTTTGTCTTTTGTTACTTATTTGTAGTTTTGTTGGAATTAGTTTGAAAGTAGCACATGAATTGTGTGCAAAATTTGTATACAACACTGCCTAAAAGGTGAAAATTCTTTGAAATCTGCAAGTATAAGAGAGCCAAGCCTGTTATAATTGATCTAGGTCTATATAGCTTGCATAAATCAGGTGTATTTTGGGTCTCAGAGCAAAGGAGTGTACCATCTGCATATAGGCTATTTACAGGTGAGGTTTTTTGTTTATTGCCTCTCATTCCTAAATCTTCATGCCCCCACAACCACCCTCCCACCCTCTCTTTTTCCTGTGATGGCACCTACCTACCTAATACTTTTATGCTTTTCACATGCTAGAATGTTAAGATAGAATTTCACAAATGACTGAATAATTAGGACCACGGAATGGAAAAAGGGGAATCCTATGACATTGATATCAATAAAAGCTAATGTTGCCTTCAATCTAAATGATGCTATGATAATGTATGAATCAAAATAACAGGTTCATTTCAAGAGGTGTACTGACTTATATATGCAGAAATATATACTGACTTATATATGTAGAAATATATACTGACTTATATATGCATACAGCTTATATATATATATATATACTTACTTACTCAGAATTATAAGTACTATTATGCAAGTGATGAATATATACTCACGTATATATACATACAGCAATATAGATATATATATATATATATATAAGCACAGTTATATAGTGATAATATAACTTGAAAATAATGCAAGTAAAAGTAATGCAAGTAAATGCAAAACTATAAGACCAGCCAGGTAGGCGGCAAAGCCAACCAAGTAGGGGGTATAGCTTAAATAGTTAAAGAAAACGAAAAAATTATAGAACCGTCCGGGATAGCGGTAATCCGTCCAAAGTGGCGGTAGCAACAAGTAGTATAATGAATGTAATGAACATAAAACTGAAATTACTTGTTATTGAAAGTAGAATTGAACACTTACAGTAGTAGTGATTACAAGTTGGAAATAGTTACAAGACTTAGGAACTAGTCTTTGTTACAAGCTTTGTAGAGATAGTAGAGATGTAAGGAAGTTGTAGTAAGCAATAAGATCTCTCAGAGAAAGGCTCACAAGGGATAACTCTCTCTAGGAAAGAAGTTCTGAACTAAGCACACTCAAAACTTGCCTCCAATATAAGGGACAACCCCTCTTAAATAGGCAAAAATTCGGAGTGAATAGTAACAGGTGAATAGTAACAAGTGAATAGTGACAGATGAATAGTAAATTTCTCTTTTTGCCCCAAAACGTGGGGAATGAGTTGTAGAACTCAAAATTCTTGTCTTTGGAGCAGATTGTGTCAGAAGAAGCATGGCAAAGTGTAGAGAATCATGACCAAAGCATAGAAAATATGACAAAAGGTAGGCATGAAGAATCTTCCCTTTTCTTTTTGGAAAGACTCCAAAATAACCCTTGTCAGAAGCAAGATCTTCAGCATGAGCATGGGATTACATTTTGAATATTGAAGCAACCTTGAAGTAGTAGCACTCATTGGAACTTTTGACCGAAGTGCATAACGGACAAATGGGAGTTTCGCCAAATTTAGGATGTCTTGAAACAATTCACAATTTTTTGAAGCATTTTGGCCTTTGTGCAGGCCAGTCAAATAAGGGAATCAATCTCTATTGGTACAAACCACTAATCAGTGGAAGTAGCATCGGAAGGATAACCATCAAAAGGACCCCGTGGAGAACGGCAATCATGATCATGGGAAATGGCATATTTATTACAGAATCCACAATAAAAAATTGGTTGAAACATTGGAGGTCTTCCTGGGGTGAGAAACTTTACGGGATTACAATGGTCAGCCACCCTTAAATGAGCAACCGCATCAGAATATGGTCTGGGACCAAAGCCAGCAATTCTATCCGTGCTTCCCATGAAATGGTAGTGTTTCCATAGAATGTAAGCAATATTAATAATTTGGTTATTAAAATAATTTCTCCAGCATTCTATAAGAGTAAAAGGATCGGCAAAAGATAAATGAGAATTTCTATCAAACCATGGCCCTTGGTGAGTATGGCCATTAATGAGAATGAGATGCTTTGAAGGCTGGACATTCATCCAGTTATCTCGTTCCCATTGTGGTAACGTACTCCAACATCTGATAGTAACAAAAGGAGTATTAAATTTTTTAACTGAATCCTGAATAATTTGTGGGAGTTGGCTGACTTGAAGATGGCTTGTTAATCTCATGTATCTGACGAAACCATATTCAAACATTTGAGAAAGCCAGTAAGGGTCTTTGTCATTTTCATCATCATCATCTGAAATATCAGCAATATATGGACCATCATCATAATTTATCAGGAGGCTAAGAAATGGGTGTTGGTTTTCATACACTCTGAGATTGCTCCTAAAGTGTTCTTCCCATTCAAGTTGGAGGAAAACATTATCATCTTCATCTAACTCATCCGGATCAAGAATAGTAGCAGTAACAAGTGTTTTGAAATTTTTGAACCATAGATCGAACGATCTAAACATAGCCTTGCTTTCCAGAATACGTAATTGTATATCTGTTGGCAAGTTGGCAACAACACTTCTTAATACAGATTGGGTCTTAAGACTCAATCTAGCATAATCTGTGCCCATTATAGTCATTTTATCTTTTGAATGGATATCCTCTTTGCCAAAGAGTTGACGAAGGTAAAGATCATTTGTAATATTTGAATGGTTAACAGGATGGCTTCTAAAAGCCTCATTTTCTAGAATAAAGTCATCTTCTGAAGTAAAGGTTTTTTCTGAAATATGGTTAGCATAGTAGTGTGTGTAAAGGCAGATTGTAGGTTATCAAGAATGAGTTTAATAGAAGCTGGTAATTCTGAGTAGGTACCATTGTGGAATTGTAAGTTTTTTGCCAAAACTTCTTGTAAAGCAATTATTATATCACCATTAGAGTATGTCACCTCTGCAGGGACATCTCTTTGAAGGGATATTGCTTCACTGGATTTTATCCCAAAAGAAGCGCCTTCATGCATTTTGAAAGGTCGTCCCATTGGGAGCCTTTTGGGTTGAGAATAGTCCTGTACAGGAGCTTTTCCCTTTGAAGCCATAATAATCCACTTACTAGTGGTATAGGTATAAATATTACTAGTATCCCACTTATTAGTGGTACTTATCCTTGCATCATCGTCCGATTCCTGCAAAGAAGTATTGATAATGTGAGGACGATTGATAGTATTAGTCCGATGAGTATTATCTTTAAAATTATCTGTAAAATATGGACAAGAACTCATCATTATTTTTTGGACAAGAGTATTCATGGGAGAATCTTTTTCATAAGTCAAATTGTCAATATCTATTTCAGTTTTTGAAGCAAATTTGAATTTTATTTTCTGTCCAAAAGGATCAGTGGTAATTCCGTCATGTTCAACAAGAAAAGGATATAAAGCATTTATAAAAGGTAAACCAAGAATCACTTTATCAGTCAAATTTTTAACAAGAACAGAAGGAGTCTTAAAATAGACATTATTATGGCATATATGAGCATTATTCAATTCATATTTAATTTTCATCTGAGAACCATTAGCAAAAACCAATCTCTCAGTTGATTTTTCAAAATATTTTGAAGGAATCAATCCTTCTTGGATACAGTTCATATCTGCACCTGAATCAATCATGACAATAACAGTGAAATGATAATCAGGAGAAACAACAATTTTAACTTTTGTAAACCATTTTGGAGGAATCAATTTATGGACAGGACTAAGTTGGAAGTGCTCAACAATACCTTTTTCAGAAAGAAGGGCTTGTTGACTGGATTCTTCTCTATCTTTGTGCTCATATTATCAACTTGTTGGTGATCAAGACTTTTATCAATTTTTAACATTATTAATTCTTGTTTAATATTTTGATTATCATTTTTAATATTTTTAAACTCATTTTTTAAATCAAGCATTTCTTGTTTAACAATAGTGATTTCCAATTGAAGATCATTAACAGTTAAGTCTTTGGATTTCTTTTTATTAAATCTTTCCAAGGTTTCTTCAAAGTTTATGGTTGATTTTAATTTTTTACCAATTTCATCTTTTAACAAATTCTTCTTAAATTTATCCAAATATTCTTTTCGTAACTCAGGATTTTGAATTTGATTGATTAATTGGATTATTAGTTTTTCATTTTCTTAGCTTTTAGTGAGAGTATCAACAGAGTTAATAACATTACAACAGGAATCTCGACAGCCAATTTTAATATTAGGGGAACCAAAAGAATCATCAGCAGATTGGTAACAAGAATTAGATGAAAAAGAAAAATTATCTTCCAAAGAATCAGACGAATTGTTTGATTCAAGGATTCTGAACAATTCTTCTTGCTCTTTATCATTAATGTTTAACATGTTAAACTTATTCTTTAGTTTACCAGGTTTTTTATTACAATCTTTACTGAAATGACCAGGTTTTCCACAGTTAAAACATTTACTTTTTCCTGACATTTGTTTATCATATTTTTTGGAAACATTTTTCTTTTTAGCATAAAAATCATTAGGTTTGACAAAATTATCTTTGTATTTTTTATATTTTTTATGACTATAATTTTTGTGACTTTTATTATGTTTTTTCCCTTTTTGCCTAGAAGGAGCAATAGGGGGCAAACCATATTGTTCACAAAAATTACCCATTTCATATTTAGCTTTTTTCTTATTTTGTAAATGGTATTTTAACAATTTTTCATCATTACACATATTAATACCAAGTTTTTTAATAGCACTAAAAATATCACCATAAGTTAGGTTATCATAATCAATAGAATCATTTTTTCCCATTAACACTTGTTTTACCTTATGAGCAAAGATTGGAGGCAGACCGTCAATAAACCTTTCTTTCCAATAAGGCTTGTGACAATCTTTTCGAAGCATCACTCTGGAAATAAAGACATCTTGGTACCACCTGTAATCAGCCATACTAGGACATCTCAAATTATTCAATAAATCAGAAACTCGAGATGAAATATTAGATGGAGTACCAACAAAATGTTTGAGAATGGTATAGATTAGAGTATTCACACCATCTAGAATACCACGACCAATACTTTCATCAAAAATAGGCAAACCTTCATCATTCTTTTTAACAGCATTTTTAATTGATTCTTTGGAATCTTCTGTGAGATAAGAATCCCACCATCCACGAAGAGTTCCAGAAAAACCAGTAACAAGCAAATTAACAATTTCAGGCTGATCTAGATCATGGTTATTTTGATAGGCAATACCAACCATGGACATATGACTTATATTATTAATAATTTCTTGCTCAGACAAACCATCAATATTCCATTCATAAAACTTATCAGCAGAAACATAAAACTGTGTTTGAAAAGCTCTTTCTTCAAATTGCATATCAGGAGGAGTAGGTTTTGAATACCAATTTTTTGTAAAAGACATGGGTTTCGGATTTCCAGCAAATCTTTTAATTTCTGGAAAATCATTACCAAAAATCTTTGTAGCAGAAACAGAAGAAACAGTATCAGAATCAGTATGTTCATCAGAAACAATTTCTTTTCCTTTCTTTGAAATAGTACAAGTTGTATTTCTAGAAGTACCTTCAGTTTTAACCTTTAAATCAGTAAGTATTTTGTCAACAACTTCAAGCATTTTAGACTGAGAAGTTTTGAACATAACTTTCTCTCTTTGACTGGGCAAATCAATCAAAGGTTTCTCAATTTTTACAGATTTTTCAGAAACAGGTTTTTCTATGGTATCAGAGCCACTCTTTTCTGGCCGGTGATAGTGTTGTTGTGTTCTCTGTCTCTCCGTCTGTGTCTACCCGAAACTTTGGTGCTCCGTTGTTGTGTTCCCTTCTTACCGTCGTTGGCGCCACCCTAGTCGTAAAGTGAATTCCTAGAACTGAACTGTAAGGTCCGTTTGAGCCAAGAGAGGGCGTGTAGGGCATGAGAGGTATAAGGTTGGTTAGGGTATGTGTTATGAGATGCAACGGTTGTGAGAAAAACATGATAATTGAGTGTTAAAACTAGGATAGTATTGATAGATTGTGGAGATCCAACTCTTCTATCAGCCCCAGGACTGGTTGTCCTCTTGGTATTGTAAATGATGAAGATCACAATGTTGAAAAAGGCGGTGCTTCTGTTCTCATGTGTCTACATGATGCTAAGTCTAAGAATTTTAAAAATAACATTTCTTCTATGGTTGATGTTTCTTTGAATGATCATGCTTGTTTTAACCATTATTTTGATGCTTCTTTTCTGTATAGAAAAACTACTAGAAAAGAAAGAGATAATTATAAATCTGTTGACTCTAACTTTTCTCCTATTAATAATTTTGGCTATGTTAACCAATTAAGAGTTTTGACTGTTTTAAATGAAAACTTTGAAGTTGATCTGGTTCCTTCGTATGATGAATTTATGCTTTCAAAAAACCAAATTAAACGAATATACTTCCAAGATAATTTTGCTCAGTCTGAGAAAAACCGTGTCAAGAGTAAATGGTTAGAAAAGATGAAACAATTGAAAAAACATATTTTGTTTTTTGATTTTCTTGAAAACCATTATGTTTCAAATGATGAAGTTTCAAAACAACATCTGAGTATGATAAGAAAATCAAATTTTGTTAAAACATCTGATAAAGCCATTGTTAGGTCTAGTCACCCGCCTCTTGAGACAATTTTGATAAATTGTCAAGATCAAAAGACGGAAATTAAGGCTGCTCCTTTCAAAATTTCTAATGATCGAATTCCTATCACTAGTCTCATTGAACAACACAATTTTACTAATGAATCATTGCATGTCATGGGCCAACAACCTAACCATATTGAAAATACTGTTTCTATTAGAAAATCTGCTTCTGAAAGGTCATGTTGAGAAACCTTTACTTGATTTATCCAGTCAAAAAGAGAAAGTTCTGCTCAAAACCTCTCAGTCTAAAATGCTTGAAGTTGTTGATAAAATGCTTTCTGATTTAAAAATTAAAATTGAAAGTACTTCTAGAAGAACAACTTGCGATATTTCAAAGAATGAAAAAGAAATTGTTTCTGCTAAACATACTGATTCTGATACTGTTCCTGCTAAAGAGATTTTAAATGATGAATTACCAGAAATTAAAAGATTTGTTGAAAATTCCAAACCAATGTCTTTTACACAAGATTGGTATTCCAGACCTATTCCTCCTGATATACAGTTTAAAGAAAGAGTTTTTCAACCACAATTTTCTGTTTCTACTAATAAGCTTTACAAATGGAATATTGTTGAACAAAAAATCATGAGTCATATGTCTGGAGTTGATATTGCTTACCAAAATAACCATGATATTGATCAACCTGATATTGTTAATTTACTTGTTAATGGTTTTTCTAGCACTCTTTGTGAATGGCAGGATTTATATCTCACAAGTTTGCCGATTTATACCATTCTTAAATATTTTGTTGGTACTCCTAATATTTCACCTCGGATTTCTGGTTTGTTGGAGAATATTTTAAGATGTTCTACTATGACTGATTACAGATGGTATCAAGATGTTTTTGTTTCCAGGATTATGCTTTGTAAAGGTTGCCATAAGCCTTATTGGAAAGAAAGGCTCATTGACGATCTGTCTCCAATCTTTGCTCATAAGGTAAGACAAGTGTTAATAGGTACAAATGATTCACTTGATTATGATAACCTAACTTACGATGACATTTTTAGTGCTATTAAAAAATTTTGTACTAGTATGGGTAATAATGAAAAACTATTGACATATCAATTACAAATTAAGAAAAAAGCTAATTTTTGTAAACAAAATGATTTGTCTCCTCTTGCTCCTTTTAGACAAAAAGAAAAGAAATATGATAAGAGTCACAAAAGTTATAGTCATATAAAATACAAAAACAGCTTTGTTAGACTTGATGATTTTCATATTAAAAAGAAAAATGTTTTTGGAAAATATAAACAACTTTGTAAGTTTAAAAATAAGCTTAACGTGTTAAAAATTGATAATAAAAATCAAAAAGACCTATTTAAAATCCTAGATGATTTTTCTTCTTTAAACTTGTTAAATCTGTTAAAAATGATTCCCTGCAAAAATATTAAATCCGTTAAAACTCTGACTAAAAGTAAAGAAAATGAAAAATCAACTTTAAGCTCTAAAGAACCCTTAAAAAGACTGAATAAAGAAAAATCTAAAGAGTTAACTGTTAATGATTTACAGCATGAAATTAATATTATTAAGCAAGAGATAAGCGAGTTAAAACATAAAAATAGAAATAATAAACATGATGAGTACAAAGATAGAGATGAATCCAGTCAACGGGCTCTTCTTTCTAAAGGTATTACTGATGTTTTCACTGATTCTCAACTTGCTCTTATCAATAAAATACTTCTTCCAAAATGGTTTACAAAAGTTAAAATTGTTATTTCTCCTGATTATCATTTCACTGTTATTGCCATGATTGATTCTGGTGCAGATATGAACTGTATCCAAGAAGGATTGATTCCTTCAAAATATTTTGAAAAATCAACCGAAAGATTGGTTTCTACCAATGGTTCCCAAATGAAGATCAAATATGAATTGAATAATGCTCATGTCTGCTTCAAGATTCCTTCTGTTCTTGTTAAAAATATGACTGATAAAGTGATTCTTGGTTTGCTTTTTATAAATGCTTTGTATCCTTTTCTTGTGGAACATGATGGGATTACTACTGATCCTTTTGGACAAAAAGTAAAATTCAAATTTGCCTCAAAAACTAAAATTGATGATGCTTTAAACTTGATCCATGCTAAAGTTAAACATCTTAACTTCCTTCAACAAGAAGTTAAATACAAGAAAATTGCTGAACAAATTTCTAATAAATTATTACAATAAAAAATTGATAATTTTCAGAAAATGTTGATTGATGATGTTTGTTCTGATGTTCCTAATGCTTTTTGGCATAGAAAGAAACATATTGTTGACTTGCCTTATGTGAAAGATTTTAATGAGAAAAATATCCCCACCAAAGCTCGTCCTATTCAAATGAATGCTGAAACTGTTGAATTTTGCAAAAAGGAAATTAGTGATTTATTAGAGAAAAAGCTGATTAGGAATAGCAAGTCTCCTTGGTCTTGTTCTGCTTTTTATGTCCAGAAAAATGCTGAGATTGAAAGAGGAACTCCTCGATTAGTAATTAACTACAAACCCTTGAATAAGGTTTTAGAATGGATTAGGTATCCTATTCCCAATAAGAATGACCTGGTTCATAGGCTGAGTGAAGCTGTGGTGTTTTCCAAGTTTGACATGAAGTCTGGATTCTGGCAAATCCAGATTAGTGAAAAGGATAGGTACAAAACTGCTTTTACCACTCCTTTTGGACATTATGAGTGGAATGTTATGCCTTTTGGTCTTAAGAATGCCCCAAGTGAGTTTCAAAACATTATGAATGATATTTTTAATTCATTCAGTCATTTCACCATTGTTTACATCGATGATGTTCTTGTCTACTCTAGTTCTATTGATGAACATTGGAAACACTTGAATTCATTTCTAGATACTATCAAAAGAAATGGTCTTGTTGTCTCTGCTAAAAAAGTCAAATTGTTTCAAACAAAAGTCCGTTTTCTTGGCTTTGACATCTCTGAAGGACAGATTCGTCCTATTGATAGGGCCATCCAATTTGCTGATAAATTTCCTGATGTTATTACTGAGAAAACTCAGCTCCAAAGATTTCTTGGGTCATTAAACTATGTTGTCAATTTTTACAAAGATATGAGAAAACAATGTAAACCTCTATTTGATAGGTTAAAGAGTAATCCTCCTCCTTGGTCTGATATCCATACTTCCCTTGTTAAACAAATCAAGTCTCATGTTAAGACATTGCCTTGTCTTGGTATTTCTACTGTTAGTGCTTTCAAAATTGTTGAAACAGATGCCTCGGATTTTGGTTATGGAGGTTGTAAACACAAATTTTTCCAATTGCAGAAAATCAAACAATTGAAAAGAAATATGGTTTGCAAATAATAATTTGTATTGATGTACAATGAGTACAATCTCTATTTTGATTCTTTTACAAAAGAGTGTCCTCTGATTCTATCTTCATTGAATTTGACTCGAACAAGAATCTTCTTGACTTTAATTGAAAGATGGATTGATCGGTCTTCACAATAAATCTCTAGCTTCGAGCTTATTAGAGATTTATTGTCCTTCAAGTTCTTCAAGCCCTTCGAATGTTCTTCAAGTTCTTCGAATGTTCTTCAAGCTTGAGACAGAATTTCTCCAGAGCTTTGGCCTCTTGAAAACTTGTTCTCCAAAAATGAGAGGGGAAGTCCTCTATTTATAGTGATTTTAGAGGATAAGCTCCACTTTGAATTGATATACTTGAAAGTATTTAGTAGACTTTTGATTGGCCAAAATTCTTCTTAGAGATAATTATCTCTATTTATCTATTTTGATAAATATCATATTTTGATAAAGATAATAATCAATAAAGATAAATAATTATCTCTATTTAATTTATTTTAATAAAGATAATTATCTATCAATTTTGAATAGAAAATCTATCTTTATTTTATTTATTTATAAAGATAATTATCCATAAATTTTGAATAAGAAATTTATCTTTATCCTGTGGGCCAAATGACACGTGGCAAATTTTGATATGCCAATGTGATGCCAATTTAGATAACACATGTCGTCATGTAATTTAATTAATTTAATGACATTAATTTGGAATTTGCCACTAAATTTTGATGTGGCATTTTGTAATTGGCTTGACAAATTTTTGCCTCCTACAGAGGTATTCTGAAACAAAGAGTTTCTCCTGAGTCACCTGAGCAAATTGTACATTTCTATTCTGGTATTTGGAATAATGCACAGTTAAACTACAAGTACTATTAAAAAGGAGATTTTATCTATAGTACTATGTATTTCAAAATTTCAAAGTGATTTATTAAACCAAAAATTTTTGCTATGAATTGATTGCAAAAGTGCTAAATATGTTATTGAAAAGGATGTTGAAAATATTGCTTCAAAACATATTTTTGCTAGATGGCAAGCTATTTTAAGCATTTTTTATTTTGATATTGAATATATTAAAGGATCCCAAAATGCCATCCATGATTTCCTTACCCGTGAATTTCTGCAGTGTCATAATGGCAAGTAGAAAGTCGAGTGACAGGACGCCTGACAGTAACAATCAAATTGTTAAAATTAAGCCTGCTTCCCCTATAAACACTGTTAACCGTTTCACCACTTTAGGAACTATTCCCAAACCTAATTATTCTTATGTTCTAGCTTCTACATATGATCCCTATGCTCTAACCAATAGTCATCGACCTGTTCAAACCATTTTCCCTAGGAACCCCAATACTTCCCAATATGTTAAAAAGCGTTATGTTCAAAACCTGTTTTCTGTTGAGCTAAATAGGGCATCCATTACTAACCCGTTTAGATTTGCTACCAGCTATTTTCCTCCACTGTTTCACTGGATCCCTGAGCACGGACAAAAGAATGTGCAATACTATTCTGCAATATTACAACATGAGAATTCAATTACCATCAAGCCCATACGAGATAAGACCATTGGTGAAAAAATTATTTACCACAGTGTTTCCCTAAACCACATTATTTCTGAAGAAAAATGGGGCCCCAATTCTACTACTACAAGGACATTACCAAATTTCCCTATTCCCTACTCTTATCATGATTATATTATTGCCTGGTTCAGATTCATGCTCCACCAAAATGAAACTATGTCCCATTCATGGTTTGTCAATTTTCACAAAGACTTTGACTCTGTTTTCCCCCTCTGGTTCATCTGATGGTGGACTCAGTTTGGTTCAGCTATTGAAATATTTCCTGCACCATTAAAAGATTGTTTCCTAAATTTCTCAACAAGGCTCAAAACTAACACTCATGGAGCTAAATTCACTCCGCTACTACATTTTATCAGAAAATATAAGATTCCATGGATTCTAAAATGGCAATATGCTAAAGAGGGTGATGTTCTCGCTCGATGTTGGTATGTTAAATGGTGGGATAGGTTTTCACACACCGATTCTATTATTAACAATGTCGAAAGGGACTTCCTTGCCTCAAATGTTTCCCCATTAAGAATTACTACTCCAATGCAAAAAGCTGTGACTGACGCACCTGATGCACCTGCTTCTTCATCAACCAAAAATGTTGCACCTTCTGTTAAATCCAAAAAGAAGAGTTCTCCTTTGGATGCAATCCGTAATGATCTTGAAGCTTTGTTCGCCCTGCTGTCTAAAATGATTAAAGAAGATGAAGCTGCCAATTCAAATGATGAAAAGTCCTCTCAGGTCTCTGTTTCAAAAGATCCTTACTGCCAAACCTATCCTTACCCACAAGATTGGTTTGGACATGATGAAGAAAATGCTGATGACTTGGCCAGAGATTGATTCCCTTATTTGACTAGCCTGCACAAAGGCCAAAATGCTTAAAAATTGTGTTACTAAAAATTATTTGAAACTGTTTCAAAGACATCCCAAATTTGGCGGAACTTCCATTTGTTTGATATACTCTTTAGTCAAAAGCTTCAATAAGTACTACTACTTCAAGATTACTTCAAGATTGTGATCCCATACTCCCGACAAAAAAAATGCTTCTGACAAGAATCATTTTAAAGACTTTGAGAAAAAGAAAGATGCTTCATTATGCTTTTGGTCATGCTTTTGATTTAGTCATGCTTTGTTCCATTTTTCCATGTTTCTCCTGACATATTCTGCTCCAAGGACAAAATTTTTGAGTTCTACAACTCATTCCCCACGTTTTGGGGCAAAAAGTGAAATTTACTATTCATTTGTCACTATTCACTGTTACTATTCACTATCACTATTCACCTATTACTATTCACTCCGAATTTTTGCCTATTTAAGAGGGGTTGTCCCTTATATTGGAGGCAAGTTTTGAGTGTGCTTAGTTCAGAACTTCTTTCCTAGAGAGAGTTATCCCTTGTGAGCCTTTCTCTGAGAGATCTTATTGCTTACTACAACTTCCTTACATCTCTACTATCTCTACAAAACTTGTAACAAAGACTAGTTCCTAAGTCTTGTAACTATTTCCAACTTGTAATCACTACTACTGTAAGTGTTCAATTCTACTTTCAATAACAAGTAATTTCAGTTTTATGTTCATTACATTCATTATACTACTTGTTGCTACCGCCACTTTGGACGGATTACCGCTATCCCGGACAGTTCTATAATTTTTTCGTTTTCTTTAACTATTTAAGCTATACCCCCTACTTGGCTGGCTCTGCCGCCTACCTGGCTGGTCTTATAGTTTTGCATTTACTTGCATTACTTTACTTGCATTATTTTCAAGTTATATTATCACTGTATAACTGTGCTTCCGCTATATATATATATATATAAACACATATAGCGATATGTATATATATATATATGTACTTCTTTATAGTGGCTGATGTGAACTTAATGGCTGTCCACAAGTGTGATTCAGTTATGGCCGACACCGATTCAGATTGTGATTCAGGCATGGCTGAGTCCGATTCAGATGAGTACAATAGTGAGGTGGAGCTCAAGATTGCCACAGCCTACGTTTAGCTGTGTATAAAGTACGTGCAAAAGTACTACATAAAGCGACCTATGTGCACTAGTATCCTGAGTGGGAGGTCATATGTGATTGAAGTACTAGAAGGAAATCCTTAAATGTGTTATGACATATTCCGCATGGACAAGACCATTTTTAGACACTTGTGTAATAAGTTGACGCAGTTGCACCTATTAGAGGACATTGGTTGGGTTTCAGTTGAGGAGTTCGTTGGGACAGTGCTATTTATCGTCGGACACAACATTGACTACCGGCTAACTACCAACCACTTCCAACATTCTCTCGAGACCATTCAAAGGCGGTTTCCGGCGTGCCTTGCGTGCTATCCATGCTTTAGGATGTATCATCATCCGACCCGACATTGATGCAGCTGAGCTCCCTTATTCACTTCGAGGGAATGAGAAATATTATCTATGGTTTGAAGGTATGCTTTGATTTTTCTTTTTTTAGTTCTTAGCTAAATTATCCTTGTGATGAAATTCAATTGAGAAAGATCTGTAATAGAGAATAGAAAGAAAACAATATGAAGTATGAAAGAGTTCTAAAGTATTTCTAGTTTTTATAATTTGAGGTTGATTGACAAATATTAAATAAAGTAGAGAAGTTAACATATCAAAGTTGACATAGAAAACCTTGAGTACGCAAACCATTGGAAAAATTCCAATGTCAAATGCAAGTACTACGTCCAACCGTGACTATTGGTTTCTATGAATTGTTTAAAATGTTCCAATATCTCTAGCTATGTACCTAGGTAGTTGGACAGAACTGTTCAGCCTGTAATAATTGGATACATACATTTTTGTACTAGCAAACTTCACTTTGGTGAACTACATATTGTTCGCACTATATTGCACATAAGTTTAATTTATTAACTACAACTACCTATTTTTGTAACAAAAATGTGTGTGGGCTATCAATGGGGTGCACATAAGTGCTTCTGCCCTATCCGGTAGGAACCACCGCATTTAGAGATAGACGGAGTGACATCACCCAAAACGTGATGTGTGCATGCAACTTCAACATACGGTTTACGTATGTGCATTCTGGATGGGAAGGGAGTGCAAATAATTCATGAGTCATGCAGGACGCACTTGGACATGCTGAGTATGAGTTCCCTTGGCCGCCTAGAGGTAAAAAAAAAAAAAAAAAAAAATTTAGCGCATTTGGTTTTGGATTTGGTGATTGTTGCATCTGACTTGATAGTAGGATGAAATTCTAGTCTATGATAATTCTCAAAAAGGGTGTGAAGTTTTTGTGGGTTGTGTGGTTTATATGTCATACTTTTTTTAATCTCATGTCATATATTTTATTCATGAATGTCTTTTTATGGGTTTGTTTAAATTTAGATATTTACCTTAGTTCACTTATAAATCCAAACTGAGGTCAATGAGTTTGTAACTACTTTATATTTTGTCCTTTCTGTAAAAAAAATAAAAAATAAAATAAAATAAATAAAAAACCTTGTATACACTGCACTTGATTGGTAGCTAGATAATTTGATGATAACTAAAGTAATTAACTCAATATATGAACCGTGTGATTCACATTTAGCACTCTATGTCATTGATAAAAGCCCGTGTAAAAGTTTGTCATCTCACTAGGAAAAGTTGCTTTCATGGAGTAGTAAGTTAAAGTCAGTCATTGCATGGTCAGTCATTGTTTGAGCTGACATCAAACAACTTTAGTGCAAGCTTCGTTTTATACATGTATAGATACACTTTGGTAATAAGGAACTAGCAAAAGCTGTCTTTTGCTACTTGGGTCTTAGTGGCTGTATGGTGATCCTTTGCAATTTTTACTTTATTGTCACTTAAAAATAGTTGTGTTGGGTAACACTAATTGGCAATGGTTATCACTCGTATTGCAGGATCATACTACCTCGTTGACTCGGGGTACGCAATAGGCAATGCATTCCTCCCCCCACACAAGTCCACATGCTACCATGCCCAAGAGTTTCGGGGTGAGAACCGGCAACCTAGTACCCCACAAGAGTTGTTCAATTATAGGCATTCCTCATTGCAGATGGTGATTGAACGATGCTTTGGTGTGTTGAAGGCGAGGTTCCCAGTCTTGACTGGAATGCATTCCTTCTTTATCTCTAGACAACGGCTGATTGTGATTGCTTGTTGTGCACTATACAACTTTATCCACATGTATAACCGGGCAGATGAAATGTTCCATGTGTGGGAAGGATCATTTGTGCGTAACAGCGATGCAAACCCAGCAGGAGCTGCACGCGTAGGCAGTGGGGGCACTGAAGAAGCTTTTAATTCTTGGGCACAACGAGTAATGTCGGAGTATTGTGATGCGATAACGGCTGCTATGTGGGCAGATTACACAGGCAACCGTGATTGAACTTTTTGGGAATAGATTGTAAATGTGGATGACATGGAACTTTGTATAAGTCTAGATGAAGATTTCTGTGTTTTGTTTTTTTATAGGTTTGTATAACGGGGTAGTGGCCCTCTTTATTTTGGAGTGCAGGGGCTCTTACTGTTGTTTATGGTCACACTATAAGGATCATCTTGCCTTTGTGTTGTTTTGTGGCACTTACAATTGTTTCTATTATTCTATGTACAGACCTTTCATTATGCTATTTGTTGTACCATTTTTTTGGTGAATCTATTTAGGAATTGACTTGCATATGTATATATATGGTCTTCAGTTTGATCATGGATTTGATATCATGGTGCTTTAAGGTTATAGATGGATGGACATGTGTCTTGCCGCCTTATATTAATTAATGTATGAAGTGGTTAGTTATCACTTCTAAGTGGTGTTTTTGTATTGAACAGGATCCCCATGAAGCTGGATGATATCGTTGTGATCGATTGTAAACAGGATTTTTTCATTGACAGGATTGATCGTAGATAATGTTCTTGGGGCTTTCTTGTACCTGGCCTTGGTCAATTTGGTTTGATTTGGTGATAAGTTCTTGTTTTCAAAAGGGAAATGTTGTTGCTTTTTTCTATCTACTTATTTATTTTGTAGTTGAGCTGTAACTTATAAGAGGATTGTAATTTTCAGCATGACTTGGTCATGGCGAGGGTTTCAGACTTTTTACAATGCTTGCCCCTTTTTTTGTCTTGGTGTCTTGTTTTTATTGGTATTTTTATATGTAAAATTATTTTATTACAAATTTTAGAATATGTTGATTTAAAAATTACGCTATGATTCGTAGAACCATGCCACCAACCTTTAGATTATAAGAGTAGTCAATTTTTCGCTTATTAAAAAAGTGTGGTCAATTGTAAAAAATTTTAATATATATATATTTTTTATAACTTTAACAGTTTACATGAGACATGAATTTATCGATATGTTGATAAATAACATCCGATTAATACATAGTTTGACTTGCAAGTTAGGAACAAAAAAAAAAAAAAATGTCATCTAATAATAAAATTTCAAAATATTAATCTAATAAAAAAATGTGGAGAGGCGTGTCACAAAAAGTTTTTATTAAGGCTCCAATCGATTCACATATTTGAGTAACAATGTTGGATTTTATATGTGCATGTTTAACTTATAGTTAAACACTAATTGTATATGCAAGTGATGAATATACCAAATCTTGTTCGTTCATACTCAACGAATTCTATCAAAAGGATATCGTTAACAACTTTTGGTGGCATATTTGAATAAGTCTTAAAAAAAAAAAAAAATAAAATAAAATAAAAGATGCCTATTATTATCATCCAACATGGATAAGGTAAAAATAAACACCCAAGTTAAGCGTAAGTGGATATAGAGGCAATATCCTGACAATGAACGGCCTATATTCAAATATATATACTTACTATATCAATAATAACTTTGTCAAATAATTACTATCATCAATATTCTAAAATTGTAACTTATGATTCTCCTATCTTCCAATAAATTATCACTATTGTAAAAGTACCATTAAGCCAATAACATACTATTGTAAAAGTCAAGAGTCAGCCCCATACATATTGTATACACTAGCAAAATGGATGACTCAAGATTGTCTAAAAATAGTACACAACGCATTAATTTCAAAAGGAGTCAGTAGTACATAATAAGAAAATATGGTTACACAGTAGGAACGAACACATCATCATAACAGTTTGGTTTACACCATTGTCATAGTTAGCAATAGTGCAAGCGCGGTGCAAAACAAACACCATCCAATGAACATAATCTTCACCATTTTTTTTGTTTGGTCTAAGGGGTGGACCTTGTCATGCATGACCCTCAATTCCTCTCGCAATACACATAGCTCTTCTTGTAGTTGCTAGAAATCCTCCGCATATGACAATGGCGTCTTCAAGGGAATACACCATTGAAAAAACCGACATGCGTCCTTTAGGCAACATTGGAAAAGCCTGTACCGGTTCTCATTTCGCTTATCCAAAATCCTCACGCTTGCTCTCAAGCCACAGAAACAGTTGCAATTTCAGAACCAAAGGCATCGTCAATATCCTCATGCATTGTGTCTAACATCTGCAAGAAGAAGCCACAAACCTACTCACTTACACATTACAAAACGTAATCAGCACTATTAAACAACCATTTGAACATGCTATTGATTCGTGCAACAAAAACTATAGCAACATATCCAAGTAGACCAATTGAGGAATCCATGTTGTTACTACTGATTAGCCCGATTTTTTTTTTTACTTAATAAAGATTGTAGCTAAGACCTAATTGAACCCATTCTACATTTTAGCACCTTATATATATATAGCTCACAGGAAGGTTATTCAAAGAGAATATTGATATGTATATGGATATATTTACATAGCTCAACTTGCAATAATCTAATCAACAGTGAACTAATCAAGTCCATAAAATTATGCCTCCTATAATTCAGGAATGATCTTTGACTTCAGCTTCAAGGAAAATTTTAATACTACACACTTTCGTACACATTTTGTTAATTTGTTACAATTGTTCTACATGCGAAACTGTAAGTAACAGAAATAAATCATGTTCCAAACTGTAAGTAACAATTGTTCTAAAGGAAAATTTTAACAAAGTCCCTAGAGAAAGGGCTGAAACAAAACAATGGCCAACCAGGTTAGCATCAAGACAAAAGAATTAGGCGAAAAAGCCTCCTTAGAGAAAGGGATTGTTGGTCCAGGAGATTAGATAAGCAAGTAAGTGGCTAAAGGGAAGACAAAATTGATTAAAGTTCCAAGAAAGAAGACTAATCAAACTTTAGTATGGATCCAAGCCAACTTAGAGTAACATGAGCAAACTAGAGAATCAGCTAAGAACTCAACCAATTTATTTTAGGCATCAAACAAGTAAGTCCTAAAGCATCAAACAATTTTGTACCTCCGAAACATGAGATTCCCTTTATTATACACACTTGACTCGGGAATGTGGGGGCAACTAAGAATTAAGATGGATATAATTACATTGCTCAACTTGCAATAATCCAATCAGCAATGAGCTAGCCACACTCCATAAATTATGCTTCAATAGTTACAAGCCTTTACTTGCCATTTACCATGACATCACAATTCAAGAAAATAGCTCTCCATCAATAACAAGTTTGATATGTTCTTAAAAGGAGGCAATCGATAAACAAGGTATGCATAAGAAATCTCCTAAAAAAGTATTGCTCTAATACTTTGGCAAAGAGAAGCTATTATGGCTACAAACTTTCAAAATTTTGAATTAGAAAACCATTGTTCACAGAACCAAAACAGAGAAAACTGACAATACTTAAACCTCACAAAACCTTTGTTTTGCTCACTATAATTGAGGAACACATTATATCCATCATATCCAAATTGAATTCAACAAAATTCAGTCAAACCTATCACAAATTCATGAGTAATTAAACTAAACCCAATCAACTAAAACTAACAATAAAAATTCACAAATGAAACTAATAATCAGCTACAGAGAATTTCATATTAGCTTAAAATTCACACTCAAAAGACCCTCAAATTTCAAACAGCAAGCAAGTAACATTTGTGCGTACTGCTGTGAAGCCCTAGGAAAAACCACAAGCCTTTTCACAAAATCCAAACCCAACAAATTATACACTAAACCTAATACAAGAAAAATCATATCAACATAAAATCTCATATAAAACCCAACAAATAGTATAAATTTGATGTCAAAACATAAATCTAACTAAATCAGAAAAATCTCACAAACAACCACACTGCTACACTACGCTACCACGTTGAGGTCCTCATCATAGATTTTGCAAACTCATATACAATAGGTCCTCTATTTTTTATTTATTTATTATTATTTTTGCTTCTTATTTTTAGTACATAAAGGAATAGATCCAATTTCAACCAGCCACTTGTTAATGACTCAAAAGTTACACGTAAGTCCATTAACAGTGGTTGAGGTGTAAAGGAATCCATCATTCATAAGAGATAGAGATGAAGTCTATGCCATGTTACTAGCAGAGCAAAAGGTCTTTGCCATTTTGGTTAATATATATTCCTTTGCAAAGGTTCATGCCATTTTGGTTAATCTATGATGATATGCCATTTGAGCAAAAAAGCAAAATAAAAGCCCCTCTTAATCTCATTCTTCTTTAGATAGACATAGGAATGATACCTTAAAAATGAAAAATAAATATCATCTCCTCTTTGCATGACATTACGAGAGCCTTAATTTAGAGTTTAGAAGATTTGTTAGCACATATATATATTTTTTGATTTAAATGTTTAATCTTCCGATGCTTTCTCCGCAACCAAACAAAGTGTTAAGAAAAATGAAAAATCGAATGGGTTGTAAATCAAAAATTGTTCCAACAGCAAAAGATTTTGAGAAAACCCTTCTAGATTTCGAGTATGTAGGGTGTGTATGTTTGGATTGTAAATCAAATATTGTCTCAACAGCAAACAAAGAACAGGAAAAATGGGTTTTCCCGATTGGTGAGGAAAAAAAAAAAAAAAAAAAAAACAAAACAAAACAAAACAAAAAACAAAAAAAAAAAAAACAAAAACAAAAACAAAAAACAAACATCTGAGTGAAGAAGGAACTGTTCACTCTTGCTCCAAAACCCATTGACAAACAAGGTGAAAGTGAGATTCGAATCTGGATCTTGGAGTGATGGGTCGGCGGCGACAAAAGCTCGATCTCGAGTTGGATCTTGGAATGCTGATGGTGGAGATGAGATCCGACGAACGTGAAGCCCAGCCATGGATGTTCTGAGGCGTCGATGGAGATGAGGAGTGCAGGGGTTTAGTTTTCTGCTGAGGGAATAGAAGGGATATAGATAGTGGAAAGAGATGAGCAACGAACGGGAGTTCTCTCTCCTGATTTAAAAATTGTTATTTCTTACATTTGCTTAGCTTTTTTTACAAAAATAAACACATGTACCAAACACATTTTTTATGTTTTTTGAACACTGAAACATATTATTTAAACTATGATACCAAACACATTTTTTTGTTTTATAAACACTAAAAACACGTTTTTCAACAACACTTTTTAAACTACAATTTTCACATCTTTTTAAGCCACAATTTTTGAACTCTATGACCAAACGAGCTCTAAGTATCTTCAAAAGCATAAGAAAGAAAATAAAAGGGATAACGAAACATAGGAAAATCATTAGTTACTTTAGGAGTATAGGTAATTTGATACTCCAAACCAAGAAATTAAGTTACCTAATACACTATTTTTTTTTTTTTCACCAGACTTTTAGAGCTTATGTCATATTTTTTTAATTATTCACTTGTTGAAGTTGTATTGATGTGGAGTACCAAGTAACCTATATTTTTGGGTACTTAAATAAGTACTCTGAAAGAGATAGACAAACTAGGCATACTTGGCATTTTGTACGTTTTAATCTCTCTTACTAGAGAATACTTAAGACAAAAGGGGGGAAAATTGGGAGAATACATGGTGTTTCCTATAAATACCCTCCATTTGAATCTTCCCACATTGTATTTCCATCCAAACAATTAGAGAAGAATGTGATTGCTAGAGGTGCATTTAATTAAGGGATAATTACAGTAAACCCACCTGTGGTTAAGCCCGTTTTCACTTTGCCTACCTGTGGTTCAATCATTTAGACTTTGCCCACCTGAGGTTAGTCCCGTTAGCCTTTTGTAACCCACCTCTCTGTTTGCCATTAGAAAAACACATTTTTTGGCAAAAACAAATATAACAAGAATCAAAAAGCTAGGATTTTTCATTGCTGATGAACTTCAATGAGAACGGGGTGGAGGAACAACACACCAATCAAATGGAAATTATTTTTAATCTATAACAATATCAACAATTTCACAACAACTCAAAATTTTGAACCAAATTTTACAAGAAAACCAACATCTCAAAACAATCAGCAACGTTATCAACAACGAGAGTGAGATATAGATAAGCCAACAACTAAAGTGTGAGGTATAGAAAAATCCAGCCATGGGTTTGGATTATGGTAGATCAGCCATGGGTTTGGTGTTGTGGTGGTGGCTTCTAGGTGCTAGGTTGGAATGTAAGATAGCAAGAGAAATCCAGCAACACGTTTTAAGAGTGGGTTTGGTTTCTTACTGTTGTGGATTGACCTTGATCTCAACTTTTCCCTATCCTAATTTCTGGTCTTTTCTGCACAACCAAACAGAAACTGAATGGAAAGAAGGAAAAAAAAAAAAAAAAATTTGGGTGACCTTGAAATTGGTCAAGGTAGATGTCCTCGATGTGAAAATGGTAAGTGTGGAAGCGTTAACGAGAATTGTCATTGGAAGGAAAGCGTTTCTGGAGCTCGGAGAGGAAGATTCAAGCTTGGACACGGGTATTTGCATCCTCGAGACGCTCCAAGACCAATCTGAAGGCTCCGTAGGCATCGTCTCCTTACTGCGAACACTCCTTCAAGAACTCATCCACCGATCCCATTTCAATGACGAGAGGATTCTTCCGCAGTTACTTCTGGACTTTTAAGGTAATCTAGGGGATATATTCATATGGGTTTCGTTTTTTTTTTTTTTTTTTGGGTGCTTTCTAACCTGTTTAGATAGTAGAGATTATAACATGTGACTTTGTAAAAGAGAAAATGCAATATGAGAGTAAAATCTAATTCTTCAGTACCAAATAAGGCACTTGATGTACTTTGTCTGTTACATGGAAATAAGATGGAGAACTTTAATTGAAGGTTTAGTCCACTTTAATTGTCGTGTGGACTGCAGCAACTCTGACGGGGAAGGGACCGAGCTTAACTTGAAATTGTGTAAATTTGGTTGCCCAATTCTTAATTTAAAACCCTAGATTTTTTATTCTTGTTATATTTGTTTTTGTCGAAAAATGTGTTTTTCTAACGGCAAACAGAGAGATGGGTTACGGAAGGCTAACGAGACTAACCTCAGGTGGGCAAAGTGTAAATGATTGAACCACGGGTAGGTAAAATGAAAACAGGCCTAACCACAGGCGGGTTTACTGTAATTATCACGTTAATTAATGAGTCATCAATTCATTGATTGTTCAACGGTCAAGTGCTCGGTGATCACACATATGTTGCCATTAGTATCCTCAAAGGCATAAAGAAGAAAATAAAATGAATAACAAAAAAAATGAAAGTTATTAGGTATTAAGGGATATAGATGATGTGATATTCCAAACCAATACAATTAAGTTGTCGAATACAAAAAATATTTTTTTCACCATATTTTTTTAAGCTTAAGTCATATTTTTGTTAGGGCTGTAAATGAATTAAACTATTTATTAGTAGCTCGGATTTGACTTGAGAAAAATCTTTTGTTCATTTATTTAGCAATTGAGAAGACTCTAACCTAAACTTAGGCTCAATGTGACAAGTCCAACTCCATGAACATGGGTAACTAACTCTCAATTCTTATGGGCCAACTACACATTGTAGACATTGTTTTTTCTTTTTTCTTTTTTATAATTATAAATATCTATTGGATCAAAATATCAACTTGGATATGGAAAAATTTAGAAAGAGAGAAAATAATTTAAAAATCAGTTGAATCACAAATAAGATCTCTTCATAATTTTATTATTAGTAATATAAAAAATACAACGGCAAATTTGTATTAAAAAAAAAAAAAAAACCCAAAAGAACAAGAAAATTATAAAAAGAATTAGATAAGAATGAAATAATATAGTAAAAAGATAACAATGAAATTGATTATAGTAAAAAGATAACAATGAAATTAATTATAATGATGTTCAAAAATATGTATTATAAAAATTGTTGATTATATAGAAAGACTACATTATTTTGTAAATGAATGTATCACTAACAAAATTTTATTCGCAATATTTGTTATAGTTGTTAAGCAAAATTTTTTTTTTTCAAAGTTAAAATTGACAAAATTCTATTTAAGATTGATTATCTTGCAAAAATTTTTAGTGAATTAGTCATATTATCAATTAAAAAGAAAATGTTAGCAAAACCTTAATTAGTAGTTTTGCAAAAAAACAAGAAGAATGGATTTTAAATGAACAAAAAATATAATTAAATAAATGATATTTATTAACATTTAAATACTATAAAAAAAAAAGTTTTTGAGTCAAATTTTATTAAGCTAATATAGTGCTTTTTAAAAAAAAAAAAAAAATTTGAAAGGGTTAAATTTTTTTTAACCATTTGTGCCTATTGTTCTTGATTGACTAGGGTCTATGATATTACAATAAGTTAATGAAGTAATTTGTAAATAAACACAAGCTTGTTTAACAAGAAAATCTCCAGGTCATATGCAGTTAGTCGCACTGTTGAAGTAAACAATGGGAGATAGCTATCGCACAAGCAACGCAACAACTTTGTTTTAGCTACAAGTCTACAACTACGAAGAATCAATTCTTGTGATATAAAATTGAAGTGCTTTTAGCAGTACGGACTCAGAATAAAAATTATGCAAAACCTTGATTCCTTAAAATTCCATTATTCATTCCCCTTCCCTCACGTGAGCTACAAGTTCAGTTTCATCCAACACCTTAGATTTATATTGAGGCTTGCATCTGAATGAGAATCAGAATGTTTCAAACCAGTTTTGTTGCCTTTTTTCAAACTAAACTGATTCTTTAATAATTTTGATAATAGAGGAGGAAAAGAAAATTGATACAGAGACCAGTATATAGAATATAAAATCAAATCATAATAAAGAATGGGAGAGAAAGGAAGCAAAATACTAAATAAAATTCTTGAAGACAAAATTGGAATTTAGAAAAGAATGAGAAGAAAGAAAGAAACGAATAGATTTCTTTCTTCATTCATATCAAGCTTAAGCTTCAATCACTTATCTGCTCCTTTATTTAAGAAGCTTGTTCTGTCCTTACAAAGGTAACCTAAAAATCAGAAAACAATCCTTGTTAGAGGCTGCGAAAGCTCTGAAATTGATTCATAACATCTGACTTTATTACTTTCTATCTCTAAAATTTCCCAAAATGGCCTTCCTTCTACCGTTTGCAGCAGCCGCAGCGGCCGCCATAGTCTTCATCATCGAGGTATGAAATTCATATTTCTTGTTATCAATTCAGTAGTATGAATAAAACCTTTTTTTTTTTTTTTTACTTCTTATCATACACACATATATATATATATATATAGTTACAATGTGTTACTTACTTCACAGTTCAAACCATTTACCTCCTAGATCCCAATCACTTTGTGCATGGAGATATGTCAATTAAACTACAATGCTCTTGACAATAACACAACTTTCTTAAACTTTAGTTTCAAACATTAAGTTTTTCCATATACAAAGTCTAAAAGCTAACATATGAGTAATAATAGATTATCTTCTAATTAACCAATTTATTATATACGAAATTATCTTATAATAATAGATTATCTCCTAACATATTTATTGAAACCTTTTACATAGTTCCTCATTCTATATTCATTGTCATCAGCATTTGACCATCTTGGTTGCTATTTTTAAAAAAAAAGGACCATCTAGGATGATAGCGTGGATAAAGCTGTGCACTTAATATATAGTGTAATTGTATATAGATTAATTATATTGATTTTACAATAACAATAAGCAGCTTCGTTCTCAAAACTTTAAAAAGTTGGTTATAGATATTTAATAGATTAGTGAGGCTCAACTTATGTTTTTTTTTTTTTTTTTTTTCCTTCATTCTAATTTATCAGAAGACATGTTCCATTTTTGGTTAAACATGCTCATAATATTAATTAGAAACAACCAATCTATTACAAAAAAGCTTAGCTTTATCATAATACGAAGTACGTTCGCTATTGGGGGAAGGGGGGGGGGGGGGAGGGGGTTTAATTTCCTTAAAATCACAAATCAAATTACAAATTAAATAAAAATTTAGGACTTGGTCTATCTCCAATAGTTCTTTTTTTTAACTTGACATCTTCTTTTGTTCTAATGAACCACTAACTAAACAAAATGTGGAGATTAAAATCCACCACCACATCATTCTTTTTTTCTTTTAGAATACTAAGTATTTTTAACACACACACACACACAAGGAGAGGGGAGAAGGTTTTTTAAAGAAACTTACAGTGATATATATCCAAAATGGCCTAACTCTTGAATACACAACACAGGCTTTAAATCTCTTTTACTCACACTCATTTTCCAATGTGGGATTAACCCACTATTTTTCCTTTTTAAAATACTAAACATTTTTAACACACACACAGAGGGAGAAGGGAGAAGGTTTTTTAAAAAAAACTTACAATAGTGTATATCCAAAAGAGATACACAACACAGGCTTTAAACCTTTTGGATACCACCACATCATTCTATCTCAACAAGAAACTAACTAAATATCCAATTAAAAAAATACTGGAGGTAAGCCAAAACTAAAAGTTTATTCAGCCCCCCAAATTTTAGATTTGCTTTTTCAAAATTTAAAATTGGCCCTCAAATTTTTATACTAGTCCAATAAAAGTAAAACCCAACAAAATTAAAATTGATAATAATATAGGGTTCGGTTAATGTATGCTCTTAAGGCACACATTAACTATCCATTTAAGGAAACTTTTTTATTGAAAAAGGCTAACAAAAAAGCTAATTACTTTTTCATTTTCCCATAAAAAGTTTCATAAAAGTGTTTATTAATGCAAGAAGGAGAATCAAAGAAGGAGAAGGGAAGAGGAGGAGAATGCAAGAAGGATTAGAGAAGAGGAGGAGAATGAAAGAAGGAGAAGGAAAGAGGAGGATGAAAGAAGGAGAAGAGAAGAGGAGGATGCAAGAAGGAGAAAAGAGGAGGAGGATGCAAAGGAGAAATTCGAATCTCACAAAAAAAAGATGGAGCAATTAAAAGGGCAACCTCGACTTCCGAAATCTTCTGTCCCAAAACGATACGACATATGGTTGAAACCGGACTTGAGCACGTGCAAGTTTGATGGGACTGTTGTGATCGAGCTCAGCATCATTGCGGATACCAGCTTCATCATCCTCAATGCTGCAGAACTCTCAATTGATACTACCTCTATATCTTTCACTCATCTAGCTACTGCAAACTCTTCTAATTCTAACCAGGTAACGGTTATCTAACCTATCTTACCTTTCTATCACCCTACTTACTTTACTTTCAAAATTAGTTTAAACTAGAGTCAATTCTAAAGTACATCCTTGAAGTTTGGGTTTTTTGGATTTTACATCTTAAAGTTTGAGAAATTTGATTTTACACTTTGAAATTTGGTTTCATTAGCAAAAACATATCCTCAATTAGTTTTGGCTATTAAGTGATACATCATCGTGTTGATGTGTTTTTTTTTTTTTTTTTGGCCAAATTAACCCCAAAAAATGCGCCATTTTCCCAAAAATAAAAGCATAATTCCACATATTTACACAACATCATTTCATAGCTATTCCTAAATCAAAACAACAAACAAACCCAAAACCCCAGATTTTCTCATCTGCTCATTGTGAACCCCACAAACCCAGCTATTCCCAGAGGTTCGAATGGAGAGGTTTCTAGGAGATTTGAATTTGGTGGAATAGTAAGTTTTGTAGAAACTACTATGATGAAATAAGAGAGACAAAGACGAAGACGAAGACGAAGATGATGACAATACTCAATCTGTCAAAGCGCATGAATATAACGGTGATGAAGAATAAGAAGAAGCAAATAAAGGCGCCTCCATTGTCAAAGCTTGAAAATGCAACTCTTTCTGTCTCTCTAAGTCTCTGTGTCTGCCTGTGAGTGAGAACTTGAGGAAGTCAAAATTGGAGCAAAAGAGAAGAGAAAGAGAAAAGAAAGAAAACTCACCATTGCCATCGCCAACGTTATGGCAGTTGCTATGAACCTGATTTGGTCAAGCTAATGGGTGCATGTTCACAATAAGCCACTAAGTTTTGGGTTTGCTTTTTGTTTTGATTTGGGAATAGTTGTGAAACAGTGTCGAAAAAAAATGTATTTTTGGGATTCAGATGCATTAGAGTTCGTAGGATACTCTTATCAAGTAGAGTTCTTCAAATCCTGATAATTCTTTTCGAAAATAAAGATCTAGATTTTGCCACATCAACATCCCACTAACAAAAACCCTTAAAACAATATCTAAAAAAAAAATTACTCACAGACTCAAATATTACGTGGTTAACATGACGGACTCTTGCAAAGAAAACTAAAATCAATGAAGCATAATCTCAATTCTACCACTTCATAGATACAAGAAAACTCGGATTTGTCAATTGAGAAATGATATGTCTACAACATTTCTACAACATTTTTACAACAAATCCTAAGTGGCAGGTTGTTACTAGTTGTTATTGTTGAGGCAAAAAGGTAATCTTAATGTTAGTTTCAAATTTGAACCAATAACAACTAACCACATGTAATTTGTTGTAAAAATGTTGTAGACATAGCATCTCTCTTGTCAATTATACCCAAACTTGACAAAGAAAGAGAGATAGACAAACTCCTTCGTGCATAACACCAGATTTGCAGGGACTCTCTTCCACCATTAATCGACCTCTACCCTCTTTTGTTGCTGTCTGCATGAAGTGGGGACCGCTATAGAGAGAGAGTCAAGATTTGATTCTTTTCTTGCATACGTTACATTACGTCTGGGTGTTTTTAGTAAGGGCAAAATTATTGTTTTAAAGGTTTTGTAAGTGGAATTCTGAGATGGCATGGCTTCATCTAGACCTTATATTATAAAAAGAATTATCAGGAAATCTAAAAGATTTGAATCTGTGTTACACATTGCTAAGTAAAATAAAATAAAAATATGCTGAATGAATAAATGAATTAAGTTTTGGACTTGGGCAGGTGTTGAAGGCTTTATATGTTGATGTGGTTGAAGAAGATGAGATTTTGGTTTTGGACTTTGCTGACACACTTCCTATTGGGATTGGACTTCTCACCATCGTTTTTAAAGGAATTTTGAATAGCAAAATGAAGGGCTTCTATACAAGGTACAATACTCGAGTGTTGCTTGTTACAATATTAATACAAATTTTATTACATAACTCTCTTTATGAACTATTAGTGTGTGTGTGTGTGTGTGTGTGTGTGTGAACTTTTAAGCTAAAAATAAAAAAGAATATGCTAAACCTACTGTTGGAATTTGTGAGTAGTACCATAGTTGGTGAAGTAGTGAAGTCCACATTGGATACAATTGAGAAAAGTGAGCAATTAATATAACATAGTTGGACTCATACTTATTGGCTTAAGCTTTTGGGTTAAGGGGTGTCCCCATATGTATATTAAAAAAAAAAAGTGCTTTCAAATATACTTGGAATGATTAGATTTTTTATTTCCAATGATGACTGAGATTATCAGGCAGGCCTTTGACCATAGCAATTAAAGATTTAAGTTGATGTATATACTCTCTTTAATGGATTTGAACCTAGCAATGAGTTCAATCTTCTCACTATTTACTTATAAATGGAGCTAAATGTCTTCTGTTCTTTGCTAAATGAGAATTTTACTAGTAATGTGTATATATTTAAGTTGTTATTTTGCTTTCTAGTACATATGAGCACAATGGTGAGAAGAAGAATATGGCAGTTACACAGTTTGAACCAGCTGATGCTAGGCGATGCTTTCCGTGTTGGGATGAACCTGCTTTCAAGGTGTCACAATCTCTCTCTCTCTCTCTCTCTCTCTTGGTTAATTTAAGATCTTTTGCTTCTTTGTCTAAAATAAAATTTTATAACCAACTTCACTTCATGCTGCATTTTAGTAGTTAGCATACCTTTCATGAAGCTAGTGTTTTGATTATTGTGACTAAATTATTTTTAGATCAAAAGTATATTTGCTTGATTTTGTTTCAAAAGAAGGCAAACAAAAGCTTATTTGGCCTTTCTTATTTGGCATCGCAGGCTATGTTCAAAATTACATTGGATGTGCCATCACAATTAGTAGCTCTTTCCAACATGCCAATTATTGAAGAAAAAGTGGATGGGGATTTGAAGACAATTTCATATCAAGAATCACCCATCATGTCTACATATTTGGTGGCAATTGTAGTTGGTTTGTTTGATTATGTTGAACATCTTACATCTGATGGTAAAAAAAATACACTATGTTCATTGTTTCTTGTGTATTATGATCTTTGTTCTTGATAGTGTAATCTTACATCACTTTACAGGAATTAAAGTTCGAGTATACTGTCAGGTTGGTAAAGTAAATCAAGGGAAATTCGCATTGGAAGTTGCAGTTAGGACACTTGAATTATACAAAGAGTAAGTTTTACCGTGAATCATCATCGAACTATTGATCATGAGACAAGAATACAAGTCTTTAGCTAAATAATGCATTTAAGTGGACATTGGATTAAGGATTTTGGCCATCCTTCAAGTTGTTACATTTTGGTGCTTGTGTTGTATTATTTGAAATTCCGATTAAGCACAATAGTTTCTGCAGATACTTTGCTATGCCTTACTTTCTTCCCAAATTGGATATGGTTGCAATTCCTGATTTTGCTTTTGGGGCCATGGAAAATTATGGTTTGGTTACAATCTGTGAAAGAAATTTGATCTATGATTATCAGCATTCTGCAGCTGCTAATAAGCAAAGGGTAATATGCAAGTTGTGAATGCTGCTCTTTTTGTTAGAATTTCATTTGCCTAATATAGTATGGAGCTATTGTTTTAATAGCACTACACAAAGTGTTTAATTATTATTTTTCTCTAGGTTGTGATCACTGTAGCCCAAGAACTAGCACATCAGTGGTTTGGCAATCTTGTAACGATGGAATGGTGGACTTCTTTGTGGCTAAATGAGGGGTTCGCAACATGGGTATTTATTGCATTGGGTTGCAATGGATCCAAACTGAGCTGTTTATTAAAATTTCAAGATTTGTTTATTTAATATGTTTCAACTTAGGTTGTTTATATATCAAGCCTTAAAGGTTGGCTTCATTATCAAAATAAACTAACATAAACATTTTTTGTTAGAACATAGCCCAAGCTCTTCTAAAATGTTTTTGTTTTTTGGAGCAAGCATGGATCATGTCCCTATATTTTTTTCCTTATCACACTGCATGCTTTTAAATTATATATCGGTTATTTGAATGTGTTCAGGCAAGTTATTTAGCAGCAAATCACTTGTTCCCAGAATGGGAAGTGTGGACTCAATTTCTTATTGACTGTACAGAAGAACTTAGACTGGATGGTCTTGCAGAGTCCCATCCCATTGAGGTAATTCTGCATGCACTGTCTTTTTTCTTGGTATAATTGCTTTTTAAGAAATTAGTATTTTTATTTTTTTGCGTATATCTCTATATAAGCATACTTTTCTAGGTGGAGATAAATCATGCTAGAGAGATTGATGAAATCTTTTTTGACGCAATGAGTGACAAAAAAGGTGCATTTGTTATCCGGATGCTGCAAAGCTATCTTGGTGCTGAATGCTTCCAGGTTGGTTGTTTGATTTTCTTTTGGTATATGCTTTGTGTCCCAAGTAAAAACATTTCTTGTTATTCAAGCAACGTTTTTCCCTCCACCCCAAATTTACATGAAATTTATGTCACGGAAACCCTTCAAAAATTATGTCTTCAAGAAAGATAGAGCAATGGTAACTTCCAGTTGCAAGTTCTATAGAGGTCATAGTGGTTTTGGTAAAAAATTGTAGGATAGTATAAAACAGGTTTACTAAGAAACCATTATCGTGATGAGTACTATATAATTACTATTTTGAAAAGTGCTCATTTTTTTTTTTTAATAAACAGTAACAATGGTCATACTCATCTAGATAAAAAATACTCATAGACAGCTTATCTACTTGATTTCGGGTGACATATCCTTGAGCTTGATTAGCTTCCGGATTCTTTCTTGGCTACCATGTATCACTTAAATAATTGCAGTTACGGTTTGTTCTTTTATGGTCAATCTTTGTCAACCAATCACCTTCTGCAATATATGAGATAATTGTTCAAATCTTCTCTATGGATTAAGAAGCTCAGTTAGTCAATTTTTTGCACATTTGTAAAATATTTATTATGTAATTGTATGTCAGTTAATTATCTTTTTTCTTGCATCTATAAATCAGAGGTCACTTGCTTCATATATAAAAAAATTTGCTTGCTCAAATGCGAAGACAGAAGATTTATGGGTTGCACTTGAGGAGGGATCCAGTGAGCCTGTGAACCAGCTAATGAATTCATGGACAAAGCAAAAGGGGTACCCAGTTGTCTCTGTCAAAGTCGAGGATGAGAAATTGGTGTTTGAGCAGGTTTCTTGTGTCCGGTCTCTTTCACACATTTTTTCCAGAAATAGCATTTCTTAACCCTGATGTATACCGAGTCGCTTCATTTTGTAATTAGTGTCACTTAATAATATTTTGAGAACTTACTGAATTCAGAAAAATCAATATAATAATTGCAGTCACAATTTTTGGCAAGTGGTTCTCTTGGGGATGGGCAATGGATTGTTCCAATAACATTATGCTGTGGCTCATATGATGTGCACAAGAATTTTCTACTGCAAACAAAGTCTGAAACTCTTGATATGAAAGAGCTCCGAAGTGACGGAAGCAATTTAGCATCTTCTTGGGTAAAACTGAATGTCAATCAGACTGGCTTCTATAGGGTTAAATATGATGAGGACCTTGCAGCTAAACTCCGATATGCAATAGAGAACAAATACTTATCTGCAACAGACAGATTTGGTAATTTTGATATTTGTACTCATTTCTGCTATTATCGTATGATGGTATGTATTTATGGTAGAAAAGAGCACTTAACACAACCTATTTGTTTAACAGGAATCCTGGATGATTCATTTGCCCTTTGTATGGCTCGCCAGAAGTCTTTGAATTCATTGCTTATCTTGATGGGGGCTTATAATGGGGAACTTGAATATACCGTGCTGTCTAATTTAATCAATGTAATGTTCACCTCTTGTTTAAGACTTAGTATATTTCAGATTTTTAGTTGTGCTCTTAGTCCAAGTTCTGATCCTAATTCACAGATAAGTTATAAAGTTGAAAGAATTGCGGCTGATGCAAACCCTGAGTTGCTGGAATGCATTAAACAATTTTTTATTTACCTTTTCCGGCGTTCAGCAATGTAAGTTGTCCTATATACAAATAATTGAAATTCCTTTGGTGGTCCCTGTTTATAAGTCATTCTGGTTGCTCTGTCTACTCTTTTTTTCAATATAAGGATATATTTGAAGTTGATTTTGTTCCATTTCATTAAGAAAGCCACGTAAGATGTTAACTAAATTAAGGTACTAGAATGTTTGACAATATATTTCCACAGATTTATAGCATGAGTGTATCATTTCTTTATATGATGAATAATTAGAATATTAATAGGTGATTGATATGCTACTATTGATAATATATATCTGGAATTTTCTGAATTAAGTTATCTTTTTCTTTCTTAAATAGAGGTGCTAATACCAAATAAATAGCAGACAGAGGTAATTTTTTTCATTGCTCTGTCTCATAGAATGTAAAAAGTGTGCTGTAAGGAAGAAGAAAATGTTACTTAAGGATTGTTGCGATTCCACTTTCATGTTTTGTTGTGATAGACTCACAAAATTTTACCTCAAGATCTAGGATATAGATATTTCTTGCATTATTTGACTTATATGCATATTTATTTCTTTTATTTGGAGATATTCTATATATGATTAGTCAAGCTTAAAATCATCATACATACTAATAATTATATTGAATAAACCATTGACTTCACGTCTGAAGTTGCAAATTATGTATAAAAACTTTCCAAGGAAGCATGTAGGGGAAGGGATCTTTGACTAGATGGTTGTAGACCACCAACGAGTTATATCACACCTTACATGCTAATGGAAACCGGGTTTGTATCACTAACCCAAATAATGAGCAGTTAAAAACTTTGAGCAAGTCCAAGAGCCTTATTGCTCAGTGGCATTGTTTGCTCCCCATTATCAGGAGAACCAAGATTCAAATCTCCCTCCCCCATTGCTGTAACTATTGAAATATTAATAATATATATGTATATTGGGCAAGATTAGCTTCTTCTTTTTATTTTCATTCTTCCATTTATTTTGTTCAATGTTTGAATTTCTTTGCAGGAAGCTTGGTTGGGGGCCTAAGAAAGGTGAGAGCCATCTAGATGCATTGTTGAGAGGAGAGGTTTGGACTGCCCTTGCTGTGTTTGGTTATGATCCAGCACTAAAAGAAGCAAGTAGGCGTTTTCATGCATTCTTGGACGACAGAAATACACCACTCTTCCATCCTGACATAAGAAAGGTTGGTAAAAAAAAGCATTGGTCAATTACTAGTATTTACCCATCTACAATACTTATCAAGTTTTCTAATGGGCTGTGGTTACAGGCAGCATATGTGGCTGTAATGCGGAGAGTCAGCAGCTCAAACAGATTTGGTTTTGAAAATCTTTTGAGAGTTTACAGAGAGACTGATTTGAGACAGGAGAAAACACGCGTCCTAAGTAATAATATATCATTGTTTGAATATTGCAAAATATTATTTGAATCTCTCTAGTATGTTGGAGACACGTCTCTTTTTGTGCTTGTAGGTTCATTAGCATCTTCTCCAGATCCTAGCATAATTCTTGAAGCTCTCAACTTTTTGTTGTCTTCTGAGGTATAATTGCGATGGTCAAAATGTTTTTCCATACAAGATGATAAATATTGTCTGATGGAGCTTGGAATGTTGATGCTGGCTTCACTTCCCATTTGATCTAGGTTTGTACCCAAGATGCTGTTCTTGGACTTGCTGTTAGTAGGGAAGGACGCGAAACAGCTTGGACATGGCTAAAGGTAATACTCCATTTGTAAAGGAAAATGCAAAAGGCACATTGCAGTGAAGAAATTCAGACGATCATGTGCATGCACAATATCCATGTTACACATTGATGAAAATTGTCCTTAAACAATTTAGAGACTGATCTAAAGATTTGACATGTGGATTTGAGGAAGACAAAGGAATAAATAGTATATAATTTTTCTTTTTTATTTTAAAGAAAGTAACTAGTAGTCCTCCAAGCTTTTCCTGGCTTCAAAGAATACAAGAAGAGCTGCCATTGAACCTTTACGATCTCTATGCCTAAGTGTTGTCTGATTTTTTTTTAAAATAAATTTAAGGCTCGAGTATTTGTGAAATCCCATTGGATTGATCAAAACTTGATAACTGAGCTCCAGAGTAGATGAAGTGGTAGGATCTTTAGAAATATCAAGTGAAGCCACATCTATATCGAAATTGCTAGTTTAATTTCAAGTACAGTTATAGTTTATTTTGGTCAGAAATTCCATAAGGCTAGTCTAACTATTCTTTCTTGAGCTTATTGTCACTAAAATTTTTATGTATACATGAGTGAAAGGGTAACTTGTTTTGATTTAATTTGGCACTGATACCATATTGTTCTATTCCCATGTTAATCACGAGTACATTCCACCTTTTTGTCTAATGCATTTTTTCTGCTTTTATGTTTGATTGAAATGCAGGATAACTGGGAGCATATTTCAAAAACCTGGGGTTCTGGATATCTAATAACTCGTTTTGTCAGCTCAATTGTCTCCGTGGTTTGCCTCTCACTTCCTCTTTCTCTCTTCTGTTATTAGTTCCACAAGTATCTGTTTTTGTCCTTTGTATCTCAATTACAAATACATAGAAGTTAAGTTTAGAAACAAAAAAAAAAGATATATTGTTAAATTCAATTAAATTTAGTTATTGTTATTGCTTATCATTTTTTTTTTAATGTTCTGTTCTATCTATGCCTCAGTTTGCTTCGTTTGAGAAGGCCAAAGAAATAGAGGAGTTTTTTGCAAACCGTACTGAGTCCAAGATTGCTAGAACCTTGAAGCAGAGCATTGAGCAAGTTCACATAAATGCAAATTGGGTTCAGAGTGTTCAGAATGAATAACATCTTGCCAAGGCTGTGAAGGAGTTGGTACACAGGAAGCACTAGGAGACACTTTTATTTGGCCTTTGTTGTCAAGACTCAAGAAGAAAGCAAGTGGATTAAATTTCACAACTTGTCATAATGTAAATTTGCCGAACAAGTGTGATAATAATGAATCAGACATATACATACATACATATATATATATACCATTTGTACATTAATAATATTATCTTCTGGAGTTGGTTCTTTCTATTTTTGGTCTCCCTTTTGTTTGTGTGAAAGTGTTTTTGTTTATTTTCTCTTTCTTCCTAATAGCATTTTTGGAGTTAGTGTATGTTTCCCAGATTAAACAAAGTTATAATGGGCTTCGGTCCTCTCTAGTCCATTGTTATCTAGTGTTTTTAAAATCTCACTAATTAGACTTTGAGACATAAAGAAGAAATAGACAATAAAGGAAGAAAACAAAGGAATAAAGTATCTTCAAAGGCATAAGGAAGAAAATAAAGGAATAACGAAACATAGGAAAATCATTAGGTACCTCAAGAATAGAGGTAACATAATACTCCAAACCAATACAATTAAGTTACCTAGTACAAAATTTTTTTGTTTTACCAGACTTTTTGAGTTTATGTTATAATTTTGCAATTAATCACTTGTTGTATTGATGTGGAGTAACCCTTTTCCCAAAAAAAAAGAAAAAAAAAAAGAAGAAGCAGAAGAAGAAGAAGATGATGAAGTAACAAGTTACCTATATTTTGGGTACCTAATAAGTACTATGAAATAGATAGACAATATTGGGCATACTTGGCATTTTGTACATTTTAATCTCTCTTACTAGAGAATACTTAAGACAAAAGGGGAAAAAACTAGGAGAATACATGGTGTTTCCTATAAATACCCCATTAGAATCTTTCCATATCATATTTTCATCCAAATAAATAGAGAAGCATGTAACTGCTAGAGTTGCATATACTATCATAATGAGGGGTCATTCTACTGTACCCCTTATATTTTTTGGCCAAAATGGCCAAATAACACATTTTTTGGAGATTTTTAGCAAAAAAACACTATTTTAGAAATAAATGGCAAAGTACCACTTTTTCTAGAACTCGAGTTTCAAAAACTCGAGTTCCTCATCAGTTCTGCCATCTTGGCACTGTTGAGTTGGAATTTGTGCGATTAAAAAAAATTATGTGATACTCGAGCTTGGTAAACTCAAGTACCATGCAACACAGTACTCAAATACCTTTTATAAAAAATAAAAAAAAAATAAAAAATTTACACTGTACTCAAGTTTGGTAAACTCAATTATTGTGTAAATTTTTTTTTTTTTTTTTTGGTTTTGTTTTGTTTTGTTATTTTTTTTTTTTTTTTGGGATAATCAACAAATAAACATAAAGATAAAAATAAGTAGCTTTTTTTAATGCTTTTATTTATTTAAATAGAAGCATTGTAAAATATAAAGATTTTAATTTCAAAATATGAATTTAATTTCTATATTAATTAAAATTGTTCATTGTTTTCTCATAAAAATTGTTCACTGTTTTCTGTATAAACAATTTCTATGATTTTGCATAAAATTATTTTTGTTCAGCATTATTTAAGAAATTGTTCGCTCTCTTTTTTGCATAAATTATTTTCTGTTCACTATTTAAAAAATTGTTCACCATTTTCTCATAAAACACCTAGTGAAATTGTGTTTTCTAAATTTAAACGCCAAATCTGAATGCTTTTTCATATTTGAATTTCACAATAATCGAATATATTTTTCTGCATTGATAAAATCTGTTTCTACATTAATAAAATTTTCTCTCTGCATATCATATTTACTGTATATTCAAATCTGCTTACTGCATTTATAAAATCTATTTTTTGCATTAATTAAAACTATTCACGTTTTCTCATAAAAATTGTTCACTGTTTACTGCATAAACTGTTTTTAGCATTGGCGCAATTATTGCACTTAAATGGTTTTTGTGTTTTTTAAAATATGTAACCATATGAATAATTGACAAACTCCATGAAAGAAAAATGAATGATTCGTATAAATCACCTAATGGTAAATGCCTCGAAAAATTTAAATTTGTAAAAAAGTTCGAATTAGTTGAATGTAGAACTATTCACTAAGTAAAACTATTTTCTGCATTAAGTAAAACTGTTCATTGTTTTCTCATGAAAATTGTTCACTGTTTTCTGCATAAACTATTTCTAGCATTCTACATAAAATTATTTTCTGTTCAATATTATTTAAAAAATTGTTCACTTTCTTTTCTGGGTAAATTATTCTCTGTTCATTGTTTAAAAAATTGTTCGCTGTTTTCTCATAAAACACTTAGTGAAATCATGTTTTCTAAATTTAAACGCCAAATCTAAATGCTTTTTCATGTTTGAATTTCACAATGATCGAATCTATTTCTCTGCATTGATAAAATCTGTTTCTACATTAATAAACTTTGCTTTCTACACATCATGTTTAATGTACATTCGAATCTGTTTACTGCATTCATAAAATTTGTTTTTTGTATTAAGTAAAACTGTTTACTATTTTTTCATAAAAATTGTTCACTGTTTTCTACATGAATTATTTCTAACATTCTGTATAAAATTATTTTCTGTTCAGCATTATTTAAAAAATTGCTCACTCTCTTTTATGTTTATATTATTCTCTGTTCACTATTTAAAAAATTGTTCACCGTTTTCTCATAAAACACCTAGTGAAATCATGTTTTCTAAATTTAATCACCATATTTGAATGCTTTATCATGTTTGAATTTCACAATAATCGAATATATTTTTCTGTATTGATAAAATATGTTTCTACATTAATAAAATTTTCTCTCTACACATCATATTTACTTTATATTAAAGTCTATTAATGAAGTTATTGCGTTAGATGATGAAAGAGATATTTCAAACTTCTCATATTCAAGTAATGATGATTTCCAAAAATTTCTACCTACGAACATTAGACGTTGTTGTAAATGTCTACACGTTTGGCACAATACAAAATGTTGTTGTTAATGTCTGACAACTAAGGATTATGTACATTCAACTTTTGCAAATCTAAAGATTAACTGTTCATTAATTTTTGAGTTTACACGATTTTGTTCATTCAACGATTTCGAATTTTTCAACAAATTCGGATGATCAAAACATTAGTACACAGTTTTCCATTTAATTTTCACAATTTTGTACATTTAACGAATTCAAACTTTTCAACAAATTCAGAATATCTGTACATCTAATTTACACAATTTTATTTTGTACTTTCAAGATTTTATACAATCAACAAATTCGAACGATATATACATCTAAATTTTGTTTTTTACAAATTCAAATGATCCATACATCTAACGTACTTTCACGATTTTGTACTTTCAACGAAATCAAATTTCTCAACAAGTACAGAATATTTGTACATCTAATGTAATTAATTTTCCATTAAGTTTACTCAATTTGTTATGTTCTTCAATTTTCATTTGAATTTTCACGATTTTACACAATTAACGAATTCAAATTCTTCAACAAATTCGTACTATCTGTACATCTAATGTACACAATTTTTCCTTGAGTTTTCACAATTTTGTACATTCAACGAATTCAAATTTTTAAAAAAATTCATACAATATATACATCTAACGTACGTACTTTTCCATTCAATTTTCATTATTTTGTACTTTCAACGAAATCAAATTTCTCAACAAGTCTAGACTATCTGTACATCTTATGTATACTTTCACGATTTGGTACGTTCATTGATTTGCCATCGATTTTTCTAGAATTTCTACATTCAACTAATTCGAACTTTTTTACAAATTTGAATTTTTTGAGGCATTTAACATTAGGTGATTTATATGAATCATTCATTTTTCTTTCACGAAGTTTGGCCATTATTCATATGGTTACATATTTCAAAAAAACAAAAACACAAAAACCATTTAAGTGCAATAATTGCACCAATGCTAAAAACAGTTTATGTAGAAAACAGTGAACAATTTTTATGAGAAAACAGTGAATAGTTTTACTTAATGCAAAAAATAGATTTTATGAATGCAATAAGCAAATTTGAATATACAGTAAACATGATGTGTAGAGAGCAAATTTTATTAACGTAGAAACAGATTTTATCAATGCAAAAAATTAGATTCGATCATTGTGAAATTCAAACATGAAAAAGCATTTAGATTTGGCGTGTAAATTTAGAAAACATGACTTCAGTAAGTGTTTTATGAGAAAACAATGAACAATTTTTTAAACAGTGAACAAAGAATAATTTAAGCAGAAAAGAAAGTGAAATTTTTTTTAAATAACGCTGAACAGAAAATAATTTTATGTAGAATACTAGAAATAGTTTATGCAAAAAATAGTAAACAATTTTCATGAGAAAACAGTGAATAGTTTTACTTAATGCAGAAAATAGTTTTACTTAGTGAACAGTTCTACATTCAACTAATTCGAACTTTTTTACAAATTCAAACATTTCAAGGCATTTACCATTAGGTGATTTATACAAATCATTCGTTTTTCTTTCATGGAGTTTGTCAATTATTCATATGGTTACATATTTTAAGAAACACAAAAACCATTTAAGTGCAATAATTGCACCAATGCTAAAAAGAGTTTATGCAGAAAACAGTGAACAATTTTTATGAGAAAACAGTGAATAGTTTTACTTAATGCAAAAAATAGATTTTATGAATGCAATAAGCAAATTTGAATATACAGTAAACATGATGTGTAGAGAGCAAATTTTATTAACGTAGAAACAGATTTTATCAATGCAAAAAAAAAAAAAAAAATTGATTATTGTGAAATTTAAACATGAAAAAGCATTCAGATTTGGCTTTTAAATTTAGAAAACATGATTTCACTAGGTGTTTTATGAGAAAACAGCGAACAATTTTTTAAATAGTGAACAGAAAATAATATAGGCATAAAAGAGAGTGAATAATTTTTTTAATAATGCTAAACAGAAAATAATTTTATGCCGAATGCTAGAAATAGTTTATGTAGAAAATAGTGAACAATTTTTATGAGAAAACAGTGAACAGTTTTAATTAATGCAAAAAACAGATTTTATGAATGCAGTAAGCAGATTTGAATATACAGTAAATATGATGTGCAGAGAGAAATTTTTTTTAATGTAGAAACAGATTTTATCAATGCAGAAAAATATATTTGATTATTGTGAAATTCAAACATGAAAAGCATTTAGATTTGGCGTTTAAATTTAGAAAACACGATTTCACTAGGTATTTTATGAGAAAACAGTGAACAATTTTTTAAATAGTGAATAGAAAATAATTTATACAAAAAAGAGAGTGAACAATTTCTTAAATAATACTAAACAGAAAATAATTTTATGCAAAATCGTAGAAATTGTTTATATAGAAAACAATGAACAATTTTTTAAATAGTAAACAGAAAATAATATAGGCATAAAAGAGAGTGACTAATTTTTTTAATAATGCTGAACAAAAAATAATTTTATGCAGAATGCTAGAAATAGTTTATGTAGAAAAGAATGAACATTTTTTATGAGAAAACAGTAAACAGTTTTAATTAATGCAAAAAACAGATTTTATGAATGTAATAAGCAGATTTGAATATACACTAAATATGATATGCAGAGAGAAAAATTTTTTAATGTAGAAACAGATTTTATCAATGCAGAAAAATATATCCAATTATTGTGAAATTCAAACATGAAAAGCATTCAGATTTGGCATTTAAATTTAGAAAACACGATTTCACTAGGTATTTTATGAGAAAATAGTGAACAATTTTTTAAATAGTGAACAGAAAATAATTTATACAAAAAAGAGAGCGAACAATTTCTTAAATAATGCTAAATAGAAAATAATTTTATACAAAATCGTAGAAATTGTTTATATAGAAAACAACGAACAATTTTTTAAATAGTAAACAGAAAATAATATAGGCATAAAAGAGAGTGACTAATTTTTTTAATAATGCTGAACAAAAAATAATTTTATGCAGAATGCTAGAAATAGTTTATGTAGAAAAGAATGAACAATTTTTATGAGAAAACAGTAAACAGTTTTAATTAATGCAAAAAACAGATTTTATGAATGCAATAAGCAGATTTGAATATACAGTAAATATGATATGCAGAGAGAAAAATTTTTTAATGTAGAAACAGATTTTATCAATGCAGAAAAATATATTCAATTATTGTGAAATTCAAACATGAAAAGCATTCAGATTTGGCATTTAAATTTAGAAAACACGATTTCACTAGGTATTTTATGAGAAAATAGTGAACAATTTTTTAAATAGTGAACAGAAAATAATTTATACAAAAAAGAGAGTGAACAATTTCTTAAATAATGCTAAATAGAAAATAATTTTATGCAAAATTGTAGAAATTGTTTATATAGAAAACAGTGAACAAGTTTTATGAGAAAACAATGAACAATTTTAATTAATGTAGAAATTAAATTCACATTTCGAAATTAAAATCTCTATATTTTACAATGCTTTTGTTTAAATAAATAAAAACATAAAAAAAAAAAAAAAAGCTACTGTGTTATTTTATTTTATTTTTTTTATTTTTATAAAAGGTACTCGAGTCTGGTATACTCGAGTACTATGTTGCATGGTATTCGAGTTTACCAAGCTCGAGAACCACACAATTTTTTTTAATCACACAAATTCCAACTCAATAGTGCCACGGTGGTAGAACTGATGAGGAACTCGAGTTTCTAAAAAAATAAAAAATAAAAAATAAAAATTACACAGTACTTGAGTTTACCAAACTCGAGTACTGTGTTTTTTTTTTTTTAAAAAAGGTACTCGAGCCTGTTATACTCGAGTACTTTGTTGCATGGTACTCAAGTTTATCAAGCTCGAGTACCACATAATTTTTTTTAATCGCACAAATTCCAACTCAGTAGTGCCACAGTGGCAGAACTGATGAGGAACTCGAGTTCTAAAAACAGTGGTACTTTGTCATTTATTTCTGAAACAGTGTTTTTTTTGTTAAAAATTTCCAAAAAATGTGGTATTTGACCATTTTGTCCTGTAAAAAAGTATACCTGTACAGCTAACTGATTTTTTTTTTTTTTGAAGGCTTGAAATGTTTAGGCCCTTTAGGGTAAATACTAAATACTAGTACACACTTGTTAGTTATTATTTCACACAACCGTATTTCTTGTATAATGTGTGTGTACAGTTCTATGCAATAACAAGTGTGAGATAAACATGACCCAATTGTTTAGGAATGTATCTCAATCATGTACACTGTTGGACACCGTCAATGTTTAACAAACCATGCTCTGCTTCTGCAGGTCTCCTCCTACTCTCTGAATTTAATGTGACCGGCCAGGTAAAAAATATAAAATTGTCCATATAACTACTAAATTTTTTCCCCCCCTGAAGTGTGGGTATTTTATGAAATATATTGGGAGTAATGTATTATATATACGAGGAACAAGTCTTATGCAATGCACATCTTGATAGAGGTTAAAATTACAAGGCCAAAGTCAATCTTGCCCTGTGGGAATTTTCCAAAGCGTATGTCGTCTTCGTTTGGTATGAAATTCCAAATCAAAGAGCTATACCGGTTTTGGACTTTGTCTTCTGGGCATTTCTTGAACAGATAATACCTTCTCGCAAGTTACATTAGTATTTATCTTGCTAAACTATAACCTTTCTTTTTTAAAATTTTTTTTGAACATTTGAAGGTCTCAAACTATTAGATTAATCAAGCTTTTGTAGAGACTTGGACCGCTAACTGATTCTTTTTTTAGAAGGTTTGAAATTTTCTTCTTCATTTGGGATTGATGTTCGTTTCAACTTTTTGAAGTTGTGTTCTACTTCAAAAAAACGTATATGTTTTCTTATGAGACCGTATGCCCTTTGACAATAGTGTGAAGGAGAGGGAAAATTTTATGTTATATTCCTGTCACTAAATTTTAAAAATTATTTTTGATTTCTTCCTTTACGTTATATTCTTGTCACTAAATTTATTATTTTCTTGTGTTTATCCATCATATTGAAAAGTAATAAAATTTTGATCTTGAAATTGAGAACTGATTAAAAAAAAAAATTGAGGTTGTCTTACATCAATACGTCATAAGATTATATTATGATTTGTTAGTTTTTAGACCCCTTAAAACATAATTGGATTAACCTAGGAATTTAGCCAAGTTGTTACTTAGTCAAATTAATTAAATCTAGGTTAACACAATCAAATAATCATATCAAGTAAAGCAGCGGAAAGATAAATAACGCAAAGATATGATCACCCAGGAAACCAAACCGTAAAAACCTGGGGAGGATTTAACCTAGCTAGCCTTAAGGTAAACTTGAATCCACTATCTTGAAAGAATCGAAATTTATACAATAAGACTTACATGCCCCCACACTCAACTTCTTATTGCTACCCACCAGTAGAACTTACTGACATGACCACGTGCAAGCTTCGAATCCACAGACTCCTTCTTTCTTGGATTCTCCACCAAATACAAGCACAACTGCTTGTGTTTTCTTTAACCTTCAATGGCAACAACTGGAATGATCATCAAGGTATAGAAAAGTCTTCTCCTTAAAAACCCTAAGTTTATTTGAAGGAAAGCTCCTTAAAGATCTCACAATAGATTCACACAAACCGCAATATGAGCAACATAAAAATGTGGCTAGGGTTTCCCTTATATACCAAGGGTAAATCAGAAACCCAAAACCAATTAAAACACTTAGGGCTGAGTTGAAAATTCTAATTAAAAAAATTTCAGACACGATTTTCGATTGATCGAGCCTAAGCTTCGATCAATCGAAATGTACTAAAACTGTTTTTTAATTTTCATAGAAATTTAATCCAACTTTACAACAAAGAACCAACTTTGAGCAATTCTAAAACAATTTAATACTTTGTTTTGATCATGGTTTGCCAACAATACAAATTAGGATTCTAAATACATAAAACCTAAGTCTTTAGAACCTAACAAACTCCCCATTTGGCAATCCGTGACAAAACACAACTTAAATAGCTCAATGTTTACAAGTAAAAACCCTTTACAAAATAATGCTCATAGATCTCAAATCCAATCCTAACTACTATCCATCAGTTGCAAGAGTAGACAGCAGCTTAATTGAATCAACTTGTATATTTCCTGAAACACTTAAACAAAATGCATAACCGCATGTGTGGAAAAAATACAAGAAAAATAAATTCTTGATTTCAAACAACACACAATAAAGACATATATCAATGAAGAACCCATAAACATAAATCAATAAGCAGTTTGAAACAAGAAACAATAAATATACTCCCCCTAACATGAATAACCCAACAAGGTAAAATCAATGTGGCAAGAGCTAAAAAGGTAAAGTACAAAGTGAAACACCTAGATACAATATAAACAAATCCACAAGCTTCAACCAATCAAAAATAAACTCTCCCCCTAAAAACAAAAAACAAGTATAAGTATGCCAAAAACATCTCATATGTACTCCCCCTTTTTGTGACGAAATGCCAAAGGACAATTAAAATCCATCATCAGAAGGAGGTGGAGATGAAGAACTCCGAAATCGTGCCAAATCTGCTCGCAATCCTCTAATCTCATCCAAAATGTCCACCAAAATCTGTTCTTGAGCTGCCTGAACAGTCAAGACATGATCCAACCTACATCGAATGTTTGAATCATCCGAAGTAGTCGGTGGAGGAACATCAGTAGCAGCAGTAGCACCAAAAGTCTTAGTAGCACCTGTAGAAGAGGGAGGAGGGGAACACTACTAGAAGATGCACCTCAAGAGACCGAAGGATCAGCTCTTAGATGAGCAGCCCTTTGTCGAAGGAAGGTAGCACCGAGGGGACTAACAACATGTACAGGCTCACTAGCAGGAAAATTAGCTAGACCAAGGAACAAAAGAATCCTATGAATGAAAATAGGATATATAAGCGCATGCTCTATGGCAGAACTCCTATAAACTTCGTTCAAAGAACGAAGGAACAAGTGAGAAAAACTGATAGACGCACCAGTCATGAAAGCATAGAGAAACACACATCGCTCTAGAGAGATGGTGTGGAGATGAGAAATAGGCCACAATGAATGACATGCAACTCTAAGAAACAAATATGCGGTCTCAGATAGCGCAGAAGACGTGATCTAAGGATCAGAACCCCACTGGATAAATGATCCAGTGATGTGTGACATGACCTTATCAATAGGAGGTGACTCATCATGGGGATAGACAGGATCAGTGATGACCGGAACCCCAAGAGCCTCAGCCACTACCCTAGGGGTAATGGTGAACTCAACACCTCATATCCAACTCCGAACAACGGTGTTGGAATCATAAATGTGACATGAAAGGTTAGAGAAGAACTCTCTAATCAATGCGGTCGGGGGTGGATGATCTATCCCTAAGAGGGACAATCAACCTCTAGACTCAAGATTAGCCCGAATGGCTAGATCGACCTCATCTAAGATCACAGAACGCTCAGCCCAAATCTTACGCTTACTATTAAGTTTCTAGTAAGCCTCACGACAACGCTCGTTCCTAAACAGCCGAACCTTAAAAGGAGACACAGAAGGGGTAGAGGGAACCCTATTAGCTCTAGTTTTCCTAGGCATAGTGCCAGAATTAAGGACCAAGAGCACACAGTAAAATAGGAAAAAAAGAAACAAAAACAAAACAAAGGGCAGACTGCAAGTTAACACAAAAAAAAATATAGAACAAGAAGAACTATATGATGCATGAGCAGATTAAATGACATGATGTATCAACTAAGGTAGTAAATTAAGTCCACATTAAGTTCAAACTCACAAAATTGGCTTGAGCATAAAGTTTCTAACTAAAACCCAAAAAAAAACCACTTGTTAATTTTTTTTAAGTAAATTGACCAATTGATCATTACATAAGTTAGAAAACAGTTTAGAATGATCAATTACATTAAATCAACAAGCCAATTTCATCAATTTCAACCCAATTTAACAAATTCCTAAATCGGATTCAATATAAACCCTAGAATTTTCAATTCTTCATAAAACCCCAAATTGATCAAATTAACCAACAACAATCATGTATATAACAATATACCAACAAAACCCAATGATCAATTTCAGAAAAATAGCATTGAATCAACAAAAATCCAAAGATTAAAAAGGTCCGAAAATACCCTTTAAATGCATGAAAACATGAAAATAAGAACAAAATGAGGGATAAAATGGTCTTACTGGCCTTGAGGGAGAAAAACCTTGCAAAAATTTAGGTAGAAAACGAAAAAAAATCTTTGTGCTGCCTTGCCAAGTTGAAGAGAGAGAGAAAAGTTTGAAAAAGATTTGAAAAAGTAGTTTGAATAAGTCAAAATACTGTTTTTAAAAAACTGGATTCACGATCTTCGATTGATCGAAAAACAGGTTCGATCAATCGAACTAGGCAGAGGCTCACTGAATTTTTTAAACAAGATTTCGATTGATCGAAAATCAAATTGGATCAATCGAAATTCTTGAAAAATAGCTTTTTAGAAAAATTAACCTGATTTTTGAAAGCTTACCTCAAAGCATTGAATATAAGATATATAAATGCATGGGTATGAGATGAAATGCTCTTCTGAAACACAAGTTTTAAACGTAATTTTTCAAAAATTTAGATTTTACACAATCTCCCCCCCCCCCCCCTTTTTTTTAAAGCAACAACACAGTTTTGCATAAAACTCAAAGTATTTTTCAAACGTGGTTGGTCAGACCATAAACATACACAATTAAATGTACAATATTTAGCAAAGAGTAACTTGTGTTATGTGTGCAACTAGCAAAAGTCTGAGATACATGTGAGCTGATATGTAAATAGAAATCAACCATAAAGTCTACACAATTCATCACATAGAATTTAAAAGAGACTGTAATCTAAAGAGTTACATCATATAACTCCCACATCTCCTAGAACATAAGCTTTCAATCATGTAAGTTTCTTGAAATTTGCCTCATAATATACACACCAATTTTTAATTTAAGTGATTTGGCATTCAGCCTAATAGTACACACCAATTTTTAATTTAAGTAATTTATCATTTAGACCGAGGCTTCACGTTATGTTCTTTTTGTGCATGTGCTACTCTTTCTCGAGCACAAAATCTTATGATATGCACTAAGGTGTTCATGATTGGCTAGTGCACAGTGGTGAGATGGTTATTTATGCCTTTCTCAAAAGATTCAAGTCCGACAGTCAAATAACATGTGACTTCAAGATAAAGACAAAGTGATAGACACCATAAACATCTTTCCCACACAACATGTTCTACAAAGCTTCCACTAGTGAAGTGCAATAAATAAGCTCATCAAGGTTAAACAAAGTACAATAGACATGTCATGTGAAAATAAATTGACCAACATTATTTTCAAAAACAGAGAGAATAGTGCAAGAACACAATGTGCTTCCTTTTTCCTTCCTTTCTTCCCTCTTTATATATATATATATATATATATATATATATGTAAAAAAAAAAACTTAGAATGAAATGCATGAATGTAGTGCAATGCAACTCCTAGAGACAGAAGAGAAAAACACAAAAACTAAGGAACAAAGAACAATAGTCACAAAGGAAAAGCAATGAAGCACAAGGACCAAGAAAACAAGACAAATCAGGGACATAGAATCACACCAATTACTTGACGATGAGTTTCAAACTTATTTCTATCAAGAGGTTTGGTGAAAATGTCAGCATTCTGACGCTCAGTAGGAATATACTCAAGACACACAATCTTTCTTTCAACAAGATCCCTAATGAAGTGATACCTAATCTCAATGTGCTTAGTCTTAGAATGTTGAACAGGGTTCTTAGATATATCAATAACACTAGAGTTATCACAGTAAACAACCATGGTATCTTAGGATATCCCATAATCAATTAAAAGCCTTTTCATCTAAAAAAGCTGTGAGCAACAACTTCCAGCAGCAATATATTTTGCTTCTGCAATAAACAAAGACACAAAATTTTGTTTTTTACTCATCCAAGCAACAAGATTGGCTCCTACATAAAAGCATCCACTAGTGGTGCTTTTTCTATCATCAGCATTACCAGCCCAATCAGAATCAGAAAAACCAGCAAGGGACAGATTAAACTCTTTACTATAAAATAATCCATAATCACAAGTTCCACCCACATATTTTATAATTCTTTTGACATCATTCAAATGTGAAACTTTAGGATTAGATTGAAATCTAGAACAAACACCAACACTAAAGGCAATATCAGGCCTACTAGCAGTTAAATATAACAAGCATCCAATCATACTTCTGTATAAAGTAACATCAATAGACTCACCTAATGGATTATTTGTTAATTTTGCATTGGCAGCCATTGGTGTTCTGGAATGTGCAGCATTGTCCAATCCAAATCTCTTGACTAGGTTCCTTGCATATTTTGCTTGGTTGATGTAGATTCCTGAGTCTGTTTGCTTTACCTATAATCTTAAAAAATAAGTTAGTTCTCCAACCATACTTATTACGAACATAGCCTTCATTTCATCTATAAAAGAATGAACAAGAGAGTCATTAGTAGCACAAAAAACAATATCGTCAACATATATTTGAGCTACAACAAAACTATTCTTATCCTTTCTTATGAAGAGAGTAGTGTCTGCAGATCCCCTTTTGAATCCATGCTCAGTGAGATATGCAGTCAATCTATCATACCAGGCTCATGGAGCTTGTTTCAACCCATACAATGCTCTCTTCAATTTGTATATATCATCCGGTCTGTGAGGATCAATAAAACCCTTTGGTTGTTCCATATAAACTTCTGCTTGCAACATCCCATTCAAGAAAGCACTTTTGACATCCATTTGGTATAGCTTGAAATTTAGATGACTAGCTATAGCTAAAATTATCCTAATGGATTCCAGTCTTGCTACCGATGCAAAAGTCTCATCAAAATCAACCCCTTCCACTTGTGTGTAACCTTGAGCAACAAGTCTAGATTTATTTCTAATAACTGTGCCATATTCATCAGACTTGTTCTTAAAGATCCACTTAGTTCCAATCACATTTACACCCTTTAGTCTTGGAACTAATTCCCACACATCATTTCGAACAAACTAATGAAGTTCTTCATGTATGGAGTTAACCCAGTCAACATCTTGTAGAGCTTCATCTACCTTTTTTGGTTCGAATTGGGACAGATAGCATGAGTGGGTAATTACACTTAAAGCTTTTGACCTTAATCTCACGTTATCATTTAAACTTCCCAATATGTTTGAGGAGGGATGGTTAAGTCTTACTTTAGAGGAAGAACCCTTGACTAGAGATGTTGATGTACCTTTTTGTTCCGGTAAAGGACTGAACTCATGTAGTGCTTGTTGAGTTTCATGTACCGGTGTGGATGGTTCTGGACTTGATGGAACAGACACAGCATCATTTAGCACCATTAACTCTTCATCACTGTGCTTTCCAACATAATCAACAGGAAGTGAGTCATCATTCTCCACAAGCTTATCTTGAACAGGAGTAATGTTTTCTGACTGTGCTTCAGAACATACTTCATCATTAATCACAACATTTGATGATTCCATCATAGTTTTGGTTCTCAGATTATACACTCTATATGCTCTACTAGTAGAAGAGTACCCTAGAAAATATCCTTTGTCACTCTTAGCATCAAACTTTTATAGGTTCTCTCTATCACGTAAAATGTAACAATCCCTACCAAAAATTCTAAAATACTTAACAACAGACTTCTTTCCTCTCCAGAGTTCATAAGGAGTCTTCTTTGAATCAAGTTTGAAATACACTCGGTTGAGTGTATGACAAGCAGTATTAACTGGTTCTCCCCAGAAGGATTTGGGCAACTTTTTATTGTGTAGCATGACACGTGCCATCTCTTGAACAACCCTATTTTTCTGTTCCACTATTCCATTCTGTTGAGGAGTCTTGGGTGAGGAGAACTCTTGATGTGTGCCTTGATCATTGCAAAAAATGGCCAGCTTGGTATTCTCAAATTCTCTTCCATGGTCATTTTTGATTCTGGCTAGTATAGTATCTTTCTCAACCTGCAACTTTTTGCACAGATGTATCATCTTCTCAGGAGCCTCAACTTTTTCTTTCAACAGCACCACCTAAGTGTATCTAGTAAAGTCATCCACAACCACCAGAATATATTTCTTTCCACCTAAACTCTGAACTCTAGCAGGGCCCATGAGATCAATGTGAAGAAGCTCCAAAGGTCTTGAAGTTTGAACACTTGCCACAGACGGATGTTTAGACTTTATCTGTTTACCTATCTGACATGGTCCACATACACACTTATCTATCTTCTCAAACTTAAGTAAACCAACAACTGCATCACATTTGGAAATTTTTTCTAACTGTTTATGACTAGCATGCCCCAAACGTTGATGCCACAAATCAACTTGATCTATCTTTGCACTAAAACACTTGTTGCTTATGCTTGGTATCAATCCATAACAATTGTATGCAATCCTTACACCAACACACATACAGTCACCTCCACCATCAAGAATCTCACATTCATACTTGGTGAAGAGAACGTTTAGTCCATTATCACAAATCTGACTGATGCTAAGTAGGTTTGCCTTTATTCCATCGACATACCAAACATCTTCAAAGACCGGCAACCCTGGAATGTCCACGGTTCCAATCCCTCTGATTACAGATTTGCTTCCATCTCTAAAAGTGACTGTTCCAATATTTCCTTCAAATAGAGTCTTGAATAGTCCTTTGTTACTTGTCATATGTCTGGAACAACCACTATCCAAATACCAAAGACATGAATCACGTGCCTTTAAGGCGGTTAAGGCAGTATAACACAAATAATCATTATCACATGTGATAAGAAGTCTAAGGAAAGATTTAACATGTGCAACAAGAGACAAATATCCAAAGTAAGCAAGTTGATAGATAAGCATTATACTTTGCAAAAAATCCATAATAAAGGAGTCAAGGATCAGCTCAGTGATCAAAAGATCAACAAAAAGAGAGCTGCCTGCTTTGATACCACTTGTTAGTTTTTAGACCCCTTAAAACACAATTAGATTAATCTAGGAATTTAGCCAAGTTGTTACTTAGTCAAATTAATTAAATCTAGGTTAACACAATCAAATAATTATATCAAGTAAAGCAGCGGAAAGATAAATAACACAACAATATGATCACCCAGGAAACCAAACCGGTAAAAACCTGGGGAGGATTTAACCTAACTATCCTTAAGGTAAACTTGAATCCACTATCTTGAAAGAATCGAAATTCATACAATAAGACTTACAAGCCCCCACACTCGACTTCTTATTGCTACCCACCAGTAGAACTTACTGACACGACCACGTGCAAACTCCGAATCCACGGACTCTTTCTTTCTTGGATTTTCCACCAAATACAAGCACACCCGCTTGTGTTTTCTTTAAGCTTCAATGGCAGCAACTAGAATGATCATCAAGGTGTAGAAAATTCTTCTCCTTGAAAACCCTAAGTTTATGTGAAGGAAAGCTCCTCAAAGATCTCATAAGAGATTCACACAAACCGCAATATTTGTGTTTTCTTTAAGCTTCAATGGCAGCAACTGAAATGATCATCGAGGTGTAGAAAATTCTTCTCCTTGAAAACCCTAAGTTTATGTGAAGGAAAGCTCCTCAAAGATCTCACAAGAGATTCACACAAACCGCAATATGAGCAACACAAAAACGTGGCTAGGGTTTCCCTTATATACCAAAGGTAAATTAGAAACCCAAAACCAATTAAAACACTTAGGGCTGAGTTGGAAATTCTAATTAAAAAACGTCAGACAAGATTTTCGATTGATCGAGCCTAAGCTTCGATCGATCGAAATGTATTGAAACTATTTTTTAATTTTCACAGAAGTTTAATCCAACTTTACAACTAAGAACCAACTTTGAGCAATTCTAAAACAACTTAAATACATTGTTTTGATCATGGTTTGCCAACAATACAAATTAGGATTCTAAATACATAAAACCTAAGTCTTTAGAACCTAACATGATTCACGGGCTAATTATAAAAGAGAGTAATATATGAAAATATAAATTGAAATTGCTCATAAAAACACAAACAATAGTAGTTCCACTATAAAAAGATTTTATTAAAAAAAAGAGTGGAAGTTACCAGAAATCACATAATGAAAGCTACGTTGTGTTGACCAGCTCAAAGTTAGATACGTCTTGGTCCTGTGCTCTAGATCCAATACTTCTCCTCAAATATTAATGTCTCCTCGAAATCAATTATAATAATCAACTTCTAAGTATGCAATTATGCGCATGCTCAAAGGTTGTTTTGTTTTACTTCTAAAGGTTAATGATTTACATTCGTCATAATTCGAAGTTGCTACACACTACAAGAAAAACGGGCTATTGCGGCGGTCCAAAACCGCCGCTAAAGCCCAAAAAAGCGCCGTTAAAGGTCCATTTGACCTATAGCGGCGGGTGCTATTGCGGCGGGCCGTCCCGTCAGTGTTGCAGTGCCGCTATAGGTAAATTGCGGCGGTCGCGAAAAGCGCCGCTATAGATGTACCTTTTAGCGGCAGGTGAAGGTTTATTGCGGCAGGCATAAAACCGCCGCCATACGTGTTCAGAATTTGTGGCATTGGCTTTTAGCGGCGGGGTAATGCCCGCCGCTATTGTGTCTACCTTTAGCGGCGGTCAAACACCGCCGCTATAGACAATCAATCAAAACAGCTAATTGTACTTGTAGCGGCGGGCAATAAGCGCCGCTATAGGGTATCATTTAAAAGAAAGATGTTAGCAAGTGCACTTTATGTCATTTCAGATATGTTAACAACTGTTATACACATATTTCCTGACCTGAGTATTAACGATATCCTCATACCCAATATTAATGTCAGCAACAAGAACCTAGCACAAATTTTGAGGAAAAAAGCGATGAGCTCCAGATAAACAAAATCTTGCACCAATATGGTGAAAACGAAATGAAATGTCATGGGAATGACAATGAGAGAGACTAAAAGAGAAACCTGAGAAATAACAAGAAGTTGTTCATCTACCGATTCAGCCATTGCGTGCAGATGCTTGTCCAGCAGTTTGACTGGAGCATCAAATTCATAATCCTTTCCATACTGGAGATGAGCAAAAATAAAATAAAAAACAAGAGTTAAGAATTAACATAAAAATCCCTCTTATAGGCAGAAGCATAGAATTTACTATGTTAGGATCTCACATCTGCATTAGGGAATCATAAATAGGTTTCACACCCTTAAAACTTTATACATAGCTCATTAACCAAGAGAAATTTATCTTATCTTCTTCTTCTTCTTCTTCTTCTTCTTCTTCTTCTTAAATAAGAAAATACAATGTTATTCTATAGACAAAGGATATGGCAATTTTTCAAAAGTAAATACATAAATAAATTATTCAATATTCACAGATTACATGATTCACACAATGTGCAACACGGAACAGGAGAAAATAGGACCTCAGCTTCTATAGTGTCTCTGCATCCCTTCCGCAATCAGTATGTTAATTTGACAGGGGACACAGTTTTGTATTGGGTTTTACTAACGTATGCCCTTAGGGCATACGTTAGTAAACCATTTTAGGAAATTTTTTGTGGAAAAATGAAAAAGTAACTAACTGATATGACAGTTTTTTCAATCTCCCATAAAAATTTTCCTAAAATTGATGGTTAATGTATGCCCTATTACACTTTTTGAGTTACACTAGCAATTGCAAGCACATCCCTGAGTGCCACAGTGACACCAGTTCTGATCAGCTGAACATTGCACCTGATATGACTAGGCAGACAAATTTAACCTAACAACATCAGGTTGAATTTTCAGCAATTCACTTGTTACCTAGGAATAGGGTTGCACATCCGCATAAGGATGCAACTCTACTGAACAGGAGAACAAACGGATTCCAAAATCTTAAAAAAATGCTAACAGAGGATAAATTAGCAGAGCAAAGAGTGGAAGGAGGAATCAAAACATAAAAGGATCACAATGTGGGCAACACTGCTGATGATTTCATTATGACCATTTATATAGTTGATACTGTACGCTGTTACAGAATCCAATCTCATTATAAAACTGAGCAGCTCATGCTTCTCAAACTATCTAACCTATGAACATAAGTTTTAGAGCCCCATCAAGCAGAAAGTATTGGACAAGCAAAAGAAAAGAACACATAAGTGCATCCAAATGCATTTATAACCAAAGAATGATTCAACGAATTCTCTGATAAAGCAACTCAGAAATTAACAAAGAGAAAAGAAATAGAGAAAAAAGAAAAGAGAGAGAAAGCAATAATGTAGAGAGCTTAAATACACACCTCAGAACGCAGATATGGAACAGATACAGAGGTAAAAACAAATCCAGCAATAATGTAATAAGAAGGAGGTCTGCCCCTAATGTGTGCTGGGATGAGCCGCTTGTGAGTAGTGAGCTTTATGTTGAATTCGAGTACCTTGGAATCACGGAGAACTTTTACCAAGGCATAATCCCCAGTGTATTTCTGAGATACAAGATAACTAAAACCAATGCGCTCTCCTTGCCTGAATGGAACTAAAAAGAGGGAAAAAGCAAGAGTTAATAGGTCTTTCCAAGAGACTATTAAATTCTAAAAAAAAAAAAAAAAACCCTTCAGTGACCCATGGAAGGTCATAGGTCTTTACAAGAGACTTATCAAATTCAAAACAAAATCTTCAGTAATTCATGGAAGGTCTTGGTTCATTGAAAAATTTTGGGCCACACTAAAGAGAATGACAATTATCTACAAAGGAGTGACCACACCACCTCCAGATGACCCTTATACAAGAGAGCATGAGGTACAAAAGCACTTCAGACAAGCTTCAAATCTTATTATCATCTACACTTTAACACAATCATCAGGGATCAAGTACAGGAGTTTTTTTGTAGAGAATAGAAACTGTTACTTTCTCTGACTAACAACTCAATAATGCACTTTCTTTCTCAGTCATCCTCAGATCTATGAGTAGCATTTAATTTAATCAGAAGACTCCACAGTTGAGCAGCATCTCAATCAGCTGCCCTTGTTTAGCCATGGGCTGAAGCTAAGCTTCTGCAAATGTTCAAATTCTTCTTCTGTTTTTCACTTATCCAAAAAAAGTCTACTTTCTATGGCTGCCAACAATCAACCTCTTAATTACACATGCTTCCTATTTTACCTATTAAGTATTAGCATCTCCAACTTACAAGAGAAAAAATTTATGACATGAGTCACTTTTCTACTGGTAAGTTAAACACACTCAAATACCCAATGGATCTTGAACCCCACAATCTCACCCTTCACCTTGCTCCAACAGGTGGAAGAGGTGCTTTTTGAATTAGATCTCATTCACTTTTTATAGGTGTCACTCTTTTGACACCCACATAAGTCTTGTCTCCAAATGACCATAAATAAATGTTAAACACGCAGAAATACTTTTAAAAATGTCAACTTATACGAGATTTTATAGAAGGATATCATAGTAAGTTAATCATTCCTCGGAGTAAATGTTTCTTAAGACTGATCACTTACACATGAAAAACATACAGTACATGGTAGTAGCAACAAACTTTTGAGCTTAAATAATTACCAACAAGTGTGTATGTGTGTGTTTGTTGTTGGGGGTGGGGGGGGGGGGGGTTTGTTTACCTGTTCCGTCATTAGCAATATTAATCCCATCAAAGCTAAGGATAACATCAGATGGCTTCAGAACCTGAGATTCAGGAGCTGTAGGTTCAATTCTTCTGATACGGACACCCTTCTGATCAGATTGCATCCCCATTGCTATGCGTAGATCAGGATTTTCCATCTTCTGCCACTCAACTCCAAGAATTGGGAACCCTGACAGATTTCAAATGAACATAAGATTATACAAAGGATGTGAAAATCAAGACAATTATTCTAACAAACAAACAACCTCAACATTCAGCTATTCTCCCCATTCTACAATTGCTGATCAGATGTGCAAGAGAGGACAATATATAGATACATAAGCTCTAAAAGGTTATAAATAATATATCTGCACTGACTTTCTTCTTTGTTATATTATTCTGGGTCTTTTATTTTCAGGGGGAACAAGGGTTGAAAAAAGTAGAACTACACTCTTAACATACCTGTATATGCCCCATTCTTCTCATAATCTTTAATGAAGTGCTCAATAACTGGTGTTGGTATGACATAACCAATGTTCTCCACATCTTCATGCTTAAGAGACTGAAATGCAATACCCACACACTTTCCCTTATCATTAAAAGCTGGCCCACCAGAATTTCCAGAGTTTATTGCAGCATCTATCTGGGAAAAAGCATGTCAGAGACGAGGGACAACAAAAAATTTGTCAATAAACAAGTAATATATGATAAGAAACAGTAAGTCTTAACGGAAGATAAGATCAAAATTCTATAACCTGGAGTCCAAGAAGTTCTGTTGATCCATGAACATAAGAAAGTATCTCAATGCGTGACACTACACCACTAGTCACAGAGATTGTGTCACCCCCAATTGGGTAGCCCACTACAGTTACAGCATCTTGGAGTGCAGGCAGATCTCCAAACTCCACAGGTGAAACTCCTTCCCAAAACTCTTCATCACTCACTGTCAGCAACGCTGAGGCATTGCAAAACAGAGGTAGGAAAGATCCCTTTGGATTATATATACATGAATTGGAACTATATCTTTTGCTGAGTTGTTAATACTATTTCTAAAGATGAACTAGAATTAAACAAGACATTAGGATTGCACATGATTGTAGAACCATAAATTGATGAATCATCAACATGTTCTTTCTCTTCTATTTTGGAGCACACCAGCATCTTGTACAAATTCATTTCATCATACATGCAAATTACGATTTCTTCAATATTTTTATACAACTTTTAAGAAATTTTATCAATTACATATAATAACTACAAGATATCTGGTTGGATAAGTAAAAGATATTTGAGTTGATAAAACCATATTTAATAATTCTTCTTCTTCTTCGTTTTTTTTCCCTTTCTATCTTTGATTAATTACTATTTAGATTTCTATTGGTACTATTGCAACCCAAGAACTAACCCTTCATGTCACCCAACAATCTACACATTTAGTTTGAAGCTATTGGCACTTTCTTCCCAATCCAATTCATCAAAATCCATCACGAATGTAGTCATGTTTCTCAAAAAAAGCAACTTCACACCCGTACACACTATCCCTTTGTTTGCAAAAATGAATGGAAAGCTTAAAAAGACAACCATTTGCATAAAACCAGATACCGAATTAGTTCAAACTAACTAAAAAACAAACTTTTCCATACCAATATTTCATTATGTCTTAAACACACCACCCTTTGTTTGCAACAACAAAACATAAATGCTAAAAATCCAAACATTCTCAGTTTCTCACTATACTCGGATACTAAATCACCTCAGACTAACTTAAAAACCAAACTTTCTCATACCATTAACACATTCAATCCCAAACACTAACCTTTGGCTTGCAACAACCGAATGGAAAACTTAAAGGCCATGCATTTTCCCAAAAAACCAGACACCAAATTAGCTCAAACTAATTAAAAAACCAAACCTTCTCATACCAACATCACATTCATTCCCAAGAACACAAACCCTTCAGAAAACCCAGATACCAAATTAGCTCAAACTAACAAAAAAAAAAAAAAAACATTCACGTACCAATCTCACATTGAGTCCCAAACACACCAACCCTCTACTTGCAAAACTGAATGGAAAGCCCAACATTTTTCACCAAACCCAGATACCAAATTGGCTCAAAACATAAAAACCCCAAACTTTCCCATAACAATATCACATTCAGTCCCAAAAACTAAACTCTTCATTTGAAAAAACTAGATGAAAAGAAAAACATTCTTCACCAATCTCAGATACCAAATAAGCTCAAACTACCTAAAAAACCAAACTTTCCCATAACAACATCACATTCAATTCCTTACACACTAACCCTTTAATTGCAAAAAAACTCGATGCAATGCCAAACAATTTTCCAAAACCCAAATAACAAATTAGCTCAAACTAACTACAAAACCAAACTTTCTCATACCAACATCATATTTGGTCCCATACATATTAACCCTTTTCATTTTCACTAACTGGATGCAAAGCCAAACATTTCCAAAAAAACCCAGATACCAAATTAGTTCAAATTAACTATAAAACCAATCTTTCCCAAACCAATTTCACATTCAGTCCCAAAAACACTCTCCCTTTCATTTGCACTAACTGGATGCAAAGCCAAACATTTCCTCAAAACCCCGATACCAAATTAGCTCAAACTAAACCAACATCACAATAATTCCCATACACACTAACCCTTTATTTGCAAAAACTCAAAGAAAAACGAAAACCAAACAATTTTCACCAAAACCCAGATAACAAAATCAGCTCAAAACAGCCAAAAAAAAAAAAAGCATAAAATGTATCCCATACCAATATCACATTCAGTCCCAATAGCCAACACAGTAGCCAGGTACTTGGTATCCGAACCCCGCTTCTTCAACTTCACCTGGGTATGGTGCTCCACAGAATGCGCATTGGTCAAGACTCTCCTTCCTCCGATGATAAACCCACTGCTACTCGAGCTGTACTGCCTCTTCCTCTGCCACATCAGCGAGAAATTCGGCTCCGTGTGAACGCAAAACACCTTCACCACCGCGTCCATCGAAGGCACCACCTTGACCACCGTCTCCAAAACGCCAACCCCGTCCGACGTCGTAGCAGCTATCGCTGTTGCTGCTGTATTGGTCGTCGTAGAGTGGGTGAAGTCGCCGTTTTGGTCAGCGTGCCTTGAGCCGCGGCGTTCGGGTGAAGCCGCTATGTTTGGGCGCAGGTTCTTGCGCGGACGGGCCCCACCGCCGCGCCCTCTGGTGGGGGAGGATGAGGGGTTGTTTGGGTCGGTGGTACCGGGTTCGGTGGTTGGGATTGGAACGATGTCGTTTGGTGATGTTGCTGTGCTTAGGTTTTGGGGTTTATGATGACCCCGTTTTCGTTTCATATTGCTTTTTTTTGGAGAGAAAGGGATAAAAATGAGTTTCCACTTTCCAAATGGGCTTGTAAGTTGTAGACTTTAGAGGGATTTTTGGTACTGTTTTATTTAAATAGGGTGATTGTTTTGGTTAAGTTTGCAGAATTTGTTTCTTTTGTAATAAAGAGAGAAAAAGATTAGGGGAGAGATAACGGGCTTGTGAGGAAGAAGTCCAAAAACCCAAGATCAAGGATCAAACAGTTGTGGACCTTGTGGAGGTTAGAACCTTGGACGGGACCCTAGAAAGCTACATGCCCCGTGTGTAAACCACTAAGGTAACTTCCGTTTACAAACATAATTTACCTATATTAATATATAGTTGTAGATTTCACTAAATATTTTATAAATAAAATATTTAATATAAATAGTAATATTTAATATTTTTAGTAATATTAGTCAGATTTTGGCTTTGGAGGGAAAAAAACTATAAGTGAAACACATTAGGAGGGAAACAAATTTTTGGGAAATTTTGGGTGGGAAAAATAAAAAGAAGACAGATTTATTTTGAGGAAAAAAATAAAAATAAAAGAAGACAATGTTTAATTAATTACCATTTTGTTATGCATTTTGTAATTTTACATGAATCAAACACATCTATATATCTAAGTGAGTTAATGAGTACAAAATATTAAGAATCTAATATTAATGAGCAATGAAATAAATTTTAAAAACAAAAAACAATCACATATACTCAATAAAATTCACTATACAACTTTCTCAACAAAAATATATATATATATATATATAAAAATATAGGGCTGGGTTCAAGTTACACCTGATATAACTCTAAAAAATGTTACACCACCAACTAACTTATTATTGAATTCATATTTTGAAAATCCAACCGTTGGATTACATGTTCTATATGTTCTTAACATGCATGCTAATTTTCATGTCAATCGGGTGTAATTTACCATTTGATCTTTAAACTCATCTTTTATGCGTTATTTTAAACTACAAAAACTTGAATTTAAACAATTTATTGATAACATGGCCATTAATCGTTGATCACCTTGAAATTTTGTAAACATGAAAAATATATGAAGATAATGCAATCTAACGGTAAACTTGTCAGAATTCACATTGAATTAAAAAATATAGGGTTGGGTTTAAGTTACACCTGATGTAACTCTAAAAAATATTACACCAACCAATAACTTATTGTTGAATTCATATTTTGAAAATCCAACTGTTGGATCACATTTTCTATACATTCTCAACGTGCTTACCAATTTTCATGCCAATCGGATGTAATTTACCATTTGATATTTAAACTCATCTTTTATGCGTTATTTTAAACTACAAGAACTTGAATTTAAACAATTGATTGATAACATGACTATTAATCTTTAATCACCTTGAAATTTTGTAAGCATTAAAAATATATGAAGATAATGCAATCTAACGGTAGATTTGTCAAAATTCACATCGAATTAAGAAATATAGGGTTAGGTTCAAGTTACACTTGATGTAACTCTAAAAAATGTTACACCAACCAATAACTTATTGTTGAATTCATATTTTGTAAATCCAACTGTTGGATCACATTTTATATATGTTCTTAACATGCATGCCAATTTTCATGCCAATCGGATATAATTTACTATTTGATCTTTAAACTCATCTTTTATGCGTTATTTTAAATTACAAGAACTTGAATTTAAACAATTGATTGATGACATGACTATTAATCTTTGATCACCTTGAAATTTTGTAAGCATGAAAAACATATGAAAATAATGCAATCTAACGGTTGATTTGTCAAAATTCACATCGAATTAAGAAATATAGGGTTAGGTTCAAGTTACACTTGATGTGACTCTAAAAAATGTTACACCAACCAATAACTTATTGTTGAATTCATATTTTGAAAATCCAACCGTTGGATTACATTTTCTATATTCTCTTAACTTGCATACCAATTTTCATGCCAATCGGATGTAATTTACCATTTGATCTTTAAACTCATCTTTTATGCGTTATTTTAAACTACAAGAACTTGAATTTAAACAATTGATTGATGACATGACTATTAATATTTGATATCCTTGAAATTTTGTAGGCATGAAAAATATATGAAGATAATGTAATCTAACGGTAGATTTGTCAAAATTCACATCGAATTAAGAAATATAGGGTTAGGTTCAAGTTACACTTGATGTAATTCTAAAAAATGTTACACCAACCATTAACTTATTGTTGAATTCATATTTTGAAAATCCAACCGTTGGATCACATTTTATATATGTTCTTAACATGCATGCCAATTTTCATGCCAATCGGATATAATTTACCATTTGATCTTTAAACTCATCTTTTATGCGTTATTTTAAATTACAAGAACTTGAATTTAAACAATTGTTTGATGACATGACTATTAATCTTTGATCACCTTGAAATTTTGTAAGCATGAAAAACATATGAAGATAATGCAATCTAACGGTTGATTTGTCAAAATTCACATCGAATTAAGAAATATAGGGTTAGGTTCAAGTTACACTTGATGTGACTCTAAAAAATGTTACACCAACCAATAACTTATTGTTGAATTCATATTTTGAAAATCCAACCGTTGGATCACATTTTCTATATTCTCTTAACTTGCATACCAATTTTCATGCCAATCGGATGTAATTTACCATTTGATCTTTAAACTCATCTTTTATGCGTTATTTTAAACTACAAGAACTTGAATTTAAACAATTGATTGATGACATGACTATTAATATTTGATATCCTTGAAATTTTGTAGGCATGAAAAATATATGAAGATAATGTAATCTAACGGTAGATTTGTCAAAATTCACATCGAATTAAGAAATATAGGGTTAGGTTCAAGTTACACTTGATGTAATTCTAAAAAATGTTACACCAACCATTAACTTATTGTTGAATTCATATTTTGAAAATCCAACCGTTGGATCACATTTTCTATATGTTCTTAACATACATGCCAATTTTCATGCCAATCAGATGCAATTTACCATTTGATCTTTAAACTCATCTTTTATGCGTTATTTTAAACTACAAGAACTTGAATTTAAACAATTGATTGATGACATGACTATTAATATTTGATATCCTTGAAATTTTGTAGGCATGAAAAATATATGAAGATAATGTAATCTAACGGTAGATTTGTCAAAATTCACATCGAATTAAGAAATATAGGGTTAGGTTCAAGTTACACTTGATGTAACTCTAAAAAATATTACACCAACCATTAACTTATTGTTGAATTCATATTTTGAAAATCCGACCGTCGGATCACATTTTCTATATGTTCTTAACATGCATGCCAATTTTCATGCCAATCAGATGTAATTTACCATTTGATCTTTAAACTCATCTTTTATGCGTTATTTCAAACTACAAGAACTTGAATTTAAACAATTGATTGATGACATGACTATTAATATTTGATATCCTTGAAATTTTGTAGGCATAAAAAATATATGAAGATAATGTAATCTAATGGTAGATTTGTCAAAATTCACATCGAATTAAGAAATATAGGGTTAGGTTCAAGGTACACTTGATGTAACTCTAAAAAATGTTACACCAACCATTAACTTATTGTTGAATTCATATTTTGAAAATCCAACCGTCGGATCACATTTTCTATATGTTCTTAACATGCATGCCAATTTTCATGCCAATCAGATGTAATTTACCATTTGATCTTTAAACTCATCTTTTATGCGTTATTTTAAACTACAAGAACTTGAATTTAAACAATTGATAGATGACATGACTATTAATCTTTGATCACCTTGAAATTTTGTAAGCATGAAAAATATATGAAGATAATGCAATCTAACGGTAGATTTGTCAAAATTCACATCGAATTAAGAAATATAGGGTTAGGTTCAAGTTACACTTGATGTGACTCTAAAAAATGTTACATCAACCAATAACTTATTGTTGAATTCATATTTTGAAAATCCAACCGTTGGATCACATTTTCTATATGTTCTTAACATGCATGCCAAGTTTCATGCCAATCGGATGTAATTTACCATTTGATCTATAAACTCATCTTTTATGCGTTATTTTAAACTACAAGAACTTGAATTTAAACAATTGACTGATGACATGACTATTAATCTTTAATCACTTTGAAATTTTGTAAGCATGAAACATATGTGAAGATAATGTAATCTAACGATATATTTGTCAAAATTCACATCGAATTAAGAAATATAGGGTTAGGTTCAAGTTACACTTGATGTAATTCTAAAAAATGTTACACCTACTAATAACTTATTGTTGAATTCATATTTTGAAAATCCAACCGTTGGATCACATTTTCTATATGTTCTTAACATGCATGCCAATTTTCATGCCAATCAGATGTAATTTACACTTTGATCTTCAATTAGGATGGTGAAAAAAATAGAGAAAAATTTTGGGGCTGGGAAATTTAAAGGTCTGTTGCGGCGGTTCAACCCGCCGCAAAAAGGATCCCTATTGCGGCGGTTTTATGTCCCGCCGCTATAGGACGCCGCAAAAAACCCTACATATAGCGGCGGGGTTTTTGGAGTGCCGCTATAGCTCTGTTACCGCTGTTAAAATAGGTCTATTGCGGCGGTTTTATGTCCCGCCGCTATAGGACGCCGCAAAAAACCCTACCTATAGCGGCGGTAACAAAAAACGCCGCAATAGATCTCATGTATAGCGGCGGGCCAAAAATGTGCCGCAATAGGCGACATATAGCGGCAGTTTTTGCAACCGCCGCAATAGGCCCGCCGCAACTGCTCGTTTTTCTTGTAGTGACATTTCCAATTAGAGAAATACCTAGGTGTGATGAGAATTATGTATTTGTCTGTGAAATAAAAAATATTTTAATAAATAAAACCCAGAAAAGTGAGTGTGTGCTCAGAGGAAACATAGGTTAGACAACCCCATGACTTGGAGAACACAAATTGGACAATCGGGGTAGGACAAGCTTATTAAGATTGTTGTAGCATTTTAATATTACACAATTAAAATGAATAAATATGACAATTTTGTTTTGAGAAAATATAATTATGATAACTTAAATGTAAAAATATGAGTTAATGTGAAAAATTAAGAGTTAGTCAAATGTTTAATCTCATACTGAAAAAGAAAGAGACCATTTTATTGTTTTTAACCGTGGAGATTAATGGGGAGATGCCAAAAATTGGAGTTGAAGATATGCACGAATTTTCTTAAATAGAGTTAACCAAATAGTGTTGAGAGTCATTTTCATGTCACGTGCATTACTTGGGCTGTTTTTTCAATTAGCAAAACGACACACCGTTTGGGAGGTCTAAACTTCATCTTCTTTCTTTCTTTTAAAACATCAAATTAAGCTTCAACTTCAAGCTCTATTTAGATTACAAAAAGATAAAAAAGCTAGCTAGGAAACTCTTCTCACATTAACCCGCTAGACTAGATTAGACTACAGAAATCTAGCTTAAATTCATAAGTTAATTAAAATGCATTACTCAACCCAGTTTCACTTTTCTTCATCAATTTTCTTTGATGATGAAGATGAAACTTCTGGCTGCTTCTTTGGAGAATTCTTTTACGCTTCTATTTGTTGTCTGAAGTGTTGAACCAAAATCCAATCAAATGCACCCCAACACTATAAGCTCATGAGAGCAAAAATGTGATAACTTTTTCTTGACCAATGCTTCCCATGTAATATGCATCACATTTGCAGACTTGGCGCTAGACAAGAACTAGAACATTACACATCCAGGAATCAACTTCATAATTGTGCTTGATACAGAACAAACAAACCAAGAAAAATGTAACGAAATCAAACAAAGAAAGATTGGAATCCTTCGAAATTCAGCTTTCAAAAGAAACATTTTCCTTTCATGGTGTTTAAATAATCTCAGCCCAGTTTATATCCGTTAAAGCGTAGTAAGATCCCAAATTCACACTTCGATTACAGGACAAGTAAACTTTACCTAAGTAGAGGACAAGTATACTCTACTTTAACCCAAAGCCTAGCCTCGACTTACAAGCAAGTCGATCTCCCCCACATTTCACATTCCAACTACATTGCCATAAAGTTGAACAGCTTGTAACCCCTCCAGACGCTTGACAACATCCTTCATGGTAGGACGCTTATCAGTTCCCTTTGAATGCAGCGCATGGCAAGCTCAGTTATCATTATTCCATCAGAAGCATAAAAGCCAGGGTCTTCAACAAGGCTTTCATAATGCACAAGATAACGATTAGGCCTATACTGCCTCCAGGCCCAACGGTAAACCAAAGTAGTCTTCAGAATATTTTCCCTGTCCACAATTCTTTTTGTTATTAGCCCGAGGAGAACAACGCCAAAAGGGAAGACATCGTGGTAGGTTACCTCAAATCCACCTTCCTCTGGTCCACCTGACAAGCACAATAATCAATTTGCAGTGAGTAAGAAATACTAAAAAAAACACAAATTTTCTAGGTAAATCCATTAGTGTAAGCCGTTAGAGGCTCTTATCATAATGCAGTTATAGCTCGTCAAAACATGATGAATGCTTTACATTGTGTACAGCCTGGTCGATAATGAAGTTGTCCAACTTCTACAGCATAAAAATTAAGAGAGAAGAAAAGAAAGAAAATAGAATACTAATACTAGATGAACAAATCTAAAAGCATGCATTGAATTGAAAACATATAAGTAACTTCAAGCCTCAATACCTAAGGGAAAGGATTCTGGATCATCATAGACAACAGTCAACAATTTCTCTTAGAGGTGAATCAGCTTACCAAGAATACCTCCACTCATGGTTGAAAATTCAAATATCTTTGGGTTGCAATCCTAAACATCACATTAAAAAATCAAGTATAAAGCAAAAAAAAGAGTAAAAAGAGGGAAAAAGATGGATTTACTGATAGCTATCAAGAGTCAATTACTGAACTTGATCAAGAATTATATAAGCTGCGTTAATGTTGCGCACTAAATAAGGCTTTTTTGGATCATGAAGAAATTCAAGTGCACGAGCAAATCCAAGGGCCACTTTAATCCTTTGAAGCCAAGTAAGACTACCTAAACACAAACATAAGGAATTTAATGACAGTACTAACAATTTATCTACAAAAGTAATGATTCATAATTATAGCTTCACCATCAAATTTTAACATATCTAGATAAATGACAACCAATTCACTACGTTCCAACAAAAGTCCAATGTATTTACCATATTACAACTGAATCACTTGTGACCTCAAAATAAGTATAGGTTTTTTCTTTAAAAAACAAACCCCCACCCCCCCAAAAAAAATAAATCTTACACCACCAGTTGGACCATCCCATGTTTTCCAAGATGCTTCATCCATAATATAAATCCACATTCAAGCTTTAAAAAAATGACAATTAATAGATTTTAAAGTAAAGCGGGAACATGGAGAGAAGTTAAAATATAAAATTAGAGTGGATTTGTAGTACATTTCAAATGCCAATTATTTTTAATTGGTAAGCTACTCACACACTCAATGGGTCATGAACCCACAACTTCACCCTCCACATAGCAGTTGTAAAGAGAGGAGGTGGTAATTGAGCTAGAGTTCATTGGTAATTTTAGGATATGCTATTTTCAAAAATCAAGATATGGTAACAGTCAAGCGCCCCACCAAAATTATATTTAGTTTTATACCAATAGATTTTAATTGAAATGGAACTTCTCCTATAACAATGGATTGGGTACAAATGAGACATTTAGATGGAGCCAATCTTATAGCAAAAAAATAGAACGACAATAGTAATACCTTATTACCTGTGGTAGCCAAGTTATGAACAGTATCCAAAGGATTGAGGTCATAAACAACAGCTTCAAGGTAAAGTCTATTACAAAAGCCTAACAAATTTACCACATTTGGATGTTGTTTTGCACTTGGTTGTGTTAAAAACATTACTTCTTCCTGTCACAAATCATGTAAAAAAATGATCACTTTCAAATGCGAAAACAGGTTAGCCAAGAAAAAAGAAACACAAAAAATAATTGCAAGAACTTAATTAAGTAAAAAACATATACACTTTAAGACTTTCATTTGTGTTGAGATAACACGATGAAAGGAAGCCAGCCATGTCGGATTGTAGAGTATAATCCCAAATCTTCACAGTGACAACCCAATCTTCAAAAGTAAGCCAGCCATGTCGGATTGTCCCACTGTACAGTTTGCTAAATAAGGTTTCTCCAATCAAATTTTTTTCATTAGAATTGTCAGTCATATCTGCCAATCCTTCCATTGAATATAAGAACAGCTTGCGAGATCCTACCCACCACAAATAGAGTTCCTTCAATTATCATGACAACATTTGTGTAATGAATAAAAACAGAGAGAGAAAGAAAGAAAGAATGTAGATACCGATGAAAGGAAGAGATTTATGGACAGGCAAAACGCAGGGTGGAGCGAGACGTTGACGTTGTAAAACTTGCTCTCTATGTTCAAGTAAAGCCTTATTGAAGAAAAAGGGTTTCCTGCTTTTCACTTCCATTCTTCTCAGAAACAAACACAACACAACACAAAACACTAGTTCTTCAAATTTCTCTTCCCTCGCTCCATAGTCCTTCCTATCACTCAATATTTCCCTACCTTTGCTCGAAATTTTTTTATGATAAAAACAAGTTGAGGGAGAGAGTGTCATCTCTAATAGCCCCGTATGCGCACACACGGGTATTTTTAAGCCGAAGCCCAGGCCCATCTCATTAATTGGCGAGAACAAACCCAAGTGTTTTTAGAGGCTGTAGAAATGCAAATGTTACCCGCTAAATTTGACTGAAATTCATTTATATGCTTTGACTTTACTTTTATTTAATTGAGTTATTTAAATTTTAAATTTATTCAATTAAGGTTTTTTGCTCAATTTTCTTAAAAAAATTTCTATTTAGTGTGTAATTAACAAATGAAAATTGATTTTTTGAAAAAATATTCTCACATAAAAATCTATAAATTTTTTTTTATAAGTTTCTGTCATTGCTCCCTCTCTCCCCCCCAACCCAGTTTCACTTTTCTTCATCATTTTTCTTTGACGATGAAGATGAAACTTCTGGTTGCTTCTTTGGAGAATAGTTTTTGGTGCAAATTTTGTGTACTGATCTCTTTGACTAAAAATTAGCTGAGATACCAAACCTAAATTGCCTATTTAAATGATTTTTTTATTTATTTATAAGAAGACAGTAAAAGATAACAACATTACATCATAAGTCACAACAAACTCAACCATATAAGGAGTTTTCTCTATCCAAATTACATAACCAACAACTTGCCTAGCATATTGTGCCAACAAATGAGTAGAGCGATTACCCTATCAAAGAATATGCGATACCATTGCCCTCCAAAATTCTTGCAATTTCAGTCTAATCCCTCAAAAAAAAATTTTTTTTTTTTTTTTTTTGAGAAACTAATTCAATTAGAGTGCTTAAATGATTATTAAAATTTCACAATACGCGATTGATAGAAAGTAAGTACTAATGTAAATTCAACTATAGAAGCGCACGGTGAAACAAAACATTCAAGCATTCTAGCCTCATTTTATCTTCTGTAAATCGCACCTCCATTCTCATTTCTCAGCAATAAAGAATACCCTAATTCTTCAAATATCTATTCCCTTGCTTCTATTAACCCAAACCATTTAATGTATACAAAACTCCATTGAAATCTCCACCAAAAAAAAAAAAAAAAAAAAAAACAACTCCACTGCCTCTTGTTATTCAACAAAGTTAAGTTTGAGAGCAAAATCATATTTTCTCATTCCTAAACTATTGAAATGCATGATCAATCCCAATTTTAAAAATACCCTTATGCTGAATTCTAGGGAAAATTACACTTTACCACCCTAAATTATGCACTAAATTACACTTTGCACCATAAACTATCACACTTTACACCCTCGGTGTTACTTTTGTTGTTATGTTTAACAGAATGCTACTGCACATGACAAGCACATGCATCTTCCTTAGGTGGAATAAACTTAAAAGACTAAAATACTCTTCTTCAAAATCAATTAAAACTAAAGCCAATTTATTTCACATCTCTCTCCTTGTCTCACATTTGTGCAGCCTCTTCCACAAATCCAGATATTTAGTACTGCACGAAAAGTTCCAGATTATGTCCGTGGCCAAAACGGCTAGCTTCCACATAATAAGATGTAGGTTATAACTCCAGTGCTCCATATATCTTCTTGCTTCTAGACTATACGACTATGTAGGACTTCAGGTGCAATAGAGTATGCACTTCCAACAATATGTTTAAGTCCTTCATCTGCACGTAACACCCATATATTGGACAAATAAATTAAAACAAAAACAATAAGCACTTTCAGCCTTCTTCAAAAAGTACCCTCTTTTGTCGTGGTCATTGAAGATTGTTGAGACTACAACTACTCCATTACAGTTTTCCATCTCAACTTGATCTGAATTTGAACACAATTCAAACAGACTTGTATTAGTTATATCAAGAAAAAATAGAATTTTTTCTATGAATTGTGTTCCATGAATTCTGTTATACTAAGACCAAAAACGTACAACAAAGACAAAGAAAACATCGAAGTAGAAATATAATTTTGGGGGTCTTGTGCGTTTTGATAGTTCATGGGGTGAAACATAATCAAGGTGATAGTTTTGGGCGAAAAAGTGTAATCTGACCTTAATTGTATGAATTTTTTCTAATAAAAGCAATTTTAAAAAATCAAATACTGGGTTGTTTTGTTTGGTTATTTAATAAGAGGACTTAATTGAATAAAGTTAAAAATTAGAAGATAGAATTGAACAAACTTAAAGTTACAAAAGTGAATTGGATTTTTTTTTTTTTAAGAAAAAAAGAAAAAAAAAAAAGAAAAGAAAAGTAAAGTAAAGTAAAGTTTTTCTTGAAAGAAAAGGTAAATTTTGTAATTTAGCCTGCTAGTTTTAACATGCCTTAATCTACAAGTAAATTTGGTATATATAGCCAATAATGGTTCAGACTAAAAATAAAAAATGAAATATGAGAAAGAATGAAAAGGTGATTTTGATAATCAAAAGTTAGAATGGAGTCATTTGAATTTTGGAATCAAGCTTCAATTGATAAATTGAAAATGGTACAAACAACGTGCACAGTTCTCCTCAATGATTAAATACAACACAGGGAAATTAAAAAAAAAAAAAGATGATGAATGTTCAAGAAGAAATAACCAACCACTGAATAGTTACAATCTATCTCTTTTTTTTCTTTTTTTCTTTTTTGGGGAATAAGTAATAAAGAATTGACACAGGAGCATAACCAAAAGTTTTTTCAATATTTTATTTTAAATTTTTAGTGGATAATTTCAATGTGGATAATTTCATATTGTAACGCAGTTATTTGTTTAGTTTGAATTAGTATTTGAGTTTGGTTAGGATTAGTTGTTAATCTAGGTGGGAAGCCTAGGTTATACTGCATCAAGAATTCTATTAAAGAAAATGAAAGCTCAAACCAGAGCCTACTACCAAATTACAATTGTAGATTTAAAAGTGATCCATGAAATCTGGTAATAGTTACAAAGATGAACAGCCTTAATGATATGACAAATCTGGGGTAGGCAATTTCGAACATTACTACCAACAGGAGAAGACCAGGCAGTAGAGATCATTTGTAATACTAATAGTCCTCCTCCGTAGCCCGTAGGTGTTGGATTTAAAACTAAATCTAGAATTTCCCTCTTATGTAGTGAAGTGCAGGATCATTGTTAGTTGATGATATTCCCAGAAGGCCGGTATTAGCTATTAACTTCATACGTGCTTGAAAATGAGAGTTAAAGATTCGCTAAATGCATGGACATTAAAGGCAATCAAGAAACAAGCTGCATGTTATGTAGAATCAATTTAAATTGAAGAGAAGAATTGATGAAGAGTTTTTTTTTTCTTTGAGAAAAATTGATGAAGAGTTATTTAATTAATATCCACCTTACCTTTTTTTTTTTTTTTTTTTTTTTTTTTTATAAACAGCAACGTCATTAAACTAAAAAGGATTACAAGGGGAATAATCGACCTTACAAACAGACTCGACGATAAAGAGTTATTTATTGCTACTCTATACCGTAGAAAAACATAAGCCATTCTCAAACTGTTGATATTGGAAGTTCACAATCAAAGTCTCAAGCTTCTCTTTTTGATTACTTAATTTTAAACCACTATAATTACATCTGTGTCTTCTTTTGCGGGTGATCAATGGGCCATTAGCTATTATCTGGTTCACCATCATTTAGTCTAGTGCATCTTAAATCACTTGTTCAGATTAAGCATTTGTAGCCTAATCTAAAGTGATATCTTGGATGTCCAATGGCTACATGTTTGCTTCTGCCTGCTAAACAATTGGAATCCTTGTTGTCGTGATTACCCTGCAATTTTTTTTAATGAATGAAAAATTCTATTAAAAAAAACTAGATATACGACTATAGTTCAATGAATCCATAAGAATCACAAGTGAAAGCTAACGTCCTAACAAATTTAACTCCATATACAAATTGTTGGAAGAAGAGTTGTAAGCCTGCATGCCCTTTTGTTTTATCCACTAATGGCTTATCTAAAGAGTAGTTTGCTCAAAGCTCAATTGAACTAGTTTACTTGAGTCATTAAACCCTTTAGTATTTCTTGTTCTTTTGGATACAGAATGCGGACACTCATTTCAACTGAGAATTCCGTATGATTGTTATATACTCTTACTAAAAACAATAATGCCATCCAAGGGAGGAGGAAATAAGAAAAACCTTCTTTTAAGATTTTGCTCATTGGGATGAGATAACTCAGTACGTAGGAGTTGCTAACTTTGGTGTGTGGGGGTACAAGCTACTTATAAAACAAAAACCTTCTTTTAAGATTTCACTCATTTGCAAAAATATGCATCACAACACACATAAGGTATCAAACATGGTGAGTAAATTGAGTGAAATTATCTAGAGAAACACATGTAACTTAAAAATCACCATAACGTATCACAACACACATGAGGTATCTAGCTCGTCCCACCGAATTTTTAAAGCAAACAATTATCTGAAGATTTCTCATCATATCCATAGCAAGTATTTAAGAAGTATGGGATGACATGCATATGTATGTATAAATGATTCTCCCTTAAAAAAAATATTAAAAAAAAAAAAAATCCCCCATTATGAACACAAAAGTTTGCTAAACAAAACCATTTTGGGAAAAATTCCCAAATTAGCAAATACTTCTTACCTTAATGTCTCACTAGGTAGCCAACACCAGCGTGCTCCAAAACCCACTAGTTTTTTTCTTTTCTTCTTTCTTTCAATTTTTTTTTTTTTTTTTTTTTTTTGAGAAAGAAACCGATGACTTTTATCGATCGAAGACTGAAAATCAGCTAATACAAAAGATGCAATGTCTGCTGGATAAGACTCCAACCAAATTGAAATAGGAAAACAATGTCCAGCTCTCTGGGCAAGAGCATGAGCTACCGCATTACCCGACCTACAGACATAAGAGAAAGAGGTACTCACAAAGGAGTTTACAATACATAAAATATCTCGTATAAGATGACCACCCGAAGCAAAGTGCCTACCTCCCCATTGAAGGGCTCTCATTACCTGCTCTGAATCCCCTTCAAAAATCACCCTGTCAAGACTAAGTTCCTGAGAAAAAATTGCAGCTCTTCGTGCAGCCAGCAACTCCAACGCTTCCACTGAAGGTGGCTTTCTGATCTTTTCCGCCAAAGCAGCCTTTACCTCGCCTTTAGAATTTCGAACAATCACCCCGACCCCAGCTTCATCAGATTCACCAAACATTGCCCCGTCGAAGTTAATCTTCCAATTTTCTCATGCGGGCGGACTCCAACTCTTAGAAGTAGCTTTACGAACAGGGGGGGAACTGTGCTTCAGAGACTTACAATCACGAATATAATCGCACTGCAAAGCCTGCAATCTGCCCCATATGGGTTCAATGATACATCAATACGCACATCAACACATCACACTATTAGACACTATAATAATAACAAAAACATCCTTACCGCTAAATTTTCTGTCATAAGGCCGTGACCAAGATCAGGCCATATTTCTCAAAGGTTTAGATATGGTATTAAGATGGTTCCTACTAACCTCCTATGTTTTCAATTCCTTTGGCAATCCTTACAATATGGAATAAGCACATCAACTTAAGCTACCACTTTATTGAAAATGAAAAGGACTACTCTACGTTCACGTTGATGAGCATAAAGTACCTTGAAAAAATACAGACAAATCAATCAAAAGACTTGAGAGAAAGTTGGAAATCAAAAATCAAAGTACAATTGGTAAAACGCCATGTCCAAGCCCAATCAATTGATCAATAGGTCTCACAGTCTCCTAAAATGTACGGTTGTTTCACTCCTTACTCACTAACCACATCACACATGCCGGCACCAAATTCCACACATTCGAGGAATGCTTTTCAGATCACTTGCACCATCCAAAAAGAAGGGAAGGGATGCTACCTTGTCAAGCAAAACCCAAGGAATCCCAAAAATCATAAACAGTTCACTCCATAAAGCATAAGCAATCTCACAATGGATCAAAAGATGATCTATCATTTCTTCATTGCAATGACACATACAACACCAATTGACTAGATGTAAACCCCTCATACTTCATTCTCTAATTTACTCAACATCGTGCAATCTAAACCAAAATGTGATAATTTTAACCCAATGACAACTCATATCCCCACTCAAGGCAAAAATTCTTAAACCCATCCCCAAAATCCTCAAAATTAAGCCACAACAATTCCCAAAAGTCAGCCCCTCTCTTTGCCCATGTTTCCCAACACCCATAGCAGAACTCTAAATCACCTAAAACATATACCCCAAACATCAAATTCCTTTTCTAATATTCAGATTAAACATTCTCCAAACTCATTTAGTCAATTAAAGTGACTGCGCACAAGGAAAGTACAGATTTTTATTTTTTAAAAGATTTTCTTCAGGTTTATGGTTTGGCCCTACACCCAATAACAAAAATTCAACAACTCTCACCCTATACATAATTATTATAGTTTGAAACACGTCAATTTCATTTCTTGACACAATGGAGAAAATCATCAAAATTCCCTATTCCCCTTCGCCCATAGAGTTTTCAAATTAAGGATTTTTATAAATATAAAAAAATATTTTTTAAAAACAAAATCATGTCAATCAGGTTTTATAATTTAGACCTATAAATTATCAGTCCAAAACATGAATTTGGTACCTATAATTTCAATTAAACTAAAGAGGGAGAAAGACTGACTGACTGACTTACTCCACAGACCACAGTCCTTGCTTGGCAGAAAGTGAGAATCTCTCTTCTCCCAAAATAGTCACCACTTGGAGGCTAGAACCAAAGGAACTGATGTTCATGTTCTGTTGGGGAGAAGGGCATCATTGAGGGGTTGCATGTGTCAGCTTAAAGAAACAAAATATTTTTTTTGCTAAATTATATTTTTTAACCTTCAAAAATTTTGACCTTTTTTTTTTTTTGGTATTAAATATTTTCTTTTATAAATAATTTGATAATTAGAGAGTGGATTTAAACTATAAATTATATTTTTATCAAAACAATCTCACTGTTGCATATGAAGTGTGTCTTCTTATTTATCTTTTCTTAATCTCATCATTTCATCTGAAAATAATGAAAGCAAATAATATTGGAAGTAAAGTTGGTTTAAGTTATACTTTGTGTAACTTTAAGTTATGTTGTATGGGTTAATTTTTTTTCATAGATGGAAAATTTTAAGGTTTAAAAAATCCACCATTGGACTAATTTTTTTTTTTCTTATACTCTACATGCTTTCATAATTTTAAGGTGATTTGAGATCAATAACCAATTAACCATATCATCAATCAAATATTAAAATTACAAAGTCTTGCATTTAAAATTTTGCATAAAAAATGGATTTTAAGATCAAATGGTAAATGGTATCCAATTGATACAAAATTTGGTATGTTTATTAAAAACATAATGAACATGTAATTCAACTGTGAAATTTTTGAAATATTAATCTAATAAAAAGTTATTATGCAGTGTACTAGAGTTACACAATTTATAGTAAGTATAACTTGAACCCACCCCTTGGAAGTAGTATTGAAAAAAAAAAAAAAAAAAAAAAAAAAAAAACTGATTTTGGTAATCAATCATATTCAAAATGAGTCCAAATGTCAAATGCAATCTCTATATATCTACAACTTTCAGTTCCTTTAGTCTTGACAAACAATATATTGACTATAATGAATGTATTGACTAGGTTTTCTACAAAGTTATCTTGACAATGACAATTAAAAGTTTCGAGGATATAATGTAATTTTCTGGTAAGTTTTCCCTTATAAATTTTCATCCTCCCTCTTTGTCTAGTGTGAACTGCATGTGAAGTGCAAGTGTGACAGCTACCATGGATTAATTGACCCGCCAGACCATTCGTCACGCGTACACCAACGCGGCCATTATCATGAATTACAGCTTATATAGTTACACTTCATAGTTCATACATATATCATGGCGTATGAGCTCTGCTTGGGTTTATATGAAGAAAAGCAGTGACATTTGTGGGAAATTATGAGAAAATTCAATACACTCCAAGTTAAGAAGAATCTACCACTTTATTGAATCTTCTACTAAAAGTTCAATAGTTTGCTCATATTCATTTTAACCTATGTAGACTCATTAAGAAGTTCTCACCAAAGAGTTGGGCTTTTTTTTTTATTGCTATGTAATACATGTACCAAATGAATGTTCAAGATAAAACTTAATTGTTTGTCTTATGGGATAAGAAAATTTCCTGAGTACTTCTTATGAAGAAGAAAATTTTCTTTGAATCAGAGATTTTCTCTTCTTCTTCTTGAAGAAAGAATCAGAGCTAATTAGTGAAGAGTTTGGCCTTTCGGGAATAAATATTTTTTGTTATAAAGCACAACAAAATGTAGCCAAAGAAGCTACCTTAATTATTTATTATTTTGTTACATTGAACCAAGTTATTATTATTATTATTTTTGGTGGGCTTACATTAAGTGGATCCGAGGATCTAACCCAAACTGTTTTCAATGGGACAACTAGACAATACCACAAAACTACAAGGTTCTTGACTAAACCAAGTTTATTTTTTGAACACTTATATACAATTATTACAATTACTATATAATAATAAATAAATAAAAACAAGTTCTTTTACTAGTCTACTACATTCATCTTCATATGTGTAGGTTCACTCTAAAAGTTCTTGTAAACCAATCTGGCCTCCTTGAGATAATGATATGTCCAAAAACCAATCCAATCACCAGTCCGCTAGCATATCCCATCACTACCACTTTCTAACTAAATCCTTCCCCAAATGATGATTCTTGACTACGCTCAAAAGTTGGTGTCTCAATTTTTTCACATTTCTTGGACAATGGAAAGCCACAGAATCTTGAGTTCCCCTCAAATGAGGAATTTTCAAATGTTGCAAATTGTCTACCTAGAGGAATTGGACCTGTAAGTTGGTTATGAGAGAGGTTTAGATATGCAAGAAATGTGAGACTTAATAGTTGTTGAGGAATTTCCCCTATGTTACATCAATTAATATTTTTTTCTTGGATGAAAATTTTAAGTTTTAACAAATCTACCATTGGATTAAATTTTTTTTCTTACACTCTACATGCTTGCAAAATTTTAAGGTAATTTGAAATCAATAGCCATATCATTAATCAAATATTAAAATTTCAAAGTCTTGTATTTAAAATTTTGCATAAAAAATGGAATTTAAGATCAAATGGTAAAGAACATTCAATTGACACAAATTTGGTATGTGTGTTGAAAATAGTGAACATGTAATTCAATTTTGAGATATTTAAAATATTAATCTAATAAAAAGTTATTAGGTTGTGTACTATTATTTAGAATTACACAATTACACTAGATTTAACTTGAACCCACCTTAGTAATAACACAAACAAAAGTTAAGGGCCTGATTGGTAGGAGGATTTTTGTTTTTGTTTTCAAAACAGTATAAAAACAATTTTCAAAAGATTGAACTTGAAACTAGTTTTCAGATAAAATTTTTTATATTTTACTTGTTTGGCTCCCACTTTTAAGAATAATTTTCAAAATACTAAAAGCAAAAATAATTGTTTAAGAGATTATTTCTATTTTTGAGATTTTAAAAAAATTACCAAAAGTAACTTGTAGATTTGTTTTAATGATAAATTTCAAATTTGAAGTGTGAGAATTCTTTTTGTGATAAAAATAAATTCCTAAATTTAAGAGATAAAAACATTTGGACAAATATGTGGAATCCACTGTTTTTAATTTATTTATAACTATATCATTAAAAACATTTTATGTATCCTAAAACACCCCCTAAGCCATTTTCAAAATCCTGTTTCAAATCAAGAAAATATGATAAAGTTGTTTGAATAGTGTATTTAGAAAATATTAGACAAACAATAAATTTAAGTGTAGGACCCACCATTTTATAGATTGCAAAACAAAAAACAATATTTAAATACTCTTATCGAATAGCCCCTAAAAAGAATATACAGATTTTGGTAATCAATCATAGGCAAAATGAGTCAAAATGTCAAATGCAATCTCTATATATCTACAATTTTCGGTTCCTTTAATAATCTTGACAAACAATATTTGACTATAGTGACCGTATTGACTAGGTTTTCTACAAAGTCATCTTGACAATGACAATTAAAAGTTTTGAGGGTATAATGTAATTTTCTGGTAAGTTCTTCCACCATAAATTTTCATCCTCCCTTTTTGTCTTGTGTGAACTGCATGTGAAGTGCAATTGTGACAGCTACCATGGATTAATTGACCCGCCAGACCATTCGTCACGCATACAGCAGCGCACCATTCTCATGAATTACAGCTTATATAGTTATACTTCATAGTTCATACATATATCATGGCATATGAGCTCTACTTGGGTTTATATCAATGGCGGCTCTACAGCCAACCCAAGGGGTTCAAATGAACCCCCTGGCTTGGCCCCAAAAAAAAAAAAAAATTATATATAAAATTTTTATTTTTTAATTTTTGTTTTGACCCTTAAAATAAAATTTTGAACACTCTGACCCTAAATTTTGTTTAAACCCAATTGAAATAAACTTGAAATATGATCATATTAATGCTATTTTCACAATATTTTTACAATAAAGGTTAAGTGACAAGTTGTAATTGACTTTTTATCTAAATTCATAACTGACATCACTTTTTTTATATACCTTTAAAAACTTGCCATCTAGATTTTATTGTGTAAATCTTTTGTCAGTAGCACTACTCTTAAAATTACTTCTTTGTTAAAAAATAAATAAACCTTCTTTCTGAATTCTAACTTATTTTACTGTTGATGGTAGAATGAATTTGTGTTTTCCTGCACTTTTCTTCTTTATCGACAAAAAATTACATCACTTGTACAACCAACTGATTTGTATTTACATCTATGATTCTTTTTTCATTCTCTCTTTCTCCCTTCTATATTTTCTTTCTATTTAATCAAGTAATTTGATAAGTGTTCTACAGTTTTTTTTTAGTCCAAAAAGTCTTTTAGTGCTTCCTCCAATTCCAAGAGAATGACCACATGTGTGGTTAAAATTCCATACACTTCAAAAACAAAACATTATATAAGTTACTATTTATTTTCCTTAGTTTAGTGTTTACTCTCTTAGACCTACTCTTAGGTGTGTTACTATTCTTCTTTATCATATATTTTTATTTAATTGATATTACATATGATTATAATAAATTATAATTAATTTGACAAATATTATGATTAGTTATTTATTTTTATTTATTTATATGCATTCTATCCTTATTTTCTTACCAATCTTTAAACTATTTATAAATTTTTAGACTATTTTACAATATAGTTGTATTATTTTATACTACTTAGAATACTATGTTAGATTATTTTATGTAATATGACAATTGTATACACACACACACACACACACACACACAAAAAATCAGTTTATCTTTTACTCCCCTCAACAAAATCCTAGCTCAAGACACAATTGACCCTCCTAAAAGAAAATCCTGGAGCCGCCAATAGTTTATATGAAGAAAGGTAGTAACATTTGTGGGAAATTATGAGAAAAGTAGACAATACCACAAAACTACAAGGTTCTTGGCTAAACCAAGTTTATTTTTTGAACACTTACATACAATTATTACAATTACTAAAAAAATAAAAAAATAAAAAAGTGCTTTTACTAGTCTGCTACATTCATCTTCACTTGTGTAGGTTCACTCTAAAAGTTCTTGTAAACCAATCTGGCCTCCTTGAGATGATAACATGTCCAAGAACCAATCCAATTATCAGTCCACTAGCATATCCCATCACTACCACTTTCCAATTGAATCCTTCTCCGAATGATGATTCCTGATTGGGCCCAAAAGTTGGTATCTCAATATTTTCACATTTCTTGGATAATGGAAAGCCACACAATCCTGAGTTCCCCTCAAATGAGGAATTTTGAAATGTCCCAAATTGTCTACCTTGAGGAATTGGACCTGTAAGTTGGTTTTGAGAGAGGTTTAGATATGCAAGAAATGTGAGACTTGTTAGTTGTTGAGGAATTTCCCCTCGTAACTTATTTTGCGAGAGATCGAAAGATTGGAGCTGAGTTAGGTCTCCGAAGGATGATGGGATAGTGCTTGTGAAACTGTTGCTTGATAGGTTGAGTACAATTAATACCTTGAGATTTCCCATGGTATTTGGAATTTCTCCATAAAATCTATTGTTAGAGAAATCAATAGCTATGAAGATGGTCAAGATCTTTACCAGTTCCATTTCCATTCCCTTATTAATCACCCTTATTGAGTCTTTATAATAACCCGAGTGATCCCCCATGTACTCTGGTTCTGAATTTCTATTTTCAGGGGCCAATTGCATTGCATTCCAGGTGTCAAAGTACTTTGATGGTAACATGCCTGAGAAATTGTTGTGAGAGAGATCGATAACGTGCAACTTGGAAAAGCCAAAATTGGGATGAGGACTCCCGATAGGACCATGGAATCCATTTGCTCGCAAGATAAGAATTTTCAACTCTGGCAAAGATTCCAACCAAAAGGGGAAGATGTCATTCAACTTGTTGTTTCCAAGATTTAGAACCTCTAGCATTCTACAGTTTACCAATGACTGTGGAATCTTCCCTTTTATTTGGTTGAGACTCAAGTCTAGTGTCTTCAAATTGCTTCCCTTTGTGAATGTTCTAGGTAATTTTCCTTGGAAGCGGTTGTTTCTCATATTCAATATTGAAAGGGAACTGTTGAAGTTACCTAAACAATGTGGAATTTGACCAATCAACTGGTTGTTAGATAGGTCAAGGACTTGGAGAGCTTTTAGCATGCAAATCATTGGAGGGATTCTTCCAGTCAAATTGTTGTTTGAGGCAAAAAAATATTTTGTAGACAATGGGGGAATTGGAAGCAAGCCTTGAAACATGTTGGATTGCAAGTTTAAATATTCCAGACTTTTCCAAGGAAGAATGATTGGAGGTTGTTCAAAACCACTTAAACGGTTAAAAGAAATATTCAATGATTGCAATGTCTCCTGCCCAACATTCCAGAACCATTTGGGTACTTTGCCTTCAATTTTGTTATCAGAAAGGTCTAGATACGTTAATTCATTTTGAACTTTTAGGAAAATCGGAAATTCACGTAAGTTGCAAGAAGACAACCCCAAAGTTTTGAATTTTGGGAGGGTGGAATTGATCTTTCCTTTTGAAATTAACAATTTGTTACCTGAAAGAAGGAGAGTTTCAATTCTTTTAATCTCGAAAAAAATGTCTAACTCCAACATGTCCTTAAGGTTGATGGAAGAAAGATCTAGATGTTGCAGATGAGTGAAATTAGAGATTGACCTAGGAATTGGTCCATATAAATTATTTTCACTCATAAATAATATTTCTAATTGGGATGAAGAGATATTTTGAAATTTGAGAGGGCCAGTCAATTGATTTTGGAATAGATATAGGCTAGTCAATGAAGTTATTGTAAACAAAGATGACGGGATGGTCCCAGTGAGTGAGTTAGCAGTTAAGGAGATGAAAGTTAATTTGGATGAAGAGATATTTTGAAATTTGAGAGGGCCTGTCAACCGATTTTGGGTTAGATCTAGTATAGCCAATGAAGTCATTGTAAACAAAGATGACGGGATAGTCCCAGTGAGTGAGTTAGAATTTAAGGAGATGGAAGTTAATTGGGATGAAGAGAAATTTTGAAATTTGAGAGTGCCGGTCAAACGATTCTGGGATAGATCTAGTTCAGCCAATGAAGTCATTGTAAACAAAGATGACGGGATGGTCCCAGAGAGTGAGTTAAAACTTAAGGAGATGGAAGTTAATTGGGGAAGTCTGCCCATTTCAAACGGGATTGGACCTATCAACTGATTTGAGGAGAGAGATATACGTTGTAGTTGACTGAGATTTGCTAGTGAAACTGGTAACCTGCCATCAAAACTGTTATTATAAAGGTATAATATTTTTAGTTGTGTAAGGTTTCCTAGGGAAGACGGTATTTCCCCATGGAAAAGGTTATTTTCAAGAGATAGATCAGTGAGATTTGCAAGGTTTCCCAATGTAGATGGAAGTTGACCGTGGAAATTGTTGCCTGAGAGAGAGAGAACAGAAAGGTGAGTCAGATTCGTGATCGAAAGGGGAACTTCCCCTGACAAGTTACATGCAGCGAGATCCAAAATATTCAACGACTTGAGGTTGCCTATTGCATTTGGAATTTCCCCGGAAAACGCTGTATAAGAAAGATCCAATTCAATCAAGGCCTCAAGGTTCGCGATTGAATTGGGCAATTTCCCAGAAAAACTTGTGGAGGAAAGATGCAATTTCTCCAAGGAGCTGCCAGAATGAAATTCCGGTAGAAAGCCAGTGAGAAGGTCGTTAAGTGATAGATCAATGGTTTTCAGCTTGGGCATCAGGAAAATATTTGTGGGAAATTGCCCATGCAAACTGCAGTCAAAAAGAGAAAGAGACGTCAACCTTACAAGCTGGCCAAACTCAGATGGGATTGTGGAGGAATTGAAGTTGTTGAAGTCAAGGTTGAGTTTCTGAAGTTGATGTAGGCTGAAGAGGCTGCTGTTAGACATGAGAGGCCCATAAAGCCCACTGTTGCTCAGGTCTAAGTCTATGACGTGACCATTTTCGGCATTGCATGCTACCCCATCCCACGAACAACAATCAGTATCTGCCTTCCAAGATTTCATCTTTGAGAAAGAAGAAACACCATTGTCATCAGAATCTGTCATATCTTCAACAAATTCTTGCCTTAGTTGCAGCAAAGCAGAGCTCTGGTCAGGAAGGCAACGATGTTGAGAGGAAGTATTTGAAGTTGTTTGAGAATGTGAGATGAAGAACAAAAAAGAGGCAAGGAAGAATGGCAGAAATGGATTCATTTTCCCTATGCTGAACATGAAGAGAAAGTAGATGGAAAATTGAGAGGCAGGTGGTATGAGCTGATAAACTGATGAAATGAATGGATATTTATGCACACACGAGCTGTCAATATATTAATTTTATGTGGTCTGAATCAAATTGGATTTCAATTCAAGAGCTGTCAATATATTAATTTATTTTATGTGGTCTGAATCAAATTGGTCCCAGAAACAGCCCAAATATTAATTTGAAAGGACTGATATTAATTTGAAAGGACTGAGACCATGTGGGCTAGCTAAGAGCCATCGGTATTGACTTGATTTCTTTCTCTACACGGTTGTGAAGGTGTTAGCCCACATGGTCTGAATTAAATTGGTCCCAGAAACAGCCCATTGAAAGGACTGATATTAATTTGAAACGACTGAGATCATGTGGGCTAGCGAAGACCCATCGGTATTGACTTGAATTTCTTTCCCTACACGGTTGTGAAGGGGTTCGCCTGTTTCCTACTAGTACTATGGTGCCATATTGTTGAATTGAAAAAAAAAATTATTAATTCCATGGAGCTTGATTAAATTGAACATCTGAAGGTCTCAAACTGTTAGATTAGTCTAGCTTTTGCAGAAACTTGGACAACTAACTGCTGCATTTTTAGAGGGCTTATAATGTTTTTAATCATGTGAACTCATTAGCTCAAGGTTCATTTCAACGTTTTTAAGCTCATCTTTGGTGTTCAACTTTATGTGACAACAAGTCCTCTTACAATAGTGTGAGGTAGGGGGATTTTAAATTCATTTCTTTGTGCTGTATTCTTGTCAGTAAATTTTGATATTTTCTTGTGTTTAATTTTCATATATAAAGCTTATAAAATTTTGCTCTTGAAAGATTCAGCTAGATATATAGGTTTCTCCCTCTCATGCATCTTAAAATCACTTCTAATTTAATAATATCATTTACTCGTTGTTAATGTGTTGATTAATGTTTATGATATTCTTTATGTGAGACAAATTTGTGTCTATCAAAAGATTTAAAAATAAAAAAATGTGTCTTTCAAAAGAGCAGCCAATTGCAACTAATACAGGTTTTTAACCCTTACCCTTACCTCCCACATTCCACAAGTTTTTATACTTGTAGAGTGACTATTATACCAAATGTGCATGGTGGTAATAATAATAGGTTTTAGGAAGTCTTACGTCTTAGTGTAATACTAAGATTATGTTGTGATGCACAGGCTAATTATATAAAGGTGTAAAATAAGAAAATATACATTGAACTAGTCTCAAACCCATGCTAGGCATAGGAACCTACCCGTTTGTGTGGTAAACTAAATAATTATATTAAAAAAAAAAATCTTAAATTGATTATAAAACTATACCATTGCTTGAATTTCTCCTATTTGACTTCAATTTTTGTTATGATTTGATAAAGAAGTCATTGCTTCAACATGTATTAGCTTGTAAAAAATCTACCAATTGGTTTCAAATATTAAAATTTTCTAAAGGCCAAAAAATATTAAAGAATCAGAAGATTCATTGCTTAGAAATTATTGAAACAAAATGAAATATATATATATATATATAACTACAAAATAGAGAAATATAATAGAGAAGTAGGTTACCTTCAAAAGAATATATAATTCATGGTATAATCGTTGAAATCTGCTAAACAAGTTTAGATATTACACTAACACAAAAATGTAGATGTTAAAACTTTCAAAATGCCAAAAAAAAAAAAAAATGAAAAGATTCAAAGCTTATAAATTATTGAAACAATACAAAATATGTATATATATATATATATATGACTACCCAAAAGAGAAATATAAAAGAAGGATGAACTACCCTAAAAAGAATAAGTCATAGCTATAGTTGTTGAAATATGCAAGACAGTTTCAATTATTACAAAAAATGAACCAAAAAATTTGGTAGTTAAAACTTCGACTGAGAAGATTCAATGCATAGAAATTACCCAAAAAAACAAAAAACAAAAAATATATGACTACACAATAAAGAAGTATAAGAGAAAGATGAGTTACTCTCAAAAGAAGGATTTTTTTTTGCCAATTAGCATCATTTTAGCAACAATTTCATTAGTTGGCATGTTTTTGAAACATTTTAGCAAACTAGCATCTCGAGTTTCTTAGACTCAAGTTTATTGAAGGAAATTGAGTCTCACAAACTCGATTTTGATGCTCTAGGAAGCTGATGTGGAAATTTTTTAACAAGTAGAACTCGAGTCTAAAAGACTCAAGTCCTTTTTTTAGTTTTACAAATCTGAGAAATGGAGAAGAAGAATAAAGAAGAAAGAAGGAGAAGAATAGACTTATATCCACGGAGAAGAAGAAAACCCACCGCAAAACCAAACCCACCTGGTGAAAGTCACTTGCAAAAATCAAACTCACACATGGCAAAACAAAACCTACCCACCTATTGCCATCTTTGTGAACTCTCTTGCAAAACCAAACCGACCTGCAAAACTCTTTCTTCCTCCTCTCCAAAACAAAACTCAAGTTTTAAAGACTCAAGTTCCATGTGTACAAAAGATCCACATCAACCTCTGCTAGAGCATCAAAATTGAGTGTATTAGACTTAAGTTCCTTTATTGAACTTGAGTCTAAGAAACTTAAGATGCTGGTTTGGACAAATGTTTCAAAAACATGCCAACTAACGAAATTGTGGCTAAATTGATGCTAAATGGCAAAAAAATCCCTCAAAAGAATAATTCATGACTATAACTATTGAAATTCACTGAAAAGCTTTATATATTGCATAAAATAAATAAATAATAAAAACTCAAAAATTCAGATGTTAAATCTTCCAAAAGACCCAAAAAAGAAAAAGAAAAAAAGAATCAGAGCCTAGAAATTATTGAAACATAATAAACATATATGGACACACAATAAAGAAATATAAGACAAAAATGGGTTAAATATTCAAAGACTTTTGCTTTGCTTAGGGCTTTTGAGTTTCATGTTTCACGTTTGTTATATGGTTGTAGGGTTTTTAAAAAATTAATTAACTTTAGAATTTTATTAGTTTTTTTTTTTTTTAATATTGCTGATGTGGAAAAATTGTGAGAGTCTCAAACCCAACTTGGTAAGCTCTAAGAAAGTTAAAAAAAATAAAAAATAAACAGAGGCTTCACTTTTATAGTATATATAAAGATCTGTTGAAAAAAAAAAAATGAATTAGTAGTAGAGGTTACCATGTTACTTAGCTAGTCAACACAACCTAGCTTTCAAAAGTTTGAGACGTGGGAGAAAAGCTAGTCAAAAATGTACTCTGATTGTCAATGACAATAAGTATAATTTTAAAGACCTTTTTTTTTTAGGAAACTTGTAACTTTATTGCAACGAAGATATATTTAATACATCATAAGTATTAGCGAACTAAATCAACGATAGATTTTCTTCTAAGTTACAAAATTATCACTATTGACTATATCTTTAGTATGTTTAGCCAAAATATACGCTGGCTTATTATCTTGACGCCTCAGATATGATACTTGAGCTAATCTAAAATTTAGAACTGAATATACCTCAGCTAAAATATTTTAAATAATCATAGGTGGTGTGCATAAACTCAAGAGAGCATTAAACACGATCTTGGAGTCACATTTAAGGATCACTTCCCATATACCAACATCCCAAGCAAATGAAACCCCAACCTCCATAGTTTTGGCCTCAATTTCCAAATGTCCTAGTCGTTGTTGAATTTGTTTGCTTAAAGTTGCTATCACCTACCTTCATGGTCTCAAATTATCACACCCACCCCAGCCTAACTAGATTGATTAAAATCTGCTCCATAAAGACTTGGGTAAGCTAGGTGTGCCCTAATTGTCAATTACAATAATTATAATTATAACGACTTATGAAGACTTAGGTAAGTCAGGTGTGCCATAATTATAATTATAAAGACTTTTACCAACATCCCAAGCAAATGAAACCTCAACCTCCATAGTTTTGGCCTCAATTTCCAAAGGTCTTAATGGCTATTGAACTTGTTTGCTTAAAGTTGCTATCACCTACCTTCATGGTCTCAGATTACCACACCCACCCCAGCCTGACCAAATTGACTAAAAATTGCTCCATAAAGGCTTAGGTAAGCTAGGTGTGCCCTAATTGTCAATTACAATAATTATAATTATAATTATAAAGACTTATGAAAGCTAGGCGTGTCGACTAGCTTTTCTCCTACATCTCAAAGACTAAAAAATTTAAAGACTAATTAGAAAGCTAGGTGTATTGACTAGTTAATTACAATAATAATAAAATGTTGTGTTGAGTCTATTGATTATCTTGTAAAAAAATATAATAAAAAAGTCTATTGACTATCTTTTCTATTGAAGGTCTTGTTAATAAATTTTTGGGTAAAATACTACTTTCGTCTTTAAATTTTACTATAAGTTTGTTTTTCATTCCTAAACTTCAGAAAGTCTTTTTCATGTTTAAATTTTGTAAACAATTCTTTTCAATAGTTTAGAGACAAAAATAGGAATGAATAAAAAAAATCAATAGTTTAGGGATGAAAAAAGAACTATTTTTAAAGTTTAAGAACTAAAGTAAAACATTTTCAATAGTTTAGAGTTGAAAAGGCAAACTTTTCTATAGTTTAGGGACAAAAAATGAATTTGTTAAAGTTTAAGAATGAAAAATAAACTTTTAATAAAATTTAGGAACCAAAATAGTATTTTACCCAAGATTTTTTTAACCAGCATAAATTAAAAGCAAATTAAGTTCTTACAAATAGACTCAACCGAGTCTCAAAGTTATCAAGCAGTGAAAAAAAAAAAAAAAAAAACAAAACAAAACAAAACATAGTATATTGGAGTGAAGGTTAACAAAAACAACAAAATCAGCTAGTTGGGAACACGGACAACTTCTTTTAGCCAAATCATCTACATACCTATTAGTTTCCTAGTATTGATTTGACTAATCGGTAAAAGTTAAGAGCATTAGAGCACTAGCAATGAACAAAGTTTTTCTCCAAACTAATTTGAAGAGAACCATTTTAAACTTCTCAAATATTTTTTTTTTTATGTGAATTTTGAAAATCTAACCGTTGAATTTCATGTTCCTCATGTTCTTAATATGCATATCAAATTTCATTCAAATCAGATGTTATTTACTATTGGATTAATTAACTTATTTTTTATACACAACTTTAGATCACAAAAACTTGAAATTTTAACATTTATTTTATGACATAGTAATTGATCTTTAATGTTTTGCAAGCATGAAGAACATAATAAGAACATGCAATCTAACAGTTAGATTTTCAATATTCATACTCAATATAAAGATATAGGAGGAGTTTGTAAGGTTTCTCTCAAACTAATTCGAAGAGAAACTTTAATCACTAACAATTGGGGATATAAAAAAATAAAAATAAAAATAAAAAACATATTTTACATCCCCAGATACTATTTTATCTATTTTACTAACCCATCCAACGATACACCAAACATCCTAATTTTTATTTTTACATACAACCTAATAAAATAAAATAAACTATCTAATAAAATAATAAAAAATATTCTTCTCTCTCTCTCTCTCTCTCTCTCTCTCTCTCTCTCTCTCTCTCTCTCTCTCTCTTCACCCACAATCATTAGATTAAAAAACTATTTTTTTTCTTTACAACCCATGAATAGTAAGATTGCATATATGCAACCTTACTATAGTAGGGTTGTAAATTTTTTTAAGTATAGAAATCCAAATGAATAGTAAGGTTGCAAATTTTTTTAAGTATAGAAATCCGATGAAGTGGGTTTTAGGTGTCTTGGGTTGTAAAATAGCAATTAGGGTGTAATGCTAGTGCTTTTACCATCTCATTTTGTAAAATTTCTCTACTTCAACTTACCAAAAAGTTTATTTTCTACTTTACAAGACCCCTTAAGAATACACATTATGGCTGTGTTTCATTCAATAGAAATTAATTTTCGAAAAATATATTTCACATTCATGAGTGTTTGGGGCGATTAAAAATGTTGGTCATCCATGTCATATTAGTAGGGGAGGTCCAAAACTCACTGATAGTCAATTACAATAATAATGAATTTATTAAAATGTTTTTTTGACTAGCTTTTCTACTATAAGTCTCATTGGAAAAAGTTAAAGAGCATTCCCATCTCATTTTGTCAATAAAAAGTTACTTTTTCTACTTCACATACCCAAAAAAGCAACACAATCTACATTCCATTTGCCATTTTATAACACACTCACTGTTTTCAAACTTGGACCGGACCGAGAGGTCTGACCAAGAAAACCGAGAACCGGAATGAAAATTGATTTTTTAAGCATAGAGAACTGGAATTATTGTTAATTCCATGAACCCCTTAAACCGGGATTGGACCGCACGATTCATGCAGAACTGGTGGCATGAACTGTGCGGTACAACCCCGGTTCAATTTTTTTTTTTAATAAAAACAACTTAAAATAACTCTATTCTACTTAATTAAATTATCCATCTCTTACAAGGAATATAAAAAAAAATTATAATTAAAATCCTTTAAAGATATTCAACTTTACTTAAAAAATTAATCATAAATTTTAAAGTTTTCATGGTTATTATTTTATTTTATTAACTTTCCTATTTAATTATTAAATATATGCTTGAAAATAATTAAATTTCCCTCACATATATAGATATATTAGTCAATTTTGCTAGTTTTATAAATTTAATATCTATATTTAGGCTTTAATTAATTATGATGTCATCACGGTTTGACCCCGATTCAACCTTGATTTGACCTCAAAAACCTTGAACTTCTCCCTTTTACGGTTCAATGAACAATCTAGGTATCAAAACCATGATTACACACTACATAAAATAATAGTATGCTTAGATTCCCTTGAGGCTGAAAAGTTTCCCGCAAGCTCCATTTTTGTGACCCCCGGCTTGCTGCCCAACATTGAGATCCAAATAAGCCACCCAACAGCAAGAATTGAGATGCAAATTGGGTCATGCAAAAATCAAACCCACCCATGGCAAAACCGAACCCATCCACCTGCTGCCATCTTTGTGAACTCACCTAAAAAAACAAACCTGCAAAACTCTCTCTTCTTCTTCTCCAAAACACAACTTGAGTCTTAAAGACTCGAGTTCTACATGTACAAAAGATCCACATCAACCTCTACTAGAGCATCAAAATTGAGTGTATTTGACTCGAGATCCTTCATTGAACTTGAGTCTAAGAAACTCAAGATGCTGATTTGCTAAAATGTTTCAAAAACATGCCAACTAACGAAATTGTGACTAAAATGATGCTAAATGGCAAAACAAATCCCTCAAAAGAATAATTCATGACTATAAGTTATTTAAATTCCCTGAACAGTTTTAGATATTGCAACAACAACAACAACAAAAAAAAAAAAAAACAACAACAACAACAACAACTTATAAAATTAAGATGTTAAATCTTCCAAAAGATTAAAAAAAAAAAAATCAAAGCCTTGAAGTTATTGAAACATAATAAACATATATGGATACACAATAAAGAAATATAAGACAAAAATGGGTTAAATATTCAAATACATTTGGTTTGCTTAGGGTTTTTGAGTTTCATGTTTCACGTTTGTTATATGGTTGTAGGGTTTTAAAAAATTAATTCACTTTATAATTTTATTAGTTTTTTTTTTTTTTTAAATATTGCTGATGTGGAAAAATTGTGAGAGTCTCAAATCCAACTTGGTAAGCTTTGAGAAAGTAAAAATAATATTAATCAGAGGCTTTAGTTTTGTAATATTTATAAAGATTTTTTGGAAAAAAAAAAAATAGTAGTAGAGGTTACCATATGACTTAGCTAGTCAACACAACCTAGCTTTCAAAAGACTGAGATGTGGGAGAAAAGCTAGTCAATAATGTACCCTAATTGTCTATTACAATAATTATAATTATAAATTCCTTTTTTTATATATAGGAAACTTGTAACTTTATTAAGATGAAGATAAATTTAGTACATCATGAGTAAGAACTGATTCAATTAACGATGGATTTTCTTCTATTCAGGTTACAAAATTATCACTATTGATTATATCTTTGGCATGTTTATTCAAAATATGTGTTGGCTTATTACCTTGACGCCTCACATACGATACTTAAACTACTCTAAAGAATACAAATTATGGTTGTGTTTCGTTTGGTAGAAATTAATTTTAGAAAAATATTTTTCACATTCATGAGTGTGTTGGGCGATTGAAAAAGTTGGTCATTCATGTCATATTAGTAAGGGAGGTCCAAAATTCACTGATAGTCAATTACAATAATAATGAATTTATTATAATGTTTTGTTGACTAGCTTTTCTACTAAGGCTTCATTTGAGAGTTCATAAGGGAATGGAAATGAATGAAATCACTACAACAAAATGTATTTTTAGTGATGAAAAATTTCGTCACTAAAAGTCCAATATTTCGTCACTTAGTACCTTTAGTGATGAATTCTTCATTTTAGTGACAAAATTCGTTTCATCACTATATCCCCGTCGCTAAAAGTATTAGCGACAAAAACTTTCAACAAAGTTCGTCGCTAAAGATCCGAGTTGTTTTAAAATATAAACACTTTTAGGGACAAAATTATTTCATTGCTAAATGTTTTCCTTGTTAAAAATACTATTCAGGGACGAAACTATTTCGTCGCTACATGTACCTTATTTTATTAGATAATTTTTAGAGACGAAATATTTTCTTCACTAAAACTATTTTTAAGAATATTCAGGTACTTATAGCGACAAATATTTTCGTCACTAAAAATCTCAACTTTTAGCGACAAAATATTTCATCACTATAGATTAATTAAGTTCGCGCCCTTGTTTCAAATCAATAATAGCAACGAAAATTACTTTTCGTCACTAAATGTTATAATTTTTTTTCATTATTAGCTGCGAAATCCATATTTCGTCGATAAATCTATAATTTTAGCGACAATATTTCCTCACTAAGTTTTGCCACTAAAAATACATTTTGTTGTAGTGAATGAAATGGAACGTATTTAAATAAGGGAAATGAATGGAAAATTATGGAATTAAACAACCTTAAATGGATGTTTTAAAATAAAGGAATGGAAAAGAATGAAAATGAATGGAATGTAAGTAATCTTGTTTGGGAGTAAGATAAAGGGAATGAAATGGATTCATTTTATGAAATATTACTATTAGACATTTAAAAATAAAAAAATAAAGGATTGAATATATAGGGGTATTTTGGAAGTTTTAGGCTCCGTTTGGGACTTAATAAGGAAATGGAATGAAACGGAATGGATTAATAATAAAGGAAGGGAAATGAATGAAATGGAATGTATTTATGCAAGGGAAAGGAATTGAAAAGAATGGAATAGAATAGAATTAAATTAAGTAACCTTGATTGGATGTTTTAAAATAAATGAATGGAAAAGAATGAAAATTAATGGAATGTAAGTAATCTTGTTTGGGAGCAACATGAAGGGAATGGAATGGAATCATTTTATAACAATATTACTATTAGACCCTTATTTTAAAATAAATGGTTGAATATATACGGGTATTTTTGGAGTTTTAGTAAAAAAATTATTAAATCTAATTTCATTCACTCGCATTCCTTCCAATTTTGGAAGGAATGTAAATTTGAGGTTTTAAGAGAATGAAGAGAAATGAGTGTTCTCTCTTACTCATTCTATTCCCTCCCACTTAAACTCCCAAACAAGAGAATGAGTTTTCCATTCCCTCCATTAAAACTCCCAAACAAGGGAAGGAAAGAATATTCTAAAATTATTCTTTTCATTTCTTTCCATTCCATTCCATTTCCTCATCCCAAACGAGGCATTAGTAAAAAATTCATTAAATCTAATTTTATTCCCTCTCATTCCTCCTAATTTCAGGGGAATGAAAATTTGAGGTTTTAAGCCATCATTTGGGAAGAGAGAATGGAATGGAATGGAAAAGAATGAAAAAAAAATAATTTTGGAATATTCTTTTCTTCCCTTATTTGGGAGTTTAAGTGTGAGGGAATGGAATGGGTAAAAGTGAACACTTATTCCTCTTTATTCCCTTAAAATCTTAAATTTTCATTCCTTTGAAATTGGGAGAAATAGGAGAGAATGAAATTAAATTTAATGAGGTTTTTACTAAAACTCCCAAAATATCCTTATATATTCAACAATTTATTTTAAAATAAATGTCTAATAGTAATATTGTCATAAAATGAATCCATTTTATTTCCTTTATGTTACTCTCAAACAAGATTATTTATATTCAATTTATTTTCATTCCTTTATTTTAAAACATTCAATCAAGGTTACTTAATTTCATTCCATTATTTTCCATTCATTTACCTTTCTTAAATATATTCCATTCCATTTCATTCCCTTATGAACTTCCAAATGAAGTCTAAAAGAATTGAAAGGAATAAGTGTTCCCTCCAACTCATTCAATTCCTTCCCACTTAAACTTCTAAACAAGGAAATTGAATTTTCATTTCCTCCATTAGAACTCTCAAACAAAAGAAGGGAAGAATATTATAAAATTATTCTTTTCATTCCTTATCATTCCATTTCATTCACTCATCTCAAACAAAGGTTAAAAGTCTCATTGGGAAAAAGTTAAAGTGTGTGAAAATATATGTGAGTAAAAAAGTGTGTGGAAATATGTGTAATATTGTTTAAAAACTTAAAAGTATTGCTTAAAATCACATACCAAACAACCCCTTACTTTTTCTACTTCATATACCCAAAAAAAAGCAACACAATCTACCTTCCATTTGCCATTTTATAGCCATTATATAAAATAATAGTATGCTTAGATTCAATTCCCTTGAGGCTGAAAAGTTTCCCGCAAGCTCCATTGTTGTGACCCCCGCTAGCTCCATTGCTGCCCAACGTTGAGATCCAGATATGCCATTTATCGTCAAGAATCGATATGCAAATCAGATCATGAGAGAGGAGAGAGAGAATGGAATAAATAAATATATATATATATATATATAAAAGTATGAATGATATACAAAAAGCTACAGTGACCTTATATATTTACAAGACCATTGTAAGTTTTGTATTTAAAATAATTGTGAAATGCATGACTATTTTTTCTTGGATGAAAATGCATGACTAATAGTAGGGATTTTCTTCTCTTTTTTATCTACAATACCATCTATAAATAGCAAAAACTTTATTATAGAACAATAATTGGGAATGCTCTATTATATTACATGTATTTCTAAACATGCTTTCTTTTCTTTGTCAAGTTGTCCACCATTGATGTAGGTTCATCCCTATCTTCAAATTTATGGCATGCTTCCCAAATGTTGGGAGATTCCACTGACTATCCTAATAAGTGGGTGTTTTTTTCTCCAAATAAGGGGAAAAAATAATGAAGTTTCTTCTTACTTAATATCTTATCATTTCCTCTAAGGAAAATTATTGAATACTTCAAGAGTACCATAAATGTAAACTCTCCTCTCTCACATGAATTGTGGGTCCCACCATTAATTTTAATTAGTGAGACTAACAGTTATGTGAGAGAAGAGAATACGCATTTATTGTACTCTAGGATACGCATTTATGGTATTCTTGGAGTACTCAGTAGAAAATATTGGAAGTAACATGAGCAACAATACACAAACTGATTTTCATCATCAATTATAGGTAAAATTAGTCAAATGTTATCTCTATTTACAATTTTCAGTGCATTAAAACTATGAAATGTCAGTAGAAAATATTGGAAGTAACATTAACAACACTACACAAAAATAATGTTGTTTTTGTCGTCAATCATAGGTACAATTAGTCAAATGCTACCTCTGTCTACCATTTTTAGTGCTTTAAGGGCTTGTTTGATATGTGAGTTTAAACAACAATTTTCAATATTTAAATATTGAAAACTATTTGAGTCATAGTTTGGTAGGAGTGTTTGATTAAAGGAGCTTAAGTCACAGTTTTTGATTTAGGGTATTTAAAAACTATATTTTGAGAACACATCTAGAATCTTTTTCAATTTTTGAGTAACAATGTTCAATGTCATTGTTGTAAATATTTTGAAAAGCACAAGACCCACTGATAGGGCAACACAAACTTTTTCTTTTCTCTTTTTTTTTTTTTTCTTTTTTTTTTTTGTTTTTGTTTCTGTTTTGTTTTGGAGTTTGCTGCTTTGTTGGTTTTCTTCTTCCAAATCAAACAAAACCCATTTAAATTTAATCCCCACCAACAAAAAAAACTAGAGCAACAAAATGCCAAACCCAAAAAACAAAACCTATTTGAATTTAATCCCTACCCACAAAACACAAACCAAATCAAACATCTAGAGCAAAGAAAAGAAAGAAACAATAAAGGAGAAACAAAGGTGTTGGGACATGAGGCTAAGAGGGACAAAGAGAAGGAGAATCATGGGTTTTCTGTGAAGAGAAAAGAAAGATGGAATCCAATGGTAATAAGGGGAAAATTTCTCTCTTCAAATAAAATAGTACTAAATGTACTGTTCATGTTAGATAATTACCCACTTAAAACACACACACACACACACACTCATATAATCATATCAAACACATAATTATGTTTTTCACTTTAAAAATATGTTAGTACATGGTACCAAACACATTTTTTGCATTATAAGTATTTTAAACATGTGTTTGCACAACATTTTTTAAACCTCAATTTTCACATCATTTTAAAAACTAATACTTAAACTCCCTTACCAAATTGGCGATTAGTCTTAGGAAACAATATCAATTGACTTTTTATAGATCATAATGACTAGCTTTTCGTTAAAAAAATAATAATAATAGAATAAGAAATTTCTTCTTATGTATCCAATTTTATCATTTCATATAAAATAAAATAAATAGTGGAATGTAAGTAGAAAATATTGGAAATAATCTGAACAATACTACATCAAAATAATGTTGTTTTTGGTTATCAATCATTGGTATAACCAGTCAAATGATATCTCTATCTAAAATTTCCGATGCTTACACTTTGTTTAAAGTCCATTTGGATACAACCTATTTTGTTGAAAACTGAAAACACTGTAGCAAAATAATTTTTAAACGTGTGAAAAATTACTGTTCACTCCCTTCTTCTTTTTTCTGTTCATAAGCCTAAAATCACTGTTCATGGACAATGAACAGTGCCAAACGAGCATCCAGGAAAAAAAAAAACGTAGAAAACTCAAATGCCAGTTCATCTGTATCCAAACCGCACCTTAGTCTTGGCAAACACCATAAAGACTAGCATTTCTACAAAAAGGTCATCTTGAAAAAAGTTTTGAGGATGTAATATTTGCACTCTTATTTCATTATAGCACATTTTCAAATGTAAAATATTTTCAAGTTTTTGGTGTAATATGTAAAAAAGTTTAAACATAAACCACAAAAATCGGTGGCTCAACCACCAAAATCACCAATGCCAAAGGTTCAGTGACTGAACAACTAGCATAGGAACTCAACCATTGAGCTTCAACAACCCAACCATCAAATGGTAGATGAAGAGCGACTATATATGTTTGTAAAATGTTTTACTAAAATTTATAACAATTTATAAAAGATGTCGGTCAATGGAAAATATTTTCAAGTTTGACCAAATTTTACAATGAAACAAACATTGAAAATATTTTATGTAAAACATTTTACAACAAATCAATTGGAACATTAATTAAAAAAAACACTTAAATTCTGAGGTACTTTGGATTATTTTCATCTAAAATTTTAAATTTTGGATTTTTACCCATAATCCCTAATGTTAATTTATTCAACATTTATTTTTGGGACAACAAAGACTACACAAAAATAGACAAATAATATTCACAACACTCCGGTCCTTTTGGGCCGTGAGAGACATTGGGCTCCTAGAGAAACACAACAAAAATATTTCAAGTGGAACTAGGCAGGACGCAGGCCCTTACGGCAACAAATAATGACGTAGGTTCTCCCACTTGGGGAGACCTTATGCCAGCACCCCTCCTAAAAGTGCAATGGAGGTTACCAACTTAAGCCATGGGCCTTCTTGATCACCCATTGACCTCGTCCAGGTAAGTATGTTTGAATTGTTGCTCAGTGCTTCATATTTGTATCTCCTTGTGTCTCTCTCTTCCATCCTGCATTTTTAATGTGGGACCTAAGGCAAATCACGAGGGTACAAATACAATTGGCAGATAAACCATGCATATATTTTTTCAAACTTTGGGGCTCTAAAATCATTTTAACAATTTAGAAAACTGTGGTGTTCTTATAGTTATAGCCTATAGGTATCCAAAAGGGAATCTTAATTAATAAAATTTAACCAAGCACTGCACCATTTTGATGGAAATCACATACTTTAATCTTATTAAGTGTACTAACATCTTCATTTTGCAAAAAAGAAAAAAAAAAAAAAAAATGTACGCTTATTTTGTTTCAATGAAAAACTTTGTGTAAAGATAGTTTTTCTTATTTTTTAGTATTTGGTAGTATAAGAAAAAAATGAGTTGAATGAAAACTATCTTTAGTCAACATAAAAAGTATAGCTTATTTTTAGAAACTGTTTTCTATTAATTTTATTTGGAAAACAATTTTATCTCACAACAAGTTAAATAAGGAAAGTTATGAGATTGTTTTTCAACTCATTTAAGGTTATTACCAAACATAGGAAAATAAGATAGTTTTTTAAAAAATGTTTTTTAAAAATTGACTCATTTTCTAGAAAATATTGTTGCTGAAACAAACAGAGCGGTACTAACATCTTCGTTGGAAGGCCATTGCAGAGCACCACTTATTACATTAACATCCAAATAGCTACTTACTCAAAGAAATTATATAGCTAATAAGTGAGATGAAACCAGACCAATTCCCTTGGATGTCTTTAATTCCTCAACAGCCTTACTACTATTCATATAATGTGTCCAATTTCGCCCACAAAACAATGTTATGGGAGTATTGATTTTGTTTCCCCCCTCAGAGAAGAATCAATTACGGTATGGCTATTTCCTAACCAAAAAAATAATGTCGGTTATATAGAAAAATATTGAACCATTTAGTTTTATTGACCTGTTAAGCTTTATTTTATTTTATTTTTTTCTCTCTGAAACCACACACAATTGACACAATATTGTCCGTTTTGGCAGTTCCATGGACCCCACATAGTTTTGTTCAATAGCAAACAATATTGTGCTAATTGTGTGTGGGTCCTGACAAATGGTATCAAAACTAGTAGGGGTGTCCAATAAAATCCGTGACCCAAACCACCCACCCAACCCATTTGATCTGGCTGACTTGACGCCGATGATGGTTGGTGGCGGGTCTTCGCCTCCAAAATTCGAAAACAGTGAGTCAGTTGACAGATATAGAGCATTTCTCGCCAAAATTTTCAAATCCGACAAGATCTCAACCATTTTTGCGTGAGATCTCAACTAGATCCATGGAATCTCCATCGGATTTGCCGAGATCTCATTAGATCTAGTGAGTTTTCGCTGAGTCTGGTGAGATTTCACCAAATCTAGCGAAAATATCACCGACTTTGCTGTTAACTCGCCAGATTTTAGCCGATTTTCAGATCTCCAACTCTGACCGAATCGATCGCCATATGTTGAAGGTTGGATCTACCCAATCCGATCAACTACTTCGGTTGGCAACGAGTTGAAATTTTGACCATCCAATCTGGTCGGGGTCGATTCCGGGTTAGGCACAAACCCGATCGGGATCAAACCGTGGACAAGCCTAAAAGCTAAAGACAGCTCTCCTTTGAGTTGTGGTGGTTAATGCCTAATTTAATTGAGTCCCACATCACTTAAGTGAGTGTGCCAAGTTGGGTTCATAAGAAGGACGCCTTACTAATTGTTTTAAGGTCTCTTCCCACAAGACTTACTATCACATCAAGAAGAATAGAACCGTATGCATATCTATTACTTATAAATTTGAAATAAATAGGAAATATATCAATTCAAATGTATCTAATTCTTTTTTTTTTCTTTTTTCTTTTTTTTTTTTATACTAAATTCTTCCCATTGGTGGTTGAAACCTAAGGCTCCAAATTTTTTTGAAATCAAGCTTTGTTTTGATACTCGGTACAATTCTAAGAAAAAGTTTCTAAGTCCAAATCAACTTGAAATTGTTTTAGTTCAACCCACTATGTGACAATTAAAGAGATTATTCATGTATAGTTTTAGTTATATGACTTTTTTAATGAGTGGTGTGACCTGTTTAAGTAATACATATGAAGCTAAAAGCCTTGTATCTCAATTAGTTTACTCCTCCTGGTGTTTTCAACACATTTAGAATTTAAATCCCTCATTCCCAATTATAACTATTAAATTATTAAAAAATAATAATAATATACACGGGTAGTTTATACTTTATATAAATTGTTATATAGTGAGTTTGATAAGATATTTCCAAACCAGTTTCATGCTAAACTTTGTCTCATTTCTAATTATTATATTGAAATTGAACATTGTATTCTACACTTTTAGCCATTCTTTTTTCTTTTGTATAGAATTTTAGCCTTATTTTTATATATATATATATATATATATATATATATATATATCCAAAGGATACACCATTGTGTCACATTGGTTTTTGGTTAGGATTTTAGTAATAAAATTAAATCCACAATTAAAATGTGTGCATAAGCCACTCTCTAGACAATCTAAATCCTAATTGGCTTCTTCACAAAAAAAAAAAAAAAAAAAGAATCCTAATTGGCACAAGCCCACAACACAGAACCCTAATGGATGGCCTGACCGATCCGGTCCATCAAACCCCTGGCCCAGTATTAAATACCCAACTCCCCATACCAGGTCTCTCACATTAGCCAGAGCAAGCAACAGCAGCAGCGAACTAGGGTTTCTCTGAATCGCCGCATTTCTCATCTCATCTAATCAATCGAATCATGGTGAGAACGCCTCCTCTCTCTCTCTCTCTCTCTCTCTCTCTCTCTGTATGTTAGTCTGTGCTTGTTTTTGATCAATGGGGGTTTTTGGTTTCAGGCGGATGTGGAAGCTGATGTGGCGGTGGCTGGGCAGCCCCCAAAGAAGAGGACGTTCAAGAAGTTCAGCTTCAGAGGCGTCGACTTGGATGCCCTTCTCGACATGTCCACCGACGACCTCGTCAAGCTCTTCACTGCCAGAGCTCGCAGAAGGTACCTATCTTTTCTTCATATATTTCATCTTTCATTTTTTATTTTTTATTTTTAGAATTGTTTTATTAATTTTGTGTGTGGAATTTTGTAGGTTTCAGAGGGGTTTGAAGCGAAAGCCCATGGCTTTGATCAAGAAATTGCGCAAAGCTGTAACCATCTCTCTCTATCTCTTTTAATTTTTACATATTTTGAATATTTGGGTATTTTGAAAATCTGGGTATTTTGTTTTTATCAGTGTTATTTATTTATTATGTTAGTTGTAAATAGTTAGTTTTGTATTGCTTGAGTAGTTTTTATATGTGGCTGATTTAGTATAGAAGAGAGGGCTGTGAGAGCATTATAACAGATTTACTTTTGAATCAGCAAGTTTTTTATTTGTTTAAGAACACTCCCATTTCCCCTTTATTATTCTGTGGACTCTTTTGGGGCTCGATTGGGGATTAGTTTTTTGTGGATTGGATAAGAACTTCATATGGTTGAATCAAGAGACATGGATGTGAATGTGGGATAAGAATGTGTATATTTATGGTCAAAATATATACCTTTTTATCTTGTTTAAGTCTAAGCTTTTGTAAAATTTATGGCCGTATTACACCTCCAACTAAAATGGAGGCCTTCCTTAAAGTATTATATGAGAATTCAGAGCCATAGTGGTTGTATTTTTTTTTTTCTTTTTTCTTTCACTATCTTTAATGGATGATGAAGGAAAGCATGCTTTAGTTGCTTGATGAAAAATGGGAAAAAAAAAATTTGTCCCGTAATCGTTCTCTCATGGTCCTGTTGCTATGCCACTCCTGGATGCTTTAGGAAGTACAACATAAATTTAACAACAAAACATGATTTCTGAGTAGGTTGTTTGAGGTGTGCTTGGTTTCATTACTGCTTTGATGTAATGGAATCAATATCTATACGCGTTAAAGATCTCAGCCATAGTAATAACACTATTCTTCCAAAGCTCTATGTCTCATGTTAGGCGTGTAAATTAATTATAATTTCCATGAATAATGTTTACAAGTTTTGTGGTAAAGGCATACTAGTATACTATTTAGATGTTTGCTTAATTTGTTTGTCTAAGCGGGTTGTGATTCTAATTTTTATTGTCTTTGGAACAGAAAAGGGAGGCCCCACAAGGTGAGAAGCCTGAGCCAGTGAGAACCCACCTGAGAAACATGATTATTGTTCCTGAGATGATTGGCAGCATAATTGGGGTCTATAACGGCAAGACCTTCAATCAGGTTGAGATCAAGCCTGAAATGATTGGCCATTATCTTGCTGAATTCTCCATCTCTTACAAGCCTGTCAAGCATGGTAGGCCTGGTATTGGTGCCACCCACTCCTCCAGGTTCATTCCCCTCAAGTGAAGTTCTTTCATGCCTGGCTGTCTTCTAGTCTACCTCATTATAGAATCAGAATTTGAGAAGAGCCATTTTGTTTAGAATCTGAGGTTTGGTTGTTCTTTATTTATGTTCTTGCTGGTGAACCTTTCTTAAGACATTGGAGTTTTTGTTAACTGGTTTTGTAGAATTTTTATTAAGAAAAGAAATTTTGCTTTTTGGACAATTTTGTTAGAAGTGCAAAATGGTTTATTGTGCTTATAAAACACCCTCTCCATTCCTGTTTTGAATAATTGTATTCCCTCAAATTTCACTGTTTCTTTCTTGCAAAAAACTGTAAGTTGAGGTGCTCCGCAATTTACCAGATGCCTACTCAGCGTGGGGGTGTGTACTGTATAGGCATTCTGGTTTGTCCCTTAGGGATGGTCCCACTGGCCCATAACTAGAGGGGTTTTCTACCCAAAAAAGAAAAAGAAAAAAGGCCTAAGATATGGGGGATCGAGTTCTTGGGCTATTACCATTAAAGTAACAACCTTGACACATACGGGGCCTGCAAAATGTGGATTAGCAGCAACAGACATGAATACAGTTTAAAAATATTCTTGTTTAAAAAACACAGCACTGATTTGCTACTGAGCAATCTAACATTGTTGGTGCTGTGTTGTTTGTGCTGACTCAATATAGCTTGTGACGAAGTGCCAATAACTTTGACATATATACTACATGGGAAACATAAGTTGCAGAGTAAGGTCAATTGCTATCAGCTCAGCTATTCCACTTACAAATTGTGATCTTGCGATTGTCTTAAAAATTCAAAAGTAGTTTAGACCGTGTGTTATGCTTTGAAAGTAATAATGATTTAGGGCTGAACACAAATTACACAATGAACATCTGTTATTATTCAACTTGTATTTCTGAAGCCTTGCGGTTTCAAACTAGGATCTAAGAAACTACTGAATCTAACAAATGAAAAAGGATTTAGATGTTACAAACCAACTCGGGGCCAACTTTCTCACAATGTAAATTGGGTTTTTAAAAAATTGTTAAACATTAATTGTGCAATTTGGAAATCAGAGGTTTTTATTTTTGTTGAACTTTGACTGTTTGTTGTTGTTACAATTCAGTTCTCCTTTCTAGCATGAAACTTTTATTTAGACTAGCCTATAACCTGTAGGCCGATTCTTTCCTTTATTATTCATTCTAGGGTAAATTCCACAAACCACCCTGAGGTTTGTGATAATATCCAACTAAGTCCAAAATATTTTAAAACCTACCAATTTCATCATAAAAAGACAATTTTGTTCCTTATGACATTTTAATCCCTAACCCTATTAGCATCCGTTAGTCATTTTACTTTTTTTTTTTTTTTTTTTAAATTTTTTTCTCTCAAACGTAGCAAGTCTACTCTCTCTCTATCTCTTTTGTTCTTCTTTCCTCTTACCTCTCTGCGTTTTTTTTTTTTTTTTTTTGGCTAATCCTAACCTCTTTGCACTCTGCTCTTCTTTTCCCTTAGCCCTTTCTCTCCAACCTGACCCAGTCTCCTCTCTCTGACTCACCCTTTTCATTTATCTCCTTCTTCTCTCTGGCAACGACAGTGGTGCATGGATTTGGTGGTCTGGGTTGGTTGTGGATCGTGGTTGTTGGTTGCCGGTGATGGGTTCTAGTTTGTTGTGGGTATTTTGGTGGTGGTGGATTCCGATTTGTAGTGGGTTTGTTGTGGGTTTGAGTTTTTTTATTTGGGTTTTGTGGTTGGTGGTTGTTTAAGGTGGTGGTGGTGGGTTTGATTGGGGTGGATTTGAAATGGAGGTGGTTATGGGTTTTGATCTAGGGTGGATTTGCAGTGAGGTGGTTGTGGGTTATGAAGTGGCGATTGGAATTTTTGGATTTGAGTTTTATTGATGTGGTTTTGGTTGGGTTTTGTTGCCGGTGGTGGTCACTAGGTTTTGTGGCCTAATGTAGTTAATCTGGGGAGTGGTTATGGTTGATCTGAGGAGTGAGAGTGAGGGAGGAGGGAAGATGGAAGAGTAATAGAGAGGGACAGAGAGAAGAGAGAGAAACTAACGGAGGTTAACGTTGTTTAGTAGTGTTTAGGGACAAAATAGTCTTTGCGGACCAAATTGGTCAATTTTGAAATGTCTTGGACCTAGTTGGTATTAACCCAAACCTTAAGGGTGGTTTGTGGAATTAACCCTTCATTTTAATATATCTTGTCAACAAAAGATGTCAAATACTCATATTTCTAAGGCTAATAGCTGAAAACCACAATAACATCCTATCATATATTTACACATCAAGGCACATATCTATACATTTTGTGAAGTGCATAACTTGTGAGAACAAAATCACTCATTTATGAACTCAAAAGGTCATTGGCAAGACGTCATCATTAGAAAAACTTGCTGATTAATCATTTTATCTTTAAATCAGTTCAGATTCAAATTCATGTTTATGACGATGTACTTGATTTAAATTATATAGTTAATTACCGAATATTTTCACTAAAGCCAAAATTCTTATCGTTCAATTAGTACTTCTTGATATTTTCAAGATGTCTATAATACATTTCCCTCCCTTCCCCTTTATATCTCTTTGCCAACATCACCAGCATCCTTGTTGCAAGTAATGATTTTGTACGAAATGGTGCTGGTTTCCCCATGATCACATTTAGGGCTGTCATGGTGATCTGACCTCACAATAAAGCCAAATTTTACTGGCAGAGTTCTTTTTCTGTCGTAACTAGAGTCCCCATTAGCACCAGGCATCCAAAGTTCTAAGTAAAAGAAAGGGTATTTCAATGAGATCCAAGCACTATGGCTGACATGGGAAATTACAGGCAAATGGTGCTTAGCTTGATCTACACATTCTCAAATTCTCGTACCAGCCAAAACATTGATAATTCTGATATGTATATTAGTTGCAAAGTTTGGTGCTGGTCAGCTCATACAGCTTGGACTAGAGCCAAATACCCATTTTCATTTGATATATTACGCAGACACCATATTAGAGTCGTGTTACCAAAGGGGATTTAACATGGAATTATATATCCAAGATAAGAAAATTTTGAACGTCTGGCCAAAGATCATTTATGAATGCAGGAATTAAGAAGAATTTAATTTACAAAAGAAAAAAAAAAGTATATATATATATATATATAATCCTGTTGTTCTTGAGGAAGAGCAAATCTGGAACTTGATGCAAAATGTTATATTAAAGTCCTTTTTTTTAATCTGGTTTTTGGCTCAAACTAGACTGATCTAGAAAGTTGAACAGGACCTAGAAATCATTGTTCATCTTACAACAAATCCTTTCACTATTAGTGATCTCAGAGTTGAGTCATATATTATATACAGTAGCATTCACTACAAAACATGAATCACATTTAGTTGTATTTGATAAGTTGGGAGTTGAATCTCTGAATTCTCTGTTTTTTCCTTTGAAGGATATCCATGAAGTTCTTATGTATGGGCAGATTGTGATGATAGTAACCTTGAATGGTTATGCTCACACTCATAAGTTACAATAAGCATTGAAGGATCTTCCAGGGATCTCTCAACATGCTTTCTTGCTGGGCAACCCTTCATGTTGCTGCACCTATAGTATCCCCTGCAATACAAAGAATTCTTGGTCAGGTTAAATATATTTAAAAACAAAATCTATAGGTAAATATTCTTCATAAGTCTGATAGCAGGATTAATAAGTTAATATAGTGAATTAATACAAATCTCGGCAAAGGGACCGACCAAAGAGGGCAATTTTCCAATAACCAAACCATAAAGGACATGGATCTTCTATATTTTGACTAAACTAACAATACAAACTCTGTAAAACTAACTAAACACCCTACAGGGAATATGTTGCTTCTTACTTGGAAGTTGGGGCACATGAGAAGTACTGTTTGATTTATATTCTTTTAGTCAGGGGCAGTATTTAATAGAAACAAACATGGATAGCCACACACACACACATGGGCCAAAGTCTTTGCAGCACTATTGTGCACTTACAGTGTCTGGGATGAAGACCTTGTAAGGGGCAATAGTTAATATAAATAACACGGACACCCACACACTAACACACATTTGACAGAGTCTTTGCAGCACAATGGTGCAGTAGTTCATATAGTGACTATTTTGCTACCAAATCATAATCATTACATGATAGCAAAACTTTTCTAGAGTACATAATGGGACATCAGACTAATACTTAAAGCATTAAACCTTGAAAAGGAGTGCATCTAGGAACACCAGACCAAAGAATGACAGTTTAAAATTTAATCCTGTGCTTCAACCAACAAAATTATCATGGCACTAACAATTTATGTTTTAGTTTGAAACCAATTGTATTACTTGATTTTCACAAAACTAGAACCACTCCATTTGACAACTACTAGATTTTATAGCTTGGCGGTTAATAAAAAATTTGCATTGAATAATTTCCACCTAAACACACAAGATTAGCTTCATCTGAAAAGGAACTACGGCAGAGCTGGAAGGAAGCGAAAATGAAGATGAAACCTTAACCATAGAGGGATATTCATTCAGCAAAAGTTAATTAGCATACCTAGGATGAGGAGAGCCCTTGATTGGCTTCTGCCCATATTTTCTCCAGGAATAGTCATCACCAGGAATATCGGCAACCTTGCTACTGATGGCAGGCACCTTAATGGTTTTTCTCAGCCTCGGTTGCCTATAAACAAAAACAAAGGCAACTAATTAAAACAAGGAAAACACACCCAGTTGAGAATACTGGAGCTAAACTCTGACCTCTTCTTTGAACAATGGCATGTAGCAATACTGCCACATTTCACACTGCCACCTTCTACCCTTCCAGAGCACTTCGTTCTTGGATCTTTTGGGATCTGATTGGGTAACTGAGGCATGCCAATAATATAGAAAGAATTGTCACTTGAATTAGCATCACTACCATCTATGCTCAAAGATGGTATGAACCTCGTGGATGACATGGTGGGTGCTTGTGTAGAACCATCAAATGTAAGGCATGTGCCACTGTTACTCATTGAGTATTTATCAGTCTGGAAATTTCTCTGTGGCGGCTGAAAATGAACAATCTGTATCTGTTGCTGGGGAAGCTGGACGCTTTGTGATGGTTTGGGCTTTGAAATGTTTGGAGGAACCTTATTCTGGGAAGGCAGTAGAGAGTTTCTGGATTTTGAATCCATTTCTTGAATTGGGTTTTCAGAGCGATTAGTTGGTAGTACTTTGGGAGGCTTTGGTGAAGGTATTGTTCCAGTATGAGGACTATCTAGGAAGATGTGTTGAGGTAAAGATGTTTCAAACATCTTTGATTTTCTCACTCTCTTATGTTCTAAACCACCATCTAGAACTGACACAACCCTTTGGAACATTAACACAACCTCCTCTGTTTGCACCATTAAGCTTTTACGCTGAGTTCGATCGTTTGGTTGGCTTAAGAGACTGAGAAATCTATGGCATTTCTCCACAGCTGCGTTGTTAGTTTTTTCAACTCCTTCCATCTTCACAGTTCACACAGACACAAATACAAGAACCAGACTTCAATCCCAAAATTTCAATATTAGAACATCAGTAAATCCCAAAAGATGGTTCTGATAAAATTTAAAAAGAAAAAAAAAAATTGCATTAGCTCGTTACAGTAATAAGCATCTACCAGTTACCAGATGGGTATTGCTAGTCAAAACTCAAGATTTTCTATCAAAATATATTTTTCAATATAATCATGGTGAGCCCAAAAGGCGAGAACATTACAAGAATCTTCAAAAATGCATTTTTATGAAACCCAAGTACTCATTTTCATATAAAAAAAAATAAAAAAAAAACTTAAATGGTTGTTTTTAAGATCACAGAACTTAGACAATCAAAGTGAAAAGAAAAAAAAAAAAGTATCAGATAAAAATGATGCAATACCCAGATGAAAATTCAGCCAATTTGATTACTAATTCTGGAGGAAATTAGAGAAAAAGGAAGAAGAAAAGAATCAGGAAGAAAAGTGAACCTCCAAGAATTTGAAGAGTGAGACTATAATTTATCCCATAGTGTGAAATAAAAGACTTTGATGTACATATTGGACTTTATATACATACAAATAGTTAAAAAGAAACAAAGTGTCTCTTTTGAGTAATTTAAATCCTATCACCCAGAAAAAATATTAAATAAATTAACAAAAAAAAAAATTAAATAGTATCAGATTAGACTACTTGAAAGACACACTGACAGAGGAGAAGTAAAGAGAAGAGAGGTACAAAATTCTGTTATTTTCGAGAACAGAACCAAGTTCTAGGCACATGAAATGGAAGAAGAAACTGAAGTCTCAGTCAGAGATCTTATCCTAAGGTCGGCCCCTTAAAAAATATATATATATATATATATATTTTACTTGGATTTTTATTAGTATATTTTTCTTTTATTGGACAGAACTTAATCAAGTTTTTTTTTTTTTAAGGTAAATTTATCTACATGATTGCATTTTAGTATATTTTTCTTTTATTGGATAGAACTTAATTAAGTTTTTTTAAAGGTAAATTTATCTATATTATTGCATTTTTTTATTCTTTATATGTTTGACTTTAATTGAGGAAATTTTTTTCTAATTATTTTTTATTTGAATACTTTGATAGTCGAAAACGTGATTTGAATTTTAAATTTGTCTATTAAAAATACTAAAAAGTACTAACCAATCAAAATACAAAGTTTTTTACTAAAGTACAATATTTTATAAATTGTACCTAAATAGTATTTTTTAATTATTATTTTGCATACCATTCTAGTATTTTATACAAAAGATTTTGTATTAATATTTGTCTTTATCAATGGAATTGAAAATAGAATTTAAATGTGATCATTGTTGAAGAAAAGGCATGTATACACTTGAATGTCATTATAATGTTTGAATATCATTTCTTTTTATTATAAATCATTATATTATTATTTATAATTCAATAGTTAGGTGTTGATTTGAACTTAGACGTCTTCACAGTACTTGCCATTTAACAAATTCAAACTGTGATATATAATTTTGAGAATGAAAAGTAAAACTCCTTTTCTTAGTTATAATATTGGAATGGGATCCAATGGAATCATAAAAGAAGAAAAGCTTTTGCACAAAGAACTGTCCTTTTGGTGGTATTGATGCACAAAACTTGCAAATAGGTTCAAGTTTGGCCTTATTGCAGACCAAGTAGTAGGTAGGAAGATGGACAGCAGAAGAAGAGTGTCTGTTTCTTTGGCAAGGACAGACAAGGATTCTAGCTGCCCTTTTCTTATATTTGCCTTGTATGTGAACTAAGTGAAGAATGGAACACAAACTTGTCTTCCTACCAAATAAAAAATGAAAAAGAAAAAAACAACCTTGGCTTCTTCCCTGTGATTATTGTTACTGAACGTGAATTGGGCTGTTTATCTAATGGGTTAAAGATTTGAATTTGATTATGTTATTGAATTGGATATATATAAAATAAAAGTATTAATTAATAAACAAGAAACTTTATGATTTATGTCAAATTGTCAGTTTAGTCTTTAAAATAAATAGAAGTACAGGTCAGACCATAAACTTCTAAACAATTTGACTGGCATCGAATTTGGAATTTTAAATTCTCCGTTTAGTTCTAATTTTAAAACTTGTTAAAAACGTAGATTTAATATATATATATATATATATATATATATATACATGTAGAAGTTTTCTAAGAATGGTTTTCGTATTAGACGGTGTTTTGGGAGAAAAGAATAGAGGGCTAGTTTTCCCTACAGCTCGAACTCATGCCTTCTCATCTTTAATTTTATTATTTTTTTTTTTAGTATAAACTAATGTAGCTATTTTAAACATGTAGAAATCTTTTACGTGGCGTTTGGTACAAGATAATCTTTTAGAATTTTAAAAAATGTTTAAAGATTCTCATGTTTAATTGTAAATCACAATAGAGAATCAAATGCTAGAAGAATTTGGATTCTCCCTCAACCCCCTTTCTGTGGTAATGTAGATTCTCTTTAAAACAGGTGGGTATCCAAATTTTCAAACTTAAAAGGGAATTGTATTTTTTATAAATTAATAATTTTAACCTTTTTTTCTTATCATTTAAGCAATTGAGATAAAATATAAAACAAATCATCAATATCTTTTCTTGCTAAAACAACATGAATAAGATAAACAACTCTATTGATATATTCATTAACAAAGTTCTATTTAAGTTTCACGTGTAAAATTAAAAAAAAAAAAGTTTGAAGGAGACCCTTCATTGTTGTCAAATATTCACTTTTATTTTTCATTATTTATTAAGAGGAAGTTTTTTATTTTTTTTATTTTAATACTTCATATTGGATTTACAAATTTAAGGATAGAATGGGAAAAATAAATAATTCATTTAAGATTCCTAGGAAAAAACCAAATAGTATTATAATCTCACATTCCTAAGAATTTTATTAGATTTCCAATTTGACCAAACATAGGAATAATTACATTCTTAGACATTCAGATTGCAAGGCATCGCATTCCCAGTAATCTGGATGTTAGGACTAATATGAATTTTTCCATACCAAACACCACCTTAGTGGAATGATGGATCACTAGGTAAAAGTGGCGTTGTCTACTATGTTGACAATATAATTCTTCAGGAAGAAGAATAGAGGAATGATTCATTTTATCAAGATGTTTTTAAAATAGAGGGGGGCGCTCATTTTTAATTCCCCAAGTTTGGGGAATTTGGAAGTAGCAGTTCTACTTACACTAATATTTCAAATTATTAATTTCAATCACATGATATTAGTTTATATCTACTTCTTTAAATTGAGCAAAAAAAGGTATAAAAATCAATTTATGTAATCTCTTATTATTTCCTCTCATCTTAACTAAAAAGATATTGCATTTGTTAGTAAAATTATACATTTTTTTTAATTAAAAATACATACTCATACTAAAATTTCAATTTTTTTTTTAAAGTTTTAAAAGAATGTTATTAGAAACATTATAAATACTTTAAACATGTATTTTCACAACATTTTTTAGATCACAATTTTCAATTTTCACATCATTTTGAAAACTAATACCTAAACACTGCTACCAAATGACCCCTATTCTCCTCCTTTGATGTTATTTTTAAAACTTTTGAACAAAGAGAATGAATAATCATTCCTCTTGATCACCCTTTCCTCAACTTTTGCACATCCCCTAATTTTCTCTCCCTTCCTTCCAAACTTCCCATCACGGTATAAGATTTTAGTGAAGTTGTCTAGTCAATGATATAGTACATATCTAAAGGTCTATGCAAAAATCTTTTGAAATAGAGAAAATCCATAACATCAGTTGATCTAGCCCACCCGGCTTTAATTTATCATCCAAAGCCGATACTCAAAGCTCAAAGGATGCTATTGCTAGGATATATTCTCAAGTTTATTTATTTATTTTGGAATTGTCAATTACAATTTGTTTGAGAGACTGATATTTAATTTTATTGATATAGTCATGACACCCATCCTTCAATGAATTCAAAATGTTGCCCTACAATGTTGACATGACAAGATTAAGGCACTTGCACATTTTTTTTAACCTAAAAAAAGAGACAGGATAAGATTTAGGAAGTAAAATTACTACAAGAATCACCATCTACTTTTATCCATTGTTATCTCCTTGTGTCCTGAAATATTCAAACTTTTTTCTTTTTAAAAAAATGATAATATCAAGCACTTTTACCTCCTTTTTTTTGGCATTTGCAAATTAAATAAAGCTTTCTTTTAATCATCCAAAGGAGGGAAAGAAAAAACGAAGAAAGAAATTACTTTGTGTTTTCGTATCTCTGAATTTATCCTATACCAAATATGATTTGTATATAATTAATTTTTTAGATTTAAAGGTAAAATAAACATTTTATTTTTATTAATTTGTCAATATTATATTTTGTGCATTTTAATTAGTTTATACAAGCAATTAATAAAGTCTCTTGTCATTGATTAAGAGATCTCAATTTGAATCCTATCTATACTAAATTAATTGATGTCATGACATAATGATAAAACACAAATATTATAAAAGGATGCTATAAATTCTAATCATGTTTTATCTATCAAATAAAAAATATGAATATTTTGTGATTGCACCAAGTACCCAATTAGCCTACAATTCCATTTGAAAACACTTAGGTCTTATTATTTATTTTCTTTCCTCCCAACCCAACCAAATATACTCAAAAAAGTTTTCCTTCTCATTTTCTTTCCAAAGTTTTTCATCCATCCTATTTCACCTCCAAACAAGTACACACTAAATTTGCCTTTATAAATTATAATGTTATTTTTGAGAAACAGAAGCCGGAAAGACTTTTTTTTTTTTTTTTGAGAAAAAAAAAGGGACTCACGTGTGCAATTATTATCCCATGCCCCAAGGTATTGTTGGGTAAGCCCAAGGGTACTACCAGCTCGAAAGTGGAGCTCATTGGTTTTTAATCCACACATTGAAATTGTGTAACCCACATAGCGCGAGCATGGAGTGTCGAACCTGGGCACCTGATGGGGATATAACAGCCAATTACCACTTTGGCACATGAGCTGGTGGTGAAACCGAATAGACTTCATTGGTCATTTTCCAATACTAATGACCTTTGGAATTTATGGACCAATAAGAGAACTTTTATTGGACATCCAAACCCCTTGATTAGGATGGTGATCTCTGAAGATTTGTTTATATTATCACAAAACTAGTGCTAATAAAAATTATAAGTTTGTGGGAAATATGGGACCTACTTTGATTATATGGTTAAACATATCTAATCTATTAAAGAAAAAGAAAAACACATAGTAGCATGAATTTTGCTGTTAACTGTGACAACTAAAACAATCACAAAAGTCAGAGTTGCGTATGGTTTACTCGCAAAATTAATTCTAAGTTTCAAGAAAGCGAAAAATTGGGTTAGTATAATCTAATGCATTAGTATTAATTAATTAAATTTCTCATTCCAAGAGCTTCACACAGTACCTAAAATAATAATCTAATAATGCACAAGTGGCCATTCAATGTATAATCTATGTGTTTAGGCCAACTCTTCGCTATTAAATTAATTAATGCAAGTGTTACTCACCTCAGCAATGTCAATCATTTATTGATTGATGAAAAGGAAAACATTTTTGAAATGACTATGCCACATGAAGTAGATTGTTATGTAGAATTTATGTCTCAAAGTTGGGATTTTTTAATTGAGGTTTTAGTTAAAAGTCAAAAACAGTTATTAAGCACAAGTCTTGTTGGCTGATTATAATATGTATATGAGTATATCATGAAATTCTTCTTGGGTGTCCTTTTAAGATTAAAAGGCAAGCTTATCATCAACTGATTCAACTTGGTTCTCTTTTTTGTATTTTTCTAATGGGCTATCATATAGGTCTGCCTAGCCTAGGTTGTCAAATTGGCATCAAAATAGTTGGGTAAATACAATTGATCCAATAATGAGACCCGTCTGACAGCAAAAGTATATTAGGCAAAGGTGTTCCTGTTGAAATGTCTGTCACATGATGGTGAGTTCATTTCATGATCTTTCTACTCACTGCTTAAAGAAGCTGCTAAAGTCTTTGAATCTGAATCTAATGCTTGGTAGTTGGTAGTACATCGTTAGAGGAACCTAGACACGATTAAAGTGAAGTGTCTTCACCTCTTCATCATTAGAAAGAGGTGAAAAATGACTTTAAGTTCCAAGACGATCAAAAATTTTCAGTCGAAAAGGGGTAACTTTTGTCAAGTTACACATATTTTACGAAGTAGATTTTTAAAAGATCTTGTGATTAAAAAAAATACCATTAAATAATTATTGCTTTTCACCTACTTCATTGGTTGCTATCTATTTTACCGTGTTTCTTTCTTCCTAAAAATTGCGTGATATATATATATTTTTTTTTCTTAGGGTGTTGCTTGACTGTGTTTCTTCTTCTTTGTTAGAATATGTTCTATTTTATATCTATGTTTAAAATGATTATTGGGTTTTCGGCTTTCCTACATCTCCTAATTCACCCTTATAATTTTGCTAAAATAATTGATAGAAAACTTCATTGATATGAAATAATATAATATAGTGTATCTAAAACTCATACCAGCATGCAAAGACTGTGCATGTGCTGCTTGTTAGCCATAGAAATAAAGCAAAGTCTCATATAAAAGTAACAAAACATAACTCAAATTCAAAACTCATACTGAAGTTTCTGCCAGCACCAAAAATAAAAGATGGTTTTATTCAGTGCAATCCAAAAAAATGATACAAAGTTCTTTTACAAGTGGAAAGAAAAAGGAAAAAAAAAAAAAAAAAATCTGGAAAGTATTAAATAAAGAGAGAGAAAATAAATTATAGTATCAATTATGTAATGAGGGCGAAAAGAAATACTAATATTTAATTATGTTCTTTTAACCGTTAGATCTTTTTAAAATCTATATTATAACTTTAAAAAGTTGTAACTTTACGAGAGTTAAACTTATTGCGGCACATAATTCCTTGGTATTTTATATGTAAAATCTATATTATGCACATTTTTTTTAATACAAGATATAATTTATATTTTAACATAATCTAAGTGTATATGTGTGTGAAACTCTTTCCTGGAGACTTGAACCCCGACTCTTACCCCGCACACCCCATAAACACTTTTACTTGTGAAGTGATCACTACACCAAAGGTGCACGGTGGCTCACACATTTTCATTTTCATGTATAACATGCACATTGACATTTGACATGGCTGAAGCACAACCTTTTGTTTGTTTGTTTCTTTTTTTTCTTTTTTTTTTTGATGGAAAAAAAAAAAAAAAAAAAAAAAAGCCTTTTTGAAGTAGCATGAAGTTGTTATTTTTGCATGAGTCATGACTATAGTGGTGAAGTCAGGATTTGAGTGGGGGGGGTAAGTGTTATATATGATACATGCACTTACACACATTATGTGAATATATAATATTTGAGACCAATTTGAAAAATTAAAAGCTATTCATTTAAATACTAAGTGATATTTAATGTAATTATACAAAAAAAAAAAACTCTAAAAAAAATGCATATTCATAATATTGTATTTATCTATTGAGATATTTTTAACATAAATGATCTATTTTTAATTTTTTTTAGAGCCAAAACTCAAGTTATGAATGAAACTATTAGTAGTTAGATAAATATTGAGTGTAATATATGTGAATTTCTATTATTTTGGTTAATGTGGACTCATAAAAGGTTCAAATTATAATATGGTAGAGACAAATTAAAAACTTTAGTGCATGGCATGCTAGTGGAGGACTTGAGGTTCCTCAATGGTTCGTTTAGAAGTTGTGTTCTATTTTAAGACCAAAGAAATAGAGTGACATTTAATAAACCCAAAAACAAAAAGTAGGTAGGAGTATTTAATAAGTATTAGTTATAATAACTAAGGGTATTTGCATGACTGTCTTGATAATTTTCCACTCTAATTTTGTTGGCCATTCTATATTTGTTTACTCAAATTTAATCATTTGAATTTTTGTGCCTAAAGTAATAAGGCTTTTAGATTTCATCTTTTCATCTATGCATGTAAACGAGGTGATGTATAAATACCACTAAAACTTAAAACGACGTAACTTTTCTATTTCAAACTGCAAACTATATTGTTCTTAGCCATTATCACATCAACACTCTTTTATTAATCCATATAATTCATTTTCGAAATTCTTTTTGCTATTTTATTTCATAATCCCTATTTTATTTTGACTCTCTCTCTGATGAAGCCTATGATCGATGCAATTGCTTCGGCCGACTGAAAAAAAGGTTGCTTAAGTTGATTCACAAGCTGTCCAATTTTTTTCCCCTTTCAACTTCTTGCTTCATTTCGTCAAGTCATAAAATTTTCAAGTTTAGACTATTTTTTGTTTTACATTGAAAGGCTCGCTAGATAATTTTAAATTTCTTTTTCTCAGTTTGCATTTCCCTAGCTTATTTTATATTGTTGTTGTGTGGGGACTAGAGATCGTGTTTGTCTAAGACCACAACTTTTTTTGTCGCCATTTTGTCATAATTGTGATGTGATAAACTGTATTTCTTATTACTTTTACATGAATTCATCAATTTTTCTTTTCTATTCACATTTTGTCGCTTTAGATTTATGACAAAAAAAAATCGTGATCCTAAATTCTCAAGATTGCAATGTGTGTGCGTGCAGTCAAAAGCAAAAATGTGAGGATGGGCCTTGTTTGGTGACTAGCTTAACTTGGCGATAGTGAATTATAACTAATTTGGTATTTTTGGGGATTGTGGATGTTTGATGATCACGGAGGTTTTGTAGTATTTTATTTGCAGATTTGGGTTTGCATATTGTTTGCTTGGATGTTGAGAAAATATTGGAAAGAAGTACATTTTTTAAGTTTATATAATTTATGTATTTTGCATATTTGGTTTACTTTTTAAGGTTTTTTTTTTAAAAAGTATTTAATTAGTCTACCATAATTGAATTAACATGGCATGATTTGATTGGATCAACTAGTACACATGATTTGCTCATGTTATATTTAAGGAGCACCTCATGTTACAATTTTTAGTAAAACAACAATAAGAAACAAAGCCTTAGTCCCAAAATTTTGGGTCAGCTATGAATCTGCAACATATTAGTTAGTGTCAAACATCTGTATTCTTTTTCTTAATTATATCCTATCTAAATTCATATTTTTTGGTTACTCCCTTAAATGACATTCTTTGTTTTTTAATATTACCTCTACTAATGTTATTTTTAATCTTCTTCTACCTTTTCCTGTTCTCTCAACTCAGATAAAATTACTATTTCTTAAGGGTGCATTAGTTGCTTTCCTCTACACATGACTAAATCATCTTAAGCAACTCTCTCATCTTTGCATCAATAAGGGCTACCCCCATCTTTGGATGAATTATCTCATTTCGAATTCTATCTTTCTGTGTATTTCCACTTATCCATTTTAGCATTCTCTTTTCAACTATATTCATTTTTATGAATATGCTACTTCTTAACGACCCAACATTCAGTACCATAAAACATAATTGGTCGTATATGTATAATAGTCTTATAATTTTTTTTTTCTTTAACTTAATGGGTACTCTACGATCACATAACTTCATGCATCATGCTCTTATCCTATGATTCACATTCTCTTCAATTTCTCCCTTTTTTATAAATTATTAACTCAAGATATCAAAAGTTGTCACTCTTTCATATCTCTTGACCATTGAGTCTTATTGCCTTTTCATTTATGTTTTAACTTTAACTAAACTTATTCCCATGCACTCTATTTTATAGTTTTTAAATAAAAATAAAAAACATTATAAATCTCACTCTAAAGCCAATTAATCTCATTCAAAAAGCACTCAATGACTTTTTTCGAAATCAAAATTTGACTTTTTAATTGATAAGGAAATAAATTACAAATATTAATTTTTTTATTTATTAAAATACTTGAACATGAGGTATTCCTTGAATGTGACTAAAGTCAATCATGTCTACTAGTTGATGCAATCAAATCATGTCATACTAGTTTTATTACTATTATTTCATATTTTGTAGGTCTGTATAGTATAGGGACGAAGCCAGGAGTTCAAGTTAGGGGGGGTGAAATATAGAAAAAAAATCATTATAAAACTCCTAATAACATCCATTTAGTATTAACAATGTAATCATCTATGAAAAAGGGACTCAAAGGTTTTTTAAATCTTAAAAATCATTTATAATTGAATTCATACATAAAATTGTTCCATAACATAAAATTGTTCGTAAAAATTGACACTAAGCATAGCACAACACTGCAATCAACCAACTTTATTAAATATCAACAACTAACTATTAAAATTTCAAACCATCTCAACTTTAAAAAAAATACACTAAAAGACAAGCAAAACCATTAATTATTTATCTATATTGTATCATTTGTTACTCTCAGTTAAAAAAAATCTATATCTGACACGGTTTTGTATTGCAAGAATTCATATAAATAGCTAGAATGATAGATGGTAAAAAATATTTTTTATTGATATTGTTGCTCATTTATTCACACAGGCATATGTTATAAATAAAAAAATAAAAATAATAATAATCTCCCAAGCAACACATATATGTTATAAAAAAACAATATCACCCAGTCAGCACATGGGTGGTTCATAAAAAATATAAAAATAAAAAACACCCAGTACATGGGTACAAACTCTGAACAATAAAAGAGAGTTTTAAAGTAATAGAAATAGTGAGACTTCATTTAGCAACCCCAAAAAATAAAGTTAAAGAGAGAAAGAGAGTTACAGAGAGAGAATAAGAGAAAATATGTTTTGCCTCTGCCTCAGCAAAGATGAGAGAGCGATTTGGTCTCTCTCAGAAGCAAATTTGGTACTGACATGCTGTGTGGTACTATAGCATTTTGGTCTTAGCCTTCACTCCCTCTGTCTCACGTCTCAATACTAGTGTCTCTCTCTAGGTTAGGGTTTTTTTTTTTTTTTTTTTTTTTTTTTTTTTTTTGTGGGGGGAAATTTGATGGACTGATTTGAGATCAGATTGGTTTTGTTTCAAAATTTTTAAGGGCTAGGCTAATGTCTTGGTAAATTCGTTGATTGTGCTCAAATTTCTTTAGCTTTTTTATTAGTCTATGTTGTTGGGCTAATGTTTTGGTAAATTGGCTGATTGTGCTCAAATTTATTTAGCTTTTTTATTAGTCTATGTTGTTAGGCTAATTTTTTGGGTTTACTAATTTGTTTTGTTTGGGATTTTAGATTTTTAAAAGTTTCTTGGGCTTTTTCATTTTGTTTAAAGGGGTTAAAGATTTTGTTGAGGGGGGCAAGTCTAATTTTATATGGACAAAATTGCTCAAATCTGTAAGTAACCTATATATATACTCTCTTATTTTCCAAAATTTAGGGGGGGCCATGGCCCCCCAAAGCCAAAGAATGGCTCCATTACTGGTATAGTACATACTCTTTTTGGGTTGTTGTATAGTGAGGATGACATGCCTAAAAAGTTTGTTGCATCGATTGATAAAATATCTCACAAGTGGCAGGTACTATCTCAAGAGAGCAGCATTATCTATGCCTTGATTTTGTCACCCTCAAACTCATGAATTGACTATAATAATTAATATTGCACGTTATATGATATGTTGAAGTAGCAACAAGGTGATGTCTCTTACTTTTTTATCCATTAAGCTAAATATTTAACAATATCAAATCCTACAAAGACTAAGGGTGAGTTTGGTATTAACTTTAACTTTTTAGCTTTTATATACAATTTTTTAGTACTTCACTTTTTCCTACCTTCATATAATTCAAGAGTTTAACTGTCTCATCTAAATCTCCTATACCTGCATATGATTCTAGTGGAGCCTTCATCACAAACACTATTAGATCAACTTTGTTACTCACTCGTACATGTAAGAACCAAACCAACAGCAAAATTAAACAGGCCAAAAAGTTAGGTGGGTCTTCTTGCACGGCTAAAATCAAATAGTTCTATCAAGATGAAATAGGAGGTATGTTATCAACAATTTTAGCAAAATTAAGTTCTAAAAAAGGAATAAAACACTCTTAGTTTTTGGAACAAGTCAACAAACAATTTGTGTGCGTGTAACAAAAGATTTTGGTAATTGTATCCACACCAAAATAATAAAGCAAAATTTGAGACACAGAAATCAATGGATAAAAATTAGAAGAAAGAAAGATCAAAAGATTTGGGTGAATTACCTTATAAATTTGATCCTCATTAAAGTGGAGTACCTGAAAAGAATGGTGTTATTAGGAGGAGGAGCTAGGAAATTTCACTCTCAAGGCCTTTTCCATTGGACTCCTCAGTTAATGTTGTAAATAGTTGCAGCTGTATATGAATGAATTTGCTGAGTCAGTGTGCTAACATGTAGGATTGCGATTTTTCATCCTGCTAGAAGTTTTCGATTTGCAAGAGTAAATTCATATATATATATATAAATATTTAAAAAAGAAAAAGAAATAGGTTTGTGCAATCTAAATAAAAAATGACTTCTATGTTTCAGCAGTTCGATCAAGAAAATTAAGCCAATAGAGAGTACTTTCCATGGTCACTTCTAGTTGAGAGAGGGGGAGGACTTTTGACGTATGGGTTTAATATCATTTCCTTGAATTTTTAGGGGAACTGGCAACATAATAGTTATAATGAACAGGGGAAAGGATAAGTCATTCAGTTGGGAAGAGGAAAATTTGTAGTAAGTTTAACATTTCTATGTTAAAAATCACTTCTTGTGATTGACAATATATCAATTTGTTAGGTTATGTAGTAAAATTTGTATTGCCCCTAGCATCGCTCTTTTATTATATAATTTTTACAAATTGATATGACAATATATTTGATTAATGGATGTCAAAAATATAATAAATAAAGTTGGGAGTTTTTTTTTTATTTTTTTTATTTTTTTTATTTTTTGGGGATGATTTGGTCATGAAGGTATAGAATATATAATTTTACTGAAAAACAATAAAGGTCCAAACTTTTAAATAATATAAAAAAATTAAATAAAACTAGTAAAAAGACCCATGTATTGTATGTTAAGTTTTTGGTCATTAACAAATAGAAATATATATATATATATATATATATAATTTTATTGAGAAACAATTAAGGCCTGTGTAATGTGTATTGTATAGTTTTGTTTATAACCGTACGTATAGAATATGTAATTTTATTGGGAAACAATATCAAAATTCATTTATTACATAATTTCATTATTGTAATATTGGGTTTTAATAATTATATAATTTCATAGCTCTAATATAGTGTAGTAGTTTTTCTATAATGGCATTTGTAGCTTTGTATAATGAAACTGTTGCATTTTTATATCTAATGGAGTTGCAATATATAAGTTTTTAAAGCACATTGTTGTTTTGTTAATGTCAAAATTATTGGGTCAGATTGAACCAAATGAGTATGCCCATAGACCATAGTTGGCTTAATCCAATCCATGATGAAGAGTTGTGAGTCTTGTGAGCCAAGTTTTAAAAGCTGGATCGGAATTGCCAATCAGATTTAGTTATCCGCGAATTGACTTCTAGTCTAGTTTTTAAAACTAAAAAACTTTGTATCAAAAAAAAAAAAAAAAACTAAAAACCTTGGGAAAACAAAAAGGCCTTTAACCGTTTAATTACTAGGGTCGAACCAAAAAACTAAAGAATTTTTGCTCCAGTTTTTCAATCCCGTCTGAACTCTCTCTAACTTTGTCTTGACTGAAACTAACGGAGACATGTATCCCTGACTCGAAACCCACACCTCCTCCACAGTGGCATGGCAACCTTCATCTTGTAACCAAACTTGCTCAAGTATGAGCATAATTTGTGATACCCCATCAATGTAACCGTTTAATTTGCGAAGAATTCTTTGTCTGATACCCCATCAATGTAATCGTTAGAATTAAAAACATGTCGATTGATAGGTCAACTATGAGCATAATTTGTGACCTAAACATCCTTACCATCCTCGTGATTGTTTTTTGGCCTTTAAAGTGAGATCAATAAGCATATTGCAAATATCATAAAGTCCACAAGTCATCCTTTCAATAGGTGTTACTTTCATATTCACGTTCTGTTATGTTAGGATATGATTATATGAACGAGGTCTGATACCAATTGATGCAGTATGGAACACATGAAATAGGCTAGATTTTGTTCTAAATAAACACAACCCTTAAATTCGTAAAATACTTTTGAACCCACAAGGAATTGTTATTTTATTTTATTTTTTTTTAATGGGAATCCACAATAGATGAATAAAATATTTTTATTAAAAGATAATTATTCTTTCTTGTTTTAGCCTATTTAAAGCGGCACAAACTTACTTTCCAAATAAAGATAATCCTAAAATAGATTTTATCTAATACAAACTTTTTTTTTTATTTGATTAGGAAAGTCTTAAAAACACCTAATTTAGGACATAAATTCCTATAGTTGAAAATTCAGAAAATTAAATAAAACTATAATAATGAAAATCCCCATATTTGATCATACCTCACTAGAAATTGAAGTTTCGGGAGAAGAATCGAAGAAGTTAAAATTTTGAAGAATTTAGGATTTGTTTAGTTGGAGAAGTGGAAAAGTGAGATGATAAAAAATGGTGGGAGAATAGAAAAGATTTTAATTTCTATTCTTTTTGTTTGGTTGGGAGTGGAAAAATGGAAGGATGGAAAAAGTGATTTTGTATAAATTTACTCATATACCCTTGTTAAAAAATGATAACTAATTAAAACAAAAAAATGACAAACAACCAAAAAAAAAAAATACCCAAATTATTAAAAAATAAAAATCATGTCCAAAAAAAATTATGTCTAGTTAAAACAAAGAAAAAGAAGAAAAAAAAGCAAAAAAAAAAAAAAAAAAAAAGAATAAGAAGAAGGCAACTCCTAGGAAATCCAAAAAAAAAAAAAGGAATTGGATAAATTCCTGTGTGCTTTTGCACATGGGCATTTTTGTCCATTAAATAGCATCATTTTCTCCTTTTAGATTTTTCTCCAATTTGGGAAGAAAACTTTTTGGTGGGTCAGGGAAGAAAACACTTGAGCCCCACCATTTATTTTCCTTCCTCTACACTCAACCAAACACACTCCAAAAAGTTTTCCTTCCCATTTTTTCTCCAAAGTTTTTTATCCACTCTATTTCACCTCCTAATTAACAAACACACCCTCTCACGTTAGAAATAGAATATGAGGAAGTTTATTATCAATTAATGCTTACGCTCTCATTGCTAAAACATATTGTTGCATCAATTGATAAAATATCTCACAAGTGGCATGTATCGTCTCAAGAGAGCATCATTATCTATGCTTGATTTGGTCACCCCCTCAAAATCATGAATTGACTATAACAATTAATATTTCATGTTATATGATATGTTGAAATACGTACCAACAAGGTAATGTCTTTGATCTAAGAAAAAAACAAGTTAATGTCTCTTAATTTTTATCCATATTTGAGGTGAAATAGTACGTTTGTGAAATATCATTATTTAAAACACAAATTTGTAAATCAGGATATTTATTTTATTTGTGTTCATAAGAATAACACCTTGTCAACGTTGAAGGACCGATCAGATTGCAGGTGTTATATATTGAGAGAGAGAGAGAGAGAGAAAGAGAGTATTAGTCTTTGACTACCCAAAATAAATTAGTCTTTACTCCCATCCAATACCCTTAGTGTGATAGTCACTCTACCAGTATAAGTACTTGTGGGCTGTGGGGGATGAAAGGGCCGGGATTCAAATCTACAGGAGGGAGTTTCACACATACATATACACTTAGATTAAGTTAGAGTATAATTTCTATTTTGTAAAAAAAAAGGAAAAAAGAAAAAAGAATCGGATGATTTCCATTTCACTTGAAAGTACACTCTTTTTTTCTTTTTTTCTTTTTCACTTGAAAGTACACTTATTTCTTATCCTAGTTGAACATAAATAATTAACAAGGATAAAAGCAAGTGCATGTATCATCTGGTACTACTTTGGCGGAGCAACGTCCTGTAGCAGTAGCCCCAAATGTGTTCTGACAATCAGCAACGCATTGTCTACTATCACAGCCTTTTCTTGGAACATTATATACATTCTGACATGTTTTTGCCTCTGCCATCATCACCTCATCTCCTGCACGCAACAAGCACGCAAATTTTTTTATCTTTTGAATAACCTTAATTCACATGAATTCAGATTCTTCATATCATTATTTACTAGTAAGCAAATCAAATAATTCAGTAACTATTGAGTGTGAATTTATCATTATTCTTTAAATAAAATCATGTCACCAACATAAAAAGTGTGAATTTACAAATGCACTCTGGGAAAGGAAAAGAAAATTAAGTTCTTTATTGGAACAAAGTCTTGTTTTGATTTGGAAGTAGAGGGGTGATGCATGGGAACAGAGCTTGTGAAATTTAAAATGTTAAAAATAAATAAATAAATAAGAAGAAGATAAATCTAAGGTTGCTTGAAATCAACAATCAGAACAAAGTAGTAGAAGAGAGGGTAAAAACCAAAGGATTAACACAAAAGTTAATTAATATTAGCACCAAGAAAGAAAAGATGATTACCTTTAGCAACCAAGGTTAGATAAATTTTATTTTTTGATAAGTTACACACACTCCATAGGTTTTGAACCCAAACAATAGGTGAAGGTAGCGCAAAAAGATGACTAAATTGTGAAAATTTCTTTGCGCTTAAAGTGACAAGTCAGTGTTTCTATTAGGTGTAAAAAAAGGGTTTCTTTATACAATTTTAACCTTGTGTTTTTCTTTTTGGGGTTCTTTACATAATCACACAGGCTAGATTAAATTTTCTTATTGCTTCACATAAACCAACCGACCTATTTTTAATGCTGGGACTTCCATATGATGCAAAAGAAAGTCTTAGGTCATGTGTGAGGCATAGTATTAGGGTTTAGGGACAACTACGATTCATGTAAATTACAACAGGTGGAAATAAAGCACCGTTGTCGTTGCATTTGGCTTGATCATTTATTAATGGTGGAGAGAAGGGAAAAAGAAAACATCTAAAACTGTTTATCTTGTAAAATATGAATAAATCGACTCAAGCATAATGCAATATTTTATTGAGCATTTGATTATGCATATATATATATATATATATATATGATTGAACTCTCCCACATATTATTCGTAAAAAGTGAGAAAAATAATGAAAAAGCATGCATTGATGTACTACCATATACATACAATCGGCTAGCTTATTTGACAAAAAGTCTTTTATTATAGTTCAAAATTGTTCCTTCATGTCATGAAAACGAAAGGTTCAAGGAGAAGGCTACCACCTTTTGTACCCATTGACCTAATGGCCTCGTTCGAATTGACCAAAAACAAAAAAACAAAAAAAATTAAATTCTCCAACTCTTTATGCTTGGTAAAGGATATCAGAATGGTAGTAAAGATGATCACAAGAAAGCAAGAGCAGAGCATGAGACAGTAGAGCTTGATCTGAGTAAAGAGCTAAGTACTGCATAAACGACATCAGCTTTTATGTTTGAGTATTATGTATAAACGACAAGTAGCTTAGTCTCTGTTTTAGTTGTATAAATGCCCACACATGGGAGAGTTGTTCTTTTGTATACAGTCACGTGTAGGAGTTAGTTATTTGAGTCTATTAGTATCAGTTATTTAGTTAGAGCAGTTTTCCAGCTTAGATCAATCTATATATAGTCTTGTATTCTCATTTTTGTTATTAATGAAAATATAGAAACTCTTCTTTTATCTGATATGGTATTAGAGCAAATCCCCAATTTTTAGGTTTTTTTTTTTTCTTCAATTTCTTTTTCAATTTTCTCGGGAAAACACTCTGTTTTTTGAGAAAATTCCTTTTCTTTGTCATCAATGGCTTCCGCTACCACAAACACGAATACAACTAGTTCAACTAATGGTTCTATACCTAAAAATCCATCTCCTTCTTCACAAGATTCACCAATGGATGATCCCCTGTTCTTGCATCATGCTGAGAATCCAAGCTGAGTGTTAGTTACGCAGCCTTTAATTGGTGGAGAAAACTACTCAGCTTGGGCTCGAGCTGTGAGAAAGGCATTGCTCACCAAGAATAAGTTAGGATTTATTGATGGGACTCTGACTCTCTTATCTCCATTGATTTCGGCTCCTTCATCTGTGCAAGCATGGATTAGATGTGATAACATGGTTGGGACATGGTTGACCAATTCAGTTTCTTCAAAGCTTCAAGCAAGCATTATATATGAAGATACTGCTCTAGAAATCTGGAATGATTTGAAGAATCGTTTTGCACAAACCAATGGACCAAGGGTTTTCAATCTCTAAAAGGAAATTTCAGAATTACACCAAAGTGAGATGAGCATTACTGATTTCTTTACTCAGTTGAAAGTCTTTTAGGATCAATTACAAAACCTTAATCCATTTCCTTCTTACACCTATGGAAAGTGTATGTGCAATATCAACAAAAGACTCAATGATTTGCAAGGTTGAGAGTCTATGATGAAGTTCTTAATGGGAGTAAATGAGTCTCTTTCCCAAGTTAGGTCTCAGGTGTTGCTCATGGATCCTATTCCATCACTAAGCAAGGTTTATTCCTTGATGATTCAAGAAGAGACTCAAAGGTCAATCCCAAATGCACCTGTTGTTAAAGTAGATTCCACTATTCTGGTTGCTAAAGTGTCCACTGATCAAGTCAATCATGTTACCAATCTTGTTAATTCTAGTGGGAAGGGAAAAGATAGGCCAATTTGTACCCACTGTGGCAAGACTCATCACACTGTAGACAAATGCTACAAATTACACGGTTTTCCTCTCGGTTTTAAGTTCAAGAATAAGCCTGCTATGGCACATCAAATTTCCTCAGGATCAAGCTTAGGATTTGTTTCACCAATACATCAATTGTCTGCTTTTACTCCTGAGCAATGTCAGCAACTTTTAGCCCTATTTGGTGCATCCAATCCTTCCCTTGCAACATCATCTCATGTATTAGCTGACTCAATGGTCACAGCAACCCCTTCTTCCACTTCTGCTAATGTGGCAATGACAAGTATGAATTTTTCTCATAGTGTTTTTGCTGCTCAAGTGGTAAATAGAAGGGCTTATGGTGGTAATACTTAGGTCTTGGATACTAGTGCAACTGATCATTTTGTATGCTTAGTAGATTTGCTAACTTCAATCATAGCTATTAGGCAGTCTTTGGTCCAATTACCTAATGGGGAATCAGCTCAAGAAACTCACATTTGGACTATTACTCTTTCTTCTTCCCTAATTCTTAAAAATGTCATTTGTGTTCCATATTTTTCTTTTAATCTCTTGTCTATTAGTTCTTTAACTCATTCACGGCCATATTATTGTGTTTTTCTGTCTACTTATTGCTTCATTCAGGACCTTATTTCTTGGAAAACGATTAGGGTAGGCAAGGCACTTCATGGATTGTACCTGTTGCAGTCAAACAGTCTTCAACAATCCTCCATTTCTTCATTTGCTACCTTCTTATCTGCTCACAACCTCACTGATGCCTTTGGTCATTTCACTGCTGTTACTTCCACACCAGTATCTTCTCAACCTTCATCTATTTGGCATGACAGGTTGGGGCACCCATCTGATGTCAAACTTAATAGTTTGTGTCATGTAATTCCTTCTTTAAAACCTTCTTGTAATAAAGGTTGTCAAATCTGTCCTATGGAAAAACTTAAGAGATTGCCTTTTCCTTTTCATAATAATATCAGTTCTTGTGCTTTCGACTTGATCCATATGGATGTATAGGGTCCCTACTCAACTCCTACTTTAGATGGCTTCAAATATTTTTTAACTGTTGTGGATGATGCTACAAGAGAAACATGGTTATTTTTAATGAAGTCTAAATCTGAAGTTAGGCAGCTATTCTCTTCTTTCTATACTATGGTTCATACTCAATTTGGCCTTAAAATCAAAGCTGTTAGAACTGATAATGCCAAGGAATTTATCATGTCTGATTTCTTCAATTCTCATGGAATTATACATCAAACCAGCTGTGTTTACACTCCACAACAGAATTCTGTTATGGAGAGGAAACATCAGCATCTTCTTTGCATAGCTAGAGCCTTACAAATTCAATCCCAACTCCCTCTTTAGTTTTGGGGTGATTGTCTATTACATGCTACCTATCTCATCAATAGGCTTCCATCTCCTTTGCTACATGATAAAACTCCTTTTGAACTTCTTTTCCACAAAATTTCAGATTATTCTAATCTCAAAACTTTTAGTTGCTTATGTTTTGCATCCACCATTTCTAAAACCAGATCCAAATTTTCTCCAAGGGCAAGGAAGTGTGTCTTTCTTGGATTTCCTTTCAATGTTAAAGGATTCAAAGTCTTTGATCTTAACTCTCACATTGTTTTTGTTTCTAGAGATGTCACATTTCATGAAAATGTGTTTCCATTTGTTTCCAATTCAAATAATTCTGTCCAGCAGCCTTGTTCCATTCCTGTGTCTTGTGTTCCAGCTATTAATCCTCTCTTTGATCCTTTAATTCAATCTAAATCTGCTTCTGCTACACCTCATGATTCCATCACTCATATTCATCATTCTATTGATGATGATTTGCTTGATGAGGTTCCAGTTGAGCCCCCTGATCCTATTGTTGATCCTATCCCTCTTAGAAAGTCTTCCAGAGCTATCAAACAACCCTCCTACTTACAAGCTTACCACTGCAACCAGGTATCTTCTGTCATTGTTGGCTTTCCTTCCTAATCAGGTACTTCTCATCCACTATCTTCCCATCTTTCTTATCAACACCTTTCTTCTTCTTACAAATCTTTCTGTTGTAACATTTCTTCCCTTGTTAAGCCTACCTATTATTATCAAGTTGCTTCTGATCCCAAATGGCAAGAGGCCATGACTGCTAAAATAGCTGCCCTTGAAGCAAATCAAACATGGACTTTAACCCCTCTGCCTGTTGGTAAGAAGCCTATAGGGCTGAGTATAGGGCTATGGCAGTTGCAACATGTGAACTTGTGTGGATTTTATACTTTCTAAAGGATATTGGAGTTAAACATGACAAAGAGGCATTGCTGTTTTGTGATAGTCAGGCAGCATTGTACATTGGTTCCAATCCTGTTTTCCATGAGAGGACCAAGCATATTGAAATAGACTGTCACGTGGTCAGGGATAAAGTTTTGGAAGGTGTTATTAAGCTTAATCATGTGAGGTCTCATTGTCAATTAGCAGACATGCTTACCAAAGCATTAGGTACAATCAATTTTCTAATCTTGTTGACAAGATAGGAATGACGAATATACACACACCAGCTGCTCTTGAGGGGGAGTATCAGAATGGTAGTAAAGATGATCACAAGGAAGCAAGAGCAAAGCATGAGACAGTAGAGCTTGATCTGAGTAAAGAGCAAAGTATTGCATAAACGACATAAGCTTTTATGTTTGAGTATTATGTACAAACGACAAGTAGCTTAGTCTCTGTTTTAGTTGTATAAATGCCCACACGTGGGAGAGTTAGTTCTTTTGTATGCAGTCATGTGTAGGAGTTAGTTATTTAAGTCTGTTAGTATTAGTTATTTAGTTAGAGCAGTTTTCCAGCTTAGATCAATCTATATATAGTCTTGTATTCTCATTTTTGTTATTAATGAAAATATAGAAATTCTTCTTTTATCTGATAAAGGAAGATATCAATGAAACACAAATAAGCAGAGGATGAAAGGTTTACCATTAATGATGAACAGAACCAGTAGAAGAACGGCAATTATTGAAAGACTTTTCATGGTTTCTTATTTGATAATTGGTGAAAGAGAAATATAAAATTCTTTTTTGGCTAAGAGAAAGATAGAGAATAATTTTGTGCAAGAAGTGGATTGTTTTTTAACAGTTTATAGGCAGAAATTGAGAGGTTTTTTTTTGTTTTACTTAAAAAAAAAAAAAATTAAATACTTGAGTAACAATTAAGGGATGATATCTAACACGATGCAGTATGCCCATATATATATGACCCGCATTCAGTATTGATTACAATTTACTGCAGCCAAAATATGCGAAGATACAAACCAAATCGTCTGAATTTTTATCTTGATTTGATTTCATAATCTTGGTAGATTCTGTTGACTTCTGAGATGCGCTTATAATTAATGTAAATTTATTTTTATCTTGATTTGATCGTCTGAATTTCATCCATAGGTTTAGCATTTTCTTTGTTAATTAGAATCACTTTTTGTAGTTGAAGACACATCAATTTGAAAGGTTAGATAGTAATTTTTTTTTTTTTTTTAACAAGATAGAAATTCTACTATAATCTAATCTAAGTATATATGTATGTGAAACTCTCTCCTAGAAATTTGATCATCTACCCTTGCTTCCCATATCCTACAAGCACTTCCATATATAGCATCTCTATTCTATTACATAATTTTTATAAATTGATATGATAATAAATATGATTAGTGGATGTCAATAGCATAATAAATGAATGTCATTATTTTATTATTATTTTTTTTTTGGAATGGTTTCGTCATGTACATATAGAATATATAATTTTACCACCGCGCACCATTAATTGACGCGATGATCACTCTATAAGTATAAGTGTTTGTGAGGTGTGAGCAACTAGGGTCGAGGTTCAAGTCTCTACGAGGAAACTTTACACACATATACACTTAGATTAAGTTATAGTAGAATTTCTATCTTGATAATAAAAAAATTAAAAAAAAAGAATATATAATTTTATGTAGAAGCAATAAAGGTTTAGTTATTGTATGATTTTGGTCATTAACTTATAGAATATGTAATTTTATTGAAAAAATAATAAAGAAATTCATTTAGAACATAATTTCATAAATGTCATATTGTGTATTGATAATTACATAATTTCATAACTCTAATATAGCATATTAGTTGTGGGTTCCAGTTAGCTCAACTGGTAAAGTCTCTATTATCAAATAAAATATTTGAAGTTCAATCTCCACCTATACTAAAAACCTAATTAATGTCTTGATCTAATAATAGAAGACAATCACCACAAGCAAACAATATAAATTGAAAGTATCTCTAAAAAAACATAATATACCATACTAGTTGTCTTATAATGACATTTGTAGGTTCTTCTTTTTTTTTTTTTTTTAATGAAGTTTTGCATTTGAATTTTGTATCTAATTGAGTTGGGATATATAATTTTCTTAAACATATTGTCGTTTTGTTAATGTTAAAATGTTAAAATTACTGGGTCGAATTGAACCCAACGAGTATGCTCATAGTTGACCTAATCCAATCCATGACGAAGAGTTGTGACCCAGGATTTAAAAATTGTATTGGACTAGCCAATTAGATTGGGTTAAACGTGAACCGACCTATAGTGTAGTTTTTAAAAGTGAAAAACACTAGGAAACAAAAAAAGCCGTTAACCTTTCAAATTGTGACCAAACCAACCAGTTCAGTAGACTAACCACGAGTTGAACAATTTGAACCTTTGCTATTGCCATAAAACATTGAGTGCCTTGGAGGCAAGAATTTCTTTCCCATGGAAATTCTAGGCTTACCTCTTCACAACTCAAGTTCCCATTCAAAAAATTGTATATCGTTCCACTAATCTATCGCATCGCTCTCAAACTTGCTTGATACACGTTAAACCTTGAAATCTTTAGGAATTGTTGCATAAGCAAAATAATCTTCAAGATCCAAGATCCAATCTACGAAGTCTTCTTTGTATGATACCCCATCAAAGTATGTTATACCATTAAAATTAAGAACATGTACGTCCAGCTATGAGCACAATCTGTGACCTGCAAATCCCTACTATCCTCATGATCGCTTTTGGCTTTTAGAGTGAGATAAATGAGCATATTGTGAACCTCAAGAGTCCATGAGTCATCCTTTCAATAGTTGTTTACTTTTGTAATCACCTTTTGTCATATTTCAAGATGTTAACGAGCTCTGTTACCAATTAATGTAGCTAGAATGGAACGTGTGAAACATGCTAGATCTCATTCAAGAGAAACATAACCCTTAAATCCATAAAGGTCTTTTTGAATCCACAACAAATGAATAAAATATCTTTATTGAAATATAATTGTTCTTTTTCTTTTTTTAGCATATTTAAAAGCTCCACAAACTTATTCCAAGTAAAGATAATCCTCGATTACCAAAAAAAAAAGTAAAGATAATCCTAGTCTGATTTTGACAGATATGCAAAATTTTTAATTTGATTATGAAAATCTTAAAAATACCTAAATGAAATAAATTTGAAAATTCCAAAAATTACATAAAACTATCAAAAACTAATAAATGATAATAATAATAAAAAATCCCCATATTCTATCGTACATCACTAGGAAATGAAGTTCCGGGAGAAGAACCAAAGCAGTATGAAAATTTTGAAGAAGTATCAACTGATTCTGACGCTCTCATTGCTAAAAACAAGTTCCTTAAGATTTTTAGGTTGAGTTTGAGCGTTTGCTCTTCTGAATGCAACATTACATAGTTCTTCAAATGGGATATGGCTCACAACTTGTTCTTATTGCAAAATAGAACGGGTGGTATTCATTTAGCAAGCTAAGGATTATGGCTGTGTTTGTTTTGGGTGAAAATCATTTCCGGAAATGCTTTTTCAGAAATGAGGCTGTTTGGTTGGTCCGGAAAATTCTATTTTCCGAAAATTGAAATCCGTTGACTCAAAAAAACAGCCTTTGACCACGGAAATGCTTTTACACTTCTATTTTCCCTTCAAAGCATTTCCGGAAAATGAGAGAGAGAGAGAAAGCACGTGCGCGCACGAGAGAGGAGAAGATCCAGGCGCGATCGCGAGCTCCAGCTCCAATCCGAGATCACGAGCTCCAGTCCGAGCTCCAGCTCCAGTCCGAGGCGCGATCGTGATCTCGCGAAGAAGGCGAGATCGCGATCGCGCCGTCGATCGCGATGTCGGATCGCGATCGCGATGTCAGATCGCGATCGCGCCGTGATCGCGATCACGGTGCAGTCGTCATTGATGATTTTATGTATTTTCTGGGTTGTGGCTTGTGTTTTCTGATTTGTGTTTTCCTTCTTCTTTTCCAAACACCAAACACCAGAAAATTTTTTTCGGAAAATTTTTTAAAATGCAACCAAACACATGGAAATATTTTCCTTTTCCGAAAATTAGCATTTCTGGAAAATATGTATTTTCCGGAAAACGTTTTACAGCAACCAAACACAGCCTATATGAAAAAGTCCTTTAATTTCTGTAGAAAAATACTCATTGGATCATTCTCTTTCTTCATAATATTGTGTAGCTCAATATTTAGATTCGAGACATTTGATATGTAGACTACAGTGTAACTGTTTTCTAGCCATTTCTAAGCACTGTTAGCAGAATTCTTACCACCCCACTAGAGATAATGTACGTGGTGATTTATATGACTATCTATACATATTATTTAAATAAGTTACATGACTCATAAGAAAATTCATGACTAAAAAAACACAAAGATAGTCTCTTCAATATCCATATGATGGGCTAGAAGAAAGATAGCTCTAAAGTTGTTTGGAGCTAAAGCCATTGTTTTATGAGATTTTTGTATTGCTACCATCAAGCAAATATATAAAATCTAGTTATCATTAACGACTATCTTTTTCTTTAATTTTTTTTTCCCATTTTTATCTTTAACTCCAATTCATTTCTTCCGATATAATTATAATATGTTGTTAGTCCTGTAACTTGAACATTTTTTTCCTAAACTCTCAAACATTTTGTACATAAAGAGATGTCAATTTAGTTACGAAGCCTTTAACAACTTTAATTCATTTCTAATTTTGGACCTTTTTGTCCGGCCAATCTCCACCATTAATTCCATCAATACCACAATGTTTTGGAATATATATCTATATATATATTAAAATAAATGAAAAGATTTGACAGAAGTAAACAAAATGACTAAATTGAAAAAGTTAAAAGATAAATTAAAATGGAAAAAAAATTATAAAATTAAATTGAAAACATATCTAAATTGAATACAATAATATTATGTCTTTGGGGAATTGTCAGTTGAGTCTCGAATTAGTGCGACAATGATAGAGGACAAATAGTTTCAGTCTTATAATTTATGGACCAAGTTGGTACTATTAATTCACGTTTAATATTAATACATAATTACATGAGAACATAAATCAATATTACAAACAATATGATGAACTAAAATGAAATAATTATTATTATTCATATTTTTTGTAACAATATGAGAAAATGATAAAATGTATGTGTATGTTTAGCGCATGTAATGAGATTAATAATTTTTATCATAGAATGCATGTGCGTAACGCATGTGATGAGACTATTAATTTTTTTTAATGCTAACAAAGAAGGTCAAATTTAATGATTTGATTTACCTTCCTAGCCATGAAAAAAAATAAAAAAGAAGGCATTAACGCACCAGAAACTCATCTTCAAAACTCTTCTATATATACAAATCAATTCTCACCCACTTTCCATACCAAGCAACAAAATTGAATTTCTTTCATCACAAACACCTACTTCAAGATGGAGTGCAAGGTTTTGGATATCACAATCAACTCAGCGAAGGACTTGCAAGACGTGAATCTTTTCTTCAAGATGGAGGTGTACGCCGTAGTCTCAATCCAAGACTGCAATATAATTAAAGACGACACCTGCATGCAAATTACACACATTGACAAAGACCGTGGCCGCAACCCCGAATGGAATTCCCCTATGAAATTCTATGTAAATACCTTCGCATCCCAGCAGAACCGCCTCAACCTCGTCGTGGAACTCAAAGCAGATAAAAAACTGGGTAACAAAGACATCGGTGAAGTCCAAGTGCCCATGAAAGAACTGCTCGAAAGTTTTGGTGAATCAAATAATGAAAAAAGTGTGAGTTATAGCGTAATAACCCCATCTGAAGAAGCCAAAGGGGTACTATATTTTACGTACAAGTTTAGTTAAAAGTTTACCATAGAGAGTGGCGACATGCCTGTCTCTGCAGCCTTAAACTGGAAATGACGTTATTGTGTCGGGAATTGCTAATATATTTGGTTTCAAAAAAGGTTGTTGGGTTTTATTTTTTTATTTTTTTTATTTTTTAAAGTTTTGTAATTAATTTCGATTAAACTAAATTGCCCTAGTTAAAAGTTCAAGTGAAGTGATCCTTGCTAGATCACACTACCATGTATTTGGATCTTATTTCAATAAAGTTTTCTATCATCTTCAAGTCCAAAAAAATAAAAATTGATGCCATTATATATACATCAAATTTCAAATCTTTGTTTTCGGATAGCACTAAAGATATATATCAAGAGACATGCAATACTATGCTGTCTATGCATGCTTGCATCTTTTTCAAGTTGATATACTTACATGATACATCAGTATAGGCTTCCATGCATCAATCTAACTATTGAAAAAGGCAAGTTGCTACAATATTGTAGAGAGCATGTGTACATGCATATGCCAGCTCCTTATATTGCTCGCTGCCTATAATAATAATTATTTTTTTTTTTGGGCATGACTGTCATTTCCTAGCCTAAGCTAATATTTTTAGGACTTAAGGGATGTAATGTATATAAATTCACCCAAATAAGTTTTCTGTAAAAGATAAAGAGACAAGACCTACCCAAGGCATGCTAAACTAATATGTTCATTGCTCGTGGATGAGGGGGAAACAATATGACATGCCAAAATTGGCAAATGCCCCTTTCAAACAAATTTTTCAGCATTTTGTCCAATTTTCTAAACTAATTAGGAAAATACCCTGTTTTGAAAATCGATTTTTTAAAAATCGAGTTCCAAATGTAAAACTTGATTTTTAGAACATCGAGTTATAGCGAACATGGATTTAGAGAATATATAATTTTTTTTTTTTGGAAACTCGAGTTCCATGTGAAGTACTCAAGTTCATAGAACTCTAGTTCCATTTAAATTTTTTCAAGGAACTCGAGTTCCATGAACTTGAGTTCTAGAATTTGTTTTTTTTTTTTTTTATTTTATTTTTCGGTTCACTATAACTCAATTGTCCAAAAATCGAGTCTTAAATTAAAACTCGATTTTTAGAAAATCAAGTTTCAAAACAGAAACATTTCCTTAATTAGTTTGGAAAATGAGACAAAATGCTGGAAAGTTTGTATAAAATGGGTATTTGTCGATTTTCTCCCAATATGAAATAAACAAATTTTGTTGCCCAATGATGTAGGAGTATAATGAATATCGAATTATTGATTCATCCATAAGAAGTTTCCCATAAAAGATAAAAGAGACAAAACCTACCCAAGGCTATGCCAAAATAACATACTCAAGAATCGATGTGGGAAGCAATACGCAATAAACAAACTTTGTTGCCCGTGTTTTACTCTTGCCTAGGAGCAAAAATTATGGTTTTTGTTATGAATCAAATATATATATATATATATATATATATATATATATATATTGTAGTTTAAAAAAAAAAAAAAGAAGAAAAAAAAAAAAAAAAGAGAAAGAGAGACCAAGCTAGAGGGGGGAAAAGCGAGGCCCAAACCTCAAACACAAGTAGAGAAGAGCTTCAAAAAGAAGGGCTCACCAAGAAAAGCTTAGCAAAAAAGATCTTAATTAAAAGACAAGAGCTTGTCAAGAAGAGCTCAACAAGGAAGAGATCAAAGTATGTGGCAAAATAATGTTATGATGTGGACCACTTGCTTGTATACATGCACAACGAACTAGCTACATGAGTGAGAAATTATCTCAATTCTCATTAAGCACGTGCACATATCTCACGTAGTCACATGTTATATATATAAAAAGTGAGTAAAAGTAGTGTGAGATAAAAGCTCTCATATATATCAGTATATGGCATACTTTTTATCATGTTTAGCCACCTCATGCTCCATTTGTTTCAGTATTAATATTTTTTTTTTATATGTATCATTTTTAATTTTCTAAAAAACTACATTTTTCTAGAGTTGTTTTTCAGAAAATTATAGTGGAAAATAATTTTAATTCATGCCAAGCTAAATAAGGGAAAATAAGAGATAGTTTTCTTAACACAAAAAAATGCAAAAAATTATCTTCACATAAGATTTTCCATTAAAACAAACGGAGCATGAGTTGTTGAGGTTATACACATAGACTTTTAATATCAACATATTTCTAAGTTCATACATATAGACTTTTAATATCAACAGTTTCCACTTGGAAATAATTTAGCACTTTATTAAGAATTCTTAATAAAGTGAATTTCGAAATTTCACATCTTAATATCCTACCGAAAATATGCTTTGTTATTGAGCATGAGCAACTTGGAAATATCCCATTCCCCTCGTCAACTGAAAAAGATCGGCATATTGAGGATCTCCTTCCGATTAAGAGAGAGGTAAGGAATTTCTAACAGTTTATATATCATTTAGAAAGAGCTTACATGGGAAGTTAAAAACAATAGAGAGAGGGAGTTAAGAGTGTTAATGAAACTAAAGTGAAAATTGTGGAAGCACTAAAAGACTAATGGAAAAAAAAAAAAGAATTTTTTTTAAGAGTAGTAACGATAAATATTATGTTTTAGATTTTGGATATAACTAGTAGGTTGCCTACATGTTGCGCAAATAATGTTGGAAGTTTTTATGTAAGATGATTTTGGAAATTGTTGTACATATATTATAACATAAATGATAAATATTTTCATTGCTAAAATCACCTACAATTATACCTGACCAATAAATAAATAAAGCAAGCAATTTCAATGATGGTTGAGCTAGACATGGTTCAATGTATTTATCAAATTTTTAACAAAGGTGTATCTGTTAAATATATTTAACAATTTTTTTAATACCATTTTGAGTCGATATAGATTCTAGGCTAACCTTCAAATAATGGAGACGCTACACATAATTTTTTTCTGCTCACTTAGTTCTTGATTTGTACCTTTGGGGTTCTCTTTGTTTTTTTCTTAGTTCTTATTTTTGGCAACTGAGTTTCTGTCATTTAGTAGGACATGGAATATGTGTAGATTTTGGTGATTATTTTAAAAATATGCTTCCAAATAATCCCTAACCCTCAATAAGTAAAAGCAAATTATTCACCTAAAAATAATAACAACTTTCTTACCCGTAGTTAAGTTAATTTGTTTCACTCGTGTCATTATAGGCTGTTACAACATACAACCAAAATAAAAATTATAAATTCTATGTCAAGCATTTTATCAACCACTGGATTCAAAATAAATATATAATTACTCTTGGGCTCTTTACCCACAAAAGTTTCGCCTCCATTGGAGTTTTGAATGTGACCCAATCCACATAGATACATAAGTCTGTGCTCCAACTGCATGTGGCGTGGAGGAGATTGATTTGTTGATTAAGCTTCTTCCTCATTGATCTTTTTACTTGCCCAACAAAACCAAATTATTTAATTACTAACTTGTCTTTGCCTTTTAGGGTCTAAAAAGTACATAATTTAACAAATTTTCTTAACTACATCCTCATGTAACATATTTAAATCACTCACCAAAAGTCCAAACATAAATTACAGAAATGATGTGGCTTGGTAAAAATCTCAACCAATAAACAGTTCAAATGAAAAGAAACAAACCACCATCTAGTTCGATTATCAAAAACTCATTACCAAACAACAGCAAAGAATGATCAAATAAAGTATAAGTATTTTGTACCTCTAGAATTTTTTTAGATTTAGGACAAACTTTCCTCAAATAGCTTCGGTGAATTTCATAAGAGATAAGAGATTGTGAAAGCTTAGTCATGGTTTTACCCTAAAAAGAACTTGAAAAAAAATTTAAAAAAATAAAAAATAAGAAGAAGAAGAAGAAGAAGAAGAAGAAGAAGAAGAAGAAGAAGAGAAGTTGATAACAAGGCAATTATACTTCTCTTTTTTGTTGTACTACAAGCCCAACGGGCCTAAACTCATTGTACTTACCGGAAGTTATTCATTAATGTACATTGTATCAATGTAAGATTTACATTATAGACAAAACAAATTTATACAATATTGTACACTTTTTTGTACACATTTATTTAGTCTACAATATAAATCTTACTTGATAATATGATGTAAATTAATAATTGTCCTATACTTTATTTCTCTTCTATCTAAAAGTTTCATTTTCCTTTAAGCCTTTTCTTATTTCCAACCACTTGTCTATGGAGAAAGAGGCAGGAGGAGCATTTTTCAAAACTCAAACGCATAAGTGATATTTGTGTTATGGAGCAAATTGGATATTTTTATATATTACTTAGCATTAGCCCAAATCTCATAGTAATTTTTATATTTCACCATTATTTTTCTTATAAAACGTGTAACATTTTTATGTTGTAAATACTAGTAATTATAGTTTGTTATTTATCTATATATTTTAATTATGAAAAAAAAAAATTTAAGTCCTTTTATTGGTCAATAGAATGAATTAGGAAGGCCCCATTGTATCCTAAAATGCAAAAGATTAAAAAGGGAAAAAACAAAAATAGTCAAAATTTGGCTAAAAAAATTAAGGGTCCGTTTAGTAGAAGAGTTTAAGTAATATTGTTTAAGTGTTTTTGATATATGTATAGGTGAAAAAGTATATGAAAAAGTGTGTAATATTGTTTAAAATGTGAAAATGTGTGTTAAAACTCAGCTAGGGCCTAAATCATAGGAGACAAAATTTATTAACCCTATCTCTCAGCCTCTCCATCAATATTCTTACCTTACTTTTCTTCATCTTGAATCCTTGATCTTTTTCTATAAGCTTTCTTTTATTCAATCATTCTTTGTAATAGCTTCACTGTGAAATCATTCTTTGCAACCACTTCATTGCCTTCACAGTAGTGGACCGTGTGCGTGTGGCCGTGTGGGCATAACAGAGGTAACCTCTCTCTCTCTCTCTCTCTCTCTCTCTCTCTCTCTCTCTCTCTCTCTCTCTCTCTCTCTCTCTGAAACTATCATGTAGATTAAAGAGTGTAGGCTTTTTATTCAATATTTCAAATTTTATTTTTTACTCTGCACACTGCCACTACACACACAGTTGATAGGTCAACACACTGGCACTACACAAAGGCCATAGCATATTAACACACCATAGCTCACAGCTGGCTCCCACACACACTAACCCACCCACCCACACTCACTGTATACGCATAGGCACACACCCATTTTGCACGCATAGTATCTTTTACTTATACTTTATCGATTATTATTAATAACAGCAATTGATAATTTGATGCATATCGTGTCAATCCACTTCTATTATAGTGATACTAATTTATTGAATTATATAATAAATTAATTTTTATTTATGTAATTTTATACCTTAAAATATAAAGTGGTCACAACTTTAAAAAAATTACAATAATTAGGTTCTATTATTCTATAATTTATATCTTATTTTTAGTTAAATTATAAATTGTGTTTTATTTATTTATAAATATTTGGTCATTATAAATGTCTATTAGAAAATATTTATCTGGATATGAAAAACTTCAAAAAAGAGAAAAATTGAAAAACAAATTGAATCTCAAAAAGGATCTATGGATCAATTTGTTACTACTATTAAAAAAAAAAAAAAAAAACAACAACAAAAAGCTTGGGTGAAAATATAGTAAATGAACAAGAAACTCATCAAAAAGAGTTGGAAGATAATGAAATTATACAATGAAAAGATAATAATGAAAATAGTCATAATAATGTTCAAACATCTAATATAACAATAATTGATAATGGAAAACAAGATAATTTTAAAGAAAATGAAAAAATTACTACTCTACCTATTGATAATATCTATGACCCAAGTCAATGGGAAAATATTGATACTCAATTAAGAGATTTATTAGTAGAAACGGTCCAATTAGGGGCAATGATTTAAATTTTCCTATAGATAAAAATTGTAGAAATTTTTCTACTAAATGTTATTTTAAAAAATTACCAAATTGGGAGAAATTTGATAGAAAATGGCTAGCGTATTCAGAAGATTTGGATAAAGCATTGTGTTTTTGTTGCAAGTTGTTTAATTCAACAACGCATGGTACAAATCAACTTACTAATGAAGGAACTAATGACTGGAGAAATATTAGCAATAAGATTAAAAAAAATCAAAGAGCATATTACTAACATGAATGCTTGGATTGATTTAGAAATTAGATTATTGAAAAATAAAACAATTGATAAAAATGTCCAAGAACAAATTAACAAAGAGAAAGATCATTGGAGAAAAGTGTTGTTAAGAATTCTTGATGTCATAAAAAATGTTGGAAAAAATAATTTGGCATTCCAAGGAAAAAACAAAAAGATCTATCAAGAAAATAATGGAAATTTTTTTAAATCTAATTGAAGTGATTGCAGAATTTGATCTAGTAATGCAAGAACATGTTCGATGTATTTAACATGGTGCAATTCATAATCATTATCTTGGACATAATATAAAAAATGAATTGATACAATTGTTAGCAAATGAAATTAAAAGTAAAAGAACATAACTTAGGTATAGTACTTTAGGTGCTATTCCTTATGGCATGTTTGGATGGAGGGGGGAAGGAGGGGAGTGGAAGGGAGTAGAGTAGTGTAGGCTAAAAATAAGCTAATTTTGTACTAAATCAACTCTACTCTACTCTACTCCCCCTCCTTCCCCCTCAATCCAAACGGACCATTAGGTTCACCTCTTAAGATTCAATTATGTGGTTACTTAATTAAAAAATACACTTCTATCTCTTAAGAAAAAATCCACATGGCAAAATATTAGTAAGAGAACCTAAGGAACAGCATCTAAATACTGTACCTAAGTCTTTGTCCAAAGTAAAATTATTAAAAAGATTAAGTAAGCAAAATATTTTTCAATTATACTTGATTGTACCCCTAATATAAGTCATCATGAACAAATGACTCTAATACTACGATGTGTGGATATTTCAATAAGTCCAATAAAAATTGATGAGTATTTTATAGAATTTTTAAAAGTAAATGATACTTCTGGAAAATGTATTTTTAATGAAATTATAAGTGTAATAAAAAGTCTTGAACTTGATATTAATGATGTAAGTGGACAAGGATATGACAATGGGTCTAATATTATGAATGGAAAAATACAAGAGGTACAAAAAAGAATTATTGATATAAACCCTAAAGCATTTTACACACCATGTAGTTGCCATAATCTTAACTTTGTACTATGCGATGTGGCCAATTCTTGTTCTAAAGCTATATCTTTTTTTGGAGTAGTACAACATATATATGCATTGTTTTCTTCTTCCACAAAGCAATGGAAAATTTTACAAGATAATATGTCAAGTTTAACTCTTAAACCATTGTCACAAACACGTTGGGAAAGTAGAATTGGAATTGTAAAAGCAATAAAATTTCAAGTTTTAGAAATAAGAAATGCTATGTTACAATTAGCAAAAACAAGTGAAGATCCCAAAATAAAAAGTGATGCTGATTGTTTGGCAACATATGAGATTGAAATTTTTGAATTCTTGTTAGGCATGATATATTATTTACCGTTAACTCTATTAATAAAAATTTACAATCAAAAGATATGCATATTGATGTTGTCATAGATCGATTGAAAGGTCTCATATCTTTTAATAAAAAATATAGATGTAAGCACAAAATTTCTCAATAGCAGAAAATCAAACAAATTGAAAAAAGTGTTCCACAAATATAATTTTGTATTACTCAAGTAGTGAGTACAATCTCTATTTTGACTATTTTACAAAAAGTGCTCCTCTAATTTTATCTTCTTTATGTTCTTGACTCGAACGCGAAATTTTCTTCAATTTGGTTGGAAGATGGATCAAATGGCCTTCACAATGAATCTCTAGTTTTGAGCTTGTTAGAGATTTGTTGTTCTTCAAGTCCTTCAAATGTTCTTCAAGTCCTTTGAATATCCTTCAAGTCCTTTGAATATTCTTCAAGTTCTTCAAAGATTCTTGAGACAGAATTTCTTCAGAGCTTGGACTTCTTGAAAACTTGGTGTTGAAAATGAAAGGGGATGTCCTCTATTTATAGTGGTTTCAGAGGATAAGCTCCACTTTGAATTGATATACTTGAAAATATGTAGTAGAATTTTGATTGGCCCAAATTTTGCTTAGGGATAATTATCTCTATTTATCTATTTTGATAAAGATAATGATAAAAAAAGATAAATAATTATCTCTATTTAATTTATTTATTGGAATAAAGATAATTATCCATCAATTTTGAATAGAAAATTTATCTTTATTTTATTCTATTTATTTTAATAAAGATAATTATCCATAAACTTTGAATTGGGGATTTATCTTTATCTTGTGGGCCAAGTGACACATGACAGATTTCAATATGTCAATGTAATATCAATTTGGATGACACATATCATCATTTTATTTAACTAATTTAATGACATATTAATTTAGATGTGGCATTTTATAATTGGCTTAAAATTTTGCCTCCTACAATAGAGAAGATGAATTCACATTTGCTATGATTTCATCTAAAGAGATTGCAACCAAAATGAAAATAGAGCCTATATATCGTGAAAAAGATATAATTCGTAGAATGAAACAATTTGATGAGAATGCCAATAATGAGAAAACACAATCTGTTGAAGAATCTTTTACAATTAATTATTTTTTTATATACAATAGATCAAGCTATTTCGTCAACTGAAAGTAGGTTGAACAATTTCAAATATATGAAGATATTTTTGGTTTTTTATTTAATTTAGAAAAACTAAAACACTAGATGATAATAGTTTGAAAAAAATATTGTCTTAATCTTGAAAGTTTTCTCAAACATGATATTTATTATGATATTGATGGCTTAGATTTACTTTCAGAACTAACAGTTTTAAAATAAGTTACGCAAATATGAAAATACTCCAATGAATGTACTTAATTATTTAAAAATGCTAGATTCTTTTCTAAATGCATATATTGCTTATAGAATATTACTAACAATATCTATTACGGTTGCATTTGCATAAATAAGTTTTTCAAAATTAAAATTAATAAAATCTTATTTAAGGTCTATTATGTCACAAGAAATACTAAGTAAATTAGCCATATTATCAATTGAAAAAGAAATGTTAGAGGAACTTAAATACAAAAACTTAAGTGGTAATTTTGCATCTCAGGAATCAAGAAATTAGATTTTAAATAAAACATTCAATAAATATTGTTTAATTAATATTTAAATATAAAAAAGGCTCACTTAAAATTTTCGCTTAAGTCCTCAAAGTTGTTGTGCTGGCCCTGACAATAAGTAAAGTTGAAGCTTTAGTCTTTAGAGTCTGTGTTCCCTCAAACATTACAAACCACAAATTTAATACTCCGAATGAAATTTAGAAGAAAAAAAAATGAAAGAAAGAAACAAAGAGAGAGAATCTACAATATTTATTTATTTACGGACACTGATATAGGAGTTTTTGTCCATCAACTTGTAGAGGAAAATTCGATCTATCAATAGAAGGAAGATCCATCAATATAGGAGTATAATTTTCAAAAGAAATACTTAGTATGCGTTTAAATTGAAAGGATAAGTGAAAGAGGGTTTTTTTTTGGGGGGGGGGGAAGGGGGGGGGGGGGAAGTGAAGAGTTAAGAGAGAAAAGTGAATTGGATAACTATCCCATTAATAGAGCAGTCTCCACTTTCTACTCTCCATAGACATCTTATTAAGAGACCATTTGGTAACGTTGTTTTTATTTTTTGAAAATATATGTGGGTGAACAGACATCTTATCAAGGGGACTGTTATATAAAAGCATAGTTGTCAATATCGTACGATATGTATCGTATCGTATGTAAAAAGTTCTATATCGTATCGGCGTATCGTAAGTGCTCATTAATTGTATGATACAGTGTGTGTATCATATGAATCGTATTGTATCGTAAAATCGTACGTATCGTACAATACATAGACAAATGCTTTAAAATGTGGTTTTTATTAAAATTTGTACTTTTATTTGAATCTAACAAATTGTTAGACTTGTTTTAAACATAAAATCATTAGGGTACTTAATTTAACCTAATAAAGGAACATATTCATAAGTTTCTTTCCCTCTTTCTTTTACAAAATTTGGACTACACAGTATATACTTACACTTCACTTTAATATTTGCAAATTTATTTTCTATACTATGAATAAGATATTAATAGAAAATATAATTATTTTTTTTTTTTTTCATTATTGTCATAAGTCCAAGAAATTAGAATGCCAAAAAGAAATTTTTTTAATTATTAAAATAAAAAGAACAAGAAAATATAGTAAATGTTAATGACGATAAAGAAAATGTTAATGAAGAAATAAATCTGCAAAATAATAAACGTGATAATAGCATTGACTTAGACATGGTTGATTAGCCAATATGATGAATATGATAAAATAAATTAATTTTTGGGTCATTTGTAATATATTATAACTTATGAATTTAAGCAATTTGAATGTGTATATTATAAACACGTGCTAGTTTGATTTATTTAGTTAGCTTGTTAAATATTATTACATAAGTGATGAATAAATTACTTATCAATTGAATATATTCAAAATTTAATTATAATGAATATACCCTTTATATATGTATATCTATAATTTTTTTATAGATTTTATTAAGTGTTTATGTATTTTACGATACACGATATGATATAATACACGATACAAAAAAAAAAAATCAAAAATCGATTCACAATATATTCACATTTTGACAACTATGTATAAAGGTATAACCGTGCAAAGCATGGTCTCACTTTGCCAGGTGCTTATCCGTAATGTGCATTTAAATTGAAAGAGGAAGTGATAGAGTTTTAGTATGTTTTTTTCTTGGCCGGAAGAAGTGAAGAGTTAAAGAGAGACAAAGAAGTGAAATGGTTTTTGTTGAAGCAATAAGTGCTAACCATAAAAGCTGCATCGTTTCAATTTTTGAGGTTGGACAGAAATATATATGAAAGGTCTTAATAATAAAAAAAGCATCCCAACAAAGAACGAAGTGAAAAATGAAGAATCTAACAAAATGATTCAGTTTCTTTCTAGGTATAGTACAAGTGTTATATAATCATATCAGAACAAAGGCTAACTGGGTACATAGTTATAAAAAATCATCAATATAGAATATCGGGCAGGGTGAACTTGGAATCTGAACTCCTTGTATAGAGTACAAGTTGCTATATATTTTATGGACTGTCCAGCAAATAATACTAAAAGGGAACAAATAAAGGAAACCCAACACACAAAACACAGAACAAAGCAACACCCTCTCAAGTAAAACCAAAAGCTAAATTTATTTTCTCAAATTCCATGACCTTCCATTGTCATTTAAGCCCTTCCTGGTGGCACAGCAATCATCAAGAACAACCTCCTCATCGCCCTTTAGGATTGACAATCTGTGAGAAGATTGCACTGGTTTCTACGGATTCATCACTTGTTTCATGCTCACTTTCGATACTCAGGTTTTTACGATGCATTGCCATAGTATCGTTTTTTGGACTTTCATCAGAAGCGCTGCTTTCCTCGCCTTGTGAAGAATGGTTTGAATCTTCATTGTTATCCTGCAATTGGAGAGCAAACTCAAGGTTCCACAGCACATCACCCATAGAAGGGCGTTCATATCCAACCTCAGCCAAGCACTTCTCAGCTGTATCTGCAAACTTCTTCAAGCATTCTGGATGGATCTTCCCCTTTATATTAGGATCAATAATATCATCGAGAACTCCTTTACGTTTGCAATTTAAAGCCCAGTCTGCCAAACTAACCTGTTCCTTTGGAAGGCTAGGATTGAGAGCAGGCCTTGCACACAAGACCTCAAAAAGGACAACCCCGAATGAGTAGACATCAGACTTCTCGGTCAACTGTTGCCTCCTGAAATATTCAGGATCCAAGTAACCAAAGCTACCCTTCACCACTGTAGTAACATGACCATTATTCATATTTGGACCTGTTTTGGAGAGACCAAAATCTGAAACCTTGGCAACCCAATTCTCATCCAAAAGAATGTTTGTTGTTTTGACATCTCTATGGATAATGGTGTACCTTGCGCCTGTGTGAAGGTAGTGAAGTCCCCTTGCAGCTCCAATGCAGATCTCCAACCTCTGCTTCCATGAGAGAGGTTGTTTGGTCTTGTAGACATGATCTCTCAGAGTCCCATGTGCCATGTAGTCGTAAACCAAGCACATCTCATTACCTTCCTCACAGAACCCAATTAAAGACACCAAATGCTTATGTCTCAGCTTAGAAAGCATCTCAATTTCAGTCTGGAACTCATTAACTCCTTGTTCTGAAGATGGGTTTGACCTCTTGATGGCCACTGTGATCCCTCCATCGATAACTCCTTTGTAAACCTTCCCAAAGCCTCCAACCCCAATCACAACAGACTCATCAAAGTTCTTAGTAACTTTTTTTATCTCTGCCAAGGAGAAGTGGCGGCATAGTCCCTGGGCCAATGCTGAGATGTTGCTGCTAGCATTACTCTTCCCTGATATTGTTGATTTGCTGCCACTCGTATGCGAGTTTCCATAGATTGGTAGCCAGCTAGAAGTTTGAGAATCTGTTCCATAGATTTGTCTCTTTCGTTGGTAGACAACAAAAACAAGTGCAGCCAGAATGCCAAAGGCTGCAGCTCCTCCAACTGCTCCACCGATCACCTTAGCTTTACTGTTATCTGATTTCTTGAAAGAGGACTTTTCCACTGCCTCAGACTGGACAAGCATAGGTGAAGGCTTTGGATTGGGGCCTGCCAAGTTTCCAGTCGTGTCACTGAGCTTGAATATCTCTAGTCCGTTGAGTAATGCATCTAAGTACTCAGGCCGTGTTTCGTTTGTGGGATGCAAAGCCACCCAAAGGTTCTGATCTCCCGAGGCATCTGTGAAATATGTCATGTAATCTTGGAATGTTGGCACTGCCTTCCCCTCACTCCACGCGATCACGTCTGCTGTAGCCTCTGCTGTTTGATTGTTTACAAAGATGGAAAACACCAGCTGATTGGGTTTGCTATAGTAAAAGTCACAGAAATGAAACCTCAGAAGATAGGTAGAATTCGGATCAACCTGGAATACCCATGTGAGGTTGAAACCCTCAGTGATTGCCTTATCTACACCCATTGATCTTGAAGAGCTGTAAACCTCAACAGGAGCCACATATGCCGGCATGCTTTTATACTGGATTTTAACATTTTGGCTAATAGCATTGGTTGTCCCCAATTGAGCACCATTTATATAAGGCAAGTCATCATACCAAGTCCGGGTAAGACCAGAGTCATTGGTTGGAGGAATGAACTGTCCAGCAACATTCAGTCTATACATTGTCTGCGAATGGACACCCTTGACATCAATTTGGTCAGAGGTCCCTACCATTTTTGCCGAGTCAAATAAGTCTGGCATTTCAATCACCTCAATGCCATTGACAAAAGCAAAAGAACTAGAAGGCTTAAAGATTACTGTCAAAGTATTTGAATCCAATGGCGCCAGGGAGTATTCTCTAACAATGTAAGCTTGTGAAAGGGCCTGACAAGTAATTGAAGCACTGAAATTCTTCAAGAGCGTGAGGCCATTCACGGTCACTGAGAAATAGGAGTCTGCAGGATTGAAATTGCCATAAGCAGATGGATAAAAATGGAGCCTTAGCCAATAACGCTTATCGGTTTTCACTTGGAACTTGTATGTTGCCTCGGATGTGAAAATTCTGGCTGTCATGTATGGAATCTCAGAAAGAAGTGAAGGGTCTTGGAATCCAGCTCTAATGGTAATTGAATTGCTTCCATTAAGGTACTTGGAATCTGGTGCCCATTTCCTACCATACATGTCTGTGCCACCATCTGCCAAGCCACAGCTCAGGACTAATGAGTCCGACTGAGCACCCCATACATGAAGGGCATTCAAGAGAAAAGATACGCAAACAAGAAAAAACAAAATATGCTTGTTGGTGTGCATGGTTTTGAAGAGAGAAAAAGATTGATTGCACGCGCTTTGGCGTACAGGAAAACAATGTAGGCTGATCAAGAAAGGAGAGGAAAAAGTTTTCCTGTACGCCGAAAAACAACACAGCTTCTTGGATTTACCCTTGTGATATGAATGGCACAAATAGTTTAAACCATCTCTAACCATGGAGGCTCATTCATTTGCAGACTTACCTGGATTTCAGGGACAAAACCAGGCAAGAAGAAAAGGTAAACTTTTTATTGTTCTTTAGTATTATGGGAACATTCTTTTTGTCATTTGTTATGTTTTCCATTTTAGGCGTTGGTCCAAAGTAACGTGTAATTGTTTGAGATTCAGAGGTAGTTCAAAACCAATGATAGAGAGCAAGAATCGTGAATCTACAGGTTGCATTCGTTAGAAACAGAGTTTGAATTCCTATAAGAAGTAAAACAACATGCTATGTTTAGTATTGCTGTCCACAGAATACGGAGATTGGAGGGCTTATGTTTGCATAATAAGTTTGTTAAGAGGGTTTTCAAGGGAGCCACTGAAATAAGGTAGCTGAAGAAACCTCTTTTATGTATGACTTCGTGGATTTCAAAATCTCATATCAACTGTTTTTCAAATTTTCTTATGATGCACATCATTTGTTAATATTTCTCAAATGAAATTGTCTTTAATCTTTTCTAAAAGAAATTGCAAGATTGAAATGTGTTGAAAAATAAAAAGTCACCAGAAATAAGGTGATAAGTTGAACTATAAAGTACTAACAACATTATTACACGTTATTAATTATTTAATGAAAATGATGTACTAATACTATTCTTTTTTTTCTTTTTTCTTTTTTCTTTTTTGAGAATCTAATACTAATCTTATAGTTCTCGGTGAAAAAAAATATTTAATAAATTGTTGAAGAATTTGATAACATTGTTATTTGGTAGAGAAGTCAAATTTGAAGGACAAAAAATGTTTTACAGATGAATCTCAACTCTCAAAGAAAGCACAAAACCCATTTCAAAATGTTAAAGTCTAATCCTTTACACTTCATTTGGGAGTTCATAAAGGAATGAAATTACTAAATCATAAAACAATGGAAAGTAACAGAATGAAATAAGATGTTTTTAAATAATGAAAAAAGAATGGAATAGAATGAAATTAAGTAATTTTGTTTGAATGTTTTAAAATAAAAGAATGGAAATGAATAGAAAGTAAATAACCTTATTAGGAAATAGCATAAAAAGAAATTAATTAAATCGTTTTATGATAATATTACTATTAAATCCCTATTTTAAAATAAATTGCCGAATAAATAGGGGTATTTTGGAAGTTTCATTAAACTAAATTCTATCCACTTAAATTTCTCCCAATTTAGGGGGAATGAAAATTTGAGCATTTGAGGGATTAGAGAGGAATAAAGTATTTATTCTTACTCATTCTATTCACTCCCCCTTTGACTTCCAAATGGAGTGTTAAGGGTTAGCCAAAACACCAAGTGAAAGTAAGCTAAAAAACTAAAGCCCAAGACATCGAGGATATAGTATGCTGAGTGAACTCCCAAATCACACCATTGCTCCAGCAAGGCAAAATAGAACCGTATACCTAACTATCAATGAGCCCTCTTTTACATAGAGAATTCTTCTTATTAACCCTTAGGCTTGGCATAATAAATTAAATCCTATAATGGTAATTGCCATAATGAGCTTTTTAAAAATTTTATTTTACATATACTACACTCCCAATGAATGTAATTATTCCCTTCTAAATCTTTTTCCCTCAAGGCAAAACTTTGGTACAATTCTCTGGTTGTTGTACCTTAGGTTCCTCTATTAAATTTATCATATGGTTTATTAGCCAATGCAGCACAATCATGAGGCTTACTGGTTTATTGGCCTATAGACCTAGTGTACAATTACAACTTTCAAAATTACATGATTGAATTTGAATGGAGAGTTTAAGACAATACATAAGAAAATATACATAAGTTTTACTGTTCATTGTATTGAAGCGGAAACATTTGTTATAGAAGTTGATGATTAAAGACGAAGTATGGCACTTATTACATGGTAGGTGATCGTAGTTAGTGGATAATATTGTTGATGTCAATGAATTTATGGTCTCCTAAGGAATAAAAATCATTTATCCTATGTTGAGTGTTCCACAATACTACACCAGACATAACTTTACACATATCTATTTTTTTATATTCTTATAAATTAACCAAAATTTAAAATGGGAAAAAAAAAATTCAAGTACATGGCATATTATGATTGTTTGGAGCATAAATTGAAACACTCAAAGTACAACAAAGAATTTCTATTCTCTCCTTACATTAGTTTTTAAATACTCCAATAACATTATCATCTCTTATATCCTAAGATTATTATTTTATTTTATTTAGATATTTTAACAAATTCTTAACATTAACTTTAATTATTGTCATTATACAATTGTAAATCATTTTCATTTTACTATAAGACATATATAGTTTGTATCAATTAACATTCTATAATATTTTTTTTTATCACATTATAAGTTAGGAGAAGAAGTACGTATATGATTTCTTAAAGCTTTCATACTACTCAAATTGCAAATCAGATTATTAATGATTGTTATGATTTCTTGCTTATGAAATAAAGAATGAAAATCCTCTATCTTATTATTACTATTTTTTGCTTTATACTCCACTAATCACAAATTTTTATGCGCTTGATTTTTTTTTTTTTTTTCTATTTAAAGTTTAGTGATTTTATAAGGAAAGAAAAAAGAATATTTAGAAAGTTGGAGCATAAGATAAAATACAAAAAGTGAGATAGAAAATTTTTATTATGAAAGAATATCCTTAATCTCAAAACTCCCAACCACTCTCGCCACCAATTTGGCATGAATAAATATGAGCTGGGCTAAATTCCTTCATTAATGATAGTAATACTTACTGAACTTTCTTCATTTCTATGAATCCAAATGATTCTGATTGTTAATATTTTGTTTTTTCATGAGTTCTGCATCACAAGATTCACAACAAAATCTCCTTAATTTAGCCAAAAGAACAATAGAACTTCGCTACTTGGAATGTACTTGAACAGTAATCTTGTCTTGTATTTAAGAAGACATGATGGTTAGCTGCTGGGCTATTTGTGTCACACAACAGAAACGACATATGGCATAATAACTGTCACCCTCAACTTCTATAACGGTTCCTCTTTGTATCCCATGAAAATCGGATTGGAATGTACTTAGCACATGAAAAACGGATTCTATAGCAGTTGCTCTTGTTTTAGGATTAAGTTACTGGAATGCAGGTAAACCTCCCAAACAAACAGCACAAATACCCCCTAAAAATTGACTACTTACCCCCTAAAATTAACTCAGGCATTGCAGCTAGACAGTTACAAATGAATGGCATGTAAGACACCAAGAGAGGACTCAATGAATGGTGTGACAGACGCCTCTTTTACCCATCTATTTCGACTTTCACAAGCATTAAAACCCTTTGCAACACATCCTCCGTTGAGCCGGTTGGGCCGGTGACGTCCGTCAATAATCAAATTCTTTTCTTGGATTCAATACTTCTGCGTTCAGGTGACGCACCCCCCACCCCCATCGTACACCTCAAAAAGAAAACCCCGGGCTGACGGGGGCGGCTCCAGTCGCTGCCGCAGCCACTTGATCAATCATTTTGTGCAGCATTACCTCTTTCTTAGGCAACAAGAAAAAGAAAAAAAAGGGAAAACAAAGAAAAAGATCTCACTTCATTAAAAAAATATATATATTAAAAATGCAGGGCGAGCAACGTTTGGCTAGAATGTCATCTTCATCATCATCCCCATCATTGTATGAGTCAGAAGAGGAGCTTCAACGCATGCCACTGGCACCTCCGCCTTGGAAGAACCGCAGATGCTTGTCGAAACAATTATCTATGTGTGAGACCCCGCGTGACATTGCGTGGGAGAAGAGACGCCGACAAATTATTAGACAAGAGCGTAAAAAGAATGGCATTAATCAAGATTCTGAGGACCTCACCGATGAGGACTTGAACGAGCTCAAAGGAAGCATAGAGCTCGGGTTCGGATTCAATGAAGAAGATGGTCAGACATTGTGCAACACTTTGCCTGCTCTCGACCTTTATTTTGCAGTGAATCGACAGTTTTCAACAAGTCCTGTCTCAACGCCTGGTGGTTCATCATCATCACTCGATGTCCGTTCTTCATCTTTTGAGAGCCCAAAGAGTGAATCTGACGCATGGAAGATCTGCAGTCCAGGTAAAGTTTCTACATTCAAACCAATACTAAAAAAATGATTTTATGAAAAATTCCCATATCAGTACAGACATATTAGTGTACCAAGTTTTTGTGTAACTTTGATAAACATAAAAAGAATTTCATTACGTGTTTACAAACATAAAATGTAAGTTTTTGGTAATATTTTGATTTTTTCATGACTTGCAGGGGACGATCCTCAACAAGTTAAGACCAAGTTGAGGCATTGGGCTCAAGCCGTTGCTTGTTCTGTGATGCAGTCTTTTTGAAGAGTTGGATGGCCTTGTACAGACAAAGAATACTAGATTGAGACAGAAAGGAAAAACACACACAAAAAAGGGCAGAGAGGAAAGTTGCTTAAGCTTAATTAGGGTTTTCTTTAACTGTATGACTGCTACTACTACTGCCAACAAAAAGATGGTGCAGCTTAATTCCGGATACTGCAATTATAGGGGCCAAAGAAGTCCATTGGCATTGATCTGATCAGACCACTTTGCTTAGAAGATTATGATTTTACCCACTTCTTTTTTTTTTTCTTCTCTTTTTACTCTTTTTAAAGTTTCTTTTGGCACATATATATATAAATATATATGTATATTTGTGTAAACAATCTTGTGTCATATAGACTTGGCTTGGTATTGGAACTACACCAGCTAAAGTCATGTAATTTTGATTGCAATGTTTACATAAGATGAATAGATGAATTTGAATTTCCAGCCTCTTGCTCAGAATTATGCTAAGATTGTGACTTATTGAAAAGTTCATTACTTCACTTGGGTTCTCCTCCTTTAAAGTAATTACAGAGAATTAATTCTTCCCATATAGCTATTAAATATGATCAAGCAGGCTTGTCCTTGAGTCAGACAATTCTTTCCTTAAATCCCCAAGTGCTATGCATCATTCTTTTTATTTAGTTAGAAAGTTATGGTTTGTCAAATTCCATGTTCCTGACATAGATTCAATTCTTTATAAATTTCAAGTTGGTGGAGAAATTGTGTACTAGACTACTAGTAGTATGTTTCTGGTGAAGAATTTACAATTAAAAAGGAACATATTGTAATTGGCAGGGAAAGGAATGATTGTGGCACTGTATTAATGGTGGAGCTTGCTTGAAGTGCTTGTGCTGGTCTCACTCTTGGAGTTGCATGGAACGATGGAAGCTAGGCTAAGATGGAAAAATGAAAGTTTCATTTATTGGTCTCCACCGTTCCAGAAGTTTCTATCCTCTATGCGAATATGCTACTCCTTATGACATAATTTTCCTATAATAGGAAAATGGTTGTATCCTAACCCACGAGTCAACACCAATCTAGAATCACGAGAGCATTTCAAAAACTCTTTTTTGTTATATGTTTGTTTTGAACCGATTCAACACCCGGTTCATCCTTTCGGTTTTGTGAGAAACTAACATTTGCAATGCACTTTTTCAAAAATGTGGGTTACACGGTATTTCTCCACTTTTTAAAAGGGTTATATAATTATATCGTAATGCTTTTGATGTGTTATTAATTAAAAAGAGACAATTCAAAATTTAATTATGAGATGATTGAAACTCATTAATCACATTCATTACCACACCAGTTTGTAAACTTTATATATTAGAACTTGTAGGATCTTTAGCATTTTTCAAATTTTATTATGGGAATGTCTAATAATTTCGTGCAAAAGATATATTCACTATTTCCATTTCTAATTACTTTTAGAGTTTGCCAATCATTGGGGATTTTACACCTTCTGAAAAATTTTGATTTGAGAACACTGCGTGTTTAATGTTTACTAATTAATAAATTTAAAAATTAAACATACTGATTGAAAAAAATTAACCCATTCGATATAATATACTATAGAAGTTCAATAAAGCAACAAAGATATGATGTGGATGTCAAAAAAGAAAAATAAAAGATATGACGTGATTTGGTTTAAGAAGTGGAAAACCAATATAACAAATCTCTCCAAAGGAAAACCATTGCTTGAAAACAAATAGTCCCATAGAAAATTCACTAATGAAAGTACAGTTTCAATAATCAAAGTCTCATAAAACCTTTATATATGGCCTAGACTTTATGCAACCTCTGCAAATATATTACTCTTGCCTTCCTACCACAGTAGTCTCATATATATCATACAGAATCTTTATGTAGTGATCCCTTCCATGAACTCTTCGCCCGCAAAAACTTAAATTAAACCTCTTGCAATCCAAGGAACCTCCCTAAAGGTTTGACCATAGTAAACCTCACTGGATATTTGGCTTTGTGGTTTCAAGCTCTCATATACTGACTGGATTGGAATGTGAGTGGGATAATAAAAGGGGTTTTCTATGGAGTAATAGGCATGAATTCTTTTAATGGTCTTGTCCAAATCATATGGATTTAAGGTAAGTGACAAGATCAAGAAACAAAAGAAGTTCTTCTCCAAAGAAAAAAATTAAAAAAGGAAACAAAAGAAGAGATGAAGATTTTTGAAGGTAGGCGCACGGGCTCACTCTAATTCCTTAAGCTCAACAAATTAAAAAAAGAAAATGTACCCAAGAAAGATAACCTATTAACACACCAAAAATAATGCTACAAACATAATAAATTTAACAATTTTTTTCACAACATTTGAAGTGGCAGATTATGAATAGTGCAACATCATTTTTACATAAAATTGCATAACATATAATTTTAATTTTACACTCATAACAATCTGCCATATCAATAGTTGTGAAATTTGTATCTACATTTATTGAGATAAAAATCAGCTTCAACATATATCTATGAACTCCAAGTTGTCAATTCGCAAATAGAATTAAACTCCCTGCAATTTAACACCAAAAGTATTTAAAAAAATTCAACATGGACACTCAAGTAATTAGGGAAAAAAACATACAAACAAACAACCATGACCATAATATATATATGGTCATTGGATAACAGGTTTCTTCATGTCCATCCATCGGACAACTAGTGTGTTATATGAGTTCAACTTGTAATATCACTTAGGTTTCATCCATTTGTAGGCCAAATTTGATACTAAACTGGTTTTACACTTTGTAAGTTGTAACTAAAAACTTATAACTATAATGCTGTTATTATATTAAAGACTTAAACATTGGCAGTTACTCTCCACATCTCACAAGTACTTATATTATTATCACACTAAAGGTGCCCACATGGTGGTATAAATTATATTAGTATTACTTGAAAATCTTTGTGACCTTAGAAGTATTCCCTTTGCCATGTATCTCTCTTTATAGTAGGTTACTACCATTCACATCAACATAGTCAAACTTTAAGTTTTAACTAAATTATAATCTATCTCAAAATAAATAAATAAATAAATTATACTGTAGTCAGAAGTCTAATTTTTCTATTTTGGCTAGGTCAGCATTTGTGGGTGACTGTTGTGACCCGGACAAGGATAGACTCGTGCAATTGATAAAGCTTAATGTGGATTGGATGGATTTGATTAGGATGAATAAAGAGCTAAATATTAGCTTGAGTTTTAAATGATCTGATCATTGCTTTGCACTAATTCATGCTATTAGATAGGAGTTGGTTCCTTTAATAAAGGAGTAGTTGGATGAGACCTTCCCATCTTTGTAGGTTGCCTATTTATGTAAGCTTGATATGCGAATGGCAAGCAAATCAAGCCCGCCAAAAATTCTTTAGTCTTTTTCCTACACTAGAAGGTTGATAATCTTGAATTGACTAAACAAAATTTTATTTTTTAGTTAAATAACGAATTGATTAGACTCCTAAATTTTAGAGAGAGAAAAAGACGTTTTTTTGGCTTTAATTTTGTTTGCCAATATTTTGCATATCACGCAGAATTATTAGGGTTTTGGTGCTTATATAGTTATATTATGTGGTTTGATTAGGTAAGATTGAATTGCGGGAGGATTGGCTACACGTGGCAAAATTGGTCGAGATTTATTAACCTGACTTAAAATCCAAATTTTTTTTATCCGAAGTAAAAATGGGTTGATTTGTGATCTAGCCCATTTTTGCGGGTCTAACCCATGACCCGAACCATTCTTCAAAACTTTTATTTTTTGGTAAAAATAAAAAATAAGAGTAAGACATGATTGATTTACTTGTTTGTTGTGGGCTTTATAATGCATAACTCAAACTCATTTGATAATACTATAATGCATGTATTTTTTTTTTATTTACAAAAAAATCATCAATTTTTTAAAAACATTTTTTGGATAATGTCATTCAGAAAAAAAAAAAGTGTATATATATATATATATTTATTTAATGTTATCAACTACAATAACCTCAAGAAAAAATTAACATTTATCTAGTTGCATGTAAACGAATTGAAAAGTAAATGATTGAGGCATTTTTTCTTACTTGAATAATGCGATAAGTGAATATTTCTAGGCATCAAATGACAAATTACATGCCAAGATTATTTGGTTGCAATAGAGTGAAAAACATATATTTGAAATATTATAAACAAGTATGAAAAGCATTTAGAGGTGTGAAAAAGTGAAGTTGAAGTATATCAATGAATTTGACATAAATTACGGATGCTTAAGCCTATTTTTAACAATTCATAGCCAAAAGAAATGACTTTTCAAATAAAAGAAGATATTTCATGGCATATGTGTTGCTTAACAATGACATGATATTCATAAAAGAAAGCATGTATAAATAAGTAAATAATCAAACTTTGGTACATATTCCCAAATTGAAACATAGTGTGTAGTTGGATGAGACCTTCCCATCTTTGTAGTTTGGCTATTTATGTAAGCTTGATATGTGAATGCATGGCAAGCAAATCAGGCCCACCAAAAAGTCTTGAGTCTTTTTCTTACACTAGAAGGTCGATCATCTTGAATTGACTAAACAAAATTTTATTTTTTAGTTAAATAACGAATTGATTAGACTCCTAAATTTAAGAGAAACAAAAGGAGGTTTTTCTTTTTTGCTTTAATTTTGCTTGCCATTATTTTGCATATCACGCAGAATTATTAGGGTTTTGGTGCTTATATAGTTATATTAAGTGGTTTGATTAGTTAACATTGAATTGCGGAAGGATTGGGTACAAATGGCAAATTGGGTCAAGATTCGTTAACCTGACTTAAAATCCAAATTTTTTTATTCGAAGTAAAAATGGGTTGATTTGTGATCTAGCCCATTTTTGCGGGTCTAACCCATGACCCGAACCATTCTTCAAAACTTTTATTTTTTGGTAAAAATAAAAAATAAGAGTAAGACATGATTGATTTACTTGTTTGTTGTGGGCTTTATAATACATAACTCAAACTCATTTGATAATACTATAATGCATGTATTTTTTTTATTTTTTATTTACAAAAAAAATCATCAATTTTTTAAAAACATTTTTTGGATAATGCCATTCAGAAAATATATATATATATATATATATATATTTATATATTTAATGTTATCAAATACAATAACCTTAAGAAAAAAATTGATATTTATCTAGTTGCATGCAAACGAATTGAAAAGTAAATGATTGAGGCTTTTTTTCTTACTTGAATAATACAATAAGTAAATATTTTTAGATATCAAATGACAAATTACATGCCAAGATTGGTTGCAATAGAGTTAAAAACATATATTTGAAATATTATAAACATGCATGAAAAGCATTTAGAGGTGTGAAAAAAATGAAGTTGAAGTATATCAATGAATTTGACATAAATTGCGGATGCTTAAGCCTATTTTTAACAACCCATAGCCAAAAGAAATTACTTTTCAAATAAAAGATGATATTTCATGGAGTATGTGTTGCTTAACAATGACATGATATTCATAAAAGAAAACATGTATAAATAAGTAAATAATCAAACTTTGATACATATTCCCAAATTGAAACATAGTGTCAACCACGGTGCATTTAAAATTAAACACAACTAATAGATTATTTTACAAGATGTTATATTATGAAATTAGTTTTTAAGATTGTAAAATTTTTTATATGTTTTTATTCTTTGTTGAATTAGCATCAATTGGGCAACTGTAATTTTGTTTTCTGTATCTGGGATGTTGATATTGTGGAGAAGTGAAACTTGTGTGTTTATGAAAATAAGATTTTGAAAGAGTAGACTAGACTCCTTTATGTTTGTGCCATTTCTTTTTTCTTTATTTTTTTATTTTATTTTATTTTTTTTGTTAGTGATGTTGAGATGTGTATAATTTTATGATTATTGAACAAGTATCAATATGTTAAGCTGAACTCTTTCTTTATATAGGTGGTGACTGGTGACTTCAATGTAATACATTTTATATCAAGTAATTTGTTGCATAACTTACCAAATGACAAATACATATTTTTTTAAAAAGAAAAAAATAAAGGAAAAAAAAAAAGAGTCATATGAAAAAATACAAGTTGACCCGACCCAACCCAACTGTTTTGCCATGTCCAAATTTGGGCAATTGGGTTTCCTTGATTTGATTTCTATGTGTGTGTGCACTTGACGAGCAATGGTAGCTTTGTCAAGTTTTGTGGGGTTGTGGGCTCCATACTTCTATCTATTAACTTAGTGATCTAAGAGTTAAGTTAGTATCTAGTTGGCACCTTAGCAAAGGAGGCTGATTGAGGGAGTCATTGGGTTTAAAAAATGGCAAAGCTGAGGGAGTCATTGCTCACCATCCTGATAGATTGAGTGCATTAGACTCAAGCCAAGTTCTTATATTGGAGTAAATTAAATGATGAGTTATTGTAACAATTATAAATGGTTCCCAACACCAATCGATATTGATGTAGATTGTTTTTGGGAGTGAATGTAGATATAATACACCATTTTGACTATTTGCTATTTATTTATGTAGTTTATTTATATGTGGTGCCTAACAATAGGGGAAAAAAATGAACTACCAATAATAGTAAGTATATTCCAATAGTTACAACAATTTGATAAATGAGAATTAAACATCTGTTTTCATAACAGTAGGTATACCAAACTTGTTTTCATAAGTCATAACATTATTTGTTGAGAAAATTATTCTAAAAAAAAAAAAATTAATATCCCTATAATGTGTTTGGATGATTCATTAATTTATTTTATTTTTAAAAAGTTATGTAAAAACATAATTCTACTTAGGAAAAAACTCACTTTAAAAAGCTATTTACTAAGTTAAAGTAAAAATAAATTGATATTTTAAGATAAAATGGATGACTCCAACAAAAAACTAAAACCTATTAAGAGTAATATTTTTTTTTAATTTTGAACATTAAAATTATATTAAGGACAATTATTTTTATAACTTTGTTAAAATAACAACTAATTAAAAGACCAATACTTTAATATAGATCTATAGTTAAAAAATGGTTGATTGAGGGAGTCATTACTCACCATCCTGATAGATTTAGTGCATTAGACTCAAGCAAAGTTCTTATATTGGAGTAAATTGAATGATGAGTTATTGTAGCAATTATAAATGGTTCCCAACACCAATTGAGATTGATGTAGATTGTTTTTGGGTGTGAATGTAGATATAGTACACTATTTTGACTATTTGCTATTTATCTATGTAGTTTATTTATATGTGATGCCTAAAAATAGGAAAAAATGAACTACCAATAATATTAAGTATATTCCAATAGTTACAACAATTTGAGAAATGAGAATTAAACATATATTTTCATAACATTAGGTATACCATTTTCATAAGTCATAACATTATTTGTTGAAAAAATTATTCTTAAAAAAAAAATAATATCCAAATAATATGTTTGGATGATTCATTAATTTATTTTATTTTTAAAAAGTTATGTAAAATATAATTCTACTTACGAAAAAGCTCACTTCAAAAAGCTATTTACTAAGTTAAAGTAAAAATAAATTGATATTTTAAGATAAAATGAATAAATCCAAAAAAAAAAAAAAAAACCCTATTGTAGGGCAATAGGCCCAATAATATATATATATATATATATATTGAGTCGGTGGCCCAATCCGAAGACATCTAATAGTCTAAGGACGGGTAAATGCTGTCATGGAAGTTCGCGCTAGTGAATGGAGAAGTAGGGTTTGGTCATAAGAGTCCAAGAAGGTGGTCCGAGGAGGAATGCCTCCTCGGTTGAGAAAAGCCGAGGTCTGAAGGCATGGTCTGCCATCTAGGGCAACATTCTGAGAGATTCTATTGATAAAGATATACATCATGAAGGCACAGGACAAAATGGAACTATGAAATATCTAAGAAAAAACTACTATCACCGCATTTAATGCTCTGCAGCTAACTCTTTGGCCGCATTAATGTGGAAGTGATACCTGAACAGTAATTTTCCGTCTTACAGCTATTCCCAGAGACTTCAAGAAAGTGCTGATGGGACAGGAATCAATGTCAGAAACCTAGTCTACATGTGAAGGGTGGAGATGAAAAAATGAAGACAATATAAAAAAGAAAGAATACCCTAAGGAGAGGGGATCAAAAAATTAAGAGAAAAACATTATAGGAACAAGAACTGGACCAATGACCAAATTCAAAAGATATATATACATACAAGAACTGACCTCCTCGGATTGTGCCGAGGATGATTTTCTTTGGATAAAAATAGTTTATCTTTACTTTTTTGTCATCTGGGCCAATTTTAATTGTTGTCTAACTCATTAGAGCCTAGTTTTCTAACTCATTCTCTACAAATTTATTGTATTGGGCTCTTTGAGCCTAGATCATTTTCCTTTTAAGTTTAGGAACCAAATTGTGACCTTATAATTGGCGTCGTCTATGGGAAGTACTTGAGCTTTATTGAGTTCAACATCCAACTATGGTAGGTTCAAGGCAAAACCAAGAGGAATCTGTCGGTTCCCAACGTCAGGATTAGTTCCTCAATCTCGAGCGAATGAGGGACCAAGAGGTTAGCATGCATAGCACACACACTGGAGGAAGTCAGTCTCAAAGTGGAAGTCATCTCTCTCATGAAGAGAATACTAGGAGCATGTAACTGGAGATTGACCGTTTAAGAAAAAGTTTACGCCGTAAGCAATGTAAGGGAAGCCCTTCAAGTTCTGACCCCTTTTTTAATGATAATAGTGATAATAGCTATTGCCTCAGGTCCAGGACTCCTCCCAGTGAGTCCTTTTCGTGTGATCAGGATCGTCATTATAGGCGGAGAAGAGAAAGTCCATCTTGCCAGGGTCTGGGCAATGATGCTATAAGTAGGGTTTGAATCAGATTTCCAAGTCACCTTTTACTCGTAGGATTGAAGATGGAAAACTTCCTCAGTGGTTTTCTCAGCTAACGTTCACCATGTACAATGGCAAAACGGACCCTGTAGAACATATGAGCCACTTCAACCAGAGGATGGTCGTTCACTCCAAGAATGAGACCTTGATGTGCAAGGTGTTCCCATCTAGTCTGGAGCCTGTGGCAATAAGATGGTTCAATGGTCTAAGAAAGGATTCTATTAGCTCCTTTAAAGAGCTCACTAGGGCATTTAGGGCTCAGTTTATGACTTGCAATAGGGTTCCTCGGCCCTTAGACTCCCTGTTGTCTATCACTATGCGAGAAGGGGAGACCCTAAAAACGTACTCAGACAAATACTGCGAGATGTTTAATGAGATCAATGGGGACTTCGATGATATGGCCATAAGGACTTCTAAGGTCGGCCTACCTACCGAGCATGATTTGAGAAAGTCGTTGACCAAGAAGCTTGCAACTGGAGATTGACCGTTTAAGAAAAAGTTTACGCCGTAAGCAATGTAAGGGAAGCCCTTCAAGTTCTGACCCCTTTTTTAATGATAATAGTGATAATAGCTATTGTCTCGGGTCCAGGACTCCTCCCAGTGAGTCCTTTTCGTGTGATCAGGATCGTCATTATAGGCGGAGAAGAGAAAGTCCATCTTGCCAGGGTCTGGGCAATGATGCTATAAGCAGGGTTTGAATCAGATTTCCAAGTCACCTTTTACTCGTAGGATTGAAGATGGAAAACTTCCTCAGTGGTTTTCTCAGCTAACGTTCACCATGTACAATGGCAAAACGGACCCTGTAGAACATATGAGCCACTTCAACTAGAGGATGGTCGTTCACTCCAAGAATGAGACCTTGATGTGCAAGGTGTTCCCATCTAGTCTGGAGCCTGTGGCAATAAGATGGTTCAATGGTCTAAGAAAGGATTCTATTAGCTCCTTTAAAGAGCTCACTAGGGCATTTAGGGCTCAGTTTATGACTTGCAATAGGGTTCCTCGGCCCTTAGACTCCCTGTTGTCTATCACTATGCGAGAAGGGGAGACCCTAAAAACGTACTCAGACAAATACTGCGAGATGTTTAATGAGATCAATGGGGACTTCGATGATATGGCCATAAGGACTTCTAAGGTCGGCCTACCTACCGAGCATGATTTGAGAAAGTCGTTGACCAAGAAGCTTATAAGGAGTGTGCGTTGGCTTATGGACCGTATTGGCGAGTATAAACGGGTCGAGGAAGACTAGTAGCAAGGGAAAAAGAAGGCTAAGGTTATCCGCAAGATATGAGGGATTTCAAGTTGGACAGGTACAACAATAATCAGCCCTAAAGAAACTTTGCTGGGCAGTCAAGGTCTATTGCTACCTAGGTGGTTAGCACAGTGTTCAAAGAACTAGTGCATCAAGTCTTGGAAAAGATTAAGAATGAGTCATACTTTAGATGGCCAAATAAAATGGGAGGATACCCAATGAAGCACAATCAAAGCCTTCATTGTCAATACCACCAGGAGTGAGGACACACCACAGAAGATTATAGAACTTTGTGGAATCATCTGGAATAGCTAGTCAGAGATGGAAAGTCAAAGTAATTTCTACATCAGCCCAGTGGGCAAAACGACCAAGCAAGATCCAGATCTCAAAGAGATACTTCTTCAAGGCCACCTTTAGGCACAATTAATGTCATCTTCGTTGCTCCAGGGAGAACTGGTTCTCACCCCTCTAGGGTGATGTCTATAGCCCGACAACCTGTCAAGAACTATAACCTTAAGCCGAAGAGGGCTAGAATGGAGATTCAACCAGTGTTGAGTTTCTTGGATAAGGACAAGGTTGGAACCATACAGCCACATGATGATATCCTGGTGGTCACCCTCAAGATAGGGGGTATGATGTGAAGAAGGTGTTGGTGGATCAAGGCAACGGGGCAGAAATTATGTACCCTGATTTGTACAAAGGGCTCAACTTGAGACTTGAGGATTTGACAGCTTATGATTCACCTTTGTTAGGCTTTAACTAGAAAGTTGTCATTCTAAGGGGCCATATTAGACTACCTGTGCAAGCCGATTCAGAGGTAGTAGAGGTGGACTTTATTGTGGTGGATGCTTATTCTCTTTACACGACCATTGTAGCAAAGACCCTGGCTTCATGCCCTGTGAGCCGTTTCTTCCACTCTACATTTAAAAATGAAATATTCATCCAAGGACTAGATTAAGGAGTTGGTTGGGAGCTAGTCCGTAGCTAGGCAGTGCTTGGTGGCTGCAGTAATGCATCAACCAGGAGTTGAGTCATCGGCCTCTACTGAAAGGGGCTTATAGCAATCAAGGACTCCAGTGTTATCTACAGACTCGATGTCAAAAAAGGCAAAGTGTGAGAAGTTAGAGAAAATTGTTATTGATGATGATTTGGAAAAATTCTTTTAGATCGGAGCCCAGCTGCCTCCTCAAGAGAAGGAAGAGTTGATAGTGTTTCTTAAGAGAAATATTGACGTGTTCGCATGAAGTTCTTATGAAACTCCTAGGGTGGATCCAAACTTCATCTACCATCATGTGAATGTCAATCCGTCCGTCATCCCCAAAAAGCAACCACATTGGCGCTCATTTAAGGACCATTTTGATGTTGTCAAGGATGAAGTGATCAAACTTAAACAGGCTGGGGCTATTAATGAGGTGTTTTACCCTGAGTAGCTAGCCAATATTGTAGTGGTGAAAAAGAAAAGTGGAAAGTGGCGAGTATGTGTGGACTTCACAGATTTGAATAAGGCTTGTCTAAAAGATCTTTTCCATATACCTCGGATAGACCAGTTAGTGGATGCAACTGTAAGCCATCCTCAAATAAGCTTTTTGGATGCCTTCCAAGGATACCACTAAATACCACTAGCTCTAGGTGATCAGGAGAAGACAACTTTTGTCACTCCTACTAGAAATTACCACTACAAAGTTATGTCCTTTGAATTGAAGAATGCAAGGTCTACCTATCAGAAGATGATGATCAGGATGTTCGAGCCACAAATAGGTAAAAATATTGAGATTTATATAAATGATAAGGTGGTGCCCGAGTACATGGGAGACCTTGGGAATATTTTTGAAATACTAAGGAAATACAAACTACGCCTCAATGCTTCCAAATGCTTCTTTGGCGTGGGATCGAGTAAATTTTAGGCTATATGGTTACTCATCGTGGAATTGAGGTCAACCCTGATCAAGTTATGGAAATTAATCGTTTACATCTACCTCAGAATCCCAAAGAAGTCCAAAAATTAACAGGAATGACTGCCGCCTTGAACCGATTTATTTTCGGTCAGCAGACAAGTGCAGATCTTTCTTCCAAATGTTGAATAAGGATTTGAGTGGATAGAAGAGTGTGTCTTCTTCCAACAGCTTAAGGAATATCTTTCTTAGCCACCTGTTATATTCAGGCCCAAGGTAGATGAGGTTTTATTTGCTTATATTGCTGTGGCTTCCCATGCCATAAGTTTGGTGCTGATACTGGTTGACAGTGATGTGCAAAGGCTAGTTTACTATGTGAGCAAGTCATTGCATAAAGCAAAGGTTCATTATTTACCACTGAAGAAGGCCATTTTGGCAGTAGTACATGTTACACGTAAAATTCCTCACTACTTCCAATCCCACACAATTGTTGTTTTAACCCAACTTCCACTTCAATTCCTACTTCGGAGTATTGATTACACAAGAAGGATTACCAAATGGGGTAGGGGCTTTTGATATCAGGTATATGCCTTGCACCTCCACCAAGGGCCAAGTCCTCGCAAACTTGGTGGCCGAGTTTGCTAAGTCCCCTTTCGCAAAGGAGGTAAAGAAGCAAGACATGGATGGAAAATCAGTTGGCATGGTTTCCTTGCAAGAACCTTTATCCTGGAAGGTATACATTGATGATGCAGCAAATCAAGAAGGATCTGGAGTGGGACTAGTTGCAATTTCTCCTAATAAAATTATTATTGAAAAATCCTTAAGTTTAAGTTTCTCGGTCACAAACAATGAGGTTGAGTATGAGGCTCTATTGGTAGGGATGATGATGGTTCAGAAAATAGGAAGAAAGACGGTGGAGATATTCTCAGATTCAAGGTTAGTTGTAAGCCAGGTTAAGGGAGAGTTGGAGGCTAGGGAAGTGAGAATGTAAGAATATTTAAATTAGGTTAGGCACTTACAATTAGGGTTTGAGTCTTTCAACTTACTACAAATCCCTAGAAGCAAAAACACAGATGTTGATTCTCTGGCCACTCTGGCAACCTCCTCAGCGCAGAGCTTACCTCGAGTTATCCTTATTGAAGACTTGTGCAAACCTGCTGAGATGAAGAAAAAGATAGCCCATATTCATCAAATTAGGGTGGGACCTAGCTAGATGGACTTTATCGTGTTATTCCTTAAGGAGGATATCTTGCCCGAAGGAAAGTCCGAGGCTGACAAAGTACGAAGAAAGGCTCCTCATTTTTGGCTATCTGAGGACCAAAAGTTGTACAAGTGCTCTTTTTCTGGGCCATATTTGCTATGTATATACCTTGAGGTATCAGAGCTACTCCTAGAGGAGTTACATGAAGGGATTTGTGGAAGCCACACAAGAGGCAAATCCTTGTCTCACAAAGCCCTCACTTAGAGATATTGGTGGCTAAACATGTAGAAGAAAGTACAAAAGTATGTGAAAAAGTGTGACCAATGCCAAAGATTTGCCCTAAACATTCATCAACTAGGGGATGTCCTTAATCCTCTGTCCAACCCTTGGCCTTTTACTCAATAAGGCTTGGATATTGTATGGCCTTTCCCTAAGGTAGCAAGGATTACGAGATGGCTGCTGGTTGGCACATATTACTTCACCAAATGAGTTGAAACTGAACCATTGGCAAATATCAAGGACATGTATCAAGGACATGGATGCTAAGAGATTTATTTGGAAAAATATTGTCACTCAGTTTAGAATCCCTTATATCCTCATCTCGGACAATGGTCTTCAGTTTGATAGCAAAGCCTTCAGGAGGTACTATTGTGATCTGGGCATTATGAATATGTATTCCACCCCGGCTTATCCATAAGGGAATAGACAGGTCAAGGCTGTCAATAAGGTCATAATGAATGGACTTAAGAGGAGGCTGGATGATGCAAAAGGAAAATGGGCGGAAGAGCTGTCACTCATCCTTTAGACATATTAGACTACATCTCGTAGGTCAACAGGGGAGACACTATTTTCAATGACTTATGAAACAGAAGCTATGATTCCTCTAAATACCAGATTCCCAACACTGAGGACAAGCTCTTTCACTCTGAGCAACAATGATGGGTTGCTAAAAAAGAGCTTAGATTTAATTGAAGAGCAAAGAGAAAATGTCATGATTCAATTGGCATATTATCAACACAAGCTCAAGCAAGGGTACGATGCAAACGTGAGGTTAAGGCCACTAGCACTTGGGGACTTGTTATTAAGAAAGGTTTTGAGTACTGCAAAGAACCCAACATGGGGAAAGTTAGGGTCCAACTGGGAAAGGTCATATCATATCCCCTCGATGGCTGGAATAGGTGCATATTATCTAGAAGATTTATATGAAAATGTTGTACCATGCCCTGGAATGTAATTAACCTACGAAGGATCTATTATTAAAGAAAGTCTTTTCTGCCATATTTTCGTTTATTACATTATGCATTACACTTCTTATTTTCTTAAGTGTTAAACAAAACATTGATCATGCCTAGCTCCTCGGACCACATACAATGGGTAAATTAATGCTTCATATCATTTTAATAAGTATTAAATAGAACATTGGACATGCCTGACTCCTCGGACCACATACCTTGGGTAAATTAATAATTCATATCATTTTACTAAGTGTTAAACAGAACCTTGGTCATGCCTGACACCTTGGACCATATACCTTGGATAAATTAATGCTTCATATCATTTTACTAAGTGTTAAACAAAATCTTGGTCATGTTTGGCTCCTCAGAATACATACCTTGGGTAAATTAATGTTTCATATCATTTTACTAAGTGCTAAATAGAACTTTAGTCATGTCTAGCTCCTCAGACCACACACCTTCGGTAAATTGATATTTTCAATCATTTTTTCTAAGTGTTGAACAGAATCTTGGTCACATCTAGTTCATCGGACTACGTGCCTTGGGTAAATTAATACTTTTTATTATGTATTTAAGTATCAAATGGAACCAGTCATGTTGAATGGCAGAGACCTTCATTATAGTGACTTGATCAAATGGACATTCATAAGCATCATTTAAAACATTTGCAAGTATATCTATGATCTGTTTAAGAACTAATTATCCCTCCAGTTCCTTAGACTTACTGATAAGTGGGGGGTTAGGTGGAGCTCGACATGGATGGATGCTCTACCATTGTGTATACGTTTGAAGTTAAAGGTGTACTTTGTTAAGATTGTAGACTTAGTAGGTTTAGCCTATCCTGTTGCTGATCATGTGGGATGTAGCAACTATGCTATCACTTATGCAGATAACTAAATAGAGTTATATCGGATTGTCACGTTGGTCAAGTGTTAAGTGAAATAGAAATTATGTTAGGATTCATGTAAATACCACAAGTATGAAAGAAAAACTTATAATTGTCATTAAGCAGCCTTAGAAAAAGGCAAATGGATAACAAAAAGGGTAAATTAATTACAAACCTTGTAAACAAAAACAACAGTTCAAAAAAAAAAAAAAAAAAAAGATAACTTATGGCTATATCTTTATTACAAGCTTGTCTTCTGGAGTCTTGGCAGGCTGGATGGTTGCTGCTGCTAAGGATGCTGGACCCTTACCCTTGGGTTCTTCCTTGGCAGGGATGGGGAAAGTTGCCAAAACCAACTTGTGGCTTTGGGAAGCCACCCCTCCCTTGGAAAAATCCTTAGGTGCATCTGAGGGCTTTGTCATCTCAGGGGCGACCTCCTTGGGGACTTCTTTCTTCTTCTTAGGTGCGCCGTTTTGCTTTGCCCCTTTTGGAGGACTGCTGGGACGAGGAATGTTCTTGGTCGGAACCTTTTCAATAGGGCTCGTACCTTTTGGGGCTACATCATCCTAGAAGGCCGAGGAACCTGGTGCCTGGATTGCAATGGAGTAGTAAACATTCTCTACTCTCCTAAGTGCCGAGGAGGCCTCAACCTCAGCTAGGTTAAGGGCCTTATTCCACACCTGGAGGCAATATGCTTTACATACCCCCGAGACCTCAGCCCTGAGGGCTTTCTCGGTCTCAACTACCCTCACATTGTAGCTGTCTTGTTCATCCTGGTCCTTGGCTTTCTCAACATCCTCCTGTTTCTTCTTTAGCACTTTGATTTGCTTCCTAGCAGCAGCAAGCTCATCCTTGGCCAGGTGGAGTTGCTTGCGCTACGCTGAGTCTCGACCTGCCTCTCTGCCCCTTCCAGTGCCACCTCAACGCTTTTCTTCTCCCTTTCGGCCTCGGTGAGCTTGGCGTTCAACTCCTTTACCCTTTTCTCGACCATATTAAAGGCCCCAACAACAACAATCTGTCTACCCTCCTTATCCTTCATTTGTCAGTGAGAGATATTCACCAACTCCTCGGCTTTAAAAGTGGCATGAACAGCCTACAAAGGAAACGTAACAGTAAGCAAAGGCAAAAAAAAAAAAAAAAAAGAAGAAGAAGAATAAGAAGTTGACTTAGCTTGACAGACTTACCATAGTGAGGTCTCTCTTCAGACCTAGAAACACCTCGTGTTTCTTCATGGTCCTTAGATCGACCATGTTGTCAAGTAATAGTAAGACCTACTCTACAACATCTGCTATGTACCCAGCCTTCCCCTGCTAGAAGTCTTTTATTGAGGAGTTCACAGGGAAAGGGGATCTGTCTAACACCAGAGGGGGATTCCAGTTTGGAACCCTAGTGTGAAGATCACGTCCCCTATCTCCAGGTACCCCATCACTTGAGGACCTTATTTAGGTAATCTTGGCTACCATGGCCCCTCTTTGAGGCTCATTCTCCTTGGGAGGGATACCTCGGCCCTCTTCCATCACATCATTCCCCTTCTGCTCTCATTTTCTCTTTTTGTCTATAGTTCAGGCTGAAGGTCATGAAGAGTGGGAAGAGATGGGTGTTTAGCTTGACCGGCCGCCTCGAATGCCTTACCCCCAACTTAAGATTCCATGATCTTTAGAAGGCTAGCCCTGGGCTTACGCTGTATCCCCATAGCATCTAGAACGGAGGGATCTCCTTATATTTGGCTTATTTGTGTTGAAGGTAGATGACTAAAGTCACTAGTGGGAGCCTTCGAAGATTGAGGTTGGTTGAAGACTTCAAAATCGTCCTCGAAGTCAGGCGCTTCAACTACTTCTTCTTTTTCTTGTTCTTTTTCCTCTTCTTCCTCTTTGGCGGCTGGTTATGAGGGGGTCACTTCGTCCTTGGCCTTATACTGAAGGAGTGGCTCTACCTTCAGTACACCTTATAGTCCCAAATTTGGTTGAGGAAGCCTAGCACAACAACGTGGATCAAACGTGGGTCCTTGGCTTTTATCACGCACTTCAGCGCCTGGAAACTTGACGAAAGGGGGTTGTATCCGAGGATTAAATGGGCTGCTCATAACTGATCGTCACTGTGAACAAACACCTTGGCTTTAAGTATCATGTCTAAGCTCGGCTGGTTGACGAGATTGAAATTCAGAACGGGGCGTGCTTATCTGCAAAACCATTTGGAAAACAAAAAACATTGTTAAAAAGAAAGATGACACAAATTAAAGGGAAATTCAATTACAAACACAAACGGGAGAAATGGGTACAGAATATGTCAAAGGGAAAGAAGGGTGACTTTGAAATAATAAGCCTAGACCTACAAACCCCACCTAGTATCCCTTCTCTCATCGGGCAAGGGAGGCCATCATACCACTCCCCTGAAACGATTAGGAAGTCTCTGTTCATGCCTTTATTAGAGTCAGGGAGGCATGAGATGAGCCTAACCTTAGGGTACCTAGTTTTTAGGTAATATCCCTGCCCTTTTAAGTGGTGAAGGTTATAGACACAGTTAACATCGTGGTAGGTAAGGTTTAAGCCCATTTTCTCATTGAGGGCATCTACAGTACCTAAAATCCTAAACATGTTTGGGGCACATTGGGTGGGGGCTAACCTATGAACTCTTAGGTAATCCCTAGTGACCGTGCCCATGGGGATTCTCATCCCTCCCTCTATAAAGGTAATCATTGGGATTACCACTTCTCCCTCCTACCTCTAAGTGTGCCAGTCCCTTTCCTTGCAGTACCTAATGGATACTCCTGGTGGAATTCTATATTGAGCTTTAAAGCTCTTTATACTCTCCGCGGAGTCTACCAAGTAAGCAAATCTACCCATGTGTGGAAGAGGGTTGAAGGTATTAAGAGGGTAAAGGGAGATTAAGAGGGCTAAGGAGAAAAAGGCTCTGTGTAAAGAAAAGTAGAAGGACGAATAAATGAAAAGGTTTAAAAAGACTTACGCAAAGAAAGAAACTCTCCTTGGACTGGCTCTTGATACTTATGAATGCAAAAGTGAAGTGAATGAGCGCAAATGTGAAGTGAATGAGTTCAAAAGTAAAGTGAATGAAATGTTCAAGCAATATTTGTATTAGAGAGAGGGAAAAGTGAGAAATTTCCCACTCGAGTTCCAATAAAATCCCCAGCCATTGGATTTGCATCGCACCGTAAAACGTGGAGAACATGGAGCCACATAAATTTAATGAAGGCGCATCTCGAATGTCAAAGCATCAGGAGCATGCATTGGGCAATTAAAAAGGTACCTGCGCAAAAAAAGATGATGTATGATAAGAGTAAGGTAATTAAGGTGATATCAAAATCCTCTTTTCTTCTCGAGGAGCAAAATAGGAGAATTTCAATGGGCTATTGTAGGGTGATAGGCCCAGTAATATACATACATATATATATATATATATATATTGGGCCGGGGGCCCAATCCAAGGACATCTAGTAGTCTGAGTATAGGTAAACGCTATCATAGGAGTCTGCGCTAGTGAATGGAGAAGTGGGGTTTGGTCATAAGAGTCAAAGAAGGTGGTTCGAGGAGGAATGCCTTATCGGCTGAGCAAAGCTGAGGTCCAAAGGCATGGTTTGCCATCTATGGCAACATTCCGAGAGATTCTATTGATAAGGATACATATCATGAAGGCACAGGACAAAGTGGAACTATGAAATATCTAAGAGAAAGCTACTACCACTGCATTGAATGCTCTGCAGCTAACTCTTTGGCCGCATTAATGTGGAAGTGATACCTAAATAGTAATTTTCAGCCTTACAGCTACTCCCAGAGACTTTAGGAAGGTGTTGCTGGGACAAGAATCAATGTTAGAAACCTGGTCTACATGTGGAGGGTGGAGATGAAAAAAGGAAGACAGTATAAAAGAGAAAGAATACCTTAAGGAGAGGGGATCAGAGAATTGAGAGAAAAACACTGTAGGAACAAGAATTTGACCTGTAACCAAATTCAAAAGATATATATACATACAAGAACTAATCTCCTCAAATTGTGCCGATGACGATTTTCTTTGGATAAAATTAGTTTATCTTTACTTTCTTGTCATCTAGGCCAACTATAAGTTGTCGAATTCATTAGAGTCTAGTTTTCTAACAAATTCTCTACAAATTCATTGTATTGGGCTCTTTAGGCCTAGATCCTTTTTCCTTTTGGGCTTAGGAACCAAATTGTGACCTTACACCTATTAAGAGTTACAATGTTTTTTTTTTTTTTTTAAATAAATATTAAGAGTATATTAAGGACAATTATTTTTACAACTTTGTTAAAGTAACAACTAATTAAAAGACTATTACTTTAATATGGATCTATAGTTAAAAAATGCCTAATTGAGGGAGTCATTAGTCACCATCCTGATAGATTTAGTGCATTAGGCTCAAGCCAAGCTCTTATATTGGAGTAAATTGAATGATGAGTTATTGTAGCAATTATAAATGGTTCCCAACACCAATTGAGATTGATGTAGATTCTTTTTGGGTGTGAATACAGATATAGTACACCATTTTGACTATTAGCTATTTATCTATGTAGTTTATTTATATGTGGTGCCTAATAATAGGAAAAATGAACTGCCAATAATAGTAAGTATATTCCAATAGTTACAATAGTTTGAGAAAGAGAATTAAACATCTGTTTTCACAACAGTAGGTATACAAAACTTGTTTTCATAAGTCATAACATTATTTTTTGAAAATTTTATTCTTAAAAAAAAAATTAATATCCAAATAATATGTTTGGATGATTCATTAATTTATTTTATTTTAAAAAAATTACGTAAAAATATAATTTTACTTAGGAAAAAGCTCACTTTAAAAAGCTATTTGCAAAATTAAAGTAAAAATAAATTGATATTTAAGATAAAATGAACAACTCCAAAAAAAAAAAAAAAAAAACCTATTAAGATTTATAATTTTTTTTTTAAATTTTAAACATTAAGAGTATATTAAAGACAATTATTTTTAGTTTTCAAAAAGAAAAAGGACAATTATTTTTACAACTTTGCTAAAGTAACAATTGATTAAAAGACCATTATTTTGTTGAGTAGTGCATGTTCAAGCTTGGTTCGACAGGAAAAGTCAAAAGCATAAGCTTGGCTCGAGCTTGTTGTTAAGTTAAAATATATTGATCATGTTTAATTAATTTAAATTATCCAAGTTGATTAATTATGTCAAATTACATGTAAATTGTGGAGGCACCAACAAGTCACCAAATAGCTAATATACAGCGGAAAATAAATTAACACGATAATTTGTTAACAAATAGGAAAAACTTCTCGCAAGACAAAAGCCTCACCAAGTGAATTTATGGTCACCACTCCCAATAATCCATTAATAAGTAATCAAGCAGTTACAAGAATGAGAAATCGTACCACTACTCTGGCCTATTCCAAAATATCAACCTACAGTTGAACATTTACTTTAATACCCAATTAAACTTGATCTTGTAGTAGACTTCTTTACTTTGCACAAATCCCCAATTTGTGACTAGCTTATTTGCATGAATCCTAGTACGTAACTAACTCCAGCAACTTGATTGATTGTTGTTGGTTGCAAAGTTCTTCACTTCATAAATGATGAAGATCAGGAAACATTTGATTACAAAACCCTAAGACGTACAAACGTAGTAGCTTCACACAGAGTATATGAGTTCTAATTCTTTGTTTTTGTACTTGATGACTTTTAAAGTAAGCCTTATATATGTCTAGGGTTGTAGAGAGAGAAACCCTAATCATTTAAGTCATCATGGGCTGAAATTCAAATCTGAGAAATCTGAAATCGTAATTCTCGATAGATAGAGCCTGTGTCAAGCTTCTTCATTAATCTTTGATAGCAGCTAGTGTCGAGCTTTAATGAAACAAATTTTCTTCACTTGTTTCTTAGATCAAACCTTATATCTTTAATGATTCCACTTGAATTGTTAGAACAACACACTTCTTGATACATTAAACTCAACTTAGATCTACCCAATTACAAGTAAAATGCGTTTTGTCAAAAGATTAGCTAATTACATATAAAATATGACCCTAACACTCGTGACAAGCCTAAAAATAGTGTTTGTTTAATTAATTAGTCAAGCCAAGCTCAAACTTAATATCAAGCTTAAACTCGAGCTCAGGTCAAGCTTTTGAGTTTGAGATCTAAAAAAATTACATTATCAAAATTTTAAATCTCTAAAATTAAGAAAAAAGAAAAGGAAAATAGTATGCTCATTTTATCATGCATCTAGTTTTACCTATGATTAGCTATTATTCAAATTAAAACTTTACATAATTAAATTAAATTCATTCATTCATCATTCTCTGTCTACACTCTACAATTTCAGCAATTGTTCAAAATACAATTTTTACATTCATGTTAGATGGTGAAGAACTAGAAAAATACTTGTTTGTAACTATTATGAGTAAAAAAAAAAAAAATACTAATATGTTTCATAACTTTACTTTAGATGATTGATTGGGAAGGATCATATATGGCCAACTTAATTAATTAATTTATTTTTAAATGTAACTATAGTCTAAAGTGGTTCATGGTCAGTTTAGAGGAAGGAAAAAATTAAGGTAATTGGTAGTGGTTTCATGTTGGCCATGTAATTATTAAGATATGTATAATGAGTATATTTAGGTAATATATATAAACTTATAAATAAGTCTATATTTGAATTGTTTTGTATCAAGTTTAATAGCTCATGAGCTCGTTCCTTAACAAATTTTTTTGCTTGAGTTCAGCTTATTTATTAAACAAGTCTAAAATTAATGCTCAAGCTTGACTTATTTATAAACAAACAAATATAAATAAGCTTTTTATCAATCCGAGCCCGAGTTATTCATGATCGACTTGGTTAATTTACGGCCTTATCTATAGTTTATACTATTATGAAATTATATAGCAATTGCACTATTTTGTCACAATTACAACCAAAAAGAATATATGAAACATTCAATGATCAGACTTATTGAATTGCTAATAATATTTTGATTATATTCAAAAAGAAAAAAAAATCATTTGTGTGCTTTCAATTTTATAAATATTCCTCGGCTTCAAAAAAAATTATAAATACTTCGTTGTCAGTTCCTTTAAGACTTCCTTTCTCCCATTGTGTGTATTAAAAATACTTACTATTCTTTAATATATATATATATATATATATATATATATATATAAATACTCAAACCCATAAAAAAAAAATATGTACTAAAAAAAAAATTAATAAGTATTATTTTAATCACGACTGCTTTGGTACTTCAGTACCCTTTGGAAGCTCTGTCTCTCTCTCAAACTCAAAGAGCTCTCTCACTTGAAAAGTCTCTCAGAAACTATACTTATAAACCCCAAAAGAGAAGAGAGGAGCTTTCTTTCTTTAGGGTTTTAGAAACTACTTCTTTCGTCCTTCACCTTATCACATCATTCATGGCTACCGATGCTTCTGATGCTCTTGCAGGTCTTCTCTCTCTCTCTCTCTCTCATAAATACAGACACATTGACACAGACCCACAGGCACAAAACCACATAAGCACAAGAAAAACTTGAAAAAGTTTGCAAATTTGATTCTTTCTTTGATTTATGCTCTGTGCTTGGTAACACTTAATATGCGTACTTGAATGCTTTTCTTTCTTGTGTGTGTGTGTTTATATATATTCATATGGAAGCAGAAAGTTCAATAGTTAATAATTCTTATCTCTCATTCCCTCTGAATCCCTGTTGCTATATGCAGTGAGGCAGAAAGTTCAACAATTTCTCAATGCTGCTCGTATTGGCAATCTTGATCTCTTAAAGAGTAAGCTCATATTTTTGCGTCTATTTTTGGATAATTTGATAGTTTCAACAACGGGGTAGTGGGATTTGAACTCTGGTTCTTTTCACTTAGGAGAGCAGACTATGCCACTAAGCTACAAGGCTCTTGGCTATTTGTGTGCATATCATTGAATGTATGCTAATTTTGGTTTTTAATTTGGGTATTTGTGTGTGTATCAGTAGTATATGTGCAAATTTTAATTTTTAATTTTTTTTTTTTGGTTTGGGGTGGGGGGGTGTTTGAATTTAGAATATTTATTTTGGTTTTACTTATATATAAAAAAATAATATTTATTTGGGTTTAATTTTATTGCAATAGATTTGGCGGGGCAACTCGATGAGGGAAAGGGATTGGCAAGAACTGTAGCGGATATTAAGGATGCAAACAAACGAGGGGCGCTTCACTTTGCTGCAAGGGAGGGGCAGACTGAGGTTTGCAAGTACTTGTTGGAGGAGTTGAAGCTCGATGTTGATTCGAAGGATGAAGAAGGTATGCGCCTAATCTTATGCATTGTCTGTATTTGTTATTTTCTTCATGTCCTCTTCGACATTGGTTTGGAGCATGTTGATTGATTCTTTTAGATTTGAAAATAGCCTTTTGAATTATCTTTGAGGGAAAAAAAAAATTCAGGAATCTGGAATTTACATTATGTAGACGCAATTACAATGATCTATCAAATAACAAATCAAACAAATAGAAAAACATCTCACAACTGATAACCATTCTAACAAATTTTTTAAGAAAGAATATGACTTCGAAAACTGAAAATTGTTTGGTCAGTTCTAAGCTCTTGGTTGTTTTATTATTATTATAATATGGATTCTTTCATCCCCAGTCTCTTGTCCAGTGAGTGTTATGGTACTTTTGCTTGTTTGAATGGACGCCCTTCCTTTTGGTTGGACTACTAAATAAAATAAAATAAAATGGTAGTAACAATGTGATAGATTAGTTGTATACTTGTATAGTTTATTGCAATAGATAATTAGCTAAATATATAATTTTTCTAGAATACTTTTGGCTAAAATCAATGTCTAGTCAGAGCAACTTTGGAATATTTTAGTTATGATGTCTGAAAAAGCAATGGGGGATGTCATTCCTACTACAACTTACCAAGTAAGCTTCTTGTCCTTCAAAAAAATATGACCAAAATATTTTAATGAAATCGTTTAGAGTTTAGCCCCCTTTTTGCGCAAAATTATTTACATATGAAAAAAAAGACCAAAATATTTTTACTTAAAACTTTATAAGATACTTGATGTAATAAGATCACATTCTATAATTTTCATATTATCCAATCTTTGTGAGGCCTGCTCTAGATTGGAAATTGGAGATGTTCACCAATTTCTTTGAGGTGTTGTATTCAGAACAAATTAAGAGGACCTGTCGTATCAGACCTCATTGGAAGATTATAGGGTTGTATCTTTGAGCATAGCTTTCTTTGTGGACTGCTTAATCAGGGACAATACTCCCTATAAAATAAAAAAAATCTTATTAAACCTACGTCATCAAAGAAAATCTTATTAAACCCCCAAGTTTATAGTGGATCAATGTTGTATATGTAAACAACATGGGGGAATAAGTTGATAATTTGCTATTGTGTTGTCCAATAGCGAGGGATTTATGGTCATTTGTGTTTGCAGCTTTTGGGGTGAAATGGGTGAATACGTTGAGTGCTTCAATGTTGGCAACGTACAAAAAATTCTTTTAGGAATAGGCTATTGAATATGGTTCCGTCATGGTTGATGTGGCAAAATTAGAGGGATTGGGAAACGACAGGAGGACTTTTGAGGGGCAAGAGTTGTCTGTAGAGAGATTGAATTCTCTTTTTGTTGGGTCTTGTTTCTGTTGTGCATCTTTGGATGACTTTTGAGGGGCAAGAGTTGTCTATAGAGAGATTGAAATCTCATTTTGTTGGGTCTCATTTCTGTTGTGTATCTTGGGATGAGGGTAGACCATCAAATATGTGGGATTTCATAGATTCATTGTACTTTTGATTTAGTACGGGAACTTTTGTGTGTGTATATATATATATATATATTCTTATTTTAATGCAATTCGGTATTACTCATCAAAAATTAAAAAATAAAACAACATGAAGGGCAGTTATATTTTTAAAAAAAAAAATCAATTTGCCAGATTGCATCACAAGGGCATAGAATTACCATGTAACTTAACGGATTAGAAGTTCTTTTTGCTCCTTGCGTTAAGAATTCATCATCTTGCACTGTATATTTCATTCCTTCAAGTTGTAACAAGTCATGCTTCTGATCTTAGAAGTACACTTTGATAGTAAGACATCACAGAAGGGTTGTGTTATCAGGATGAAGGAAAATCAGGAGGGCTCTTGTAGGTTCACAATTAATGCAAAGCTTATTGTCAAACCTCATGATTTACACTTATAATTATATGATATTCAGATGCTACTGTAATCTTGGATTCGGTAGTTAATTCATGAGTCATATCTTTTTATCATTGGTAAACAAATTTGTCATAATATCTGTGGTTGACCAATATGTGTCTTTGATTTAATAGTTTACAAATGTAAACTTGAGATGACATTCTTCTCCTTGGATAGACTTGTTATGGTTATTATAATGATGTTTTGGCTAATCTATTGATTTTTGTAATTTATCTACAGGTGAGACTCCTCTTATTCATGCTGCTCGGCAAGGACATACTGATACTGCCAAATACCTTCTCGAGGGTGGTGCCAATCCTGCTATACCTAGTGACTTAGGGGCCACAGCCCTGCACCATTCTGCTGGAATAGGTGCGCTGTCTAATTTTCATTCATTTTCTTCCTTTTGGGGTTTTTGTGTGTGCGTGTGCCTGTACGTGCATATTTGGAACATTTATTGATAACTTTTCTGCTTTGCATGACTTCTCCTTATGAATAAAAAGTCACCTCTCCATCACTTTTAATCTCTCTTTAGCATGATGGAGTTATTTGTTTCTGTGGTCCTAATCATGGAGATTTTATGATAATTTGAAAACTTAAGTTCATTTCTGTGCTTTATCAACCTGAACAGAATTTTAATCTCAGAAACTAGCCTTCTAAAACTAACCATTCCGAAGCTCTATAATTAAAAGATCTTCCATATCTCTATGACCTTATATTTAAATGTTCTGTAGTGGGATTTACTTGTTTGCATGATATGGCTAGATGCAAAGAATTTAATATTTCTCTATTTCACTGATTTTTTCATTTCAAATCTCAATGTGATTATACTTTGTGCATTCTTACAGGAGAAATTAAGTTGCTGAAGATTTTACTTTCCAAAGGTGTTGATGTTGATTCACAAAGTGATGCTGGCACTCCATTAATTTGGGCTGCTGGTCATGGACAACCAGATGCCGTGAAAGTTCTATTGGAACACCATGCTAATGTAAGCTTGCATTTTGTAGTTCATATAATTATATCTTCTATTTCCTCTGTCTCTTTTTGTTGGTCCTCTATTTTATCATAGGATGTCCAAAAATATGATCTTCATTGAAAAGCCAACAGACACATTATAAATAAATCTCCTAACATACCTTTACTTTATTTTAAAAGTCAAGAGTCCCAAAATATGTTATTCTTGGCTTATGAGGCCTCTCTAGATGTTTTTTGGTTTTTTAATTCTTGTGGGGCTGCACTATTTTGGATTGGTGTTGCCTGTGTAAATGTAATGGGGAGAGTGTGGATCATTTGCTTCTACACTGTGGTGAGGTTTTTCGGTTATGGAGCTTTGCCCTTAGATCTTTTGGTGTTTCTTGGGTTCTACTTAAAAGGGTTATTGACTCGTTGGCCGGTTGGAGGAATTGGTTGGGGAAGCATCCTTCAAATGTTTGGAATTTGGTACCACATTGTGTGATGTGGATTATTTGGAGGGAGAGAAATAATCGCATAGTTGAAGATTTGGTGCTTTTTGGGGATAAGCTCTTAGGATTGTTTGTGACCACTTTGTTTGATTGGTCTCGTGCGTGAGGTTTTACTTCGAAATCCATTCCACTGTTTTTAGATTCACTTTTTTCTCGTACGTAAGTTGTCTTGTTTTCCTTTGTTGCTTGTATATATTTCCTTCATTTACTTCATCTCTTTGATGAAGTAGCTTCTTTTTAATACAAATTTTTCTAACCTATAAAAAAAAAAAAAAAAAAAAAATCCCTGTGGGGCCCTTCTTAGTCTTTTAAGCCCTTGTCCTTGTGTGACTGGTTTTAGAGGCTAGTAGAACATTTCCTGAGTTTGGAGTTGCCTACTTCTAGGCCGGCAGGACATTACTTTTCTCCTTGGTTCCTCTGGTAGGATTATGCACCTTATGTGGGCAAGTTTAGTATTGTTTATTTAGGAGGGACTCCTTGATGTGTCAAGTGGACTAGGCTTGGTGTTTGGGTTTTGGTGTCCATCTATCTGTGGACTTCCTGCTCAGTGTTAGTTTTTTGATCTGCTGTTGATATTTGTTATTGGATACTTCTTTGTTAGGAATGCTATAGATGGGTTATTACATGTCTTGGTATTTTGATACTGTTTTTATATTGAGTTTGTACTACATCACACTTCATCCCTATTCTATTTTTTTTTATAAGAATTATTTCATTAATTGGAGACTACTTCATGTACAAATGACACAAATTAGACTAAAGAATTACAAAAAAGAAAGAAGAAAAAAGAAATGTACAAAAGGATAGAGATTCTAAAAACAATGGAGTGGAGTCTCTATGTGTAAAACCCCCTGCAGGAAACCTATCAAATAAAGACTCTGTGAAGGTGGCTATAAGCCGATCCCCTATACTCTCCACATCCTCAAACATACACCTATTATGTTCCCACCATGTACTCCACACGAAACATAAGGGAACCAAGTTCCAGATGTTCAAAGAATGTTTACCCATCTAATTTCTCCATCCATACATTTTTTTTTGATAAGTAAGAAAATTATATTAAAGAAGCTCAAGAGAGCATAGACAACACAAAGGATACAGAGAGGGGAACAAAAAAGAAAAAGAGAAGAAAAGAGAAAAACAGAAAACAAAGACATAAAAAAAAAACCAGCCAAGCCTAATCACAAAGAAGAGAACTAAGGAACATAGGGATAGAATCACTAGAGGTGAGTCCCCAAGCCCTAGACCAATCAAAAAGAGTGCCACTAAAGTAAGCAAGCAGCTGATCATCGGTTTTGTCTCTATCCTCAAAAGTGCGCCAGTTACGTTCCCTCCAAATGCACCACATAAGGCACAACGGAGCTAGATTCCAAACCCTAGAAGAGTGTTTTCCGAGCCAGTTCCACCAGCCGCAAAGAGTGTCAACAATCAATCTAGGCAAAACCCAAGAAATCCCAAAAGATCTGAAAACCAAGCTCCACAACTGAAAAGTTTTTCCACAATGAAGAAGCAAGTGATTCACCGATTCCCCATTACTCCGACACAAGATACACCAGTCAACAAAAACAAAGCCTCTACACCGAAGAATGTTCCCTGTAAGAATCTTCTCCCAAGCTGCAGGCCAAACAAAGAAAGAGACATACACCGGGGCCTTAACCTTCCAAACACCTTTCCAAGGGAAAATAATAGGCAAGGGACAACGAAGCTTATCATAGAACGAGCGAACATCGAACACCCCCTTCTTTGATAGCTTCCAAATCATACGATCTCTTTGCTCAGCCAGAGGTAAATTTTCACCCAGGATATGAAGGAAATCATCCACATCTCCCGACTCCCAATCGTTCGGGTTTCTAAGAAGAAGCACCTTCCAACTCCTTCGAGCCTCGGTCCCCGTCCGCTCGAGAGACGAAGCAACAGAAGCCTCCCTATTGATAGCAATCCCATACACAACCGGAAAGGAAAGGTGGAGAGGTAAGTCCCCACACCACTGATCCATCCAAAACCTCACCCTATCCCCCATCCCTACCTCAAACCGAATGTGTTTGCTAAACTCCTCCCAACCTTTTCGGATACTTCTCCATAAACCACAACCATAACCACCCCTGCCTAATTTGGACGTCCAACCCCCCCACTCTTCTCCAAACTTCAAGGCTACTACCCTCCGCAAAAGACGAGTCTCCTCAACCCCAAACCGCCATAACCATTTCCCTAGCAAAGCCTTATTAAACGTAGTTATCTTCCTTATGCCCAAACCCCCATTAACCTTAGGAGCACACACCTTATCCCACCCCACCAGATGAAGCTTCGAATCCCCCCACAAGAAATCCCTCTGAATCTTTTCAAGCTTATTAGCCACATGCGAGGGAATGGTAAAAAGAGATAAAAAGTAAGTAGGAAGACTAGAGAGCGTACTCTTAATCAACGTCAATCTACCACCTTTAGACAAATACAACCTCTTCCACCCGGCCAATTTCCTGTGGAATTTCTCCAAAATAGGATTCCAAATAGAAGGGGACTTATGGGAGGCCCCCAGCGGCATACCGAGATAAGTCATAGGCAATGACCCAATCCGACAACCTAGAATCTCTGCCAAAGCATGAACATTATCAACCACTCCTACAGGAACCAACTCAGTCTTCAAGACATTGACCTTCAAACCTGTCACAGCCTGAAAACAAAGGAGGAGCATCCGCACATGAAGGATTTGTTCCGCATCCGCATCACAAAAAAGAATAGTATCGTCCGCAAACAGAAGATGCGAGACACATTCTCCAACACCTCGGCTACCAACAGCTTGGAAACCCCTGATCAAACCAGCACCTTCTACTCTTTTCAACATTCTACTCAAGACCTCCATCATGACCAAGAACAACATCGGAGATAGCGGGTCCCCTTGTCTTAGACCCCTCGAACTCCCAAAAAACTCAGCTGGCGACCCATTAATCAAGATAGAAAACTGGACAGTAGAGATACAAGTGCGAATCCATCTACACCATTTCTCTCCAAAGCCCATTCTCTTCAGAAGATCTAGAAGAGCCTCCCAATTCACATGATCATAAGCTTTCTCAATGTCAAGCTTACAGATGATCCCCGGAATCTTGCTCTTCACACGACTATCAACACATTCATTAGCAATAAGGACTGAGTCAAGAATCTGCCTACCACCCAAAAGCCCTGTAAACAGACTCCCCAAAAGATTGGCTTCCTTGCAATGAATCAAAATGTGGTCCATCGTCTCCCCATTACACTGACACATATAGCACCAGTCCTAATATTTTCATGAGAATCTTCCCCCCAAACCGCTATCTAAAAAAAAAAAAAAAGGAAACCCTCTATGGGACCTTCATGCCCCAAATGCCTTTCCAAGGGAAAATGACATAAGTGAACCCCCTCAAAGCATTATAGAAAGAACGGATATCAAACTCCCCATTCTTCAACTTCTGCGGCTCTGCCTCACCCGGTCTCCATCCTCTCTAAGCAGAACATGGTATTCTAGAAGTGCAGAAAAGAAACTACCAAGTCCAACTCTCAATCATTAAAATCCTGATAGAATCTAATTCCAACTCCGTCTCTCACCTTCAGATCGTCTCACCAACAGAGACTCCACTGAAGTATCTTTGTCAGTGGAACTGTCATACAAGGTGGCTCTCAATTTTGCAATGGTGTGTGCAGGGCCTCATAAAAATTGTTGCACAATATATTATTAAATAGGTTTGGGATCCATCATGCAAGGATCCCATTAGTTCTTAACAGTCATCTTTGTTAGCTAATTAGAGCCACAATACTCATTATTGACAGTAAAGGATGTAAGTTTTTCAACTTTAAGTCTCCACATTTGTAAAAAGGAAGTTCATTTAGCATGCAAAATGATTCGGAATTCAAAAATTCATTATAAATTTATAATAGACATTTTTTGACTTGCACCAAATATATATCTTGTCATCATCCATCTACATCTCATTATCTCAATGATAGAAGGATACAATGCTGGGGGGGCTATCAGTTTGAAAGATCAATTTTTTGGAATCTGATGCGGTCTATTCTTCTTGGTTGCTGGACATTTCTGAAGTTTGCAAAAGCACCGCATAGGAGGTTAATGACTGTGAAGGACATAAAATTTTCAACTTCAAGTCTTCACATTTGTAAAAAGGAAGTTGCATTTAGCATGCAAAATGATTCAGGCTTCAAAAATTCATTTTAAATTGATAATTGAAGTTTTTCAACTTACACTCAATAACATGTCATCATCCAATGACATCTCATCATCTCAATGATAGGAGGATACAATTTTGCTGGTCGGGCTGTCAGATTGAAGGGTCAATTCTTTGGATCTGGTGTGGTCTATTCTACTTGGTTGATGGATAATTCTGAAGTTTGCAGAAGCTTCATTGCATAGGAGTTAAATATAAAGGACAGAAAATATTTGATGCTAAGAACTCATGTATACCTAGGAGAACACTTTGTAAAGTTAGCAGCCTTTGCTCAAAAATGGTTTCGGAAATTCTAGACCCTGACAAATGCTAAAGTGTGCATGATTACATCTGGAAAGTTTTGGAAGAGGGATCAGAATATGGTTCTTTTGGGTGGTTTAACAAAACATATACCAATTACAAAATGTTAACATAATTTATTTGACATGGCATTTTTGTTTACTGTATTGGACTTGATTCTTTCGTTTCCTTATGTCATTTGGTTAAGAGTTCTCAGGGTAGTGTTATTACATACTTGAATCTTTTGTTATATCATTGAAATGTGAGTTGAGATTCTCTTTTATTGTTTGATTTAATTTCTTGATATTTGATATTTGTTTTGCAGCCTAATGCTGAAACAGATGATAATATTACTCCACTGTTGTCATCAGTGGCAGCCGGTTCACTGCCATGCTTAGAGTTGTTGATTCAGGTTCTATAATTTTCTTCATCTTATAATATGTATTACATGGACTTTGGGTTACCGCCCATTGTCATTGTTTTGATATCTGAATGACCTTGTTAGCAATCAAATACACAATTTTAGACTTCTGTAAATGAAATCTTATGTGAATTACTGAAGTATGATGTTGTATATTTTAAATTGAGCTTTATAATTGCACAATGTATATTGTAGTTGAGTAAAGCTCGGGGCTAATGTAAAAGAGTTTTTGTTTGGTGCTTAATATCTGTTATTTCAGTACTCTGATACCTATGCTTCTGTTTATATAGTTCCTCAGAATAGGTCTGGTAGCTTGATTTGTGCTACTTCATATGAACTTTTCTCTGCAATCCTAACTTTTGCATTTTCTAATGTATAGGCAGGTGCCAAAGTTAATATTAGTGTTGGTGGAGTAACCCCGTTACACATTGCTGCTGATAATGGGAGCTTGGAAATCATAAACTGTTTGTTGAAAGCTGGAGCTGATCCAAATGTCACTGATGAGGTGAGGCTATAACTATTCCCTACATAATTTTTTTTTTACTTAAGAAGTAAAACAAGTTTTTTGCTTCTTTTTCTCTTATTTGTCTGTATGCATTTACTTGTTGGAGTGTTGGAAAAAAGCTGTTGGGTTGAAATAATATTCTGCCTACTTATCTCAAAAAATAAAAAATAAAAAATAATAATAATAATTTCTGCGTACATCAGTCAGCCACAATGGGACTACAGTTGTACATCAGTTCAGCCACAACAGGAAATACAGTTATAGATGTGCTTTATCTGGTTTTTCCATCATGGCGTATAGAATAATGATGAAGAAACATATTAGGGGTCCAAAATAGATAATCTGATGTTCTTTATATGAGTGGATAACTACCTTGGGTAGCATTCTTCATCCTGTTTTCTAGAATTTACAGATCTCTTGAATCTTAGATTAACTCTTTAGGAGTCGTTCAATTATACACATTATATGTTTGAACTCTCTCCTCCTTTGAATAAAATTATTTAAAACCAAAAAAAGATAATCTGACGCAATCCATTTAGTCTTGTTAGAACAATGGTTAAGTGATTAAATTCTCCTATCAAGTTTAAACTTTTGAGATAATTGGTAATTTATCATGGTATTAGAGCATGTGATCTTGAGTTTGAACCCTATCTCCACTCCTCCTCCCATTTAAAAAATTAAAAATCCCACATGTTAGGCCCCACTTATTTAGGGAAGTTTGGGCCCACACGTGATGGGGAGTGATAGAACATTCACCATTTCCTTACAACTTTAGCTTTTAGGACAATTAGTAACTTATCAAGTCTTTAAATCTTTCTTTATTTTTTGTTTTGTTTTTTTTTTTTTTTTTTTTGTGCAATCTTTCCCTTGTCTTTTGGTTTTTGCTTTCTCCATCATAGGTTCTTTGGTTACGTTGGATTATAAAGTAGTTTAGGCTTTAAGGCAGCTACCTTTCTGGTATGGCCATTAGTTAGGTTGAGCCACATAGTCACGAATTGACTCTTTATACCTTGAGCAGCACATACTTTTTTATTTGCTAGGGTTATTACATTATGTTTGGCATATAAAAAAAATATTAGAAAATACCAGGGGTATTTGATCTGCTTAGAAAATTCAGTCCCCCCCCCCCCCCCCCCTTTTCTCCCCCCAAAAAGAAAAAGAAAAAAAAAAGAGTTATTCAAGAGATTTCTGAACACTTTTACCAAAAATGACTCATAAAAATGGAATTTTTGGCAAAAAGAAAAATATTGCTTTGGGTACTCTGTACTCCTTGTTAACAGAAAAATGATACTTCCTACATTTTTTTTTTCCTTGTTTTAGTAGCTCAAGCATAATTCTTGCCCAACGTTTCAAATTGTGTTAGGCTTAAGTAATTTAAATATGCTAGAGGTTGTTGGCATGTCAAACACGTGTGCTTCCTCATGCTGGAAATATGTGTTTGCCTTTTCTCTTCTCACATTTGGTAAGAAGTTCCATTAACTAAACTTTTTATTCATTGTTGCATTTAAATTTTCGGACTTGGTTTATAATTAAATTCTTCTTTTGTGTTACTCCATGTGTACTTGGGATGTGGCCCCTTTTGGTGCATTTTAATAAATATTTACTTATTAAAAGATTATTCAAATAATTTCAGTGCACATGAAAATTCATATGTAATGCTTTCTTTTATTATAAGTGAGGAAATTTTTTTTGGATAAGTAATAAGTGAGGAAAATCCGTTCTTTCAATAGGTAAAACCTCAGTTGGAAAGACAACGGATATAAGATCTTCTCAAATGTTTTTCTTATTCTCTCCTTCCAAAGGCACCCTATTAGACAAAATGCTGCTATCTTCGAGATGACCTACCTCTTTTTTCCCAACCTGTAATCCACTTACCAACTTGGATTTCTCTCCAAATTGATCTTACTGTGTGTCCCCTGTTAGTTGTGAATTGTCAAATATTGGAAAAATTTTGTGGTTAACTAGAGTCAAAGCACAATCTAGATTATATTCTATACTAAGCAGCATAAGTAACCAAAAATCTAGGGTTAAGCACCATGACCTAGCATGTCTGCCATTTCTATTCATAACAATGAATCATTTCTTGTTTCAATTGGTGGCTTGTATGATTCCTTTAATAAATAAAAAATTGCGGATGTCACATCAATGTCTGTTGACTTTATCTCCAATATGAAATAAATTTTGAATGTTCTTTGCATCTCAGGATGGTCTAAAGCCAATCCAAGTTGCAGCTGCAAGAGGCAATCGAGGAGCTGTTGAGATTCTTTTTCCTTTGACATCAAAAGTTCAGGCCATTGCAAATTGGACTGTTGATGGAATACTTGATCATATGCAGTCTGAGATTAGCAAACAGGTAATAAGATCCTGATGTATGGTGCTAGATATTGGGGGATAGAAAGAAGCTGTCCTACTTTTCAATGTTTATACATATTTTGCTTCTGTGGACTTAATAGTTTATTATCCAATAAATCATATCTGCTAAACTGAAAACTTAATATACAATCTCCGGGTGCAGCATTTTGAGTTTAAAATTAATATTTTGACCTGTCTCTGTGTTCCTTTCTTAGCCCGATACATATCATAGTGGTGACTAAATACTTACCGTTTCTCTTCTGGATCAGATTACAAAAAAAAATTTCATTCTCCATTCATAGGTATTTTGAGGCCTGTTCCCATGTAAAAGGACAGGTTGTGTGTGTTTAGGATGACAAGCAAAGTCTAATTTTGCTACGAAAGGAGATATGCCCACTGAAGAAATAGAAGAAAAGATGAAGATAAAAAATATCCCAAGCAACAAAGAAACATGCCGATGTCTTGTCACTATGAAATGGTCATTTTCTGCTTGATATTGTCTAAACAAATGACAGCTGAATAGTTCCTACCTAGCTTCTTGTTAGTTTCCCATATTTTTTCTGCCAAACTTTAAGCTATTGTAGATTCTTGTATTAACTTTCAAGGGAAAAATTTTCAGGATGAAGCAAGAAACAAAAAGGAAGTTAATTTTCTGGAGGAAACTTCATTATCAAATCAAGATCTCCCCCAGGTGCCACTTTTTATTGTGTTGTAACTTTATTGTTTATGCATTAGTGCTGATCCAATTTTGCATTAGGATTGTCACCTGAAATTGGATGGTTTCTAGCTTTTGGACAGGATAATCTGTAGACAGATTATTATAACTCTTAACTCATCAATACATAATGCCATACATCCAATATAGAATTCAATATCCTGATTTTATCTGCATAACCACCAGTTCAACCAATAGACAGAACTAAGGGTTATCAACAAAAAAAATAAAGACAGAACTAAGGATTTTTTCAAATCAATTACTTGTTTATTTTCTTGTATTACTATCACTGCAAAATATCTTCTATAAGAATTTGAATCTCAACTGAAATTTAGCCAGAGTTGGAGAAGCATTAAATGCTACTGAAAAGAAAAAACAGATGCCATTTTGGGATTGTTTGAAACTATTCATGAGTAATTTTTAAATTTTGGTGCATTGAAATGGTTCTCCCCTGCTCCAATTGCAAGGGATTGGACATACTTACACCTACGTACTTACACGTTAAGATTTCCAAACTTGCTACTCATATGTCTCTTATGGTTATAAACTAAGTCAGCAAGTTCTCATACCTGTTGGGATCTATTTAATGGATTTGAATTTTTTGTGGTATTAAACTATTTTTCTGCAGTGGCAGTTAATAAAGATTTTCATCCCTACAAATGCTTGTAAAAAATATTTTGGAAGTAGTCTGTTGGATTCTTTTAGTCTTGTGTTTGTCACCCTGATGAATGTTCAACATTTTAGGTGACACCAGAAACAAAGAAGAAAGCTGCAGAAGCAAAATCAAGAGGAGATGATGCTTTCAAAAGAAAAGATTATCAGATGGCTATAGATTCTTATACACAAGTAACTAACTGCTTCTTTTCTCCTTTGACTATTGAAATATTTCCTTTTTCAGTTGCAATCAGATGACTTTCATTTTGTTTGCTCTCTTGCTTGATAGTTCATTTGACATCTGAGAAAACTTATATAATTATGGTGCAGCTAATAAAGTTGAGTGCATTTTTGGAGAAACTAATCAATCTCCTCGCTTAACAAATATGACTTATTTAAATTTGTCGGTGTCATTCTTCCAACAGAATCTAGCTGCTAGATTAATATTTTTGGTGTTCCCTTGGTAGTAGATACACTGTGGCATGTGCTATACCTGTCATTTGCAGTTTGCACCTCTCTATATGTTTGTGCTTTAGCTCCCTGCCTTTACATTCCATAAACAGTAGGAAATGTAACAACCCATTACTTTTATTTGGAATGGGCATGTATCTGCCATAAGAACATTGAGAAATCTGAATATTTTGGAGCTTTGTCTAAAAGATCTATGTTTGAACAACTTAGAGTGTATTTGATTCTCAATGAAATGAGCACAGCAACTTGGATTGGGAACATGGCTATGGTATTTAGATCATTGTCCTCAGTTCTGTGTCCATCCTGTGCCTAGAAATGCATTTTGGTGAAGGGCTAATTGTTAGAAGTCTTAGAAGTTACTTTTGCTGTGTTATAGTTGGTAATGGATTTTAGGAATGAGGTCAAGGTTTGGACAGAGAATATATCTAGACCTATGAGGCACCCATATATGCATACAATACAATACAGGCATGGCTATACATAAATTCTGGAAAATCTAGGATGCAATAAGGCAGGGATATGTTATATTAAAAAATAATTTAAAATTTAAATGATGCTAGATTTTAGGTTAAAAGACAAATAACAAACATGACAAGGCTTAAAAATTGTATATATGATTAAACTATAAATACTAAAAGAAAACATGATCCATGATCCATGATTCATGTAAGATGGTTATATATATTTAAGTCTTGATGGTTTCAAACTTTCTAAGACCATAGATTTTGTATTTTACATAAAAACTCCCTATTTTTAAGAAAATTCTTTTACCTGCAAAAGTATCCATGAATTAGTTGTGCCATATGGCATATTCATGGAAAAGAAAACAAAAATTAATTTTCTTATTTACAGATGCATATTGGCTACATATCCTAGCATATCTGTATTGGAAAGACATCATATGAGGGAAGTTAGGTCTAGATCTCCTTTTTTAGGTGTTCCTTTTGCTTCCATTTGTGGTTATACACTAATATAGCTAGAAATACTGTCTACATTGGACATGTTGCCAGCATAACACATGAGCTTTGGGCATTGTGATTTGTGATTTGTGACTTTATTGTTTGGTTATGCATTTACAGGCAATTGATTTAGATCCCACTGATGCTACTTTGCTTTCCAATCGGAGCCTTTGTTGGATACGTTTGGATCAAGCTGAGCATGCCTTAGATGATGCAAAGGCCTGCCGAGCATTAAGACCGGATTGGCCAAAAGCTTGCTATCGGGAAGGTGCAGCCCTACGTTTATTACAGGCATGCTTTTGTGTTCCCTTCTGGCCCTTAACATTTGAAACAACAATTGTGATATTTGTAGTTTGATGTTATTTGTCTTGCTCTTATTATTGTAGAGATTTGATGAAGCAGCCAACTCATTTTATGAGGGAGTGCAGCTTGACCCTGAAAATAAGGAGCTTGTAAATGCCTTCAGGTAGCGATTACGACCACCCTCTTTGGATTTATTTAGGCCTTGGATTAAGGTTGCTCATGACTAAGTTACCAAAAAGTTAAAAAAAAAAAAAAAAAAAAAAAAAAAAAAAAAAAAAAAAAACAATGTTTTATGGTTGCAGTTCTATACCAATTGTGAAATGAGTCACAGTGTGTTGTAGTTATATGGGACTTCTTAGACTTTCGCCCGCGGGGGGGTGGGAGGAATTTGTTATTTGTTAGATTAAATGATTAAGTCACAATATTTTAATAACTTACCAACCTCCCATCTAGAATAAATAAATAAAACCATTTGTTGGGCCCACTTAATAAGGGGAGTCTAGACCCACATGTGAAAGGGGAGTGTTAGATTAAATAATTAATTTACCATTTCCTAATAACTTGAGTTTTTAGGACAATTGGTAATTTATCAATTTTTATGAACTAGTTGCAAACTCTAATTACATTCCATCTTTACAGGGAAGCTGTTGAAGCTGGGAGGAAGTTTCATGTTACCAATCAGGAAAAACCATAGCTTGCCTTCTGCTGATAGCTCAAAGTTGTGACAAGAGGGAAGGAGGGACTGGAATGGGGGTCCCCGCATGTGAGGAACTGTTAACTGTTATGCTTATTTTCCTTTTTGTTATTTATATACCTGCCGCAATGATGGGGTATACATAGAGAACTGCAGTTAGCAAAAATGGATAGCTGTAATTGTTTTACAATTGTGAATGAGAATTGTCTGCAATTTTTGTAGAGGTTTCATACTAATTTTAGCCCCTCTGAACTTTTTAAAACTCCTCCAGTTGTATATAACGTCTGAAGGGTCAAAGTTTCATAGTACTTGCAAGGTGCATTTTAATGAAATAAGGTCTTTTGAGTATATCGAACCAGGTCCTACGAACAAATCAAACGTGAGCACAGCTAGATTGAAGGATATGGTTCTGATGAGAAGTTTGAATAAAATATCCAAAACAATCAGTGGAGGGAGGTCTTGTGTTTGATTGATGTATTCAATGTAAAGGGAAGGGCATAGGAACTTTGAAGTTGCATTAGTAGTCCTTACAACCAAAAAAAAAAAAAGGTAGCAGTAGTAGTTAAAAAGTAAATAGGGAGGAAACAATATTAAAAAAAATATATATTAATTTTTTTTTTTTGAGAAAAAATTAATAGGGAGGCCAAATTGTTATATTTGAAATATGGAAAGAAAAATAGTACAATTAATCCTTAGGTTTACTCCTATTGTAATTTAGTTCCTAAACTTCCAGTTATGACATTTAACTTTCAATGGATTGGATGATTAAAATGAGGTCATTAAGGTTCGGTTCAAATTTAAAGATTTTGTATTCTGGGGACAAGTTTTTTGATATGTGCAAGAAAAATAGGTGGGACATGCAATGCAAGTGTGGTTGATCCCACACGGGTAGCAGTAAGATTGGGATGGTGAGAAATAATAGGATCCAACAATTAATGGTGTGAGAAATAATAGGTGCTACTGCTATTAGTATCTGAGTTCATCTGCAATTGTTACTTTCAATTTTAATTTAGTTTGAGTTGTTACGTCCTTGAGAGTTGAGACTTGGGAGTATCTGAGTCCTTTATTTTATCTTGAGTCAGTATTTGAGTCCTTAAATTTAGCATTTGAGCAATGTAGGCTTTTAGCGTTCATTGCTTTTAGCGAGATTGTTTTCCAAAAAATTTTAGCATAAAACAACTAAAAAATAAGCCCTATTTTTAATAGAATTTTCTATTGACTAAAAAGAATTTTTCTTTGACCTTTTTTTTTATATTACCTACCAGAGGTTTTTTTTATTTTTTATTTTTTATGTTTCTTGTACTTTAGACACACGTTTTGATGTTATTAGACAACGTTTAGTCTAGGTTTTTTTAAGAAGGAAGTTGGGCCTGGCGCTCCATGGAATGGGCTTCAAAGTACTATTCTGCCGTTGCCAATTTGTGCACAAACGTTAAGTTCAAGTCCAAGGGAAGACGTTGCAAAGTAGGCTTATCATCTGTTTCTGTCGCAAAAGGAACTTTTTTCTAGTTTTTGTCACATGACTGACTTTTTTACTGTGCAGTAAAACTTTCTATTGCATAGTAAAACTTTTTGCTGTGCAGTAAAGCTTTTTGTTGTGCAATAAAACCTTCTGTTGTGCGGTAAATCTTTCTGCTGCGTGATAAAGCTTTCTGCTGTGCAGTAACACCTTTTGCTATGCAGTAAAGCTTTATGCACTTTTCTGCAATGTGAATGACTACTATTCATTTTTTACTACAGAAATACTTTTTTATTTCCTGTACGTAAACAAATCTAAAACCCAAAGAAAATACCCATCAAACAAATGTTAGTTTAAATGGGTTAGTATATTCTCAAATATATACATACATATATTCGTAAATACACTTATACGTATTCACATATACATATATAAAATATATTTTTGCGGAACATGAGAAACATTGTATATGTATACATACGTACGGTAGGATAATAATTAGTTTGTGTCAAAAGTAAAACACATAATAACAAAAAAATAAGAAAGTTTCAGCAAAAAAGATTTAGCTAGTATAATAGTTAACATGGTAAACATAATAAAAAGGTGTTACAACAAAATAACTAGTAAAGCAAGTAAAGATACCACAACAAGACAACTGATGCAGCAAACGTGAGAAAAATGTGCTATAGCAGAATGACTAAATATAGCATATATAAGTTATAATGAGAGAAATCAAATATATTTGTTATTGAAATCAAGTATTAAATCTTCCTATAGAATAAGTAAACCAAAAAGAAACCCAAATCCCAGCTTGATCAACCTTTTCATAGGCTTTTGCCATCAAAGTTGAGCATTTTGGAGAATATGCCTAAATGACTAGTAGCTATTACTTTTGGAGACTTCAAAGAGTGGGTTTGCTAAAAGGGAGGGAAAAGATAGTCTATTGATGCATGCCCCTAATTCTGCCGTGTTTTCTCTCTTCTTTTTACTACTTTCTTTCTTTCTTTCTTTCTCTCCATTCTTTTTACTGTTAGTTTCTTACTACTCTCTTGCCGTGGGTTATTCCCCCCTTTGGTCTTTCCTTTTCTTGGGTCCCTCTCTCTAAGTGCCTCCCTTAGGTTCTTATTGCTTTCTTACCATGGGTTCCTCCCCTTGGGTGCTTCCCCCCCTTTTCATCCATGGCTACTTTTTCCTTTTATAGCGAACTAATTCAATGAGATTTCTCCTTTTTACTCCTTGGGTGCTACACCACTACTCATTTTGTGACTAAATCCCCTTTTGTTTGTTCTTGCTGTATACCTCTACCTCTAGGTTCAACTGAATGAGGATGGGGCTACCTCACTACCTAACTCTATGGCATGCATCAGATGGTCCCAACCATCTATTACTTCTTTTGGATAAGATACCATCCCAGCAAGGTATATTCCCAAAAGAAGTCACGATTGGAAACCAAATATAGACCCCATTTTCCCCCCACCACCAAACCACACCCTCTAAATCTCCTTGACCGTGGGCCCACCTCCCTTGTATTGGCTGGGTACAGGTTAGTAGTGCTTTGGCCCTTGTGTGCTTGCTCCACTATCTTCTATTTTTGTCTTCTTTTGTTCCCACACCGTTTCTACTGTAGCAAATTAGTTTTGTTTTATTCTGTTGCGTGTCGCTGTCTTATTTCTTCAAGCAGTTTGGTTTTTCTTTCCTTCACGCAATTTCTTGTTTCTTTTTATCGTGTTTCTTCATATTAGTTTTTCATGCCTATCTTTTTATACAAAAGAATTTGGGCCTTTTTGGGTCAAATAATGTTGACTAGATCAAAAGGGTCTTGGGCCCAATTTGTCTTTATTTGCCAAAGCCATTATGCCAAAGAACCGTATTCTGCTGCAGATTTGTAATCTGCTGTAGATCTGCGTTTTGCTGTAGATTGCTTTTCCTTGCACTTCTTTCTTTGGACCTTTCTTACTCTTCGGTCTTCTTGGTGGGTCTTTGGGCCTTGCTTTTCATTGGGCTTTCCAACGTATGGGCTTTTGGGTACGGATTCAAAAAATGGGCATCAACACTACCAAACACGAAAAACACAGAAAACTATCGTTTGCCATTAAGACAAACAGAGTGTTAGTCCAAGTCCTTTATTAGGAGAACCAAGTTTTACCCCCCCCCCCCCCCCCCAAAAAAAAGGGTTTTTGGTCGTTGAATAAAGGACTTTACTTAAATCCAGCCTTGGCCTAATAATAGAGAGCAACAAAAATTGAGGGTTTTGTGGAGGAAAACAAGTAATACGACTATAAGAGTATCAAAGGAATGGTCAAATTTAGTTTTAAAGTTTGATCGATAGCAACCAAAATAAGCAAATGCTCTCCAAAAGGAATACAAATTCTTAGTACCTCTTTTTGTGGTCCATTTTATATTCCACCAATCACAAATTTTCATGTATTTAAATTTTTTTTTTCTATTTTAAACTTTGCCTCCAAAAGTATGAATCCAATCAGCATTTGGTTTAAAGAAATGCTACATCTGTAACATTTTTAGAATAAATCTTAGGTGGCTATTTGTTACTAGTTCTCATTCAAACTCACTATTAATATCACTTTCTTACTCTAACAATTTGCCACCTAGAATTTGTTATAAAAATGTTGTGGATTAGCATTTCTTTTAAGATTAATCTTTAACATGAAAACATTTCGGTGTGTGGGAATATGGTGTCATGTGAGTTGAGGCATATAACTGCATCTCTCACACACATGCAATCATACTGCCTACTAGCTAGAAGTGCAACTAGCATTATTTATTAGTAAGAATAGTTCTCTCAACCTAAATTTGACATACACAATAACTAGAATACATAAAGCTACTTAAATTTTTGGCTTAGAAATTAAAACAATCTCTACTAATTGTGGCATTCTTAAGTACTAGTACTATTATTTTCATTTTGCTTACTGCCAAATAAAAATATCAACATCAATAGTGTTTCATCCTTAGTTGAATGATTCAACACAAAATCAGTAATTTGAAACTGCATTCTTAAGTTAAGTACTAGTATTGTAATTTGCATTTTGCTTACTTCCAAATAAAAATATCAACATCAATAGTGTTTCATCATTAGTTGAGTGATTCAACACAAAATCAGTAATTCGAAACATGACACTCAACACTTATTTCAGAAACGAATGGTAGTTCTCAAATTCTCCCTATAGAAAATCATGCAGAAACACTTTCAATAGTTGCAACAATGTCAACAAGCCACACATGCTACCCAAAATGTTAGGAACCTTCTTTCAATTTAACAAGTCACTCAAATTGCCTGAGTAAAGGATCAGGCAATCTTATTCCCATAACTTTAGGTGGAGGAAGGATCATTCCACATAGTGCCTCAGCTTTGAAGGGTGCTGATAAAAAAAAGTTATACAATTTCTTCACCCATTTTTTCTCTGGAAGAGATTGGATGCTCTTGATATGCCCCTGGTTTGAAAGAACAACGAATATGTCAATTTATATGAGAACAGTTTTGGAGTGCATTTAACGTGATTAGATATCTTTTCTTAGCATGTTCCAACACACAAGATTCAGAATGGACTTTTAATTTTTTTTATATTATTATTTAAAAAAAAAAAAGGATTATTGAGTTTGAAAAACAGTGAATTTTACATGTTAACAAAAACATGGTTTAATAGAAGTGTCCAATATAAAATTCAAATTTTCATTTGCTACAATCAGTCATATGAAACCTAAGAGGAAGCTCATATATTTCACATGGCACAGTCAATTTTAGTACCAAGATTGTGTGGAAAGTAAAACAAATTTAGAACTACTTCTGCATCTAATTTTCTTTTTGTTTATCCTAGTGCAATTGCTAATTCAAAACTCCAAGCAAGGATCTGTACTGTGACATGATTTTATCATTCAACGAAACTAGATTCTCAAAGAAGTGTGCCAGTTGATGAAGCAAAAACATTATCAGGATATTGATGTTTGTTATAATCTCTGCATGTTTTCAAATCACATAATACAAGATCAAAGGGATGCAATTATAATGCCATTATAATAAATAAATAACATTTAGTTAAGCACAAAGTACCTTTGAATTTTCTCCAGCCACAGCATCCTTGAGTGAAACAAGGCTAGGAGTGTAAGGAATTGCATGGAATTCTGGATAAATGCCACAAACCTGAACTTCCCTGACACATTTGCTTCTTGCATTGTACGCACATAGCTGATTAAAATTGCGTAACGCATATATTTCATCCCCCATACCATAGTTGAGAAAATATACAGGTCCTCTTTTCCAGGAAGTATTAGAGATGACAAACTCTTTCATCCAAGACTGCTCGTTACCATATTCCTTCATGACCCAAATATCAACAGAAGAAGAAGTTGGATAGTTCTCACATAGGTAGAGAAAACCTCCTGAAGCACCCAAATGGATGTGTTCAATCTCCCAATTTGGACCCAACTCTTGAATTGGGGGTCCTGGAAATGGTTGAAACTCTTCCTTCTCAATGTCAAAACTACAAATGAATGTGGAAGTGGAATCAGTAGTATCAATTGGTTGAATCAAACAGTGAAGAGCACCATTCAAGAAAGTAGCAAAATATGGTCCAACAAATGAATATGGGGCATCTCCAATGATTCTCCAACTATCTGCACCAAGTGTGTATACCTCAACCCGAGGGGCAGGATTAAAATCGGGACGACAAAATCCCTTATCAAGTGCAAGCTCTGCAATCAACTTGTATTGATTTGTTTTAGGACTGTAACCAAATCCGCGTATTGTTTGCCAGAATCGATCATCCTTAGTTTTGGCTCCTGGAAGAGTCATGTACTCCCCTGTAGCTATGTTACAGACACATGTGACCTCTTTTTTGTGACGAATTGCACTCAAGCACAGCAATCCATTGCAGGAAGTGAGTAGTATCATGTTCTGTCCCAGGAGATAAAACTTTTGAGGCAATTTCTTCAATGGGGCAAACAATGAGTGACCGCGAGTGTCCCATTCTGAATGCTCAAGCATATAGAATTTACTATAGCAACCAGGATTATATGAAAGAAGAGTCTGGATAACAAGGCTGGCTGTAGGTGCTCTAGCAAGGTGCATTCTGGTGAAATAGGGGTCTGATACAATGTTGTACCAGGTCTTACAAACGTACCTAACTCGAACTAGACTCTTAATCGGTAATCTCAGTAAAATCTCCATGATAACAAGGATTGGGATGTCCATGTTTGACATCATTTTGTGGTTCTGTCTTCTACCTTCAGTTTCCATTTGAATAAAAGGTTAATGTTGACAGGAAAAAAAAAATCCCAGAGGATTTTTTTTTTTTTTTTTTAAGAAAAAGCCCGGAGGACTTTATGGACTGGAATGTTACACACAATCCCTTAAATATTGAATGTTAGTTGCTATTTCATATTGGGTGGTTATTATGTGAACGTTAATAGTTGTCATTGTGTTAGCATTAGCTTTGGTCTAGTTGTATCTCATCATTTTTAAATTAAAAAACAAATTTTAGTAGAGTCCCAGTAGCCCAAGTTGGTTTAAGCCTTCCTAACTTTTCGATTATGTAAGTTGCCACTAAAATTTATCAGATTATTATTCTCAATTAAAAAAAAAAAAAACAGAACTTTACTTACATTGAATCAATCCATTATCATTTATCTTTTCTTTATGTACGAGTTTCTTTAAGAATTCCGGAAAATTTGGCGTATGTGATAATATTTTAGAATTTTTAGGAATGTTGAAAAATTCTCACCTTTGAATACAAATTACTCCGATGAATCAAATGTTAGAGGTATTTGAATTCTTAGTTTCTCACTCAATACCATTTTTGTGGAAATGTGAATTCCCTCTTAAAAAATAGGTATTCACATTTCCATATTTTGATAAAGTTACATTTTGTAAAAACTAACAATTTTACCAATTCTCCTTACCCTTTAACCAATAGAAAAAAAAATTATTATAAATTGACAATTTAAATAATTATGAATTAAGAGTATAATAATTGAGTGTATAATTTCATCTTTTATTTATTGGGTTTATTTGTGTTTTATGTTTTGGCATTGTGATTTAACTTTTAATTTTTGGATTTGCTTGGTTATTCAAGATGGCACGAGAACATGGGGTAGAGAGCGGGGGCAGCAGCAAAGAGTCCCATTTATAACAAGCATGGAGATTATGTCCTAGATTGAAGGCTTTAATTTCATGTTCCTACGGTCTAAGGTTGTTAAATTCTTTAGAGTCTACAAAGATACTTTTATTTTGGAGAAATGATATGTTTACAACATTTTCACAACATTTTTACAACAAATCTTAAGTGGTAAGTTATTACTGGTTGTTATTGTTGATGCAACAAAGTAATTTTAGTGTTAGATTCAAATTTGAACTAATAACAATTAACTATCTATAATTTGTTGTGAAAATGTTGTGGACATAGCACCTCTCTTTATTTTGTGAACAATTTTCAGAAATCGAAAATATGTGTTATTATAATACAAGTGTTTGAGTTATGAATGTGAAGTTTTGGAGTTTATTAAGTCATCCTTTTTGGTATTTGAAAAAATAAAAAGAGTGATATATGATATATCTATATTATATATAAGAAGATTCATCTCTTCATACTAGACTTTTACGTGGTTTAGAAGTCAACTTGTACAACCACACAATCTTATATGGGGGAACACACAATGATGATGAAGAGCACCATTCTAATCATGAAAATTTTATTATCATAAACTATAAAAGCACTCTGCCTAATCCTCTCAAAATGTTATTCAATTAAAGTTGATTGTGAGAGTAATGGATGAATTGGTTGACAATATAGCTACAATCCCAAAAAAATTAAAAATTAAAAAATTAAAAAAAAAAAAAGTTTTAGCCATAGTAGAAGTATATTATGTGAGAAATTGGAGGAAACTAAAATCTGTTAAATTTTGAGAAGGATAAAGTAACCACATAACTTACGACATTTATTGGTATCCATTTGGTTTTGTTATAGTATTTTGGGCAAAAAAAACGGTAGGTGTTGTAACAATGTACATTTTAGTAAAATAGTAGTATGAGACAATGTTGGATCAAGTATCTTTTTTTAACGAATCTAAGCCGAACTAATTTCCATGATAATGGGGTTGCAATTTCCAGATTTGAAATATTGTTGTGAGATGGTTCTCCCTACCAGCTTCATAGATGTGTCCATTCAATTTAGAACAAAAAAAAGGTGGTAATGAGCTAGGTTTTCAAACTCGGATTAGACCGGCTGGTTCGACCCGATAACCTTGAACCAGATGATAATCCAGTTATTTAATAAATAGAATCGGTTCAATGTTTTATGTTACTTTAAATATAAAATAATTCAAAAGATATGAAGGCAAGAGAAATGGAACCTAGGATCCGAAAACCTGAATGTCACTCATGAATGAAAATGTTTTATTTATTTTAAGATCATAGTTTTTCAATTTTTCATATTATTTGATAATTTTATTGGAGGTTCCAGAATTACGTTTTTTACATGTGAATATACAATTTATTAATTTATGTTGAAAATGATTTTATTTTAGACAATTTTTTTTTAATTTGAAAAATTACTAAGCACAAAATTTTTAAACTTGTTTATGCTTTTATTATTTTCTATCCTTATAAAGACAAAGTTTTAGGTCAATAGTTTGGGAGTTAACTTAGTGGGATCAAAAAAGGAATGAACAGAAAATTTGGAATGCTACTTATGGAATAATTCAAAATGAGTAATACTATACACAAACTATTCTACAAACATTTTACAAACTATGGCAACCACCGCACACCCTTGGTGCGATAGTCACTCTATAAATATAAATGTTTGTAGAGTGTGGGGGGCAAGGTCGAGTTCAAGTCTACAGGAGGAAGTTTCACACACATATACACTTAGATTATTCTAGAGTAGAATTCTACTTGTATAAATAAATAAAAAACTATGGCATGCTCCAGGTCAACTTTTTAAAAACTAAAATGCCACATAAGATATTAACAAACTCAATTTTTTTATTAAAAAAAAAAAAAAAAAAAAAAAAAAAACCCTCCTAAACACAAAACATATCAGACCTAACAAAACCTAAAATCTAAAACCCTTTTCATGAAAAAAAAAAGAAAAAAAAAAAATCTAAAACCCTCAAGCTTCTCTGCCTCCCTCCCTCATTGCCTCTTCAGTCTCAAATCCCAAATCCACAATATGCTTCCTCTTGTCCATGCATCCACCCCACCACACTTCAACTCACGCCGCCGCCACACAAGTTGCTGGATTCTATGTAAAAGTTGTCAGAGCCATGGCTGAGACTGATGCTCCCACCATGCTATCTGATGCTTCTAATTCTTCTACTTCTAGTAATTCCTTGACTAGTAATTTTTTTTTTTTTTTTGTAAAGAAATTACTTAATTTTAATTTTATAGTTTAGTCATTTTATTTTTAATATTTTTTATTATATAATTGAATAGTATTTTTATTGGAAACAATTATGTGATTGCCGGAGAATGAAGACAACATGTATGCAGATGAAGAAATTGTCATTGTTAAGGAAGAAAATGAGCAAAAGTTAGAGATTGAAAGGATTTTAGAAAAGGAGCATTTTATACTATTTATTTGTGTTTTCTGCCAATATATATAATTTGATTGCAGGCTAATCAAGACCGATAACTAGTAATAAGCCAAGATATTTAGGCACTCTGGAAAGCAATATACACCAACTATCAGTAATTCCTTAACTTTTATTCAATGCTATACTTGTTAAGAGTTTTTAATTTAACCTTTTTTGTTTTGTTTAATGAAATTTGTATTTGTAGGGTCATCCAAATCAATTTTGGGGAAGTGGATGTCTAGGGCCAAATACTGACTACAACAACATCATATAAACAACTTTAATTATTGGATCTACTACAATTATTGTTAGTACAATGTATATTTAGCTATGTCAATTATTAGCACGTGAATTTGTAAATAAATTATTATATTTTCTTTTGTTCTTTATGTAGGCTCAACATCATGGGCATCAATTTAAGGATCAAGAGGTTGGCAAATTTAGTAAAAATTAAGTTCGACTTGATCAAGATGACAAACTTTTTGCTTTTCCTTTTTGTGGTGAACGCAACATATTAGAAATGGGTGGTGTGGTTCTTCATTTGTAATAGATTTTGTGGTATTACATGTGTGGGGGCAAAGTGTTTTTTTTTTTTTTTTTTTTTTTTTTTTTTTTTTTTTTTTTTTGAGCTTTACAACTATGGCTTTTGTATAGCCTAAATTTGTCAAGCTTTAATCATGGAAACTTCTTTCAAATTTTGTCAAATTACAAATAAAGGGATGGATAGCATTGCTCTTTATTTATGTTCTTAAGAGATGGGCATGTTTGATACTCACTGTGTTCAAGTTCATTACATAACCTACTTCAACACGAACTCAATATAGATACAACAATACAATATCAAGGGGGAAAAAACTTAGATGCTTCGGGAGCAATGCTCCCTCCTCTCATATGAGGGGTAGTCCCACCATGGGACCCACCCCTCATATGAGAGGAGGGAGTATTGCTCTCGGAGCATGTAAGAATTACCCTATCAAGAGACATCCTTATAATACAACAAGGCCTCTACTTGAATAGAGGTAACTTATTATCATATTCAAAAAACAGCTAAAACCATAAAGCTGAAAATAAGTAAACCAAATCAATAAAAGCAGGAAAAACACTAGAAAAAAAATTGCAACTGGAAAAAAAAGACTGACAGCTACAAAACAAAAGACTGACAGCTATCCATAAGCACAATCATACAATGTGTTCAATTCATTTACACTACCAAAAAAAAAAAAACCTTTGAGGGAGTCAAAAGTAGCTTCCTCTTCGGTTGATGCAGCTCCAATGTAGCATCAGTCTCCTTCCGTACCTATTGTAGAACACAAGTGCAGAATCACTAAACTTCTTCCTCTAGGAATGAACACCTGCAATTAACAACAGAACTTGTCATCTGGTATATTTCCCAAAGAAAAACAATCCCATTCAAAGTATGTTCTCTACATCGAATAAATTCCCATTCAAGATTTCTATAAACTGGACAATCATCTTCTACTATGTTCTATCACTTTCTTCAACACACTCTCATCCACATCTTGCTGCACAATCAAGTCAGAAACAAGACAAATGACAAAATCCAAAGTCTGAGGGTATAAAAGCTATTCATGCAAACAGCAGGTACAAAACTTCACTTTAGAATATATAGGATTGAACAAAGGTCCAGCAGTACGTTACTTAAAATTAGATTTATATTGCAAATACTCCCAACTGGTATGAATTACTAAATAGCACCTCTCTGTTTCAAATCCATCCACTTGGGTATATAAAACTCACTTGCAAGACTCAAAATATGAATTAAACAAATTTGAGCAAACATTTAATTTACATTTGTAAACACAGAAAATCTCCAGATGATTATTCACAAGCTCAAAATACAGGAAAATTCTTTTTGGTTATTAGTTATTACGACCCATTCCATCCACATTGTTATACAATCCATTAATTGCCTCAAGGCCATAGATATTGCAATACTTTACACCTAATTTTCATATGAATTAAGTAAATAAAAAAAAAAAAAACAAATTTCAATACAGAAACAGAGTATAATCCTTGTCGTTGTCAACACCATGCTCACGGTGGCTCCAGCAACGAATCCGGTGACTTGTGTGGGGACGGTGTGTGTCAGTGTATGGTGGAGGGAAGGCATTATTCTTTCAAAAGGAAATAGGATTGACGAGAAGTTGGTGAATAATTGGCACAATAAATGGGACAACTATTTAATTAACAGGAGGCACTCCTAAAGTGGAAACCAGAGTAAATGCAGGAGGATTTGGACTTATATGGTAACACCAAAGGAGATAGGTGAAAACAAAGTAAATGCGGGAGGATTTAGGCTTATATAGTTACACTAAAGGAGATAGGCGAAAATGGAAAAGGATTGTGAGACAGAGAGAGGATGACAATGATCAATGGATAGGCCACCCATGAGTTACTTGCACCAGTTCATGCAAAATAACCTAAATGCAAAATCTTGGCCAATCAACTTTAAAAATCACCCATCATTGCATGTAAATTTATGTATCTATGGTTCATTTTCAATGTTAGCTACAGTAGCTTTGCTGCGAGGACCAAAAGGGCTCGTAATAGAATTGGGCTTTAGCCTAAATATAAAATAGGCCGAACTAAATGTTTTAAATGGTTGTGTAGGCCCTGTCGAGGAGAAAGATGCCCGAGGAAATAGGTTTGAGGAAAGATTGTGGAGAGTCAGGGGCGTAGCCAGGAATGAACACTTGGGGGGGCCGGGTTGTAACAGAAATTTACTAAATATAATTCTAAAGTCTATTGGATACAAAATTATCAACATTCATATATCATCATATACTTAAACATGTTGGGAATTCAACCGAAATTTCAAACCTAAGAGAAACAAAAAAATAGAGAAAAAAAAATGCCAAAAGAAAAACAACCACACGCCAAAACAAAATTTCCACTATAATTTAATAGTCAACCCATTTTTAATACAACTTTAATTAATAATAACCCCTCAAACAAAAACAAAAATAATTTAATTAATTTGTCTTTTATAATGTATTGGTTAATTTAATTATATAGTTTTAATTATCGTTATTTAGCTTAACAATAAACTATACTGCTTTAATTTATTTGTCATTAATTATACAATTAACTAATTATAGTATAATAGTGATACTGTAACTAATTAACTATCTATTGTATCCATTAGCTAATGGACCGCAACTAAAATAATATTAATCAATAAAAGTTGGATGGTGAAGTCCTTTTAAAAAAAAAAAAAAAAAACCGATATTATTTATATTATACGATTTTTAAAATTTTTAAAATTATTTTTTTCCAAGTTTCAATTTCAAAATTAAAACTTGGGTAATATGTGAAGCTCAAGCCCAATAACTTCAAAATCCATTCAAAGTTTCTAAGCCTCAAAAAATTCCAAATCAAATAGGATACAACAAGCCCAACCCAACACACAACACACAACTCACAACACACACACAAACATTGTTCTGGCTGTACAACAGGACCCAAAAAAAAAAATTTGTTATGAATGCACGCTTACACGCCAGGGAGCACAGTGTCAGTGTGTGGACTGGACAGCCAAATTTAAAATGACAAAAACAAACAAAAAAAAAAAAAAAAAGTGAAAGTTAGCCAAATTGGCCAATCATATTCTCACAGATCACAGTTCCGCATCAAAAAAAAAAAAAAAAAAAAATGCTAAGTTAGTGACTTAGTGAGTTTCATTTATAAGTTTCATTTTATTCCTTACTAATCATTCAGTGAGATAAAAGAGGGAGAAAGTGAGAGAGAGGTAGAGAGAAACCTTGAGTCCTTGAGCTTGACGGAGAGCCGGACTGCCGGAGGAGGCAACAGCCGTTACAGCACCGCTCACCGGAGCAAACGCAGAGGCGCAGAGGCTCTACGATGTCGATCTGCAAGAAGGAGAAGTGGAGAACACCGAGAGAAAGACTGAGCTAAAGATTAAAGAGCTAGAGACTGAGAAAGAGTCAGAGAGAAAAAGGAACGAAATACCTTGACGGAGGGCCGGAGGGAGCACCGAGCGGCGAACACCGAACACCGATCTGCGTTCTCCGTTCTCCGATCTCCGATCTGCGATGAGGGGCGACTAGGCGAACGACGACGACGACGACGATCTCACTGCGGCGACGACGGCGGCGACGTGACCGTCCGTGGGTAAGTGGTTTACTGGGTTTGATTTTGGTTTGTGTATTGGGGATTTTTTTTTTTTTTTTTTGATAAACACCTCTGTGCTCTGTGTTTGGTTTGCTGAGTTCTGTGTTTGCCTGTTTGGTTTGCTTTTGTATTGGGATTGATCTCTCTGCCAGCCAGCGACGACGCGACGTGATGCCAGGCGCCAGCGACGTGATGGGTTGATTGGGTTTAATTTCTGACTCTGTATTTTTTTTTTTTGGTTGAGAATGGGCTTGCCGTGGCCCGTGAGCAAGCTACCTGTAATGGGCTAGCTGTGGGCTTGGCTTGCCATGGATGGGCTTGGTTTTGTTATATATGTATATTTTTTTTTTCAGATTTTAGTTCAAATTTTTTTTGGGTTTTTTTTTTTTTTGCTTGAAAGTAGAACAGATAAATTTTTTTTTTTTAATTTGATGGTGTTTTTAATTTTTGATTGGGGGCTGGGAGAATTGGTGAGAAATGGGTGGGGGGGGGCCGGCTGTGGAATGTTGGGGGGGCCTTTCTTTTTTTTCTTCATAGTCTAATGGGAAAAAAAAAAAATTTGCAGGGGCCACGGCCCCCCCAAGCCACTATGTGGCTCCGCCCCTGGAGAGTGAAATGTTCGAAGTCAGGTTGCATGTCTCAGCCCAAGGAAGGTAATAGTAACTGTCCTAATCAGGTGGCAAACACCACAAAAAATGCGATTTTTAGTTGTGTTTTTTTAAGCTGCGTTTACAAAAACGCAGCTATAGAGTGGCTTTGAGCCACTTTTGACACAAACGCAGCTACACCACTAGAAATATAGCCACATTTACTGAACGCAACTATAGATCAACTATGTAACCGCGTTTCTTGATGTTTTAGCTATGTAGCTGCGACTATAGCCCGCGTTTTTTGTAATGAAAGGAAACTTTCAAATATACCATCACCTATGTGTTAAATGCACTGTACCAATCAAACATGCCACATTAATAACCAAATGGCACCTGAACAGTGCCTTTATAGCCTATTACTTGCTCAACAAGGCCTCAAAAGGAAGGAAAAGAAGGATGAGACAAATATCTTCATGAGAGACTATCAATTATCCAAGTGGAGGGCTAAGATCAAAGTTGGGATATTATAAAAGGGAAGAGATCCCCAATGAATAGGGATTGGATCCTAAGAAAAAGAGAGAATAGAGCTTAATCTTGCCTTTTGCCAAGTGTAAAGGCTCCGGTTATTTCAAGGAAGAAGAAATCAAGCGAAACTTATGTCATTATCAATTCTCATCTAATCACTTGTTTAATATAGATCGTTAGATAAGAATTATTGTTCAAAATTCAACTATTGGTCAAGAAACTCACCTCTATAAATAAATTGTTGTGGACTTTGATCCAAGCTCAATACCTTTTTGAGCCTTTTGGATTTTGAGTCCATACAATAGCTGTGTATAAGCATATTTTATTCATTATTTGCGTATCCCAAGGATAAAAGAATAAAGTGGATTGTAGTTATAATATGAAAAGAGAGAGAAATAATTAAAAAATAAGAAAATAAAGGATCTAAATCCCCTCCATTTCAATGTGATCGGATCTTTTTCATTTAGGGCCAGCTCAATGAGTTTTAAGGCATAAGTTAATAACTAAATTAAAGCTATTTACATATTTAAATATCCATTAAATAAGAAATTTTTTATATAAAATTTATTCAACATGCTTGTTTAGATGAAAACAATTAATTAATTAATTTTTTTTATTCAAGTTATCTAACATCTCTTTTATATTAATTGTAGGGATGAAAGGCCCAGGAATGTTTATTGGGCTGTGGGTCTTGTCCAAGGACATCTAGTAGTTCGAGGACAAATAGACATTGGCGGAGAAGTACAAATCAGTGAATTATGAAAGGATTCTAGTTATGAGGGTTAGGGAAGGTAGTCTGAGGATAAATGACTCCTCGACATAACAAAGTAGAGGTCAAAAGGGTTGACCTACCATTAAGAGAAACGCTAAGGCAATTCTATTGGTAAGGATAAACATCAGGAAGGAATAGGACAAAGGAAAGCTAAGAAATATCTAAGAGAAAGCTACTATCACCGTATTAAATACTCTGCAGCTAACTCTCTAGCCATATTAATGTAGATGTAATACTTGAACAATGATATTCAGCCTTATAGCTACCTCCAAAGATTTCAAGAAGGTGCCGATGGGACAATGATCAAAGCATGGAATTTAACCTACATGTGGAGGGTGGAGATGAAGCAAAACGGGAGAAGAAAGAAAGACTCCATTACAAGGGGATGAAGGGAGAATCTATAGAAAAAACACTATAGCACTAAAAATTGTAATTGTAATCAAGTCTAAAGGAAATTTATTCAAGAACTACTCTCTTCGGATTTTGCCGAGGAAGAATTTCTTTGCATAAAACTTGTTTGTCTTTATTTTTTTTATCATCTTTAATCCATTATGAATGTTGTCTAAGTCATTGAAATCTAGTTTTCAGCTCACGCTCTACAAATTTATTGTATTGGGCTCTTTGAGTCTTAATCTTCCTATCTTTTGGGCTTAGATCCAAAACTTGTCTTTACATTAATAATATAGTTAATTCACTTAATCTTTCATAACATGTTATATTTATTAACTAGTAATTAGATATATAGTTAATTGAATTTTTTTCACAAATTTTATTTTTTAATTTGTTAACAACTATATATATATATATAACAGCACCTATATTACCATCAATAAAAAAAAGGGTGAAGTTTTATCTAATAAAACAAAAATAATATAATAAAAAAAATAAAAATCAAAGAAAGAATTGTAGACGTGACCACCTCTATTATAATATATATATATATATATATTTTTTTTTTTTTTTTCATAATGAGCTATAAAAAAATAGTGAATGACAATCAAAATAATGAATATAGATTGTGTAAAAGCTTAAAATCTAAGCTAAACAGGAGTATGGAAAAACTCCATTTTATCCTACCGAGGGTAAAACAGACACAAGGTAAAGCTACTTTTCACCTATAAACTCAAATCCACAGTGGAGCCAAACTTGAAAGGAGCGGAGAAGAAGATCCAACGCAAGTACAAAAGAGTTTTTTTAAAAATTACTTTATGTGCTTTAAATGGAGAGAGTGGCAAAATTTTCAGCAATAAGCACCAACAAAAAAAAAAAAAAAAAAAAAATATATATATATATATATATATATATATATATATAAAAGGAGAGGTTCGACACTTTTTTTAAAAAATATTTTTAATTTACTAATTTCAATTTTGTTTTGTTGATAGAGAAAGAGAGGGTGAGTGATTTTCTAGCTTTTGTGTGTAGAAGACTATGAATTCTACTACATTCTAAAACTTTAATGGCTTTTAAATGGAGTTGTGGTGTGCCTTTATATTAGAACTCCTTACCCTCTCCCCTGTGTGGATGTTTGTTTCTCAAAAAAAAGAATGGGTAATTGTTCCACATTGCTTAAGAGAGTGTGTTGCGTGTAGTATAACTTATCCCACCATTCCTTAAAAGTTATCATGACTTTTGAGTGGAGTTGTGGTGTGCCTTTGTATTAAAACCTATTTCCATCTCCCCTGTATGTATTTGTTTCTCAAAAAATGAAAAAAAAAAAATTTCTATCGTTTTTTTTTTTATAGTGATGTGTCACTAACCAATCACATTTATTAGGTAATCGTAAAGAGTTGTAAGAGAGAATTTTACATACATATACGTTTAAATTAAGTTATAGTAAAATTCTATCTTCGATAAAATAAAAAAATAAAAAAGAGTTGTAGTAGCATTATCATTTTTATTTTTAAAAAATATTACTTTTTATTAAATGCTGGTTTAATGTCTGTTTAGGTAATTGTTTTAACTTTTTTTTCCTGCAAATAATATAATTATTTGCTTTTAGTTTTTTGTCACATATTTTTTGAAGAAATATCATTTAATAAATATTGTGCATTATGCAGATAAGTTAAAAAAGAAATTGCAAGCTTTTTTTTTTATTTTTTTTATTTTTTAGTTTTCTCTATTTTTAAGAGACTTTTAATTTATAGCGTCCGCTCTTGATGATGTTTTATTATCAGATCAAGACACCAATTAGTTTTAGATATTGAAGAGAATTGAATCTCAAATATCTTATTCAGTCATTAAAGATTTTACCAATTGAACTAATAAAATAAAATAAAAACCTGAGCTTTGTAAGTTGAAAGTTTTTAGATTTCAATAATATTAGGACCAAAAAAAAAATTTTTATTCCCAAAAAAAAAAAAACATTATTAGCTCAAATTCAATAAAAATTCAAAAAGTCCATTTCATGAATGCAAAAACCATATAAAAGCAGCCCCAAAGAAACCATTTTCATTTCCCTCTCTTTCAACTCTTCACTTCTCCCTGAGACAATCCTTTGCTTAAAAGGGATTCCTCTCACTCAAACTTTGAGATCCAAAAAGCCCAAAAAAAAAAAAAAAAAAAAAAAAAAATCCCATTCGTACTCACAAATTCACCAGCAATGTCTCTGAAATCACCCGCGGGTTATGGCGCCACCACCACCACCACTACCACCACACAGCCACCTCCCACTTCGCCGACCTCCTTAACCTTCATCTCACGCGCGACGCGCGCCACCCGAACCCTGGTAGCCACGCGCCGCCCATGGGCGGAGCTTTTCACACCATTCTCCTCCTTCTCTCTTCCTTACTCGTACTCAGATGCCCTTTCACGCATCAAGCAGAACTTCTACCACTTCCGTGTGAACTACGCCATGGTCGCTCTCTTCATCCTCTTCCTCAGCCTCCTGTGGCACCCAGTTTCCATGATCGTTTTTCTCCTCGTCTTTGTAGCCTGGTTCTTCCTCTACTTCGATAGACCCAACCCAGTTGTCGTTTTCGGTCGGACGCTAGACGACCGTGTCGTATTGGGTGTGCTGGGACTTGTGACTGTCATAGCTTTGGTGTTGACCGATGTGGGATTGAATGTTTTGGTGGCCCTGATTGTTGGGGTTGTTGTTGTTGGGTTACACGCCGCGTTTCGTGGCACTGAGGACTTGTTTCTCGACGAGGAAAGCGCTGTGGAAGGTGGGTTGCTCTCGGTTGTGGGGAGCCATGTTAGTCAGCCGCTCAGAACTACGTATACTCGGATTTGAGACTTCGTTGAATGCTTGTTAATTCACGAAATTTTGACCTGGTATTTGTTGGATTTGAGGTTTTTGGGGGTGTGTTCTGAAATGGGTTTTTTGGAATTTTGAAGATTCCTCGTGGGATTTGAAATGGGTCTTTTGGAATTTCGACAATTTCTCATTGGATTTGAGGTCTTTGGGGTTTTATCTGAAATGGGTATATTTTGAAATTTTCAGAATTTAGCATTGGCAACTGGTTTATGGTGACTTGGTCTGAAGTTGATATTGTAGGATTTTGAGGATTCTTTAGCAGTTATTGGTGTTTAAGAGTTTGATTTGAATGTGCTTATTGTGTGATTTTGTTCATGTTTTGGTGGTGGTGGGGGTTGGGAGGAGGTGGGTTGTCAAAGAAAACTGGTTGCCAATGGTATTATCTCTGTTGGAATGGATCTTTCGTATTTATTTCTTTGGTTAGTTTTCAGCTGGGATCTTTTGGGAATTAAGGTGCAAGTTTAATGCTGCAAAGTGGGACTGTGGAATCTTCGAGTTCGTATATGGGTGTGTTTGTTTACGGCATCATAGCGCAGGTGATTGTTCTGCTTTTTTATTTTGGGAGTTATTGATATGGAAAATAATTTGTAAAGTAATTTAAGGTTGAATACGTGTGGTGATGTATTTTGAACTGGAAAGTTTTGTGTTTCTCTTTAGTTATACTTATCTGGGGAAAAAAATGTCTGTCTCTCTAGTTATAGGGCAATTTAAATCATCCTAGTGACCAAGCAACTAGTTTAAAGTCTTCTGCAAAGTACTGTTCTATTGCATGTTGGTTGTGTTATGTACTTGCTTTAGCATTTTTACTTCCAATTAATATGAAATTTGACGCCAGCTTTGTTGGTACTGGTTGCTGATCATTCAGTACAATCTGAATGGCCTCCTTTCAAATGTAAATTGGCCCTTTAGCGTAGGTGACCTGGGTGGAACTATATTTCTACCAATGATTGTATTGTACTTGTCTTTGCTCTCCAATGATGATATTACCTGTCTATTGACTCTATGCCTTCATTTTTTTTACTCTTCTTTTTTCATTCCTTATCGGAATTCTCTTGCATTTCTTTGTAGGGCCTTTTGAGTTTGAAACTTTGAGAGCTGTACTCACTGAATTTTTGGATGCTTGTGACTTGTTATGTGATATTTAGTTGCAAAATGAAGCTTTGGTTATCTATTGGTTACTCCTTTTCGCTATGCAGTTACTCATTTCTTTCACTTTGGTTTCCAATTTGTATCAAATGATTTTTAGAGCATTTTGCTTTAGCTAAAAGGGGTGTATTTTTCTTTACATGGATTTTGAAATTGTACCTTCGTTTTTTTTTTTTTTTTTTTTTTTCAATTGTAAAAGCTTTTTGCTCAGTAGCAAACAGCTTGTTCAGAGCTAGAATGTCAAATGATCAGAGGGAGTTGGGGAGGAATATTCTTGTGTGAATTCTTAAATTGCAAAGAATTATATAAGGGGTTTTAAAAGTGCAAAGAATTGTCTAAGAAAGGCGGTAGACTAGGGCATTTGAGAGGAGTATTTAAAATACTATATATAAATTAATGAGGTATGCATTTCTTTCAGTCTTTTCGTCAGGGATTAGGAGATTGTTCTGCTAGTTTGGAGATTCTATATTTGTTGCGCCTGTTTCTACCTTCCCTATAACATCGTTTGATCCTTAGTAAGATTCTTGTTTCGTTGCCTTTCTGGTAAAGGCAGCAGACTTAATAGACCATGCTGTTCGTAACAGTTCTGATTTATATTTTGTTCTTTCCAATTTAATGTGAGTTAGCCATTTAGGTTATCAGAAAATTCAGACAGTGTTGTGGGCTTGTGGCTGTAAGCAAATATGATTTTATGCATAACTCCGTTGGGAGACGTGGAGTACTTCTTGGATTATCATAACCATACTGTTTTAATTTGACCATTAATCTGTCCAATTTTCCTGAACGAGTGCGCAAATGCATACTCTTGCCTGGCAGCTTTTGGTTGTATAATGGAGATGGAGATTTGACAGGCCCTGGGAATTTGAATCATTAATTTGATAATGATACCTGTATTGCTCAGTACTTCACAGTTTGATTCTCTACTGAGCCTAACAGTTGCATTGATGATCAACTTTGAGCTAACCTTGTTAATGCCTTGTGGAAGTAATGAACCAAGAAAGTTTACTTTCCAATTGGTTTATTTTGCTGTTCAAGCTTTGCTCAACGAGCTGTGGGTTTATTTGTATTTTTTCCCCCAATCTAAACAATCGGCATTAAACGGTATACCACATTAAATCTATTGTCATTATTCCTTTTGCGAAGGAAAAGCTTGTTAATGGAACAAAGTCCAATGTGAAAAGATTTGCTTTTCTTCATCTGTAATGGTCAGCTAATTCTTTAGAAAATATAGAGGCCAAAATGTTTGATAAAACGTTTACTTTATGGGTGTGGTCGACTTTACAAAGGCTGGCTAACAGGTCACCCTTCATGAGTGGGCTCACATCTTTCATGAGTGGGCCCACACCTTATTATTTAGTATTATTAGCTGGTGAGTGGTGACTAATGATTTAGCAAAAAGGGTTGGGGGGGGGGGGGGGGGGTACTTTGTTGTCCAGCTATTCTGCTATTATGAAATGCAAATATTACATCATGGTGGCAATTCTCAGTTTTAGAACTCATGATCTCATGTTGTTTTTGAATCATGACATAGTCTACTGGGAATCTCCCTACCATACCAAGTTATCAACATTTCCAATTCCTACCAAAATATGCAATATTTTTAGCTTACAGATCAGTCAACCTGTTAGTGCAAGCAACCACCTTGCAAAGAATGTGTCAGTTCTAGAAAACAATTTCATGACTCATGGTTCGGGTTGTTTTTTTGAGGTTCAAAATAGGGCATTAGATTAACAAAATAAATAAAAAGTACAAAATAATTTGGAGTAAATTAAACTACACCCCTAGCATCTGCTAATAATCGTCTCATCTAACATATACCCTTTCTTTGTTATGAAGTCTCTGCATAATGGCTGTCATTTCCGTGACACTCGATGTTGCACATGATGAATTTATTCATCAGGAACTGACAATCATGTGTGAGAATTTTTAATTTGTTTGAAACTATTCTTGACTAAAGTGAGAACATCCTAGGCATCCACCTCCCATTTGAGGTAGGAAATGCTAAGATCAAAGGCAAGGCTCAATGTCCATTTGTTTTTAAAATTCTGTATTAACCTCCAAGTTCTGCCTAGTTGGTGTATCCAATGTCTAATAATCCATCACTATTGACTTTGAAAATACACGATGGGTAAGAAATCCATGTAATAAAAAATTACAAATATTTCTTACTCTAGTCAAGTGTGGTCGGTATCCAAACTCCAAAGCGAAATTTCAAGTGCCACTGACATGCTGACTTCAATGAATTTTTTTTTCTAGCATTGAATGGTACACCTTCCATGACAAGGTTGTTTATACCCGCCCATATTTTCCAACACACCACTGTAAACAACGTTTTCAAACCGGGCAAGGCAGTGAGAGTTGAAACCAAAAGGGGTGAGGTGTTTGATTTGATCCAGTTCTTTTAAGTTGGGGCTATTGGAGAAAGGCCAAGCTTAGAGGTAGTCCTGCTTGCTCCCAAATAGGTCTCACCCTACTACAATCCCTAAGGATATGGAGAATGATTTCAGTGTGTGTTTCATAATATGAAAATTATTATAGGCATTGAGACTGTCATGGTCAGCTAACCATAAAAAGAAAATTTGGATCCAGTTCTAATATTAATCCAACCCTTTTTTCGCAAAAATATCAAGCCTTCAGGTCTTCTTTTTGGGTTAGCCCAGTTGTTTTCGGGCAAGTATTCTGTTTCCAGAATTGGAGCCCATTGAGTTCATTGAGGATATGCTTACTTGGACACGGGAAAATTTTGCATTGAGGATATGCTAACTTGGACACAGGAAAATTTTGGATTTCTCTAAGTTTTATCTTTTGGCCAGAAACACCACAGAATCTATCAAGGACCAAAATTGGCAATAATGAGCACAATGTTACTGTAGTCTGAGAGTGGCTAATAATTTTTTGTAAGGAGAACCAGGCTAATCTGTGGGTGATAATAATAGAGCTGGACCTGGACGCACGTTCCCTTTCCATCTTCTGGTTCTATGCTCTTTTTGTATAAGAATAGAAAGGTATTCCATGCACAAAATGAAGATATATGGATTAACCATGCAAAAAAAGTATAACACATTAGCCAAAAAATAACCTTTACTTTCAGCAAAAATAAGTAGTGAATTTATTTTGAGCCAAAAAAGGGAAGTATTGAATTTTTAATTGTTACTCAACTAGTCAACTGTCTACAATATAGAGAATATTTAACCTATTGTCTAAATTACAACAAAAAATATCACTTAATCACCTTTAAAAATAAAAATAGGTGTGACCCATCAGCTTGGATGAGATGCCACATGCCATCCTAGTCTAGTTTTTAATTCCCAGAGATAAATAAATAAACAAAGTCAAAATAATTAATACATAAATGGAAAATAATAACTATTAATAAATACTTACATGAAACAAAGTACGTTAAAAATTTAAGCATAAGAAACCAAGTCATTTTACAAGACAAAAAGACTGATAAAGATTCACTAATTAATTGAACTATCTAAAGACAATGGTGATGGGTGATGACAACGAGGGTAATAGAATTTCCAGCAAGTCATTTCCCTAATAACATAGAAACAAGGGGAATCATGTCACCAACATGAACAAAAAACAAAACTATAGGAAAATTACAACTTATCCATATCAATCCTCCTCTAGATTGATGGAGTCATTGAACTTCCCATACAAAATCTTTTTCAATTCGGCCATCTGTGCAACTACAGAATCCTTCTCTTCCTCCAGTTTTTCCAAGTTCTTGGTAGTCACCTCTTTCATCTGTTCTATCCTGGCCTCCACTTCATCCTTTGACACATGGGCAAAGACTTCCCCTATTTGGAACCGAACCACATCCTCATCAGTCAGAATCAGTTCGTTGCTAGCATCCTCCAGATTTTCATTTGATTCCTTAGGAAAAAAAAAAAAAAAAAAAAAAAGACCATTTATTTAGAAGGGAATCATAATATTAGAAAGAACAGGACAAATCTAATTTTCAGCATGCTGTAATCATAAATAAATGCAGGTTTAATAAATATAAATTTTCACCAACATATAATCACTGCATTTAGAAAAACAAATATTTCATGCTGTAAAGAGCATTAAGGTCTGAAACAAACAGGGAGATAAAATCTGAACGTGACAGAGCAACAAATAATGAAAACTATAAACTGATTTACTACACATTTGTAGCCAAATCATTCCACTTTACTTTTTCATCTAATGACTATAGTTTCACTTTCCTCTCAATACCATGTATGTCGTCACAATGGGAAGTCCAGCTGTAAAATGTAGAAAATGGAGGCAATCCTTGCCCTTTGATAATACACAATGAAATGCAACAAAATTAGAAACAAGATATGTGGTTCAAGCGAAAGGACCTTATTGCCAAATAATTAATTTTTGGAAAGGTTTGTTTGTTATTATTCCATCTTGGCGACCCTAATTTAGTGTAGGCACTGCTGATTGTTTTTTCACAATCTTGGAGTCTCTGGGATCATGCAGAAAAAGGTGAATAAGGTGCTGGGTGGTTGGAGGGGGAGGTGAAGGTTGTTCTGTGGTGATTGATCTAGAGTATTTGGTAAAAGTATGTTTTAGGAAGTTGAGCTACATGATAGTGTCAATTTAGATATGGTTTGAAGTCGCACAACAACTGCATAGGGTTAGCTAGAGTTAAATTTAGCTAGTATGAGCTACTTAAATTATCTTTCCACAATGATCATTTTGTCTCTCTCCCAATTTTTTTTGTTGTTCCTTCATCAATACTTCGCCCATTGTAATGGGGAAAAAAACTGCTTTTGTACTTTTGTGCTGTTCTCATGCATACCAACATAGCTGGCATTTGCTAGGGCTCTAAAATGAACCAAGTCACTCTAGCTTGGCACAAGATCAAATCAATAAAAGTTGATTCAACAAAAAGTGCCGTACCTAGTGTACAAAGTTCCCACTTTTGTGGGGTCTAGGAGAGATGATTGGTTGGCAGCCTTACCCCAAATATTTTTTTGGAAAGGCTAATTCCTAAACTCAAACCCATGACTTGTTGCTTTTGGTGAAAGGCACACTTGCCATCACACCAAGGTCCAAATTCTAAAAAATTGAATCAACATTCTAAGCAAAAATATAACTAAGCTAGAACAGAAAACTAAAGTGCCTGTTTGGATAGTCTTTTTCCTCAGTTTCTAGCTCTAAAACAGTTTTTTTTTTTTTGGTTTTCTAACCTAAAGAACAATTTTCGGAAACTCATCTCAAAATCTAGAAGAAATGGAATTTCCATTTCCTTGTTTCTTGGGGGGAGAAGATGTGTGACTTTTCCTTCATGAAGAATGCACAGTAACTGGTATATAGCCTGTACTTTTACTCTCTCTCTCTCACGGAAATTTGGACAAAGAGCTTGTCAGATCTTACGAAGTCATCAATTAGTCACGTGCAAAATCTGTAATGAATTCGATCTGTGGGTGGTGGTGTTGCAATGGTTTGGGTCAATTTCGGCAAGCCGTCAATCATAGTGTTGGGCGTCATGAATTTCAGTTGTGAAGTCTTATTGATGAATGGGGCTTAGTTGAGTATTGTTTGGCCATACAACATGTTGGTAGCTTCAGCTATTAGGGATTAATGTATGATGGTTTGGGTCATGTGTGGCTTGAACAATTTGGTGAAGATTTGAATGGTTTGGGCATGTTAGTCGTCACTGATCTAGGTGACGAAATCACCTTTGTCTGCTCACCGTCCTGGCTTCGTAGGACCAACAAGTGGCTTTTGGTGTCAGGGGCTGATTTTGGCTTGGATGGGCTTCTTGATCAGTTTGTCCAGCTGCATGGGCTTGATGAGTTTCAATTGTTGTGGAAGCAATATGTGAAGCAACGATGGGAGCTTGGTTTGATAGGCTAATGGTAGCTAGGAGTGTGGGTGGCTTTGGATGTCAACAATGGGTGTTTGTGGCAGTTTGGGATGGGCTTGATTTTGTAAGTTAATCGGGTAACCACTGATTTGCGTATGAGGAATGGGTGTTCAATTAGCGGCTAGTGTTGGAGAGGATGAATCTCAGCCAGTTTTAGGAGAATTGATAGTGGTGTGAATCTCTGGTGCCAGCAGTGGTGCAATGGTTTATGAATATATGTGGGTTAAAGGTGGATGTGTTTTGGAGTGAATCACAGGTGGCAGTGCAACATCCAAACAAATTTTCTAGTTCCTATTCTAAAACATATGTTTTTCACGTGACAAACAAATTTTCACTTGAAAACCAAATAAAATTTTGTTTTATTATCATCTCCTAAGACAATTTTGAAGACAAAAAAAAAAAAAAAATTCTAAACATGCCCTAGTAGACTCAATTGATCTGCTCGTGTTTCAAAATTTCAGTTTAAATAGAATCAAGACAGATTTCAAGTGATGGTTAAACAACCTCCAAACGAAGTTGGTTTGCAAGTTGATCTTGTTCATAGACGCCACCTAACATTTTCATCTAATGCACATGTTGATTCCATGTTGGCCCTATTGCTCGAAATATCTTCTGAAAGATAAGAACTTAGTAAGAGAGATTGGAATTACCATTCATAATTCTAGATCATCTTGTAATATATATTCAAGAAAGCAAATGCATGGAAATATTCCATGGTATCTTTAGAGATTCTGTTTATGCATGACAGCTACAATTCAAATCTATGAGCATGTACTATAACTGCAATGAATGCTGCATGTACCAGCATCATGGGAAGAATATAGGAAATTTACATGGGCAATACAGACATTTGTAGCCAAATGATTGTTCTAATTCACTAAATCCTACCAATCCTGTTAAATTTTACATTTTCAAAGTTTAATTTACTCTCTTTTTATAATTAAGTTTTTGTTTACTTTTACCCTCATCTATATAGTACACTGGTTATTGGAAGGATGGAAGAAGTGATCAACCTTCCAAACTCAACCAATAGCCATCTCTGATGTTGAGGCACGTAGCTCAAGAACTCATCTACATCAACAAGTCTATATAATTTAATTTCATCTAGAAAGGCTAAAGCACTCATGGCTGCAAAATTGCAGCAATTGTTATTGTTTATATGTTCACATATACAACATTGTTTTAAGAAAATGACAATTCCTATTCATTTTCATCTATTAACAACATTCCATACATGAATTAGATAATCAAACAAGAAATGACTAAATTGTTGGCTGAATTGGTACCATAAAGATTCACTAATAACAAAATTAGCAAAAAAGAATCAACTAGTAGCCCCCTACTTTAAATTTTTTAAGATAATAATGTTTTATTAGCCACTTTCAGAAAACATTGCTCCTTTGAGAAATAAAGAAGGAAACATTTAGAGAGAGAGAGAGAGAGAGAGAGAGAGATGTTTTAGGTTAAGGCATTGAATAAAAATTGAAATAATCATTCTGATGGAATTTTTATTTGCTCAGTGAGGAAAGAGTGGCATGCACTGAGAATCAAAAAACACAGAAAAGTATATGCAGCTTGAAAATGAAAAAGAAAACATCCTTCATGTGAACTTCATTTCCTTTTATGAAAAACAAAGCATGCCCTATGTGATAAACTGGGATTCAAGAGATAGCCCAATGAAATGGCATCTTTTGTGGTCCCATGTCTGTGGTTCAAACCCCAACTCCCCCTCCCATACCTTCCTATAAAACTAAATAAAATAAAAAAGAACAAACATTTCTGGTGTTTTAGAAATTTGCAAAGTTGTTAAGTTCTTCTTAGAGAGAAAATTGACAAAATGAAGGAGAACATATCACAATTCTTTCAAAACAAAAGATCATTTAACTAAACCCATAGACTTCACCCAATACGTGATCCATCTGGAATCTAATAAAACAAATCTTATTCAGAACACAACAACTCTAATTGCAGCATTTGTGTAAAACTTCACCCCATGGCCCACATTCTCTCACAAAACACTTCAAAATTAAAACTTTCTTTCACACCAAATTGTTATCTTTCTGGTTACCGTATAAAGCCTCAATCAAAGCATGAACTAACTTCTACCTCCAGTCAATATTTTATCCATTTATATTGAAAAAAGCAATCAACATAAATCCATGGAAAAATTAAAGCTGGAATTCCTCCAACTTTCACAATCTGATCTCAAATCCTCTTTACTTTCACAGTCTGATATCAAATCAAAGCAACAAATTTAAAATAACAAAATTTTAAGTTTCAAACACAATTAATCCAAAACCATCGTCCTATTAAATTCAAGGGAAAATTAAAGCTGAATATCCAAAACCCAGCTAAAATGACACAAAAATCTCAATAACTCAAATCCCAGATCAAAATTAAAAGTAAAACCAATACCCATCAAGATTAAACCAAAATTTACAGTTGGGTTTTAAATATTTCTCGAAACCCACCCCAAATTATGCAACAAAGTCAGTGACTAACATTTCCAAATAGAAAGTGACAATGTTCTATTCCCAAAAAAGTAAAAATAAAGACAGTCCAAACCATATAAAAAAACACAAAATGAAAGCACATCAAGTTTAATCCAAACCTATTTTAACAACCTCGTATGCTAAAATCATAAACAAATAAGAAAATGAAGCAAAACCCATATCATAACAATACCTTGGCAACTTTGATTTCAACCTCAAGCTCGTGAAAGCGGTTGTTTAATCTTCCAAACTTGTTAATGTTCTGCTGGTCCTCCCAAGTCACCTCTGTTTCAGATCCTCCACCCTTTGTAAATCAACAATTTCAAATCAAATTCAGACCCACAACACAACACAACAAATAAACACAATTAACTATAAATTAAAAGGAACAAATAATAAGAAGAAGAACAGTGATACTAATGTAATAATTCTATTACCTGCTGCATGTTTGTTTTCACTACAGAAGCTGGAAGCGCAGAGCAGTGCAAGTTTAGAAGTGTTACTAGTTTTTGGGGATCAGAGACACTGATAGAAGGGGTTTTAGGCTTTTTCGTTTTTGTCTCAACAAAATATTTTTGGCAATTTTTGGGCTTAAAAGTTAAAACATATTAGGCCCAAAACAGGTTGCTCCACGTTCGGCTATGTTTTTTTGGGTATAGAATTGCTTAAGTTCAATAATTTGAAATAAAACTGAGATAAAAGTAAAGTGGGAATTGTAAATAGGGTCCGTTTGGATTGAGCTTATTGTTGCTGAAAACTTAAAACTGAAAACTGAAAACTTAAAACACTGTAGCAAAATAATTTTTAAATGTGTAAATAGTATCGTGGGGCCCATTTTTAATATTTTTTAATACGTGAACAGTGCATAAACAGTACTAAACAGTACATGAACAGTGCTAAACAGTGCGTGAACAGTGAACCCATGTGAGGTTACTGTTCACGCGCAAAAAAAAAAAAAAAAAAAAAAAAAAGAAGAAAACGCAGACGTGTGGAAACGCGCAATCCAAACAGTACCATAGTATATAATATAAGGAAAAAAAAAAGCTAACTTTTTAATTGGTTGTCAAACGCGCACACTTATTAGTCTTTATGATAAAAGAATCAGGATTTGTATAAAAAATGAAAATTAGAAATGGAGAGTGTGTGTGTGTATATATATATATATATTGTGAAGGTAATGAAGTATATTTACACCTCTTGAACTTCATATGTGATGCCAAGCACAGTGATAATATGGAAATTGTATGTTGGAATGGAAATTTAGTGTATGCTCCTAATGCATGATGACGTGATGCTCCTTCCTTTCACATTATTGATGGATCACAGCATTAATTTAATTAGTTAAGTCCATCATGAACGTGAGAGGAAAGACCATTATGTCACCGTGCTTAGTGAGCATTACTTGAAAGAAATTGTCGAACATTACTTAAAGTTCATTGACCAATCCAGACTCAAATAACAAAAGGATGCTATACAACAACATTTTTTATACACTAATTAGAGTGATAGTGTATTGATAATGGTATCATTTGTTGTGTTACATGTTTGTGGTTCGAATCCTACCTTCCATTCCCCCTCCCACACTATTTGCCTATAAAAAAAAATACAACATTTTGCATGTTTGGCAAATGAATAAGAAAAAGCTATGTATTGCACAAGTTAGATATAAATATTTTTCATTTTTTAAAATAAATTTTATGAACATTTTTCCTTTTTAAAAACAAAGCAACTTTTTTTTTTATCAGAAAAAAACAAAGCAACTTTGATAATAAAGAAAAAGCGCAAATTACACTCCCCCTTTTAAAGAATTACTATTTTGCTAAGTAATCAAGATTTTCAAGTTTTACCGAAAAGCAGTTTGAAGATTTTTTAGTCATTGACTCGATGCTGTATAAATTACTGTAGCACCCAAATTTCAAGATATTAAGCGTATAATAATTAAACTATATTTAACATTTTTTTAATACATTAAAATAAAGGATTTGGGTCCTCACTATCAATTATTATTATTATATTTTTTTTTAGTAGAAATTTATTATTATATTAGAAGTGTTTGATAACTCTTTCATGCTACAAATTCATGGTGGGAGCTGATATAGCAAGGGCAACATTTGAGGCATGCAAGCTGTGCATGCTAAAGCTTTAGAAGGCCTATGCGAGCACACTGCCACTAATATCATCCTGAAGCGTTTTAAATCAAAATAATCTACAGTTAAAAACAGTAGAAAGGCTCCTCTAGGCAAGCATATTATCAAGTATGATGAGGTTGGAAATAAGATCAGCTGACGGAAGTAACCAAAGGAGACATTAGTGTGTTTTGATAAGCTTATTTTCATATTGTACAAAAAAAAAATACATTTGTAAAGACAATCTCTTATTAGATGATGTAAAACATGAGTTTTATACTTCATCCTTACCAAATTTGGACTATTCATAAGTAACTATATATTCCCTTTATAAAATTAAATTAAACTAAACCAACGAGGGCCATAGAGTGACCATAAGAGGGTCAACAATGTAGGCGATGCAGCAAACTAATGTAACAAAATTAATTAAATCTTTATTCATACAAAAACATGCATGGTACAGACATACATGATGGATCAGATGACCTTGCAGTCAATGCAGCTATAAAGATCCAAACAACTTGGATAACTAAAGATGTAAATTGCAAAGACAACAAAGAAAAAAAATTCTCTCTCAAGGGGTTTGGACTTTCCGGCAATATGAAAGGACCATCACAAAGTCCTTGGCAGAAGAGCCAACAGATGCCGGTACTTTTTTCGAAGTTGATGCTGTCCTAAACCACAGATCTACTAAGTTCTGTAGTTGCAACGATGGAACCACTGGCTGACCCCGGCACATTATCTCCACCTACAAACAAAGAAATAAAAACTAAAATATAAGTGACAAATATCCCTGAATTATCACAAGTATCATTACTCATTGCTTCCTTGTCAAGTGGTGAACATTCATCTAATACACTGTACACATACAAATAAGTAGTCATTTAGGCGCCTTTCCTACAAATGATTACATTACCTTACCTTACCTTACAAAACATGTCTTTTACTCAAAGAAGATTGAAATTTACACAAACATCATAGTGCAACTGCCAGGGGACTGGTAGAAATCACACATTCCATCACTAAGACCCTAAAATTAAGTATTAGTCTTCTGGCCATGACAACAATTGAGACTTTTACATGTCTTTTGTGATTTATTAACAATGCTCAAGGCTAATGTTGGTGCAGTATAAAATAGTAATTTGCCTATGACTAGATATAGCAAACAAGGACAACAAACCTAAGAGGAGCAATTAAATTTGATCTTTTATATGGTTAAAACAGTTATTCTTCTATGATTAGGTTTTCATTTATCAATATACTTCTTGAATTTGTTACAAGATCAAGTGTGGGTAGTTTTTTTTCAACATCCCATAAATCCTTGGAATACAGCTGAATCAGACATCCTAATCAGGTAGCATCCACACCACAAACATTCTTATATTAGTGAACAACTAGTTTGTAGATGATTGTCAATCTATGCATTGTAGTGAGAAATAAAGAGAAAGGGAGAGGAAATCAATGGAAAGAATTTTAGTGTGCCTACATTCACAGGAATGGTGCAAATTCTTCATTATCAACAACAAATAGGGTTCACAGCATATGTATACTCCAAAAAAAAAAAAACAAACCGTGGGGGCCTTTACACCTGCACTCCCAACCTATTATTCGTCCCTGGCACAACAGACTTAGACTAAACTAAAAAGACCTCCAGGCTAGAGAGCAATATTTAGGGGCTGGCGGGTGGGGGGAGCAACTTCTAGAGGTTAAGGGCGGCAAAGATACAGGTAAGACTGGCTAGTCAAAATGTTTTGTACATGCCCTTCAAGACCAATAAATGCACCAGTATGGAGGAATGATTTGTATTAAATGGAAAACACTACATAGGACATAGGAAAGTGCAAATAGAACACAATTTAAAGAGAGTGAGGAAAGGCATAATCATTAGGGATAAAATCGAAAACATGGTGCTAGATAGAGCTAAATGGCAAAAAAGGATTCATGGTCAATCCAAATAATTAGCACTATATTAAGCTGATATTAACTTATAACTTCAAATATTTAATAGTTTCGATCATTATTTTCCTATCAAGTACCATGAAACATGGTGGGGCTTTAAACAACTTGCAGTAAGGAAAACTTGACAACAAACAACTGTAGAATGTAAAGAACCACAAGGCTAACAAGTGACTACAAAGGACATCTTTCTCATTTTCTCTTAATACATATATGTGGCAGTTCAATAGAAAACATTAAATTGTTATTGTTATTATTGTCTTCAGGAGGAAATATATTAGGCCCAAAAGATGCAATATAATTCCAACATAAATCAATACTTTAAAACAGTTGCTGTAAAGTAAAGCCCCAGGGAAGACAACCTGAATATTTCTTGAGCAAATTTTTGCTTTCATTTTTATTTTCATGATTTCAGCAAAAAATAATGAAGAAGACATGCCATATGTAGCAAGTAGCAACACTTGATAGAAACCAAAAATATATTTTTAAAAAATAACATAGAAAAACAACATCCAGACATCCTCAGGTTTCTGGCAAGGCAAGGAAGATGTACACACCTCAGCTTCATTTGTAAGATCAAGTTTCTTCATAAGATACTTTTGGATAAATGATACAGGCATTTTTCCATCCCTGTTAAAGAAAAATAGAGAGTCAACAAAACATAAGACATTTTACTGATGAGCAAAGCAATCTCCAAGAGAATTGCCGACTTCATCATTCTTCTTTGAACAAACAATTTTGCAAAAATTACAACTATTAACTTTAACACTATCAAACATTAGACCATTGATTAACAATTATGTAATGGTTCAACTTTTAATACAGCAGGCTAGGTAAGACTGAGAGTACTCAAGAAAAAAAGGGAAACATACATGAAGACAGTCATAACTCATAATGAATATGCTACAGCCAATGAGTTCTAGTTCAAATGGCACCTCATTCCGTTGTAAAAGCAAGGTAGAGGGCAAGATAGTCATTCATTCTACTTCATTCCTAGCTTCCCAACCTAAACACAAAAAAGCTATTCCAGAATTTAAACCATGATGCCTCAATCCCTCTACATGTATCCAATGGTTTTTTTTTTTTTTTTTTGGGAGGGGGGGGGGGGGGGCTATATGTCCAAATGAATTCAGTTATTTATTATAAAAATAAATTTTCTTTTATTCAGCAGATAAAACATAATCTTGATACCACCCTTTATTCTAACCAAGTCATGCAAACTGACAGCACGGTCACAATATTGTGTCCAATAATGGCAAAATAACACAAGACCAGTGATACATGGAAGTAGATGAAAAGAAAAACTACTTGGTTGCATATATTACATTCACAATACTCATAATCAAGATATTTGAAGATTGAGAATATATAACCTAAAGATCATCTTATTTATCATATCAAAATTAAGGGTAAACACATTCCAAATTCCCTCGGACCTAGGAGAAAATACAGCCATCTTTTTTTTTTGGACATTACAGCTCACTCCATGTTACAGGATTCTATTAAAAGAAAATGTGAATGTCAATCAACAACACCCCCCCACCCCCCCCCCCCCCCCCCCCCCCCCCCACACACACACACAACAATCACACCAAAAAAAAAGCCTCATATAACATGTGTGATAGATTGATTTGCAGGTATTGGAGTATAAAAAAGGTTTATGATATTACCATGAATCTCATGATAACAAAACTAGGTATTTCTAGAATTTCATATTATTCTTACACCTGTAGTGTGGAATCATATTTCCTCAAACTAACAGAGAGAACACATTTGTGGATACTTTCCAGAATGCTAATCGCTGAATATTTCTTTACTGAGGTATGGGCCTCAGCCTAATCCATATTATCACTAAACAGATGTAATACAAACCTGCATTTTGTATCAGCTAGTCACACATTTACGCATGTTCAAATACTAAAAACGTTGACATGGTAGAACCTCAAAGCATGAAATGGGACCAAAGATACTCACTTTATCCTCAAGTAACATGCAGATATCTGTGGCAAGGAAACATCTCCTTTCCTATATAAATGTATTTGAAAAACATTAATGAAATAACCATAAATAAAATCCCAGAAAAATGGAAAACCATATAATGACATGCTAATATAGAATATTACCGGTCTTCAGAAGCAACCAATGAGAACCAAATTGGACTATTTTTTCTGTTGCGCTTAGAACCTGCAACATCTAGCATGGCTTGTGCTGAGGGGTGAAGCTTCCCAGATGCCGCTGTGCTTTTTCGACTGGCTGCACGCAACCTTCTACGCTTCACTGGCCCTGGAAGTAAGGTTGTTCCATTATTTTCATCCTGTGCTTTTGTATTTTGTCCATTCTCCTTTGTTTTGCTTTTAGACATATATACTTCATTGTCAAGAACACTGGGTGATTCTGCTCTAGCTTTGTTTTCAGACATATATACTTCACTATCATGGGCACTGGCTTGCTCTGATTTGGCAAGGGATGGCCCTTGTGAATTTGACTTAGAGGACTTGGTTCTGTTCGCAGCTTCAACAAGACAGTTCAAGGGTGTCCACAGATCGGCTTTTCCTTCAATTATTTCCACATCATTCTCTGTGTCTTCATTATGCTTTTTCTCATTAGAAGGCTCAGCAACTGAAAAATTCTGCAACATTTCATAATGTTTTAGAACTATAATTACAGTACAAGTATGTAATTGCCTTAGACGAAAGTTTAAAAGTAGAAACAAAATCAAATTTTAAGTCACACAAGCACAAAGGATCAAACATGTCTTCCTTTACCTGCCTTTTATTTCGAGTAATTTTGTTTTGAGAATCATGAGAGCTAGAGCTCACAGGATGATCCTCTGCAGAATCTTCTTTCTTGGTATGTTCCTCAACAGCAAAACCACCTCGTATAGCAGCTTTCCTTGCAGCTTTTGTTCTCCTTCCAGTCAAACCAGTCTGCATCGGCACTTTGGGAGTGCTGACCACCAATGAAGATAGTGATCTCTCTTTCCTTTTAACTGGCAGTGAATTTGTAGGTGTAACTTCAGGGGCTTCAACTTTTCTCCTCTTCAGAGGGAAAATTTTGGCCCTTATATCTTGCAGATTGTGGTCTGGCCTGCATATGATCAATGAAAAGCCTCTAGTGTGAACACATGACAACACAAAGCATCAGCACATACAGACATCTTTATATCTATTTTGGCATACACATAACATTACAATAGAAAAAACAGTATTTGGAACTATGTGGGCCTATCTAAAAAGTTATACTAACTTGAAACAAAGAAGAAACAAGAATAACATAAATTATGGTATTGAAAAAGCACTAACTTTCTAAACGGTTAAACATCATACAATCACAATTATTTTTAGAACCATTTCCAGATGAACATGCAGCCTCTATGAAATGATATGCTAGCAGGAATTTCTAGCTCTGTGTTTAATAGGCAGAGATAAAATGGCAGAACCAGTACATCATAAAAATGAAACTACAAAAGCTGGGGAGAACAACTAGAAGTAGACCATGATCTAGATCTGACAGTAATGTTATAAGTATCATCTTTGTCCTTTAAGGAAATAATTTAATATAAATTGCTAAACAGCAAGGGAAAGCCTAGATTAATTATGTGATTGTGATTTAACCAGCAACCCTTTCATTCTCAAAAAAATTCTCAAAATTAGATAAAGCCCAATCTGATAGATATTTTGCATCAATTCTATGCATTTACCCATACTTATAGTCTTGAAAAACATACAAGGAATTCAACAATTACTTGATGCTCCAAATCGAGAGAGAGAGAGAGAGAGAGAGAGAGGGATCATAAAATATACAAAAGGACTAACCTGAGTTTCTCCACCGGAAGACAACCCAGATCAATGTTGCATACGGGACAGCAATCCATCTCCTCATCCGAGAGCTTCTCATATATGCACTTCCTGCAAACTGGTTTGAAGTTTGAAATTATAAGAGTCAGAAATGATTGTAGACACAGCCAAAAACATTCCAGGAGATAAAAAATTTTAGCATTTAATATTTTCAATACTGTGACAATGTATAGTGTTGAATTTAATCTAACACATATTAAGAAAATGAAGAAGAAGAAATAAATAGTACTTCAACACTGTCAAGTCAACTAGAGTAGAAAGACCATGTTAAGGTGAATAATGAGCTTTTATTTTTATTTTTTTGATAAGTATTATCCTTTCTAATCAGAAAATAATCTCCTATGAAAGATATCTTTATAATTTTCAAAAGCAGCCTAACAGTTACAACAGAACATATAGCTCACAACCAATGCATAATGATTGGAGAAAATGACGACTTCCTTCTGACATTGGTGGTGATGACTGCCATAGCAGGCAGTCCCCGCCACAAACTATAACAATTTTACTGAAATATTCACAAAAGTTGGCATTGGGAACTTTACAGTGCAGCCAGCAAAGAGTTTGAGGAAGAACAAGATTGAATACCAAAAGATTCAAGAATTGTGGTCTAGTTTCGATGTGGGGCCTCCTTGGCACCTTTCATAGATAACTTTAGTTATTATTGAATCCTAGCATTAAGTTTCTTTAGGTAAGAAAGTTGCTGGTTCAGTTTTAATTACATTTTAAGCTTCTTTACATTGTTATTGACTACTATTTTAATTTCCATGTTTTCAAGACTGGGCTGTAATAGGCTGTACTAGAGGCCCATCAGTCTTATTGTATGTTCTGAGTCCCTTTAGTGTTTAGTTTAGAAGTTCTTAATTACTTTTCATTGTTACTAAGAGTCCTAGTCTTTATAGGAATAGACCATATAGGAGTCCTATTCTTTCTAGGACAATCTCTAGCAAAAGCCTATATAAAGGCTTGATTGTAGTCAATAACATTCATAGAGAGATTAAATTTAATAAAATTCCAGCAACTTATTTTATGTTTTGAGGGTGTGATTGTCTTCTTCCTAAGTGTGATTGTTTAGGAAACCTAGGTGTGATTGCCTAGGGCTTATCTCTCTTTGTTTCTTGTTCTATTCACCATTTTTAACACCAAATAGCCGTCAAATTCATTCAAGATCCAATCCTTTTATTACTTAACCCTACCTAAACCCTTTATATCAAACCCTATTCAAGAACCCTTTGAGATATCATCAAGAATCCTAAATTTGTTCTGAATTTCTAAAGATCCTACATCACTTTAACGTTCTCATGTTTGATCATGTTTGAAAAGGATGGCCTTGAACAGCCCTTGGTTAGTATCTTTAAACTTTAGACATACATATTGAGGATGAGCTATGGATTCCCAGACATATAGCATAAGCTTAAGATCTTCATATGTCCTATGGATGGGCCTTACACCATGGTTTTCATAAGCAAAAAAACAAATGAACTGAGCCAGGCAAATCAGATCAATAACTCATTACAAAGACAGGAATGTAGTATGGATGGCCAACAGTGGATCACTAAAATTAAGGGTAACATATTAAACAGATAACAGAGTACAACAATCATAAAAAAACTGATCCTATTGAATGATACAATCCAGTAGCAATCCTAGACCTATAGGCAAGATCATTGTAGTTGACCTCTTAAAGGGCAAAGTCACATCCACTGGAGCTTTGTAGAATAAGAAATATCATTATGCATAAGAATTGACTCAACAAGTACTGATTGGGATGTATCCTGAATCAACTAACAAGATTGACCAAAAAATTTAAAAGACAATGTGCAAGAATATGTCAAATTATCAAGTCTAGTGCAAGGGTGCATCATATCTGAATCTCTATCTAATTGTCAAAGGATTCATAAGAGTATCAAACTTACAATTAATAATGACCTTTTCTATAATTTAAAAGAAAAAAAAGTAGGACTTCTAAACTCTCGGTTGATGAGAAGCTAACACAATCCTATTTGGTATGATAACTCTGATCAAGACATGAAGCGATGGATTGATACATCGTTTTACATGTAAATAAACACTACATAGATTGGGTGATATAACAGCTCTGATGAGAGAGAAAATAAAAGCCTCAAAGAAATTACAAAGACATATCATCGTCAATTTGCAAACACAATTATTGCAGTCAGATATTCCTCAAACAGGAGATGAATAAATATGACTTCAGACTTGAGTTTTCAGACCCAAAAGAGAACTTAGAAGCCTGTCCAAGGGCTCAACTAATCAACCCCAAAAACTTTGATTGAGAAGGGATCCATATTAATCATTGATCTTGTATTAGTTATTGTGTAGTACATTCTAAAATTTTTCAACATATAATATTCTAGCTGAGCTATATAAAACATGCAAATATAAGATCACCATATTCACTAGTAATTCATGAAATTTTATATAAGTATTTTATTTAAAAAGAACAGAAAATCACATACAAGAGGTGTGTGTCTATCCCATTGTAAAGAATACAATCATATATACACAAAGTCAAAATGTATAAAATCAAAACATGACATCAAGGGGATGCTACCTAAGGCAGCCATCCAATCATACAAGGACCTCAACAAAAACTCTTCAATTACAAAAGTTGGTTACTCAACACCATCAAATTTCCTCCTACAACTTTTGTGCCAAAGCGTCCACAATATACGTAATGAAATAACTTGTCAAACTTTAGCAACCTTATGACAACGGAAGTGTCCTTGCCAACATTCTAGGAAATCAATCACAGATTTTGGCATCACCAAAACTATCCCAAACAAAGCAAAAAAAAAAAAGACCAAATATTTGTAGTGGTAGAGCAATGAAACAACAGATGGTCAATAGATGCTCCATTCCTTCTATACATACAAAACCAATCAACTATCAATAAATGCCTCTTACAAAGATTTCAATTGTCAAGATTTTTCCCAAAGCTGTTGTTCAAGTAAAAATGCAACCTTTCATGGGACCTTAGCAGCCCATATGCTCTTCTAAGGATAAGAGTAAGCTGTGGAATCCCTGAGGGCATTATAATATGAACAAACCTCAAATATCCCATTCTTTGTTAACTTCCACAAAGATCGATCCCCACCCAAATACAAGGGAATGATTTTATAGAGCAGCTCAAATAGATTTCCCACTGACTCCGACTCTCAATCTTGGAAAGAATGAATGAACTGAGGGTTCCAAAGCCTAATCCCACCTTTAGATCGGTTGACTAGATAAGAGGCCACTGAAGCGTCCTATCCAAAGATAAAGAATAGAAATCCATAAAGAAAACTTTAAAAGAATGATCACCACAACATATATTTGTCCAAGACCTCACTCTAGTTTCTCTTACATCGAACTTTAAGTAATTAGAGAAGGATTCCAAAATCCCTCACTTATAATTTTCTCAAAAGAGAACTCTATGAAACCTTTAATCCTCTTAATCGTCCATCCCACATTCTTCTCCATATTTCAGATAAATGACCTTCTCCAAAGATGGTCATGGAATTCCAACAAGGAATATGATTTTAATCAATAACATACCAAATAAATAAGTCGTAGATCATACATTTAAACTAGCTCGGAAAAAAAATTAAACATATAAATCATTATTAATTGGCAGAATTTAAACCAAGACTATGATTTTAATCAATAATATACCAAATAAATAGGACCTAGAATCTCCTAGGCAGAGAAAGTAAGCAAATAAGCAACGTATAGTTTTCTAGTCAGGCTATGGAAACCATAGTCACTATTAATTTGTGAAATTTCAACCAGGATTATGTTAATCAATAATATACCAAATAAATAAGACCTAAATCATAATTTTAAACCACCTAGAGAAAGTAAACAAGTAAACAACAACATATAGTTTTTTAGTCGGGGTAGGGAGACTGTAGTCATTAATTCACCATATTTCACCCAGGATTATGATTTTAGCCCAAACCATATCAAGTAAACAAGATCTAGATCACAATTTTAAACAAGCTAGGCAGAAAAGTAAACAAATAAACAACAATGCATGTTTTTCTAGACAGGCCAGAGAAGCCGTATTCATTATTAATTCACAACATTTCGACCAGGATTTATGATTTTAATCAATAAGTATACCAATTATTTAAGAAATCTAAACTAGCCAGGCAGAGAAAGTAAACAAATAAACAACAATACCTGTATGACAAATAAAGTTCACAAATTGCAATACAAGAATAGCCCGAATCAAATCAGGATTTTTTTTTTTTTGGGAAAAGAGTGAATAAAATTAGAACGCAATTGAAAAATCCACACGTAAGAAATTTGAAATTGCAATTATGTAATTGCAAAATCCACAAATAGCCACAGCCACACAAACTTGACGTACTAAGAGCAAAATCCATAATATGCAAATCACTAATCAAGAACAGAAAAACCCCATTTCCCCCACCGGATATTTCAAGAATTGACACAAAGCATGAAGAACCCAGATCACAAATATGCAATACAAGCACAAACCCAGATAAAAAATTGAACAAATTTAAGCCCAAAACACAGACAGACCAAAGATACTCACACGTGTGAAGGCACAAAGATATGGTTGTAGCTTCCTTCAAGAGCTTGTTACAAAGAGGGCACGTCATGCATGCCTCTACGGTCTCCCTCTTCACTTTCACCACCTGACTCGCCATCACACACCCTCTCTTTCTCTCTCTCTGTCTCTCTCTCTTTTTCTCTCTCTATCAAAAAAAGTCTCTCAATTTCTCTCTAGCTAAACAGCATTAAACTAAAACAACAGTAAAGTAAAGGCATGGAATTTAAGAAGAAGAAGAAGAAGAAGTTTTGGTGTCATTGAATAATTGGACGTGTAAGGAGTTTTGTGGATCTGGGTGTGTGTGAACAAAGTGACGGGTTTTTGGGGTTAGATTACGAGATGGGGTTTGGATTTTTTCATAGTTTTGCGGCAAAATTACGTTGGGGGAGGTTTGGTTTGTTGGGATTTTGGAGGCGTTTGTTTAAGGTTTGTTTTCTTTTTTTGTTGGCTTTGAGTTTGGATGAAAGAGCATGTAAGAAAATGTATAAAATATACTATGGTACTATGAAGAAGAAGTGCGTATGTGTGTAATAAAAAGACGACTTTTGAGTGCGTGTATGTTGCGTGAAGTGTGTTGAGAGTCTTTGAGTTGGAGAGTTGGGAGTTTAAACTTGAAATTTACTCCATACTTCAACGTTGTGGATAAACCGCGCCGTTCACACACTGTTCTGTTTTTTTTTTTTTTTTTCTTTTCTTTTGGGATAAAAAAGTAAGAATCTTAAACTGGTCTAAGATACTAAAGGGCTATTTGGTACATGTGTTTAAATATATGTTTTCAGTTATTAAATAATATTTTATGTATTTTTTTATTTACACGTATTTCTAAAAAAATTAAGAACAGTTGTTTAAACACACGTACTAAACGAACTCTAATTAATTGTTTGTCTAAGCAGGTTTGAATCTCAAACTCTTACAAGTGAATTTATTCCGGAGAGCGATTCTTGGATTATCTTTCCGGCTTTAAGTGAATAATCTCCACCTCCTTATTCCGTAGCACCGATTTTCTATAGTGTGTTGTCTTTCATCTATGCTTTTTGTAAAGTTAAGTTTATTTTATTTTAATTTATGTTTTTTTTTTTTGTTTTTAGAAGAGAAAGACATAAAAATGGAACTGAATTACATATTTAACCATATTTTTAACCGAAGTGACTTACAGAAATTTAAGTGAACTAACGGCTAAGTTGTAATTTATCATAATTTTTTGTCCGAAGGGATCTGAATTCCTAATTTCCTTTTTGACTATAAAAAATTTGGAACGCACGTGATCTAATTTAATCTTCAAACCTTACCTTATTCCGCGTTTTTTTACAATTTTCTGTTTCTTCGTTTTTTCTGCCTGTTTGTCTTTTTCTGTTTTTTTACCTTTTCTTTCGTATTGCACACGCTGACGTAGAAATGAGATAATAATGCATTGTATATTCGTATTTCACACGCAGAAATGAAAACAATATTTTTAACTATTAATTGTTAAAGCTTTTATATAAACATGGAAGATTTAAAATCAAAAAAATTTGAAGGCAAATTGTTAATGTAAACTTTTGATAAATAAGATCTTAACCTGAATAGGAGAAATGTTATGTCCACAATATTTTTCAATATTTTTACAATAAATTCTAAGTGATATGTTGTTATTGTTTGTTATAGGTGGAAAAAAAAAATTAAGTTATTGATTCGAATAAGAATTAATAACAACTTACCATCTATGATTTGTTGTGAAAATATTGTGAACGTAGCACTTTTCTTGAATAAATAGTTGGTTTCTATAAGCAATACTTTATAGAATATAATGTGTATTGGACCAAAATTTCTGAACCAAAGTCTTATAGGTCGACAGCATTGAAAATTTGAGAGTACTCTGTCATAGCGGGTCCATAGTTTGACACATTGCCCTTTATGCGCTCTTAGTTTTTATTTTTATTTTTTAAATTCAATACTTACAACAGAAAATAAAAGAATTTAAATTTAGATTTTTACATTAGAAATATTAAAAGGTACTAACTATTTAAATTACAAGACTTTTAGCGGATTTAAGTTTCAATTGTTTTGGAAGCAAGTCTGGTGGCATAGAAATAATTTTGTATAATACAAACAATAATTTGATTTGCATAATGGCAAAAAAGTAACAAACTACAAATCTCTAATGTAAAATTTAAAACGGACAAGTGGCTTAATTAGGCCCCGGTGACAAGGACGGGGAGCATTATTATCTCTATGATAGAAGATTTGTGTTCATACTTCTTTCCTTCCAAAGAAGGCTATCAAAATAATTGTGTAGGAGTAATAATTTTGAATTTTCTATATAAGAGAGATGAATGACAAGCCAAGGTAGCTTGGGTATGTGCTCCTAAGCAATGGGGTTTATATTTAAAAAGAGATTTGTGGGTGGAATAAAGTTGCAACTAAACATATCTACAATTTTTTTACTCTAGCATGCTCCATTTGAGTAGCTTGAGAGCATGAGTACTTGTTAAAAGGAATGAGCTTTCATTAGTAAAATATTTTAAGGAAAATGTTAACAGATGTCTTAAGAACATTGATTTAGAAAATATTTTGAGAAATTTTTTAAAGGAAAAGAAAAAAATAATTGTCTTTTTTTTTTTTTTTTTTTTTTTTACAGTTTTTTATATTTTTCATAAAAGTGGTATTAATTTTTTTTTAATATAGTCTATTAACAATTACCTTAAAGACACTCATTAAGTTAAGTTTACCTAAATTGGATCATGTAGCCGTTAACACGACCCAATTTCTAATAATAGTTCTCGAGGATGGAAGAGGCTGCTAAAGCTGAGTAAAATTAGGCCTCTCACAAAGCATAAGCCTGGGAAATACAACAGTATATTTCAATGGTAAGATAATTGGCATCTAGATGATGCATATACTATGGTTTTGAAGTCATCTATGATGATGCCAGGTCATTGACTGCAAAGTTATCAATTATTTCGTACCAAAAAAAAGAAAGTCTATGGCAATCGGCACTGGCCAAATCAAATGATCTAGTTAGGATCTAAAGCAAATTTATAAGGCGAAGATAGAATCAAAGGATTCAATTCAATGGCTTCAATTAAAGTTAGGAGACTTTTCTTGTGTATCAGCTAAGGATGAGGTCAGAATCCATTTATCCTATTGATTATTGGTGGAGATTAATGTGGTTCTCTTTTGCAATACCCAAAAATTCTTTCCTATGTTGGCTAAATCCTAAATGTGAGAAATACGTTAGCAACTCAAGACAAGTTGATAAAAATGGAGCTAAATCCAGTGTATTTACTACATCAAAAATATAAAGAGCAGAGATTATTTAATATTTTGACTGTTCCTAAGAAGGTGCAGAAGGTGGGCATGAGATGGTACATAATCCTAATTATTGTTACAAAAATGAAATTTAGTGGATTGTTGAGGTTCTCAAAGGAAGGAGCTTTCAAATTATCTACTACAATTTGCTTTTTATGTTTAGGGGTACTGTGTTGGGTTAGAGGTAGAAGTGGCAATTCGTATTTACGTGTTGTGTTGACTCATGAGTATTTAACTATATAGATTGACAAAAACATGACACATTTACTAATCATGTCAAGGTTCGATCTTAACATGACATATTTTTTAAACAAGTTGACATGATACAGTTCACACAACCCATCTAACAATAGGGTAATTTAATCTAACAAAATTTTTGTGTTATGAATTGAAATAACATTTTATACATAATCATTTTTAAATCAACACAATAACATGGATTCAATCCATTCTTAAATTTTACTAAAATAAAGACTGATATTGAAATGTTTCCTTTTATATGTTAATATATAAAATTTTTATTTTTCATACTTTATTCATGCGACTTAAAATAAAAATCGATATTGAAAGGCTTCTTTTTATAATCTAAATAAATAAAAAAGTGGTAGTTATTTTTTAAGAGGAGGAATAATTATTATAATAGTATTTCAACTTATGGCGCCTATTCTATAATGATTGCTCATTATCATCAGATCAAGATACTAATTAGTTTTTGTTATAGAGGGGTTCGAACTCTAGATTTCTTATTTAATGCAAGACCGAAAAAACTTTACTAGAAGAGAGGGAATTATAGATAAAGAAAAGTTGAAATGGGCTATGGGAGTGGTAGTGTAAATAAATAATCATACTAATAAACATTTTTGAGTTAATAAAACAAATTTCATGACATAGCAAATAACCTTGTAGCTTAATAGAAATTTATTAGTATTTTCAATAGAGGTATTCAATTTTCAAATCCCTCCTCTCTCCCATTGTAACTATCGATTTTTTTATTTAAAAAAATTCATGACAGTTTGCTATTTTCAGAATATTTCAACCTTAAAGACTTAAACAACTCTTTAATTGTGAGTTTCGGTTAGTTCAATTAGTAAAATTTATGATGGTTGAATAAGAGATCTAGGGTACAATCTCTGTCTACATAAAAAACCAATTAGTATTTTGGTTTAATGATAAAGAGTAAAAATCACAGATGCGGACATCATAAGTTGAAACTTTACTTAAAAATAAAAAAAAAATAAAAAAAAAAACTACTCTTTAATTAGCTTTATGAGATACAAAATAAAAAATAAATTCAGTATTACACAAAATGTCATCAGGATTTATCTTTAAACATGATAGACCAAAAACATTGGAAACTCTCTCAACGATCTAAAAATGAATGCCAAATTTTGTTACTGCTCAAAAGGGATTGAAATTTTTGGATTTGATGGTCATTTGGAAATGACTTGAAATGAAGCCAAAGGTCATCTTCCTAGACAATTTGGGACTTTAAAACTGTAACAAGTATTTTTCACGTGAAGAAGGATTTGAATTTTTGTCCTTTTTATCGAGCTGTGAAACATGGACAGGGTGAAACGAACAAATCTCTTTTAAATTTTGTTCTCAAATTATTATTATAATTTTTTGTGGTTCCTTTTAAACATATAGGTTGTATGACTAAAAAGCTGTTTGTTATTACTTCTTTGGCTTATTTACAGTACAGTTTTTTAAAAGTTGTATTTTTTTAAATGGGTACAGTTATATATTTTTTTGTGGGTCTCAAAGATAAACACAATTATAACTTATATACCTATATTTTGGTCTACCTCGTTATTTTAAAATTTAACAAAATAATTTAAAATGAAAATATGCTACACCAAGTGCACTCAAGAGCCAATGGGGACTTGGCTGAGTGGATAAGGTTCATTCGCTTCGTGTATCACACCTAAGTTCGATTCTCACTGTCCGCAAAAGTCCGTTGGTGGGCATACTTAGTGAGGGTTGATCCTCTCACACAGTACTGGATTAGACCTCATCAAGTTGATCCTGATACTGACTCCCTATCCGGGATGTAATATAACTATAAATGCCCATTTTAGTTTCTCAAAAAAAAAAAAAAAAATTAGTGCACTCAGAAAGCAGGGTGATTTTGATATCTGTGTGACCGTGTCAATGATATAGACTTTTTTAATCGCATTTATTACATTCAATTCAACATTGGTTTTTAAAAAAATGGACAAGTAGCTATCTGCCGAAGCATGTAGTCATTAATGATTAAACTGGTTTGGTTGGTTATTATGTCAAGGCAGGCCTGTTTTGAAAGAATCTCACCTGAGCAAAAGACCACATAATGCCTGGGCTGCAAAGTCAAGCCGAAGAAGATGTCCTACATTAACCCTTTCGGCTAACTTGGCCCACCACAAGCCTTCAATGTCATGTAATAATAGAACATTTTGATTTTGAAGAACATATGCTTTTAATTATTTTAGAAATAGAGCATAATAAACATCTTATGCATGTGAATTATATTCCTTGATAATTTTTTATTTATTTTATTTTTTCTAAAAAATAATTTAAGTAATTTACAATTTGTTTTAATTAGCTAAACTATATTAGTAATAATATATTATGTGTGCACGCGCACACAGCAATTAGATATTATTTTATACAATATTTTGTTAGGTTTATTCTAAAGGAGGTAAGTTTAATTTTAATCTATCAATTCTAAAAAGAATCTTGTAAGGATTTAGATGCTATAATACCCATGCTAACAGGGGTGGTCCAATAATTTTGGAGGCCTAAGGCGAAATATTTAAATGAGGCCTTTTAGTTATCATTTAAATAATATTTAACTAGTATTTAATATCATAATTTTTTTATAAAAAAATCTATTCCTTTTATTTTGTAATATGCCTTTTTTTTTTTTTTTTGGAAAAATGCTAAAGCTATAACAAATTTTACTAAAAAAAAAAAATCAAATGATGTAGAAATGAATGCGATTAGTAACATTTCAAGAAGATAATAAAAAAGTATTTGAATTAATAATATTAGGGATATTATAAATTTTATAACATGAAGCTTACAAAGATATATCATTAATCACAAAAAATAATTCAAAAATGCATCTAATAGGTTATTGACATCCACATATCATATTAATTCTCACATTAATTTGTAAAGTTTTTAAGTAAAATTAATAATATTTCTAGCATTTTCCTATCTGAATTATTTCTTGCTATTAGTGACACATATATTTGTAATGAAAAATGATAGATATACAAATTCTTTTACAAAAACTTTTACAAATTGATGATATGGTGAATAATTATAGATAAATAAAAAAAAGTAATGTTATCAGTAAGCTCAGATGAGAACTAATAAGAAGTTGGCCACAATAATAATTTGTAAAAATGTTGTAAAATAGTTTGTAAAACTATAGCATTACTCTATTTGTATAACTCATATATTAAAAGTTGTATTATCTCTAACATTACTCAATACATTGGGATTTTTTAAAAGTAGATGAAAATTATAAAACTAATTTTTTTCCTATATCTGAATTTTTATTTTTTTTATTTTTTTTATAAATATATCAATTTTTGCCCCAAAATTTGGGACCTTCCTCTAGTAGGGGCCCTTAGGCAGTGGCCTAAGTGGCCTAGGCCTAGGGCCGGCCCTGCATGCTAATTATATGGAATCATTAAAGTTATTATTAGTCTAAAATTATTCCTTTAGAATCATTAAAAGACATTTTGATATTTTGGGCCTTATAAAACTTGTAAATTTTCTTTAATTCCTTATAGGGAAAAAAGGGAGGGGATTTCTTTAATTCCGTTCAACTTTTTTTGTCCTGTTTGAAAAGTCAAACTTTTTAAGAGAACATCATTTATTATCTTGTCTACCTTTTAAAAATATATAAATTTTCAAAACTACCCTTAAAAAAATTTATCAAAAAATTGAAATAGTAAATTAATAAGGGTATAATAGGAACATTAATAAATTAATGACTTTTATTTTTAAAAACAGGATAATATTTTGGGACATCTCAAAATGGAATAGAGGACAAAAAAAATGGGATGGAGGGAGTAGAAATGTAGGCTGCAGTGTTGACTAGTCTTTTGCATTCTTTAAACCCTGACTCCTGAATCAAGACAACATCTTGAGAACTGTTGTATAAGGTTAGGATACTTTACGACATATAATTTTCTATACTAAATTTGTGTAATAGTTTATAATTCTTAATGAACAAAACACAGCAAGCCTTAAAATATTCAAAATCTGGCCTAGTAATTAGTCCAGCTTTAAGAAAGCCTATTATTATTTGGCCTCTTTGTCTGTTTTGGAGATACTTTATCTACTTAATATAAACTGTTGGATTTACCTACTATTTCACGAAGAATTTGTTCATGAGATATGTACTGAATCAATTCATGGATTATTATTAGAATTAATCCCCTGAAATTGAACATATTGGATTTAAATATATCTTTGTTGTAATCCCCATATTGTGACTGTCCACCAATCTGAAAGTCCACAATTAGATTGGTGTTTGGTTTCTGTTTTCAAATAACAATTTTTAGTTTTTAAACAATATTACACGTATTTTCTCGCATTTTTTCACTCACACGTATTTCCACACATGTTTTTAAACAATTATTTTCGGTTTTTAAACACATGTACCAAATGGGGTTCTTTGGTTTTTATTTATTTATTTATTTATTTTTAAATAGAGTTTCAACCTATAACGTCCACTTTTGATAATTGTATTATTTATCATCATATCAAGACACCAATCGGTTTTAAAGCAGGCAAGAATTAAACCCCAAACTCTTATTCATCCATCAAATACTTTATTAGTTAAGTTAATTGGAACACACTAAATTGTTATTTCTTAATAGGACAAAATTTAAGTACAATACTTTAGGTTCTATTCCTTATGTTCTTCTCTTAAAATTCAACCATGTGTTTACTTAATTAAAACATATACTTCTATTTCAGGAAAAAAAATTTATGTGACAGAATCTTAAAAGTGAATTTAAAGAATAACATCTAAGTACTGTAACTACGTATTGCTATTTTTAATATAAGGCATCCGCCCAACATTTTGATTTGTTATGACCTTTGCCGGTGGTCATCGTATGGATTTTCATATACCTTTTTCAAGAATTTTCACATTAATTCAAATGCATCTCCATGGGAATCTTTCTATTTTGTTAACGGTACAAAAGCCAGCAATCAATTTCCTTCAACGGGTTTGTTACAGCTTCCCTCAGCTAAATTGGCTGATTCTAGCCATATACGGCAATTGGCATGCTTGAAGAAAGCGCCAACAATGTTGACATTATAAGCCCAGATACAGATGAACTGTTATGCCTGAGCCCCACATTTACTTCATGCATTCACTGATTGAAAAAAATAAAAATAAAAAGTTATGTGTAAGTATAAATTAGTTTTGACACTTCTCTTTTCTTAACAATTTCATTCACTGAAAAAAAAAAAAAAAAAAAAAAAAAAAAAAAACTTAGGACAATTCTGAGAAAGTTTTTGAAAAATCCTATAAATTTTTTAGGGATATTATTAATATATAAAAAGAATGAAAATATGCTTCTTCTTCTTCTTCTTCTTCTTCTTCTTCTTCTTGTTTTTTTTTTTTTTTTTCTTGTCTGTTCACTAATAGGTGTGTCTCATCTATCAAACATGGTAAATGTTTAAATTAATCTTTTATTGAAATGTTAGTGGAACACCACCAGCTTCTACCAAGTGAAGGGTTATTACATGAATGAGGGTACATCATATTATGGTGTGATCACTGATCACTGATCACCCATCACTTTTATACTCTAATATGTTGTAACTATTTAATTATTTGAATTGATATTGATTACATTAGGGCGTTTAATATATAGTTTTTGAATAATGAATTTCTTAATTTAATATCATATTGGTTCAACTATTGGTAAGTTTAGTTGAATTCTTTATTAGTTTGTATAAAATTCATGCAAGTTGTTAATTAATAAAAATATGAAATTATGTAATTAAAAGTGTTTAATTGGTTAAAGAAAAAGGATGTTGAAATTGATTAAATTATCATTTTTAAATCAGATATTGATGAATTTCTCAAGAAAAAACTAAGATTGGAGCTACACCCCTTTATCCAACAAACTATTAGTAATAGTACAGCACAAAATTATTTAAATCAAAACCATGTTGAATTAGCTGACTTCGAGAATTTCCCCACTAGTCTTGGACTACAGATCAATTAAGTTACCATCAAAATTTTAAATGATCATAATAATATTAGAAAAGTATCAAATGGTTCTAGTCAATCTTATAATAATCACTATTTTCTACAAAGAAATATTAGATACTTTTCAAGTAAGTTCAATGGTGCTCAGGATAATGAGTAAAATATTAATTGTAATATACTATAACAAATACTTTTTTTTTTTTTTTTTTTCATTTATAAATCAACATCAAGCCCATTTATTTGTTTATTTATTAGTTAAGAGTTCGCACTCATTGGCGAAAAATCATGCTTTGCCACAGGTTATGCCACCGCCGCCCTATATATATGGATTGGGCATTCCTGTCCTAAAGTAGGAATTGACAAACCCATGTCCAAACAGATTCTATAATTTACCTATATATATATTTAGCCTAACAATTCTGACTTAAAATGGAAATTTTCAATTATTAATCGTGGTAAACTATCACTAGGAAAGTGACACATGGAGAGCACTGATTGGTGCCTAAAGATCATGGATATAAAAAGCTAGGCTATCCTTTCATCCATAATGAGTGGTTCATGTGTAACAGACATACACTAGCTATATGCCACTAACAATAATTCCCCAAGCTTTCCCAATTTATGTGACAGAATAATTTTCTTCTCTTGTCTGAACCAGTTTCTTCATTTCTCTTGTTTGTTCTGAAAAAAATGGCTTCAATAACAGCAACTAACTTTGCAAAGTTGTCACCTGGTGCTGGCCTTGTGCTCAAAGGGTCAAGTGGGGTTCAGTCTAGCCCTGTCCTCGGTGAGATTTCTTGGTTCATAGGTCACTATACATTATTGCAGTACCATCTATATATATTTTTTGAATTTTCCCTCATAATTTTACTTACATCAGTAAGTGCAATCACAGTTCAGATAGAGACAAGGTCAAAAATGCTTTAACTATTGTGGAGCATTAAAATGATTTTGGTTACTACTATCTGGAGCATTAACTATAGTACTGGAATTACAAGATAGTTAGAAGTCATTGTAGTATATATTTATTATCATGGTCTGGGTTGCAATGAAATCTTTCATAATTAATTTGATAGTAACTTTAACAATTGATGTTTTAATTGATAAGAAAAACATGTTAGAGTTGCTTGAATAATGGCCAAGGATACAGGATTCATTTACTCTCCCCAAAAAATATTTTGGAGATTTTTTTTTAGGCTGAAAGTATTGGTGAGGTGTTAGCCTCCTCCTATTAGAGTTTTAATACAACGTATAATGAGTTTCATACTTTCATTTAAGCCAAAAACTTAAGTTTATGGGTTTTTTCCAACTATGTTTTTCAAATCTTTAACTTTTTATCCACGTAGAACTTTTACTTGCATGTGTATAACCAAGGCAAAGAAACAGAAGCAAATTGAAGTATATATATTTTAATTTTTTGGATGTTGGTCACAGTGGTTGATTGTTTAACAGGGTTGCCAAGAATGGTTACAAGAGGAGGGGTTAGGTGCAGCATGGTGGAGAAGACATCATCAGCAAGTGGCAAAGGCTCAATCTCAAACACTAGCATGGTTGCATCATTGATGGCTGCAGCATCGGTTGTGACTGCAACCGCAGGCCCAGCCATGGCTTTGGTGGATGAGAGACTGAGCACAGAAGGAACAGGACTTCCCTTTGGATTGAGCAACAACCTTCTAGGGTGGATACTATTTGGTATGTTTGGTTTAACTTGGGCATTCTATTTTATCTACACTTCCACTCTAGAAGAGGACGAGGAGTCCGGGTTGTCCCTCTAAGCGAGATCCAATCTATGTAAATGAAAATTTGAAGTGGGAAAAAGGGCAATTTGGCTGTTGATGTAATTGCTTTTGAACCATTTTGATCCAATTGGTCATGCTAGTATAAACTGCAACTTTTGGTTCTCCCTTCTGTGTTTTCGACTTATTTCTTTGAAAGTATGTGAGAAGCTAGCTTCTTTTTCTTATATTGAGGAAAGCCTTCATGTCTAAAAAAATTGTGGAACGAAAATGCCGACTAATACTTTGACCAAACGGTAAAGTGTCAATCAACACATAGAATCCCCATTTCGGCACTTTGATGCTCAGATACTGAATTTCATTTTTTTGCTCCATATTATGATGATTTCTCTTATTTGAGTTCAGCCCATGAGAAGAGAAGATTAGAGAATTCTTTATTGGTTTTGAAATCCCACACATTGGTCAGAAGAATGATAAGGATGGTCTAATTCTATTATAAGAGTTAGTTTCATATTGAAAAGAAAATAAGTAACTAGGATGTGTGACATCCCTTATTCAAGGTGTAGCTTTGTTGTGTGTGATCAGTTAGGAGCAAAAATTTGTCCTGTGAAAGAGGTAAAGACTAGGGGCGAGCAAATTGCAAAGCTGGTTCGGGTTTGGAGTCACCCGCGACCCGACCTGATAAAACACACACCAGCCTGCATGGTTGATTGATCCACCCAAAAGGTTTCTGAAATTTTGGGTCGGGTTTCTTTGTTTTTTTTTTTTTTTGGGGCCGTTGTGTCTTTTGATATTTTTGGGTCTATTGTTATTTTTGAGTTATTTTCTATAACGTTGGCATTGTCGCATTGATACCAAATCTGTTTCCAATTTGAAAACTTGACCAAATCACTTGTACGATATGTATCGTTTCGTGTAAACGTGTGTAAAAAGTTCCATATCGTATCGGCGTATCATAAGTGCCCATGAATTATACAATACGGTGTGCATATCGTATGAATCGTATCGTATCATAAAATCGTATGCATCGTACGATATATTGACAAATGCTTTAAAATGAAAATTTTTTATTAAAATTTGTACTTTTATTTAAATCTAACAGGTTGTTAAACTTGTTTTTAACATAAAATTATTAAGTTACTTAATTTGGCCTAATAAAATAACATATTCATAAGTTTTTTTCCCCTCTCTTTCTCCTATAAAATTTAGACTACACAATATACAATTACACTTCACTTTAATATTTGCAAATTTATTTTCTATACTATGAATAAGATATTAATTGACAATATAATTATTTTTTATTTTTGACGTTATTGTTATAAGTCCAAGAAACTAGAATGCCAAGAAGAATTTTTTTTTTAATTACTAAAATAAAAAGAGCAAAAAGAGATAGTAAATGTTAATGACGATAAAGAAAATTTTAATGAAGAAATAAGTTTGCAAAATGATAAACATGATGATAGCATTGACTTAGATGGAGTTTATTAGGCAATATGATGGAGTATTATTTTTGGGTCATTTGTAATATATTATTATCAATTTTGAATTTAAGCAATTTGAATGTGTATGTTATAATCATATGCTAGTTTAATATACTTAGTTATAATCATATGCTAGTTTAATATACTTAGTTAGCTTGTTAAATATTACATAAGTGATGAATAAATTAGTCATTAGTTGAATATATTTAAAATTTATAATAAATATACAATTTATATATGTATATCTATAATATTTTATAGATTTTATTAAGTATTTATGTATTTTACAATACACGATACGGAAAAATAAAAAATCGATTAATAATACGATTCATATTTTGACAACTATATTTATGACACTATTATCACTTGCCAAATTTTATTCAATTTCAAATTTAACTTTTAAGAGAAAATCTTTTGGCATAAAATTCATTAATGATAAGGCCCAACTCATTTAGAAAATGTAATTTGAATTTTCCAATTTGAAAACTTGACCAAATCACCAAATCTCTTTCCAATTTGGAAACTTGACCAAATCTCAATATTTATGATACTATTATCACTTGCCAAATTTTATTCAACTTCAAATTTAACTTTTAAGAGGAAATCTTTTGGCATTAAATTCATTAATGATAATGACAAACTCATTTAGGAAATGGAAACTGAAATGATACCATTACACCTTTTAAGAGAAAATACGTTTCAAGCTTATGTAATCTTTTTTGGGTTAACTATGTATTTAGTCCCTATTTTATACACCATATTTTAATTTGGTCACTAAATTTTCAATTTTATCAATTTGGTTCCTAATCTTTCAGTACTTTGTCAATTTAGTCTTAGCCATTATTTTTTGGAAGAAAATCAATGACTCATCTAATGGCCAAAATAAAAAATTAACTTTTGTTAATGTGACAATATACAAAAATTTTATTTTGGCCGTTTGCCATGTCATCAATTTTCACCCAAGATATAACGACATGGACAAATTAACATGACACTGAAAGATTGGGAACCAAATTAACACAATTGAAAGGTTAGAGACTAAAGTGAAATATGATGTAAAAGATAGAGACTAAATATATAGTTTACCTTCTTTTGTTGTTGTTGTTGTTGTTGTTGTTGGTGGTGGTGGTGGAGATAAAAGCTTATCTAAGGAGCACAACTAAGACTAGCATGATGTACTTACCTAAGGCCTGATCTATTCTAATCTACACGACACCACATTCTCTTAGTCAGATCTTCCCAAGCCATGGCCCCAAAGAACTATACTATTTTGCAGAAGCAAGTCTGTTTCACATTCCAGATAAATTGAGATCTCACAGTGCATAGACTATCTCCACACTGCTGTCGGCGCCAAGCTTAGAGTCAGAATCCAAGTCATCCATAAGGTTGTCTATTGAGAACGGGGGAATGCCATGAGCCCGCCAACTGTATGCTGGTATGGTGGCCTCAGCAATTAGCTATTATATGAATGTTTCCTAAGCATCAGCCGCGAGGAATAATCAGTCCAGCAAAAGTGCAAGTTGAATCCTTTATTTGTACTGAAATTATCACTCGAACCAGCAAAATAAATCTACAAAGTAACCAAATTCAGAATACTCGGGACAGTGGCAGATATAAGAGAGTTGGCTTTCTTTTTTTTTTCTTTTGTTTTTTACATGAACTTTACAACTTACAATTCTAGCAATGAGAGGTGGAAGTTAATTTTCTATTAGTAAAATGTACAGGTTGATCAACTTCTTTTGACAATGACTTTCTTATATACTATTAAGCAAAAGTGAATGGTGGAACAGTATACTATTCTATGCATTGTGCGGATTACATGCTATTTTTATTAAAAAATGTAACGTGATGTGCTCCTTAAATATCACATGAGCAAATCTTGTGTACTAGTTTTTTTTTTTTTTTGAGAAACCAATCTTGTGTACTAGTTGATCCAATCAAATCATATCATGTCATTTCAATTATGGTAGACCAATATATTATATAGTTTAAAAAACCCTTTAAAAAGTAAACCAAATCTCCAAAATACATAAATTGTATAAATAAATAAAAAATACACTTCTTTCCAATATTTTCTCATCATCCTAACAAACAGTATGCAAATCCAAATTCCCAAATAGAATAATACAAAACCTCTAGGATCATCAAGCATCCGCAATTCCCAAAAATACCAAATCTATATATATTATAAAACTGAAACTTTTGATTTTTGTTGGCTCTTGTGAGGGCTTGCCACGTAAGCTTTGGAATCATTACAATTTTCCACATCAACATTATTTTTTTTAATTAATTTATTAATTTGAATTTTGTAACCTGATATTACTTTTCTTCTATTTAGTTTATCAAATCCTTCCTCTCTCTACGTGTGGCCCTGCCTCCACCTCTCGCATCTCTTACTTTTGTCTTCATTCACCATGGATAGCTCTAGGAACAGTTCAGGGGGTTCAAATGAACCCCTTGAGCTGGCCAAAAGAAAAAAATAAAATTATATATAATTTTTTAATTTATTTTTTGACCCTCCTAAAATAAAATTTTGAACCCCCTAGGCCTAAATTTTTTTAAAGCCTAGTTGAAATGAAATTGATTATGATTATCTTGACAATATCTTGATCTTTTTTTTTTAAAAAAGGCAATATCATACCAATTTTACCTAAAATATGGGGGAACAGTAAGCCTAACAACAAAAGTATAAATTTATTTTCTTAAATTAAAAAAAAAAAAAAAGATCATTTAGATCTTAAATTTTTTGAAATAAACTAATACAGAAAAGTTTATTGTATTTAGATCTCGCTTGGAGTTTACTTAACAACAATAATTCATATGTTTATTGTTTTTAAAAATAATAGATGATTTCCAAGATTTAATCTTAGCAACAATAATTAGTATCCTCATCATATTAATAAACTATTATATAAAAAAATCGTATTAATAAACAATATGCATTAAGCTTATAGTTTATCTTATATGAGAAACGCTATATTAATAATACTTTCACAACGTGGGTTCCAGTTAGCTCAACTGGTAAAATCTCTGATGGTTGTATTGTTGTGCAGATAGCACCTCAGGACTCAAATCAATAGCAGTAAATAAGCGGAAATTAAATAACAAGCACACACAAAGAACACAAGAATTTATGTGGTTCGGCAAACTGCCTACCTCCATGGAGACGACAGAGAAATTTCACTATAAAAAATAGGAAGATACAATAGTGCACAAGAACACTCTCAAGAAACCCAAATCCCAATACACCCTAACTCTCTCTCACCCACAAGATAAGAAAACTCTATTCTTCTTCTTATGCGGCTACTGCCCACTAGGTTAATTGGAATTACTCTAATTCTCTCTCTTGTGTATTGCCTTCAACACAAACCTAATATATATATATATATATATTATAGGTCGACTATACTAGGAATTATATTCCTAGGTGAATTTGGTTTCCTAATAATACTTGACTTGGGCTTGTGGCAATTCAAGCCACACGCACGGCCCACTTCAACAAATCTCCACCTTGGCTTAAATTGATCAAGCTGCACTAGTAAACTCCTCCATCGCCTCCACCTTAGCCCTTAAGGGCTTATAAACTGTAAACACCAATCAAGTCCAAGCAGTGCTTGAACTTGTCTGTTGGAACTGACTTTGTCAACATACTAGAGGATTCCCAAATCTTCTTCTTCTATAGTGACCCCATCTCTTTTACATCCCTGTAAGGCAATGGATCTCCACTGCTAGTTATGAGAGCAAAGCTAACCATGTCTTCAAAGCCATATCTCTGTGGTGCTTTGTGAAGCCGCTTCTCTCTACCTTTAGCAATTGAATAAGACTCTTCTTGTTGCTGTCATGGATCAATCTCAACATCACCCTTATCACTAGGTGAACTATTCTCGTCAAGCTCCACCTCAACAGTTAATTTCTCCTGTGGACTATCATCACATGTCTCTGCTTCATTCTGTTTTAACATAAAGGCTTTATCAAATATGACATCTTTGCTTGTCATCGTTTTCTTTGAGATTGGATCCCAAAGCCTGTAGCCTTTAACACCTTTTTCAAAACCAAGAAATACACATTTTCTTGACTTCGAATCCAATTTAGAACGCTCTTCACTCAGCACATGCACATATGCTGGACAACCAAAGATTTTTAGACTCGAATAATCAATTGGTCTACCTGACCAAACCTCTTCTGGAATCTTGAAATCTATGGCTAATGATGGAGATCTATTAATAATGAAGCTTGCTGTGTTAACTGTCTCTGCCCAGAACATCTTAGGCAACCCTGCATTCAATCTCATGCATCTGGCTCTTTCTGCTAAGGTTCTGTTCATTCTCTCCGCAACCCCATTTTGCTGTGGAGTTCCTTTAACTGTGAAGTGACGAGTAATGCCTTCTAATTCACAAAATCTTATGAATTCTTTATCTCTATATTCCAGTCCATTATTTGTTCTAAGGTATTTTATTTTCCTGCCAGTTTGATTCTCAACCTGTGTTTTCCACTTTTTAAATATGTCAAACACATCAGACTTATGCTTCATAAAATAAATCCATACCTTTCTAGAGTAGTCATCAATGAAACTGATGAAGTATTGAGCACCGCTATGAGAAGAAACTGATACAGGACCCCAAACATCTGAATGAATGTAGTCAAGAACACCGTTACTTGTGTGAGAGCCTGTCTTAAAACTGACTCTATGCTGCTTTCCATACACATAATACTTGCAGAAGTTTAGCTTGCATGTCTTCACCCCTTTCAATAAATTTCTCTTGTGCAGCTCTAACATACCACGTTCACCAATATGGCCAAGTCGCATATACCATAATTTTGTTTCGTCAGTGCTGGACTCCATCGGAGTGGCGACTGCAACTCTTCCTGCAATTGTGTTCCCAATCAATCTGTAAAGTGTGTTTATTTTCTGTCCCTTCATCACCATCAAAGCACCTTTGGTAATCTTCATGATTCCACCCTTTGATGAGTATGAATAGCCCAAATCATCCAATACTCCTAAAGAAATTAAATTCTTTCTAAGATCTGGAACATGTCTGACATTACTAAGAACTCTCACAACTCCATCAAACATCTTGATCTTCACGGTACCAATCCCAATAACCGGGCATGTAGCATCATTACCCATTTGGACCATACCATCGTTGTAAGGCTTATATGTGTTAAACCAATCTTTCTTTAGAGTCATATGATATGAGCATGCTGAATCTAAAACCCAAGATTCCAATAGAACATTGTTACCTGAAGAGACTGAAAGTAAATCTGCACCAACTTCACTGTCATCTGATATTTCTTCAGCAACACTAGCTGATTCTAGGGGCTTCTTTCCATTCTTCTTCTCCTCTAAATGCTCTTTCAATTCTTTACACTGATTCTTGTAGTGCCCTTTCTTGTGACAATAAAAGCATTCTACGTCTTTCTTTGTACGTGATTTGGATTATGATCTATTCCTATTGGAGTTTCATCCTCTTGACTTACTTCTACCCCTATTGCTTGACTCAGACTTTACAATAAGTTCATCAGCTTGAGAACCATCGCAATCTTGCTTCATCTTTATATGTGACAAGAGAGCACTAGTCACCTCCTCGAGTACTATAGTCTCTTTCCCGTACATCAACGTAGTCACTAGATGATCAAAAGAAGTAGGAGGCGACGCTAATAAGAGTAATGCTTTATCTTCATCCTCATAATTCACCCCAAAACTTGACAGTTGGGTGTTCAACATGTTAAACGTGTTGAGATGCTCCAACAGATCAGAACCCTCCTTCATATGCAAACTATATAGTTGCTTCTTCACGTACAACTTGTTCGTCAGATTCTTTCTCATATAAAGACCTTCTAGTTTTTCCCAAACCTCCTTTGTGGTCTTTGCTTCTAGGATGTTGTGAATGACCTCATCATCTAGGTTGAGACGAATAGCGCTAGCTGCTTTCTCATCCATCTCTACCCATTCTACATCCTTCATCATTTCCGGTTTCTTCTCCTTTCCAAGTAAGGCCTTGTGAACTCCTTGTTGAATTAGGAGATCCTTCATCCGCCTTTGCCAAAGAGAAAAATTTCCCTTACCACAGAATTTCTCTACATCGTACTTTGCACTTGACATCTTTACTGTATTCAAAGGATTGAATCCTAACCTTGCTCTAATACCACTTGTTGTGTAGATAGCACCCCAGGACTTAAATCAATAACAGTAAATAAGCGGAAATTAAATAACAAGCATACACAAAGAACACAAGAATTTACGTGGTTCGGCAAACTGCCTACCTCCACGGAGACGACAGAGAAATTTCACTATAAAAAATAGGGAGATACAATAGTGTACAAGAACACTCTCAAGAAACCCAAATCCTAATACACCCTAACTCCCTTTCACCCACAAGACAAGAAAACTCTATTCTTCTTCTTATGTGGCTGCTGCTCACTAGGTTAATTGGAATTACTCTAATTCTCTCTCTTGTGTATTGCCTTCAACACAAACCTAATATATATATATATATATATATATATATTATAGGTCGGCTATACTAGGAATTATATTCCTAGGTGAATTTGGTTTCCTAATACTACTTGACTTGGGCTTGTGGCAATTCAAGCCACACACACGGCCCACTTCAACATGTATAAAAGATCTGAGATTCAATTTTCGCCTACACCAAAAACTGATTGGTGTCTTGGTCTGATGATAAAGAGCTATCATCAGGAGTGGACGTCATAGGTTGAAACTCTCTCTCTAAAAAAAAAAAAAACACTTTCACAACAAATTTTAAGTAACAAATTGTTATTGGTTGTTACTGATGGAAAAAAAAGTAGTTTCAGTAGTGAGTTTAAATTAGAACTAATAACAACTTATCAACTAAAATTGTTAGAAAAGTGTTATGAAAATTTTGTAAATATAGCACTTTGTAATAAAGAAATCACGTAGATTGCAAGATTAATTTTTTTTACCCAAAATGCATCTTCTTATTGACCCCCCTAAAAATATATCCTAGAGCCGCCACTGCATTCACACCAGTATCATTTGTGAAGAAAAGCCAAACCCTTCACTGTGAATTAGAGTCCCAAGTGAATTAAGAGACATAAGTCTCTAAGAATAAAGGCAGAATCTTTTGTTATATAAATAGAGACATGTGTGTGAGGCAATTAGAAGGAGAAAGTGCTGCTGGAATAAGGGAAAAGATAAGAAAGAGAAACACAGTGAGAAGGAAAAGTTCCCTATGTGAGAGCAAAGATCTATTATACATGTTGATTGTTTATATATATATATATATATAAAGAGAGAGAGAGAGAGAGAGAGAGAGAGAGAGAGAGAGAGAGAGAGAGAGAGAGAGAGAGAGTTGGGTTCAAGTTACACCTGGTGTAACTCTATATTTTTTAATTGGATGCAAATATTGACAAATCTACAATCAGATTACATTATCTTCATATATTTTCCATACTTGCAAAATTTCAAGGTAATCAAAGATTAATAGTCATGTCATTAATCAATTGTTAAAATTCAAGTTTTTGTAGTTTAAAATAATGCATAAAAAATGAGTTTATGGATTAAATGGTAAATAATATCCGATTGATATGAAAATTGGCATACATATTAAGAACATATAGAATATGTAATTTAACGGTTGTATTTTCAAAAGATTAATTTAATAACAAGTTATTGGGTGGTGTAACATTACTTAGAGTTACACCATGTATAACTTGAACCCAATTCATATATGTGTGTGTGTGTGTGTGTATATATATTAGGATTTGAAGTTGTTGATGCTCATTTTGAGGCCCAATAGTAGGAAGAAGAGTTAATGAATGGTTAGAAGAACCATTAAGCTTGGATGACAGGCGCAGTGGTTCATAGGCCTATAAAGTACATAAATGGGCCTTGAGGAAAGCAAATGGGCCTAAAGGAGCCCAAAAAGAGAAGTAGAAAAACCCATGGGCACTATGTGATGTAGCAAAGTAAGAATGAGCCACAGCAGGCCCGAAGTAATGAAGTAAGAAAGTAAGGGATTGATGGGAAACCCATGAGCCCAAGGATGAGGAATAAGAAAATTGGGCTAGGGAAGCCCAAGGGAGTTAGTAAAAGCCCATAGGTATGCATAACTAAAAAATGAGCCAAGGATGCCCAAGGAAAGCAAATGGCCCAAGGATGCTCAAGAGGAAAGAAATGGGACAAAAGAGCCCACGAGCAATGAAATGGGCCAAGAAAAGCCCAAAATAGCATGAGTATAAAACCAATGACCATATTGAGTCATTGGGAGAAGAATAAGCAGTAGAACCAAAGGTGCCTAACAGGCACGGGTCAAATAATACCATGGCAAGAACAACAAAATGGTATGGCAGAAAATGGTAGTAGGATTATGGAAAGAACAAAGAATGGGCTCAAGAAGGGAAAGCCCACAACCAGGCAAGGCCTAGCCCTTGAAAGAAGCAAGTTGTAAGGAATGAGAAATTAAAAAGCAGTTCACGCCATAAGGGGTTAAGGATGAGAGGCAAAATACATAGATGAGCCTCTAGATCACAGCAAACACATGAGCAGCAGACAAGTTTTGGATGTATATAGGAGTGGAGCACGCGTAAGGCCCAAACATCACTAGCCTGTACCCAGCCAATACAAGTAGTGGTGGGTTATGGGTCAGAGGTAAGAGAGAGTATGGTCTAGTGGTGGGGAGAGATGAAAGCCTATTTTGAGGTTCCCACTCAGGTTCTTTTGGGGGAAATGTCCTACTGGGATGACATACTACCCAAAGAAGCAAAGATGAGCTGGAACCACTAGGTGCATGCCATGAGGGATAGGAAGAGAGAACACCTACACCATGGTGGATAAGGATGCCACGGTGAGCAAGCAAACAAAATAATCTTCTTTGTCTGGTAATGGGGAGTGGCGTAGCCAGCACAAGTAAGTGGTGGTAGCTGGACAGCTGACAAACCAGTGGTGGTCAGCAAGGACACCCAAACCAGAAAAAGGTAGTTAAATGCTAAAATGGTAAAAGCTAGTCATGGCAGGCAGTATATAAAGGACCCTCTCCGTGCATAGTAGAGGGGATGGCAACAGTAACAATTACTAAGAGAGAATCACAGTATCATCTTCATTGTATAACTACAAGTGCTAAGAAAGAAATAGTAAGAGTAGGGGGGAAAGAACAAAATTAACAAAAACAGAGAGAAAGAAAAGGAATAGATAGCGTAGAATGACAGACATGCAACAATAGGCTAATTCCTTCTTTCTCTCTAAAAGCCTACCCTCTGTTAAGGAAAAAGGACTCGTTCTAGCATAAGCCATTCAGGCCCATTCCCTCAAAGTAGATAATCTCCATGGCAGGATCATCTTGTGAGGTTACCCACGTTGAGGGAGTGGCTCCCTCCATGGCCTTAGCCCTGTAGCATGATCAAATGTGGCAAACTGATCTTTTACTCTTTGATTTTATCACTAATCATTATTGTTTCTCATCTAATCTTTGCAACTTCATTCAGAATGTGTTTTCTCTCTCTATTTTGACTAAGGATTTCTTACTTGCCTTGCCTATTTCTTCTATCATTGTTTTATCATATTTGTCTGCCATAACTCTTTTATAGCAACTGTGCCTACCATGGGCACGTGACTGAAGTTTCGGCAAACGGGGCATAGTTTGTGCACAAGCCGAATCAATATGAGTTGCAATTGGTTCGGTCCCAACCCTCCTATCCAGAATATTTAGGTCTCAACACAGCAGGAGGAAGTCCAGCCTAAAATCACAAAAGGCCCACCAAAGAAGTATCATCTCTAACTGGTCAACTTTGTCTTGAACCTCCAAACTATGTAGAATTTTAAGTATGTGATTTTCTATGTCTTTTTCTTTTTGGTTTGGTCTTTGTTAATAATATATATATATATATATATATGATCATCACCCAATTTTTGGCTTCAGGATTTTTAGCACACCACACACACACATGGTAGGTACTCCACAATTTTTTTTTTAAATTTTAATTTATTTTTTTATTTTATGTAAGTTACTCCACAAATTCATCCTTTGTTTACAGAAAAAAGTAGAGAATGTTTAACAAAATATCTGCTTTGGCTACTTCTTGCTTGAGCTTTCTTGGTTGTTATTTTGATAATCATTTTTCTATGATACATAAAATTAGAGAATGTTTAACAATTTTCCTAGAGTAAAATTCATTGATGATTTAGGTAAGTTATTGGTTTATGGTGAAAAAAGAGTGTTTAAAAACTTGATGTTGGAGACATGATAGACAAGAGAGCTTGATTTACGTAATTATTTATTTATTTTGTACACCCTTTCTCTTCTTGGAGAAATTTTTTTATTGATCCAACCATTTAGTTTTGTTTAAACAATAAAATTGTTCTCTATATACAAAAATCTACCATAGCCATTTAGCCTGCTATTGTAGGCAATCAGAAGAAATAATATTTGCTATCTACTAATAGTATTCACCATTCCAAATTTTAAGTTGGGTTATTTTAAGGTTTTGTTGTTGGATATTATAGAAGAGGATTGTCTATTTGTTAAATAATTAGCAGATTTTGGTAAATGGGTATAGAATTTGATATGTTTGATGCTTTGTTTTGTTTTGTTTTGTTTTTTGTTTTTTGTTTTTTGTTTTTTGTTTTTTGTTTATTGTTATTTATTTATTTATTTATTTTGGTTTTATTTAAATGGGAATCTATGGTTTACAGGATATAAATTATAGATTTTAACCAAATCTCTTGGATCAAATGATAGTGTGGGATTAAGGAGTTTGTGGTTTTATTGACAAGTAGGTTGCTACAATAGACACTCATTAATCAATATGTTTAGGGATATAAAACTTTTTTAATGTATTAAATTCCTATTTTGTAGTTCAAGAGTAGCGTATATTGGGGAATAACTTCAATTCCAGGTGCATTAACAAATTTTGTTAATTTATAATAGCATTTTTTATTTACAAATTCAATTGAAGTGATTTAAGTAAAATAAGATAAGATTAAATCATATATATTATACTCAATTTCTTTCTTGTGCATCACACAGTTTAGCGACTAGTTACTTATAATTCACTACCGTCACCTTTAGCTAATTGCCAAACTAGGCCAATCCTCACATTTTTGCTATTGGCAGTACACATACATTGCAATCTCGAGAATCTAGGATCACAATTTATTATTATTTTTTCCACAAATCTGATGTAGTGTGAATAGTAGAGAAAAAATTATTGGTTCATGTAAAAATAATAGACAAGTATTTACATTTTACCATATCAAAATTGTGGCAAAATTACAACAAAAAATTTGTGGTTCTAGAACAACTCTTGCAACCACACTAAACTCAAATCACCATCCTTAGTGACAAACACAATCTTTAGTCCCCCCCCCCCCCCCCAAACACAACAACAACAAAAGATAAGATAGAGAAATGCAAACTGAGAAAAAGAAATTTAAAATTATCTAGCAAGCCTTTCAATGTAAAACAAAAAGTAGTCGAAACTTGAAAATTCTAGGACTTGATCGACGAGATAAAGCAAGAAGTTGAAAGGAAAACAAATAAAAAATGGACAACTTGTGAATCAACTTAAGCAATCTTTTTTCGATCGGCCAAAGCAACATGTGGAGTAGAATTAGTCCATAGATGAAAGGCACGCTTGCATTGTTCGTAGGCTCTGAGAGAGAGAGAGAGAGAGAAGAAAACAGGGATTATAAAATAAAATAGGAAAAAGGAGAAATTGATTTCAAAAATGAATTATATGGATTAACAAAAGAGTGTTGATGTGATTACCGTTCAGAACAATATGGTTTGTAGTTTGAAATAGAAAAGTTACATCCTTTTAAGTTTAAATGGTATTGATGTTTAATTTATTTTGATTTACAAGTTTCTCTCGCTGGCGAGGGTTAGGGTTTTTTCCTCCTAGCCGTGTGTAGAATATTGTCCCTAAACTTTCCTATACTGGTAGTCCCTTCCTGAATAGACTGAAAAATCTTTTGCACTCCTGAATCATCTGCATAACTGGTTTTAAGCTCCTCAATCCAAGTGGGGCTAAGGGCTGGGAAAAGATATTATAAACATCTTTTGCACTCCTGGATCATTTGCATAACTAGTTTTAAGCTCCTCAATCCAAGTGGGGCTAGGGGCTAGGAAAAGATATTATAAACATGCTTCCAACATCTTGATCAAGTGCTAAGTTGAGCCATGGTATAGGAGACAATGGGTAGAACCCACATTTGAAAACCGGCTTGCAAGGGGAGGGTGCTCAGGAGCTTATAAACATATAGTTAAGCTTATATTTAATCTATGTGGGACACTAGGATCATAATATACCACCACACTCTACAGCTAACATCCATGACAGCTCACTCTAGTGACATTGACCCGATGGTAGCCCATTCTCTTTTGGTGGCTCCACTCACCTATCAGTTATTTTAATCTACCCTCTAGGTTGCCCCCTTCAGGATCTGACTACAAAGCCGCAACTCATTTGATCCCATACTCAATGAGTTACGTCTAATTACTCAATGTAGTGGTGGCTCTAATACCAAAAAATAATAAGACCTTCTTGTTCTTCAACGTACTCACAATCTCACAGTTATGGTAGTTCTTAGAGGGAACTAGGCCTCCAATGATTCTTTCAAGGGAATCGACCTCCTAATCAGAATCTCAATGAGAAACTAATCAATTGCATTATTATTTAGATACCATCAGGAGATCAACCTTTATACTTGGCTATAATAGTCTAATAGCCTTGCCTAATTAACAATCTTTAGTATTAACAGAATTATAGTTGGACTTGACAGTTGAGATAACAAAACTACCCAATTAAGCCAAGCCTAACTAACTAACAATGTACAGGTAAACTAATGCACCTAGTTATACAACTTGCATATATCAGTAGTCCAGCAAGTTCTCATTCGCAAATTTTGGTGGGGGTATAGTGGTGATTCGAGGAAGGTACATTGGGTTAGTTAGGAGAGGTTATGCAAGGCTAAAGAATTGGGAGGTTTGGGTTTCAAAGAAATTGAGAAATTTAATGATGCTCTCTTAGCTAAACAAGTTTGGCGGATAATGAACAATTGATGCGGGAATGTGGAAACGTCTAGAATCCACGAAGGTCCTTGAATTCATAAGGAGAAAGAGTCTAGAATCCACCAGAAAATAGAAAGACAAAAGTCTAAATTTTATTGATTGAATAATTATTTTAAAAACGTGTACAGACTTAGGGGCCTATTTAAGGGATTTGTAAAACTTGACAGACAAGAAAATATATTATAAAATAGCTCCTAATTGATACCTAACCATAACAGGAACCATATTTGGCCTAAAAAGCATTTAAAATACCTAAATCTAACCCTAAATCTAAAATAACGAAAATTAAAAATTAAATACTAAAAGTAATAAATTACAATAATTAAATAGTAGATTCTGTCCTAGATCAGATCCCTCCACTTGAAACAAACTCGTCCTTGAGTTTATCGTTGAAATCTGAAATCTTTCACGCCAAGAGAATAAATACTTTGAATACTTCATCTTCCTTGTTTTCTTGCCAAACTTGAAAGTCATCAATTGCGCAACTTGAACTTCTTGTCCCTTGATCTTCATGCAATTGACAATATTCACCAAATAAGAGTCAATAATCAAATCAAATCTTTCCACCCCAATAAAATCAATAAACTTTGTTTCGGTGGCTCCCACCAAAATAATAGGAGTTTGAACGTTTCAATCATCTAACTTGACTTCATCGAGATCGTTGACAACTTCCTCTATAATTTCTTCTTTAATAGTTTCTACTATCTCGACCTCAAGATCTTTCTCTATAATATGATCTTCATTAATCTCCTCCACAATCTTGATTTCAAGTTCTTCTTCTATAACAAGGCCTTCATTGATTTCCTCAAAAATCACTATATTTTTTTCTTTGACTTCTACATATTCTTCAAGAACAATATTTTCTTCAACATGCAATTCTTCCTTTAATGGTGGAATATTTGGCTCTTCAAAATAATTTAAGTATGAACTTCTTGGCCAATAATAATCTTGTATTGTATGCGACAAGATTTCTTCACAATCTAAAGGATAAAATTTGATAGCAAGCATCTTTTTCATCCTTGGCCATGAATGAATTTTGTCTTTACCTTGTCGGATTCTATTAGATTGTACTTGTTCCCACCAACGTAAGGCATATTCACTAAGTTTATATAAAGCAAGTCAACTTTTCTCTCATAATAAATATTCTCAAAGTCAAATCAGTCCTCTAGATCAAGTAACCAATCAAAAAAAATTTCTTTATAAAAATTACCATTATAACTTGCAATTCTTCTATAAGGCGTATATGAAATTTGCTTACCAATAGGTTGTTTGTGAGTTATGTCTCTGTGATAGTTATCCCTATTGTCTCCATGCTCCAATGATGGCATCCTAGCAAAGATATTTGTGAATGCTAGCTATACATCACGTAATACTTGCTAAGTTTTCTGTCACTAGAGTTACTACTGTCCCATACATTAGCCACCAAATTAGGATAACTCAAGGCTCTGATACTAATTGATGTGGGAATGCGAAAGCATAGAGAAGCAGAACACGCCTAATTTTGGAAAACAAGAAACAAAACACGTTTACTTCTGAAAATAACCTCGAATCCACGAGGATTCCTTGAATCCACAGGGAGAAAGGGTCTGGAATCTACTAGAAAATAAAAAGACAATAGTTTGAATTTTATTGATTGAATAATTGTTTTAAAAACGTATACAGATTTAGGGGTCTATTTAAGGGCTCCATAAAGCTTAACTGACAAGAAAAAATATTCTAAAATAACTCTTAATTGATACATAACCATAACTGGAACAAAATTTGATCTAAAAAGCATTAAAAACACCTAAAAATAAGGAAATAATAACCTTAAACCTAAAATAACGAAAATTACAAATTAAATACCAAAATTAATAAATTACAATAATTAAATTGTAAATTTTGTCCTACATCAACAACCTGGATTCTCTTTGTTATAGGGTGTTCAAAGCTTGTTTCTTCCCAAATTGTTCTATTCTTGAGGCTAAGGATTCTATTACCGTATCCTATGCTTGGAAAAGTATTCTCAGTGATAGAGAATTCATTCTTAAGGGAATGGTCTAGTGAATTGGTAATGGGCAATTAGTCAGGACTAAGGAAGACAAATGGTTACCTAAGTAACCCAGTTGTTTGATTATCTCACCTCTCCCCTCTTTGCTGCCCGAAACAAAAGTGAATTATTTTATTAATTCGGACCTAGGTGTGTGGAAATCTGGTGAAGTGCCGTAGGTATTTCTTCCCCATGAAGTGTCGCTGATTTTGGGAATTCCTCTTAGTCCTAGAAGTCCTCCTGATCGAGTGGTATGGGCACATTCTCAGTCTGGGTTGTTTACAACAAGCAGTGCATATAAGTTACTGGTTGCCTCGGCCTCAGCTAGTCATGCAGGGAGCTCTGTTTTGGAACCTCAAAAAAAAAAAAAATTTGGAGAGGAATTTGACGGCTGCGTGTACCCAATAAATTAAGCATTGAGATGGAGAGCATGCAATAACGCTCTGCCAACTAAATGCAATCTGGTTTTGGAGTCAAATTACAGCGATAGATACTTGTGAGTTGTGCAATGATGGTCGAGAAGATGTTTGGCACTACAAAGAAGTGGAATTTGTGTGGAATTCCTTCCACTGGTTCTAGACCTCAGTATCACCCCTCCCCTTAACTTTTGTGATTTAATTGACAAGTTTCTGTACGTACACGAGGATTTTAGAAATGAGATCTTTGCTGTTACAACTTAGTGTTTATGGTATAGACAGAGTGCAAACCACTTTGGACGGCCTTCTCATCGTTTGTCACATATTTGCTCCTTGGTGGGTTCCTTGCTTTAGGAATTTCTGGCGGTGCAGGAGGTAGAGCTTGACAAACCTCGGTTGTGATGCTAAACCAATGGCGTTCCCCTGAAAAAGATATACACAAAGCGAACTTTGAAGCGGCTGTCTTCAAAGCCTCCAACTCAGCTGGAATAGGTGTCATTGTCCGTGATTGGCATGGCAAGGCAGTCAGAGGTCTTTCACTGCCAATTTTGTTCTCTAACTTGGTTGCTGATATGGAAGCTATTGACGACTAAATTTTGGGTTTGAAATAAAGTCAAACAAGTAAAATAGTTTCACAAATGTGAATTTGTATTGATGAATGTGTGGTACAATTCTCTGTAATTACAAAAAAGTGATTATCTGATTCAATCTCTTTGAAAGACCCGTTGATTGGAATTGTAATAATGTGATTTTAACTCGAACACCAAATATCCTTCAATTTGGCTAAAGTATGGATCGAAGACCCTTGAAACAAAATTATAATAAATCTTTGGCTATGAGCTTGTTAGAAATTCTTTGTTTTTCGTGTTCTTCATATGTTCTTCGTGTTCTTCACTTGTTCTTCGTCTTTGAAGGTTTGTGGAATCCGTAGAACTTCACTAATTTATGGTTTGTTGAGGTTTTTAGAGGCTTTTGAGCTTGATTCCAATAAACTTTGAGATTTAGGAAGATGATTTGGATGATTTCTCTTCGACTATTCTTCGTATTCGAAGTTGAAGTTCTTGAAGTTCTTGGAGGCTTCAGGGCTTGATTCCAGTAGAGTTTTTGTACTTCTGAATCTTCTTTGATGTTGCTTATGGCATGGATGCCTTGGTGCGTCCCAAGATATCTTGATCTCTTGGTGTGTGGAAATGCCTTAGGAAGGCTTCCATTTATAGGAGTTTAAGGGTGGGTGAGTGACACGTGGCAAAATTTAATTGGTGACATGTGTCACAGTCTGATTGGAGGAGATTTAAGACTTTTTTCTCCAAGACATGCGGCATCTTTTGATTGGCCGAAATGTTTTGATTTTCAAGGTGACACATGTCAGCACCTGATTGGATTGCCTGTAACATTGCTTACACACATCGATGTGTGATTGGTTTTTGCATGCTTTTTGTGTCTCTATTTCAATGACACTTGGCAAATTTCTGTTGGTTTTTGAATAGTGATAACAAAACCTAGTAGTAGTACATGACGCTTTATAATTGGCCGTACTTTTTGGACTTGGTAGATGATGTGTCAGCAATAAGTTGAGAATTTTCCCTCTCTACAAAAGCTCTTGCTTGTCGTCGAGCGGTTCAATTTGTTGCTGAACTTGGTCTTCGTAGAGTCATTGTAGGAGGTAAAAATTTGTCAAGCCAATTACAAAATGCCACGTCAAAATTTAGTGGCAAATTCCAAATTAATGTCATTAAATTAATTAAATTAGATGACGATATGTGTCATCCAAACCGGCATCACATTGGCATATCAAAATTTGCCACGTGTCATTTGGCCCACAGGATAAAGATAAATTCCTTATTCAAAATTTATGGATAATTATCTTTATAAATAAATAAAATAAAGATAAATTTTCTATTCAAAATTGATAGATAATTATCTTTTTTAAAATAAATTAAGTAGAGATAATTATTTATCTTTATTGATTATTATCTTTATCAAAATATGATATTTATCAAAATAGATAAATAGAGATAATTATCTCTAAAAAGAATTTGGGTCAATCAAAAGTCTACTAAATACTTTCAAATATATCAATTCAAAGTGGAGCTTATCCTCTAAAATCACTATAAATAGAGGACATCCCCTCTCATTTTTGACAACAAGTTTTTAAGAGGCCCAAGTTCTGGAGAAATTTTGTCTCAAGAATCTTTGAAGAACTTAAAGCATCTTTGAAGAACTTGGAGAACATTCAAATGACTTGAAGAACAACAAATCTTTAACAAGCTCAAGGCTAGAGATTCGTTGTGAAGACCGTTCAATCCATCTTCCAACCAAAGTCAAGAAGATCTCTTGTTTGAGTTCATTGAAGTTCTATTGGAATTAAGCTAAAAAGCCTCCATAAACTTCAACAAACCCAAATCTTTGAAGCTCAACGGATCAAGCCTCTAAAGCCCTGAAGAACTTCAACCTACGAGCTTTCGCATTTGAAGACTTGAAGAACAATAAATCTCTAATAAGCTCAAAGCTAGAGATTTGTTGCGAAGACCATTCAATCCATCTTTCAACCAAAGTCAAGATCTCTTGTTTGAGTCAAGTTCAAAGAAGATAGAATCAGAGGATATTCTTTTGTAAAAGAATCGAAATAGAGATTGTACTCATTATACATCAATATAAATTATTATTTGCAAACCATATTTCTTTTCAATTGTTTGATTTTCTACAATTGAGAAATTTTGTGTTTACAGTCATCTTTGAAGGGGGTTCGACAATTGTTATTAATGCGGTTTCTCAGAGGAATGCAGCGTTATCTTCATATGGAAACATTGTGGATGATTTTCGATGTTTAGTTTCTTCTTTTCTGTTTTTTGATTTCATTCATGTGCACCGTACTGGTAACTTTGTGGCTGATGCTTTAGCTAAAAAAGCTAAGAACATTGTAGGATGTCAGGTCTGGTTGGAGGAGCTGCTGAAGACATTGCTCCTCTGGCCGAATTTGATATTCACTAGTTTCTGTTTTTTAATATATTCCCGGACTCTCGGTCTTCTTTCTCAAAAAAGAAAAAAAAAAAATGGTATTTACTATTTATACATCACCTTGTTTACAGGCATGGATGAAAAGATGAAACCTATAACGCTTTATGTTTTAGGGAAGACAAAAATTCAAATTATTAAATTTAAGTGAAAAAATTTAGAATGGCCAAATAATTAGCGCAATTTACAAGACAGTTTTGCAAGAATAGCAACTTTATGCTACTTCAAAAGGCTTTAAACCTAGACTAATTGACAAAAGGATGTGCTTTCAGCTATGTCAATGTAGAGAGCACTAGTTTACCATGGGCATGTTATAAAAAAAATGGGTGTAATATATATAGATTTTACATATAAAATGCTGAGGAATTATGAGCTGAAATTGGTGGTTAAAGTGTTGTGAAAATATTCTCAATGTGACATTTCTCAATTAATTTATGTTTTTGACCGAACTGTGAAAACAATGGTTGTGTCTGAATGTGCTTAATTTTTAATTTGTTGTTTCTTGAGTGGGGACTGGGGCCATATGCTAGACTGCCAATCAATTAGTGGGTAGCAAATGTAACACTAAAACTCTAAAAGACAATTAAACAATTAGATAATAGGAGATTTTAAATATAAAAATTAGACAAGAGGCCTGGGACAAATGAGTGATTGAGTGAAGAAAAAAGTAAGGCAAAAATCACATTTTCGTCCCTACATTTTCAGGCGATTCTCACTTTGGTTCATAAATTTTATTTTTACTGCTTTTAGTCTCTATTTAGAAAAACGTCATCCATTTTAGTCCTTTCCGTTAGTGCTTTAACGGCAAAATCCTAGGTGGTAGACAGAACTATTAAGATAATAATAAAAAATTTTATTTTGGCATTAAAAAATGCCACGTTAGCATCTAAATTAAAAATTAAAAACATAATTAAAAACCAAAAATCATATGAATTAAGATCTAAGTGTGTCTTGAACAAGAACAACAAGAACACAAACCCATAAAAAAAAAAAAAAAACCAAATTCTCCAAAAAATCACTAATCCACATGATTTTCACAAAGTCCATAATTGAATAACTAATTAGCCATACAACACCGAATTCTCCAGCAAATCAAATCCATAAACCCAGTAAACAAACCAATCTCCAACAAACCCATAAACCTATATTTTCTTAGGAATATAGTTTTTTAGAGAGAGAAAGTAAAGCTCCGATTCAAACTACGATTGGAGGTCTATTATAGTCAAAAGGGTCAGCCTAGAAGTTCAAATTAGAGTTGGGATCGGAGAGATGAACGGAGTTGGGAGACAAGGGCAGAGATCTGGTGCGGCAGGGGTAGGATTGTCCATCAGACCCGAAGACCCGCTTAACCTCGCCAACCTGCTCGCGTCCGACCCACTTCCACCCAATCCGACGACTCCGGCGGTCGGATGCGGGTTTTGACGAAGCTAACCCGACCCCACTTAGGTCGGTTGTCGATTTTTGGTTTCCAAACTCGTGACACCCGACCCAAACCGAATCCTTTATCTTTCCAGTGAAGTATTACGATTTTCTAACCAGATCTGGTGAGATCTCGCCGTTATTCGATGAAATCTAGGCCAGATCTCAATGGATCCAGCCAGATTTCGGCCAGATCTCACTGGATCTGGCCAAATTTCTTCCCCGGTGATAAACCCGAAACCAACCCGACGAGACCAGAAATCGATGAGACCCGAACCAAAAAATCCAAACACCTCTTTGGGTCAGTTTCGGGCCACATTTTCCTCCACCCGAATAATTCGGGTCGGGTCCGGGTGGGCACAAACCCGACCCGGCCCGACCCGTGGACACCCCTAGGTAGGGGTACACCATCAACGTCAGTACTCAGATAACTTTCTTGAAAGCTCCTCCAATGGCTGTTGGCTCCAATCCACTGGTCTTCAACACCTGTACTCTTGTTCTTCTTCCTCCACCAACCTTTCTCTCTCTCCTCTTTAGGTACTTTAACTGTTTTGCTTTTTTATTTTTTATTTTTATTTTTATTTTTTATACTTTAAAGTTTTGTGCTTTGTGTCTTGGATTTGATGCCTGTAACTTTAGATCTCAACCCTTTGATTGTTTGTGATGAAAAGTAGGACTATGGATTCTATGGTGGTGGTGGTGGTGGTGGAGGTGGGCAAGGGTCTAGGATGTATAGGAATGCGCAGAGGGGGTTCAATGGTGGGAATGAGTTTTTGTTGGAGCCTTCTACGCCACCTAGGCCGGGTAATTCTCGGTCCAGGAAGAACAATGGCGGCGCTAGTGGTCGCGGCAGCAAAGATTTGATTGGTGGCGACTTCAGTCCTGGACTCTTGGATTTGCATTCTTTCGATATTGAGCTTCTGCCTGAGGTGTGGGGTCTCTTGACATTCCCACAATCTGCATTTTGATGAATTTGTGTTATGATAACAGAATGGAATTTGTTAACTTGACTTGGGTGTTGACCCTTTGCAAGTGCTTCCTTGTTTGGGCTCTTTCCAATTCCAAATGTCAATATAATAGTTTATTCATGTGAGAAGAGAAAAGGGATTTCATTGATAACTTGAATTACAGCTTAAATCTTGTATGAATCTTGTTTGAGTTAATTAGTTGCGACTATAATAGACCTTCGTTGTTTGTTGTTGTTGTTTTTTAATTTTATTTATTTATTTATTTTTTAATTTCTGGATTTGTGTTCTTAGATCTGAGTTTGTATTCTTGTTGTTCTTGTTCAAGACACACTTAGATCTCAATTCATGTGATTTTTGGTTTTTTATTCTGTTTTTATTTTTTTTATTTAGTTAAAATTAATAATTTTTTTTTTTAAAATTTAGATGCTGATGTGGCATTTTTTAATGCAAAAATAAATTTTTTTATTAGTTTTGTCTGCCACCTACGATTTTTCCGTTAAGGTATTGACGAAAATGACTAAAATGAATGACGTTTTTCTAAATAGGGACTAAAAGCGGTAAAAATAAAATCTAGGGACTAAAAGTGAAAATTGCCTGAAAATGTAAGGACAAAAATGTGATTTCCGCCAAAAAGTAAATGTTAACACAACAATTTTTTTTTTAATACAATTACAAAAACCAATATTGTCAAGGTTGAGTTGAATTGTTAAATAAAACAATTATAAAAGAGAATAAACATAAAATAATAAATAAAAGTATTCTAAATTGTAATAATTAAAGTTCACTTAACAAAAATTATTAATATATTTATTAAATTTAGAAATAATAGACAATTTTTAGGATTTAATCTTAGCAAGAATATTTAGTATATTATTTTTTAGAAGAATATAATTAGTATGTTCAACATTGTATTTATTTTTTGATATGTTCAATATTGTATTAAGAGGCAATATGTCAAATGAATTTATAATTTATTTTTTATTCTCTTTTATTATGAACAAATTTGTAATAAAGAAATCATGTAAACCATAACATTTATTTCTTACATAAGGTTAATCTTTTTACTGACTTCCAGAAACGAAAATCTTGGACCCGCCGTCGCACGCTGTCTGTACTTCTAGTAAACTTTTTACTAAACTCGTATGTAAAATATAGTAACCCTTTGGCTTCTCCAGATGGGGTTATGATGCCATAACTCAAACATTTTTTATCATTTGATTCACCAAAGCTGTCGAGCAGTTCTTTCATGGGCACGTGAACATTACCGATGTCTTCGGTGCCAAATTTTTTGTCTGCTTTGAGTTCCACGATGATGGTGAGGTCGTTCAGCCGGGTTACTAAGAAACTTGGCCCGACTTTCATAGGGAAATTCCATTTGTAGTTGGGGCCATAGATCTCGTCAATGGGGCTAATCTGGTTGGAGGTGTTGTCGTGGATTGAAACTACGGCGTACACGTCCTTCAAGTCCTCATCTGAATTGATTTCGATATCCAAAGCCCTGTACTCCATCTTGAAGATTTAGATCCAAAAAAATAAAAAACCCCAAGAAATTTGATGATTTTTTTTTTCTTTTTTTAGAAGATAAAAATTCTATTCTATCTTTTAGACAAAAGGAATTCAATTTATTGCTTAGTATGTGAAATGGGTGAGAATTGATTGATTTGTATATATAGAAAAGTTCTGAAGATGCGTTTTTGATTTGTTAATACAACTTTTTTTTTTTTTTTTCATACAAAGGTATATCATTAAATCATTAAATTTTAGAAAGGTACATCAAATCATTAAATTTGACCATCTTTGTCAGCATTAATTAAAAATTTAATAGTCTCTTCTATCATTTCTCTAAACAAAATAAAAACATTAATAGTCTCGTGCGCTAAACACATAGACACATGCACTTGATTGTAAAAATTATTATTCTCATCGCATGCACTACACACATGTTGTCACCAAATAAATGAATAATAATAGTTATTTTATTGCAATTTATCATATTGTTTTTAATATTGATTTATATTTTCATGTGATTATGTATCAAATATGCCCTGATAGTACCAACTTGATTCATAAATTATAAGCTAAATTGCAAACTACATGCCTAAAGATTGATGATGTTTAAATTTTACACTTTAAAGTTTCAGAATTTGAATTTTACCCACTAAAGTTTGATTTTGTTTACAACAGCAACCCCTCCTACCATACTGTCAAGTTTCACATAAGCTTATTATGCATGTTTAGTTCAACCAATAAAATAATGCCATGTTATTTTTAATTATTTAAAATTTTTTAGGTTACAAAAATGATGTGACATCATTTTATTGGACAAACTAAACATGTGTGACAAGTTTATGTGACACTTAACGAAAAAAATGAATGGAGGGGTTATTGATGCAAATAGAATAGAACTTTAGAGAGTAAAATCCAAATTCTGGAACTTCATGTATAAAATCCACACACTTTAAAACTTTAAATATGTAATTTGCATTTTAGCCTAAATTATAATAATGAAACCATTTGTCCTCTATAGGGATAAGGGCCCAAATTATATGTTGGGCCTTGGGCCTTGGCCGAGAATGTGGGGTGATCCGAGGACGAATAAATAGTAGTGGGTGGGTTAAGCTCAAAGTCCCATGAGTGGGTCACAAATGGGAAGGTAGGTCGAGGAGGAATATCTCATCGAATAAACCAAGCACAGGTCAAATGTATATCATAATGTTTAAGTGGACCTTCTAGGAAGTTTCAGTGATAAGGACGCTTGTCATGAACGTACAAAAGGGATGGGAGCTCAAAAATATCTAAGGGAAAGCTGTTACCACCGCATTGAATACTCTGCACCTAACTCCCTAGCCACATTAATGAGGAAGTGATCTCTGAACAGTGTTTTTTAAGCCTTACAGCTACTCCCAAAGTCTTCAGGAGGGGGTGGATGGGACAAGAATCCACTTGAGCAATCTACTGTCTATGTGTAGGGGAAGGATGAGAAGGGAAGATGATATAAATTAGAGAGGGAACCCTAAGAAAGGGGATCAGAAAAATTGAGAGAGAAAGCACTGTAGCAATCAAAATTGTATTTGTAACTTGTTTAATTAAGTGATATAAGAACTGACCTCCTCGGACTATGCCGATGGTGAATTTACTTGGACAAATCCTTCCCGCTTTTGTTTGATTATCTCTTCAATCCATTCTAATCGTTATCCAATTCATTAGGGCCTAGTTCTTTGACCCATTTTCTACAAATTTATTGTACTGGACCCACTGGGCAAATATCTATTCACAATTTAGGCTTGGGCTCCAAATCGTGCCCGTACAATTGGCGCCATCTGTGGGAAGATTTTAGGTGATAGTGAGTGTAATGGTTGATCATGGTGGGATCAAGTCCACACTAGGTAGAGTCCATGGGGTCCCAACGTCAAGATAACTTCCTCAATCTTGAACGCAAGAGGGATCGAGAGGTGAGCGTGCATACTACGCATACTAGTAGAAGCCATTCTCAAGGTGGGAGTCATGTCTTTTAGGACTAGAATGCTATGGCCATGCAATTGGAGATTGACCAGTTAAAGAAGAAGTTGCGCCATGCATGGTGAAAGTGGACTCCCTCCAATTTTGATGTCTCATCTGATGATGAAGGGAATGTTAGCTACAACCGTAGGTCAAGAACCCCACCCAGTAAGTCTTTCTCCTATGATGAGGAGCAACACCAGGAACATAGATATAAAAGTCCGCTTTGTAAAGGCCTGGAAAGCGACGCTATGAGCAGGGTGTTGAATTAAATTTCCAAGTCGTCTTTCACTCGTAATATTGAAGGGGAAGACTTCCTGGGCGATTTAACCAGCCAACGTTCACCATTTACAATGGTCGAACGGACCCTGTGGGGCATGTAAGCCACTTCAAACAAAGAATGGATGTTCACTCCAAGAATGAGGCTTTGATGTGCAAGGTGTTCCCATCTAGTCTGGGACCTGTGGAAATGAGATGGTTCGATGGCCTGGGGGCCGGCTCTATAAGTTCCTTTATGGAGCTCACTTGAGCATTTGGCTCTCGTTTCGTTACTTGCAGTAGGGTTCCTCGACCCTTGGATTTCTTACTGTCCTTAACCATGCGAGAGGGGGAGACCCTAAAGACATACTCAGAAAGATACTGGGAGATGTTCAATGAGATAGATGGTGACTTTGATGATGAAGCCATCAGGACTTTCAAGGTTGGCCTACCTATTAAGCACGGTTTAAGGAAGTCTTTGACTGGGAAGCTTGCACCAGTGTATGCCAACTCATGGACCGAATTGATAAGTATAAAAGGGTTGAGGAAGACCAACAACAGGGTAATTGGAAGGCTAAGGTTATCCCTCAAGAGAGGAGGGATTTTGCTGGGCAAGCAGGGCCTGCCAATGCCCAGGCAGTTAATGTAGTATTCCGAGAACTAGTGCACCAAGTTCTAGAAAAGATCAAGAATGAGCTATTCTTTAAATGGCCAAAAAAGATGAGAGGAGACCCCATGAGGCGCAATTAAAACTTTCATTGTCAATACCACCAGGACCGGGGACACACCATAGAGGATTATAGGACCTTGTGGGATCATCTAGACTAGCTGGTTTGAGAAGGAAGGTTGAAATAGTTTTTGCATCATTCCAGTGGCCAAGGGGGCCAGATGGGTTCAGAATCCCGGAGAGATGATTCTTCAAGACATTTTTTGGGCACAATAAGTGTCATCTTTGCTGCTCAGGAAGGACTGGCTCTTGTCCCTCCAAGGTGTTATTTGTGGCTTAGTTGTCCACCGAGGACCCTAATTCTGAGCTGAAGAGGGCTAGAGTGAGTATCCAATCGGCGTTAAGTTTTTCGGACGAGGATAAAATTGGAATAATACAGCCACACGACGATGATTTGGTGGTTACGCTTAAGATTGGGGGGTACGACGTGAAAAGGGTAATGGTGGACCAGGGCAGTGGCGTTGAGATTATGTACCTTGATTTGTATAGGAGGCTGAAATTGAAGCCTTAAGATTTAACAGCTTACGATTCTCCTTTGGTGAGCTTTGATGGGAAGGTTGTCATTTTGAGGGGTCAGATTAGACTACTCGTGTAGGTTGGTTTAAAAGTAGTGGAGGTAGACTTCATTGTAATGGATACTTATTCACTCTGCATAGCCATCGTGGCCAGACCCTAGCTTCATGCCCTAAGGGCCATTTTTTCTACTCTGCATCAGAAGGTGAAATATCTATTAAGGGGCCAGATTGAAGAGCTTGTTGGGAGTCAGTCCATGGCTAGGCAGTACTTAGTGGCTGCCATTTTACATTAGCCTAAAACTGAATCCTCGGCCTCTACAGAAAGAGGCTCATAGCAATCAAAAACTCCGGTGTCACCTATCGATGGGCTAGTTGAGGAGACAAAATGCAAGGATTTGGAGAAAATTGTTGTAGATGATGATTTGGAGAAGTTTTTTCAAGTCGGAACTCAACTGCCTCCTCAAGAGAAGAAAGAGTTGAAAGAGTTTCTCAGGAGAAATGTTGATATGTTCGCACGGAATGCTTATGAGGCTCTGGGGGTGGATTCGAGCTTTATCTACCATCATTTAAATGTAAATTCATCTGTCACCCCTAAAAAGCAACTACCTCGGTGCTCATCTAAGAATCATTCTGAGGTTGTCAAAGACAAGGTGATGAAGCTTAAGCAAGCTGGGGCCATTAAGGAGGTGTTCTACCCTGAATGGCTAGCCAATACTGTGGTGGTGAAGAAGAAGAATGGGAAGTGGCGAGTGTGCGTAGACTTCACAGATCTAAATAAGGCTTGTCCAAAAGACCCCTTCCCTATGCCTCGAATAGACCAACTAGTGGATGCAACTGTAGGCCATCCCCAGATGAGCTTCTTAAATTCTTTTCAAGGATACCACCAAATACCATTGGCCTTGGGTGATCAGGAGAAGACAACTTTTGTCACTCCTACTAGAAACTATCATTATAAAGTGATGCCTTTTGGTTTGAAAAATGCAGGATTTACCTATTAGAGGATGATGACTAGGATGTTTGAACCACAATTAGGCAAGAGTATTGACGTCTACATAGATGATATGGTGGTGAAGAGTAAGTTGGTGTCCGAGCAAGTAGGAGACCTCGGAAGCCTCTTTGAAATTCTGAGGAAACATAAAATGTGTCTTAATGTTTCCAAATGCTCTTTCGACATGGGATCAGGAAAATTTCTGGGCTATATGGTAACTCACCACGAAATTAAGGTTAATCTTGATCAAATCAAAGCAATTAATAATCTACAACTACCTCGGAATCCTAAGGAAGTCTAGAAATTGACAGGAATGACTATAGCCTTGAATCGGTTCATTTCTTGGTCAACAGATAGATATAGATCCTTCTTCCTGCTAATGAATAAATGGAAAGGATTTGAATGGATCGAGGAGTGTGCCTTGACTTTTCAAAAACTTAAGGAATACCTCTCTCGGCTACCTATCATGTCCAGCCCTAAAGGGGACGAGGTCCCGTTTGCTTACATTGTTGTGGCCCCTCATACTGTAAGCTTCGTGTTGGTACGAGCTGATAGTGATGTACAAAGGCCAGTTTATTATGTGAGTAAATCACTGCATGAGGCCAAGCTCTGTTATCTACCACTGGAGAAGGCCATCTTGGTGGTAGTACATGCTACACGTAAGCTCCCCCACTATTTCCAATCACACACAGTTGTTGTCTTAACCCAGCTTCTGCTAAGATCTTTACTTTGGAGTGCTGACTACACGGGGAGGATTGCCAAGTAGGGTACGATCCTAGGGGCTTTTAATATCAAATACATGCCTCGTACCTCTGTTAAGGGTTAGGTCCTCGCAGATTTAGTGGTCAAGTTCGCTGAATCCCTATTTGAGAAGGAGGTAGAAACATAATACATGGATGGAAAATCAGTTGGCACAATCACCCTACAAGAGCCTTTATTTTGAAAGGTATATGTTGATGGTGCAGCGAATCAAAGGGGATCCGGAGTGAGGCTAGTTCTGGTTAAGGTTAGGCTTCTTGGCCACAAACAACGAATATGAGGCTCTACTGGTGGGAATGGCCATGGTACAAAGAATGGGCAGAAAGGCAATGGAGATGCTTTCGGACTTAAGGTTGGTCGCATGCCAGGTGAAGGGAGAGTTAGAAACAAGAGATGTGAGAATGCAAGGGTACTTGAGTCAAGTTAAGCATTTGCAATCGGGCAATCAGGGTATGAATCTTTCAGACTATTGCATATCCCTAAAAGTGGAAACACACATGCTGATTCCCTAGTCGCACTTGCAACCTCCTCGGCACAGAGCTTACCTTGGGTCATCCTTGTAGAAGACCTGTGCAAACCCACAGAAGTGAAGAAAGTGGTGATCCATGTTAATCAGGTTAGAGTAGGGCCTAGTTGGATGGACCCCATGGTACTATTCTTGAAGGAGGATATCCTGCCTGAGGAGAAATCAGAAGCTAACAAGGTACGGAGAAAGGCTCTTCGGTTTTGGCTATTCAAGGAACCGAGGACCAAGAATTGTACAAACGCTCATTTTCTAGGCCATACCTATTATGCATACATCCTGAGGCATTAAAACTACTCCTTAAGGAGTTACATGAAGGGATTTATGGAAGCTGCACTGGAGGTAGATCTTTATCTCACCGAGTCATCACTTAGAGCTATTGGTGGCCAAACATGCAGAAAGAAGCATAAGAGTATATAAAGAAGTATGATCAATGCCAAATATTTGCACCAAACATACACCAACCAAAGGGAGTCCTTAATCCCCTGTCCATCCCTTGGTCGTTTGCTTAATTGGGCTTGGACATTGTTGGCCCTTTCCCCAAGGCAGTAGGGAATAATAGGCACTTGCTAGTTGGTATAGACTACTTCACAAAGTGGGTCGAGGCTGAACCTTTGGCGAATATCAGGAACGTAGATGCCAAGAAATTTGTTTGGAAAAATATAGTCACTCGGTTTGGAGTCCCTCGTACCCTCATCTCGGATAATGGCCTTCAGTTTGATAGTAAATCCTTTAGGAGATACTGTTGTGACCTGGGAATTACAAATAGATATTTCACTTCAGCTTATCCCCAAGGAAATGGACAAGTCGAGGCTGTTAACAAGGTCATAGTGAATGGACTCAAGAAGAGATTAGATGATGCGAAGGGAAAATAGGTGGAAGAGTTATCCCATGTCCTCTGGACGTACCGAACCACACCTCGCAGGTCAATAGGAGAAACCCCCTTTTCAATGACTTATGGGGTTGAGACTGTTATTCCTCTAGAGACTGGCTTCCCAATGCTGAGAACAACTTCTTTCTGTCCGAGTGACAATAACGGATTGCTAGAGAAGATCTTAGACTTGATTGAATAAAGAAGAGAAAATGCCATAGTCCAATTAGCATATTACCAACACAAGCTCAAGGAAGGGTATGATGCCAATATGAAGCTAAGACCATTAGTAACTGGTGACTTGGTGTTAAGAAAAGTTCTGGGTATTGCAAAGAATCCAACATGGGGAAAGTTAGAGCCCAATTGGGAGGGGCCATATCACATCACCTCGGTAGAGCTAGCTTAGGAGTGTATTTCCTAGAAGACCTAGATGAAAGTGTAATACCATGCCCTTGGAATGTAAACAACCTGAAGAGATATTATTATTAATAAAAGTTTCCTTTGTCATATTCTTGTTTATTATGCAATGTATTGCACTTCCCATTATCACATTTCTAAGTGTTAAACAGAACCTTAGTCATGTTGACTCCTCGAACCACATGCTTTGGATAAATTAACATTTAATGACACATTTCTAAGTGTTAAATAGAACCTTAGTCATGCCTGGCTCCTTAGACCATATGCTTTGGGTAAATTAACACTTGATGACACATTTCTAAGTGTTAAACAGAATCTTAGTTATGCCTGGTTCTTCGGACCACATGTTTTGGGGAAATTAACACTTAATGACATATTTCTAAGTGTTAAACAGAACTTTAGTCATGCTTGGCTCCCCAGATCACATGTTTTGGGTAAATTAATACTTAATGACATCTTTCTAAGTGGTAAACATAACCTTAGTCATGTCTGGCTCCTCATACCATATGCTTTGGGTAAATTAATACTTAATGACATCTTTTTAATTATTAAACAGAACCTTAGTCATGCCTGGCTCCTTAGACCACGTGTTTTGGGTAAATTAATACTTAGTGACATCTTTCTAAGTGTTAAATAGAATCTTAGTCATGCTTGGCTCCTTAGACCACATGCTTTGAGTAAATTAACACTCAATGACATTTTTTGAGTATTAAACAAAACCTTAGTCATGCTTGGCTCCCTAGACGGGTAAATTAATACTTAATGACATCTATTCATTTTTCCTAAGTGTCAAAGCATATCCCAGGTTACACTCAATTCCTTGGATCACTGGCCTTAGGTAATTTAATGTTTTTGGATATTTATCTAAGTGTTGAACAGAGTGAAAGTTGTCTGCCCTTAATAGAAGTATGTGATAATGCTCTTTATTACTAGTACTTGTCCAATTCATTTAAATTATCAGTAATGTATTATTGTTAGCTTTTATTAAAGAAAGAGTAGCAACAGTTTAGTGTTGTGTGCAATATTTTCAAACTTGAAGACGTGTAAAGGAAAAACACATAAAGTAAAAAGTAGATACTTTTCATTGATCAAAATGAGGGTACATTATAATCAGTGGTGGACAACCACAACAATATATGTATATATATATATATATATATACAGAAAGATGAAGTTAAAAAAAATAAGACTGTGGCTTTGCTCAGAGAAGGTCTTCCTTGTGATCAGCCACCTTGGATTTGGTATCCCTAGCCTTGGACTTGGACTCAGCAGCTTTGGTTTTAAAGACCACATCCTTGATTGTGAGAGCATCCTCGAAAGAATTGGCTTTGGTTAGTGGTTGGACTCCCTTGCCCTTATCCTCATCCTTAGGCCGAGGACCCCTCATAACATCCTCCTTATTCTTAACAGCCCCTATTGGGACTTCAGCATCTAGAGAAGGGGCTTGGATGGTGGGGGGCTGCTCAGGAGGAGAAAGAGGAAGAGCAGTGGGAGAAGGGAGCATAGTTGGATCTTCTCTAATATCTTCTGGGAAGAAGATATTTTACACCCTCCTCAATTTAGAAGTGGCAGGAAATCTTACCTGGTTAAGCGCTTTTGCCCATACCTCGGTGCAGTAGTCCCTGCATACCCCAACCACCTCCTCACCCAGCCTTACCTCCGTGTCCAATACCCCATATTCATAGGATGCTGCCTTCACAGCCTCAGCAGTGTCCCCGGCCAATCGAGCTATTTCTTTAACATTTTGCAACTCAGCCTTGAGATCCAGTACCAGCTGTCTTTGGGTGGCTAGGTCTATTTTAGTTAGGTGGAGCAGTCTGCGTTGGTCTTCAGCTTAAGCCACGGCATTTTTTAGACCCGTCTTAGCACTCAGACGTGCCCTCTCTGAGGTAGTCAGGCTGTTGGTGAGCTCCTTATTCTGCTATTCAGTAGCTCCCAATTTCTTGTTGGCCTTGGCGCAGAGATCAACTTCTACTTTAGCCTCGTTCCACGCTTCCTTGACACATTCTTCAGCCACAACAATTTCCTGAATAGCCTGCACATAGGCAACAAAGGGATAAGTTTAAAAAGAAAATTACTATTGATAAAGATTACTAAGAAACTTACCATGCCCAAACCCTTCCTCGGGGATGAGAAGAGCTCCAGTCGCCTCATTCGCCTTAGAGTGTCCATATCCTTGGGAAGAAGGAGAGGATGTTCTAACACCTTAGCCATATGGTATGCGTGACCTTTCTGGAACTCCTTTATGGTGGAGTTCTAGGGCAATGCTACACCATCCAACTCCAACTTGGGGTTCCAAGTTGGATGGCGCACCTCAGCTGAGTGCTTAGCTCCCCTATTTTCCACCAAGGAGGACCCCTCTCTCTCCTTTGTTGTCTTTTGCAGTTTAGGGTCCTTCTTAAGGATCAACTCCCCCTCTTTGACAGGCTCTTTCTCCTTCCTCTTCTTCTTTAGGTCTGGGTTAGGAAGCAGGTCGAGTGGATTTGGGAGTGGAGGAAAGGGAGCATAGGGAGGAAGCTAGGTCTATAGGGCCTCCTTAGATGATGACCCTTTGTTTCTCTCGGCTACTAAATCTTTCAAGCCTCTCCTTGGGTTTAGGGCCATCTTTTCCTCTTCTTCAGAACCGGTATCAACCCAAGCAACTACAAGTTTTGGAGAATTAGCCGCGGAGAATTTGTCAAGTTTAGCTTCAGAATTCGAGGGCTCCACAGGCCTTTCTGGCACCTCTCCTTCTTCTTCAAAGCGGAATTGGTTAATCTCAACCTCAAGGGATAGACGCGAGGAGGTTGTTTCCTCCATCGAGGTAGCTATTTCTCAGGGAAAGCATTGAAGTGGTAGTTCAATTGGTGGAAGGTCTCTACAAGACAAAAAGCCAGGCACAGAAACATCTATACGGGATAGTCTAAGGTCACCAGCTCTTATTGCTTGGCCCATGTCTTGGAATGCTCTTGACAGAGGCTCGTAGTCGAGTATCAAGTGGATTGCTCGTAACTACCTGTCTTCACATATAAATATCTCTGACCTCAGCAGCTTGTTGTGACCCAGAACGTTGACCAGGACGAATAAATAGTAGTGGGTGGGTTAAGCTTAGATCCCATGTGTAAGGTTGAATTTTATCAACCATCTTATTGGCTTTATTCCGTGCCACATTTGCTTGTATTTTAGCAATTAGTAACCCTATATTTAGGTGGGAATTATGTAAGGGTAGTGAGTGAGAGAGCGTGAAGAAATGCTCAAGATTGTGCAAGGATGCAGAGACTCGTGGCTGGACTCGCGGGTGACTCGCGACTGGTAAGCCGCCAAAGTTGGCACACGTGTGGAACATGCAGGAGAGCTGAAGAGTCATGTCAGCTGTTGCACTATTGGACAAAAGTCCTAGGCTAGCTAGGCCGTTAGCTCGCGGCTTGAACTCGCGACTCAGCTTAGTCACGAGGTCAAGTCGCCAGACCACCCTGTTTGGGAAAAACTGTCTTTTCACATTCCTTTTTCACCTTACTATATATAGACCCATACCCATGAAATGTAGGGAGCTTCTAGAGAGATTTTTAAGAGAGAAACCCTAGAGAAAAACAAGATTGATTCATCCACAATCTTCACATAGAGACTCTTCAAATTCCTCTACTCTCTTCCTCTCTATTGTTAAATCCTTGAGAGGTACATTACCAAAACCTTTTCTCACCATACCCATATCTGTGAGAAGACCATTTGGTGTTTGAGTAGCAGTTAAGAAGGGACCAATTTCATATTGGTAGATGCTATGGTCAAGTAGCGGAATCCGGTAAGTTAAAGAAGAAATAGGTTCGGCGTAACCTAGTTAGAGTAGGAGCTTGGAGGGTTTAGGTACATTTGGTAGATTAGGCTTGGAGGGTCTTCTGCTATTCATATATCCCAACTATATTCTTTAATGGATTGTTTACCGCTTGGAGGGCGGCATAGAGGTTTTACGCCGAAGGCTTCGGTTTCTTCTTCGATAACACATTGTTTATTGTCCTTGTGTTTGCATCTCTCTTCCCTTAATCTTTGCCATTTAATTTCTACTGTGGATGTGATATTATTTGGTTTAGATTGTTTATCAATTCTGTATTAAGCTTATGTTCATATTTCGCACATTAATTGTTTGATATTAAGTTTGAATTGATAATTTGTAAATTGGGGGTCTAAACGTTCATAGTGTTTTATACACTTATTGAACTTTCAATTGGTATTAGAGCAGGTTCATTTATATTGGTTTCATTACCTTAGTGTGATCCTTGACCCCAAATTGAGATGGACCGGTCTCAATCTTTAAATGCTCCACCATACTTTGATGGTAGCAACTATACCTTTTGGAAGGTGAGGATGAGAGCATTTTTGTGTTCTATTGATGAGGCTGTTTGGGATGCTGTTGAAATTGGTTGGAAAAAGCCTGAGGCAGTCAAATCCACTTAGGATAAGGCAGCCCTTGCAGCATTAAATGCTAATAGCAAAGCTTTTAATGCAATTTTTTGTGGTGTGTCCCCAGATGAGTTCCATCAGATTTCTCATATCATCGTTACCAAGGAAGTATGGCAGATTTTGGAGACCACTTATAAGGGTACAAAGAAAGTTAAGGACACAAAGCTACAGATGCTGACTACTCGGTTTGAGGAGCTTAGGATGAGCGAGGATGAGTCCTTTGACTCTTTCTATAGTAAGCTAAATGAAGTGGTCATCGGCAAGTTCAACTTGGGAGAGAAAACAGAGGACTCGAAAGTTGAAAGAAAAATTCTCCATTCATTGTCGGAGAGCTTCTGTGCAAAGGTGACTACGATTAAGGAGAGCAAAGACCTTAATGAAATCAAAGTCCAAGAGCTGATTGGTTCTCTTCAAACATATGAGCTTTCATTACCAAATCAAAGAAAGAGCAAATCACTTACTCTTAAGACGATAAATGAAAGGGTAGAAACTCATGGTTCATCGGATGAGGATGTAGACGAAAAGGATGTTGCCTACCTTGCAAAAATTTCCACAAATTTCTAAAGTTTAAGAATAGTGAGAAATTTGGTGATAAAGGGAAATTCATGAGTTCCGGAAATGAGAAGAATGACTTCAAAAAGAAAGAAGGGAAGGAGTCTCAATCTACTCAAGGTGTCACTTGTTTTAAATGCAATGGACATGGCCATTTCAAAAGGGAATGTCCTAATTACTTGAGATCAAAGGGCAAGGTGTATGCCACCACTCTTAGTGACTCAGATTCCTCCACCTCTGATTTTGAGGATAGCTGTGATGAAGAAGAGAATTTCTCAGCATTCATGACTGTTGCTCATGGTGAGTCCTCGGAGGACTTGAATTTGCTTGTACAAGAGCTTGGGGAGCATAGTGATGAGGAATTCATGGGAATTATAGAAGAATCAGATGCTGATGAAGATGAAGATACAGCTGGTCTTAGAGAAAACTACAATTCTCTACTTGAGAAGTCAGGGGAATATGTAAGGGTGGCCAAGGTAGTTGTGAAAAAGATGAAGAAAGCTGAGGAGGACTATAGAAGTCTCCTGGTGAGATATAAGGAGGCCAAGTGTGAGATAGAGACGCTTAATGGCGAACTAACCGATGCTTACACCGAGGTAAGATTCCTTGAGCTTGAGGTGATTTAAGCAAATGCCAAGGTAGAGCAAGTCTCCACAAAGAAGCTTGATGATGTCCTTTCCTCTTAGAAGACCTTCTCTGACAAAGTCGGATTAGGATACACCAGAGAAAGTAGTTCAGCTGTGAACATCCCCAAAGAAGTGAAGTTTGTGAAGGCCAAAGAGCTGATGGTAGTTGCCTCTATTGTTGAAAAGGAAAATGTTAAGAAGAAGATGAATGTAGCTGACCAATGGGTGATGAACAAGCCTTGTAATTAATCTGTGGTCAGGTCTGTAGCCAGAGCAAAAACTCTTCCACGATCGCAAAGAGGTCCTAGAATGAACCATCTGTGTCATCACTACGGACTTCAAGGGCACACTTGACCCAATTGTCATAATTTGAGAGCATTGAGGAATGCAAGTGATCAAAGGTCAAGAGGACCAAGAAATGACAAGAGGACTTGGGCTGTTGAGTCATCAAGAGATCCGAATAGTGATCCCAGAATGATGAACAAGATGAAGATGATTGGTGCATTCACCAACTGCTTGGAAAGCTTCACTAGAAGGTTTGAAAGTCCTAACTCTCGTACCCAATCCTACAGGGATATCACCCCATACGCGCATGACGTGTGGGTGAAGAAGGGTACTCATGCATAAGCATTACAACATGTCCATGCATTAACACTTCCTATGTTTGGTTGTGTACTTCCTATGTTTGGTTGTGTGCTTGTTAGTTGTTTGAGATGTAAACTGGTTGTTTGTTTGGTTTTGCATTAAATGTTTTTTACACGGTTGTTTTTAGATCAATCTTTTCCTTCTTGTGTGTCAAAAATCCAAAAACTCATAAAAAGTAGAAAATCCAAAAAGTTTGATTGACATTGTTGAGTTTTGTCTTAAAGTATGTTTTACCTTATACCTTTGTACAAATGGCTTTGTGCATCTACAAGCATAGCTTGTTTCCTATGCACTCATATCATTGTGGGAGAAATTTTGAAATCTATGTGATTGTTGTAAATAGATCTTCAACCTTGTCATGAATGACTAATGAATGATTTTGTTAATCTTGAGACATGCATAGACTTATGCCTATATATCTTCCCACTCTTTTATTTTTGCTTAAAGATCTCACCAAATGTAAATCTCCAAATGAAAAGAGATATTGAACTGCAAAAGCCTGTCACACATACTAGTATTTGACTAAGAAAAAGGGAAAGTGACTAAAATTAAAATTGTATGATGCCCAAAAAGCCAAAGGCTAACTCATCAAAGTGAAATTTCAAAAATTTCAAGCATCGATCTCACAATGAGATATGTTGATTCAAAAAGATCAAATGATATGTTGAACGTGGAGCCAAATGAAAAGCTTCAAAGATATTGTACTCAAGTTTTTGTGGGAGGTCATATATGCATATTTCTATAATTGAGATGGGTCACATTATCTAGTGCTAGTTGTGTATGCCTTGATTGAATTGATCATTGAAGCTTCACATTAGACTAAGGACTATCTCATTTTTGATATTCACACACAACACATATGTCTATGTTCAACAAATGCCATATTCATTTGTGTGATTGTACTTGATTAAATGTGTTTTCACATGCTCAATCCTTGTTGATCAAACACAAAAAGATTTTTGAGTGTTTTAGTTGTTTTTGGAAAGTCTTTTCTTTTTACAAAAATGTCAAAATTTTCAAAAATAGTGTTACCCTGTTTTGGCGACTCAGTCACGGGTTGGTCTAGTCGCATATCCCAATCGTGAGCCCACACAGAGATTTTTCGCAGCTCACTGGCGGGTCATTGCCCCAGTTGCGAAAAATACATTGGAGTAGAAGATTGGAGGGCTTAGGTACATTGGGTAGATTAGGCTTGGAGGGTCTTCTGCTGTTCATGTATCCCAACTACATTCTTTAGTGGATTGTTTACCGCTTGGAGGGCGGCGGAGAGATTTTACGCCGAGGGCTTCGGTTTCCTTTTCGATAACACATCGTGTGTTGTCCTTGTGTTTGCATCTCTCTTCCCTTAATCTTTGCCATTTAATTTCTGCTATGAATGTGATATTATTTGGTTTAGATTGTTTATCAATTCTGTATTAAACTTATGTTCATATTCCGCACATTAATTGTTTGATATTAAGCTTGAATTGATAATTTGTAAATTGGGGGTCTAAATGTTCACAGTGTTTAATACACTTATTGAACTTTCACCATGAGTAGGTTACAAATGGGAAGGTAGGCCAAGGAGGAATATCTCATTGGATAAACCAAGCACAGGTCAAATGTATATCATAATGTTCAAGGTGACATTCTAGGAAGTTTCAGTGATAGGGATGCTCATCATGAACGTACAAGAAGGATGGGAGCTTAGAAATATCTAAGGAAAAGCTGCTACCACCGCATTGAATGCTCTTCATCTAACTCCCTAGCTGCATTAATGAGGAAGTGATCTTTGAATAGTGTTTTTTCAGCCTTACAGCTACTCTCAAAGACTTCAAGAGGGGGTGGATGGGACAAGGATCCACTTGAGCAATCTACTGTCCACGTGTAGGGGGAGGATGAGAAGGGAAGATGATATAAATTAGAGAGAGAACCCTGAGAGAGGGGATCGAAAAAATTGAGAAAGAAAGCACTGTAGCAATCAAAATTGTATTTGCAACTTGTTCAATTAAGTGATATAAGAACTGACCTCATCAGACTGTGCCAAGGGCGAATTTACTTGGACAAATCCTTCCCGCTTTTGTTTGATTATCTCTTAAATCTATTCTAACTGTTATCCAATTCATTAGGGCCTAGTTCTTTGACCAATTCTTTATAAATTTATTGTGCTGGGCTCACTAGGCAAATATCCATTCACAATTTGGGCTTGGGCTTCAAATCATGCCCATACATCCTCTATCATTGTCACACTAATGCAAAATCCAACTAACAATTCCCAAAAGTTATAATATGATTGTTTTCAATTTAATTTTATAATTTTTTTTTTCATTTTAGTATTTTAAAATTTTCAATTTAGTCGTTTCGTCAATTTTTGTCCAATTTTGCCATTTATTATTATATGTATTTTTTATTTTCCAAAACAATGTGGTTTTGATGAAATTAACACTGGAGATTGGACAAAAAGGTCTACATCAGAAATAACTTGAAGTTAAAAATAGATATGAAAAAAAGAAGAAGACAATTGTTAATGATAACTAGGTCTTATATATTTGCTTGATGGTATCAATACGAAAGTCCCATAAAACAATAAAACAATGGAAAAAGTTTAACTCCAAATCGGTTTAAATTTATCTTCCTCTAACCTATTATGTAGAAATTTGTTAGGACATATGTGTTTCACATGTTAAGAACATATGTCATGATTTTATGTAATTAACTTATCCTTTGATAAAACGCACTCTACTTGTAATTGGGTAGACTTAGGATGTGTTTAACTACTTCAAGAAACCATGTTTCAAGATCTAGTGTTGAAGCCTTCAAGTCTGTTCAAGAAATCAAGCAAGGAGTGCAAATTCATTAAAGCTCGACAGCTGGTCGATAGCTTCTCAACACCTCCTATCTGTCGAGGTTTAAGATTTTCAGATTTCAACTCTAATTTTCTTGGGATCCGTGAATTTGTCTATGGGCCTTCTTTTCTCCTAACCCTAGACATATAAAAGGATTGTTTTAAGAGCCGTCAAACGGTATACAAGTTGCACAAGCATTGAGCAAACTCTGTTCAAGCAAATTGTGACCGGAGACAAAGTTCTTGACCTAGTTCATCTCTTTCTTAGAGAAGTTGCTGTGTATTTGCACCTTAGGGTTTTGTGACCAAGTATATTCCTAATCTTCATTGTGTGGATGAATTAAAGAACTTTGCAGCCAACAATCTTTTCAGATTAGTGATTGAAGTCGCGTACTGGGATTCGTGCAATTGGTTAGTCACGTACTTGAGAGCCGTGCATCAGAAATGGGAACTGTCACTATAGAACAAGTCCGATTGGGTATTGGGGTAAGGGTTCAACTATAGGTTGGTAAGGTACTTGGGATTCTTTACTTGTAACCGCTTGTTATGATAATAGCGGAGTTTCGGGAGTGGTGACCTAAAAATCACTCGGTGGGGTTTTTGCCGTTAGGTTTTCCCCATTCGTAAACAAATCACCGTGTCATTTATTTTCCGCTGCAATTTTAGTTTATTGGTGATTTGTTTGTGCTACCACGCTTTGCATGATAAATTGATTAATTAATAACTTGGCTAATTAATTAATTAATTAATTTCTATCACAAGGAGTCATTCAGTTTGTGGCATATCAAGTGGTATTAGAGCGGGCACACTCTGATTAGGGTTTAATCTTTGTTGTGTTCATCCATTGACCCCTGTTTGTCATGGATAGAGGACAATCATTAATCATACCTCCTTTATTTGATGGCACTAACTATGCATACTGGAAAGTACGCATGAGAGCTTTCTTGTAGTCTTTAGATGAGAAGGTGTGGCAAGTTGTAGAGATTGGCTGGAGCAAGCCAAAGGAATTGCCGGCCAATTGGGATGAAGCAAAGATCAAGGTGGCTAACTTTAACAGCAGAGCATTGAATGCCTTATTCAGTGCAGTCACTAATGAGGAGTTTAAGAAGATATCCTCCACAGAAACTGCAAAGGAAGCATGGACCATCCTCTAGACAACCTATGAGGGTACAAAGGCTGTCAAAGATTCAAAGTTTTAGAGGCTCACTACAAGCTTTGAAGAAATAAAGATGGAGGAGGATGAGTTGTTCGATGAGTTCTATGCCAAGCTCAAGGACATAATAAACTCAGCCTTCAATCTTGGGGAAACCATTCCTGAACCCAAGATTGTAAGGAAAGTGCTTAGATCTCTACTTGAGAGATTTCATGCCAAGATTACAGCAATAGAAGAATCAAAGGATATTGACAAAATTCCTTTGACTGAGCTGGTTGGTAATCTGCAGACTTACGAGCTAGGGTTATCAAGGATTGGAAAGTCGGGAAAGGGCAAGAGCATGGCCTTAAAGGCAAAGAGTAGTGACACAGATGAGTCTTCCGATGATGAAGATTCCAAGATGAAGTCCTACATTACAAGGTAGTTCAAGAAATTTATTAAGAATGCCAACGGGAGGAACTTCGACAAGGACCGCAGGCAATCCAGTTCTTCTCAGTTTAAAGGGCAAGACAAAGGGAAGAAGGATGCTAAGGAAAGTGGTCAGTACATTGTTCCCGCAGGACCTAAGTGTTTTGGATGTCAAGGCTTCGAGCACATGAAACATGAGTGTCCTACATATCTCAAAAGCATTGGGAATAGTAAGGCATTTGCTGCTACCTTGAGCGACACTGAGCCTAAGGAAGATTTCGACAATGAGGATGATGGAATCTTGAATGCCTTCACTGCCACTGTCAATCCTACTGATGGGATTGTTGAAGATGTGGAAGAAGAAGAAGAATTTGTGGAGTCCAAATTTGAGAAGATGGATGATCAAGATGACATTCATACAGCCTTTGAGGAATTGTACAAAGTTTCTGAAATACATGAGAAACTTTATATGCTGGCCACCAAGAAACTCAGTGATGTGGAACTTGACCGTGAGGAATTATCCACTAAGTTTGATGAGGCTAATCAGATGATTGGAGCACTAAGGTTTGAGAACAATTTCTTGGCTGAGAAGACCAAGAAGCTTGAGGCGGAGCTGTTTCAAGTTAGAGCTCAACTGAAGAGGACTTCAAGCACTAAGCTAGACGAGATGCTCAACATTCAGAAATTTGCTTCAGATCGTATAGGTTTAGGGTATAATATTTCTTCCTTTAACACTGCTTCTACTAGTACTACTGTTTTTGTTCCTCCTACTAGTAATACTAAAATTGAGAACACTGATGTTAAAATTAGTCTAGCTAGTGAGAACTTAGACAAGGGTAAATCTATCTTAGGAGCACCCCCTAAACTAGACAAGAAAGAAGCTAAAAATCCTAAGGCTAATAAGGCTAACTCTCAAAAGCCTAAACAAAAGAAGCAGCATCTCTGTCATCATTGTGGACTTGCCAGTCATACTTGACCAAATTGCTATAAGTGGTTAGCCACTCAACAGAGGAATGGCATGATAGCGTTTGGAAGCCAAAATCAGCTTCAATCATCTCTCGCTCCTCTCGGTGATCTTCTCAAGGCCCTTATGTTCCTTTCGAACTTGAATGGTTTCCATTCTTCCCCCTCACCACCGGTTCAAGGGTTTAGTCAAAGGAAAGGTTCTTCTAAGGTGTGGAAGAAAAAGGACTCATCACTTTCTTCTATCTTCTTGTTTTTTCTTGTTGCATTACTTGTTTGTTTTGTTTTTTTTTTTTTTTTTTGAGTCAGTCTAGTTTTATGCTTTGTTTGTTTAACATGTTTTTGTTTGTTTATTTTCAGTTTTTGTTTATTTTGTTTTGATAAAATAAATTTTTTTTTTTGAAAAATCAGAAAAATACAAAAATAGTGTGTTTTGTGTACATTGATACTTGTGTACCTTGGATGGCCATTGAAACAAAGTTTTCTAAATTTTGTATTTTTTGTAGCTTAGATGAGCATCTCTATGCACAACTAAGCAAGTGAGCTTTGTGGCTCTTGTTCGTGATGAGTAAGATTGAGTTGTCTTTTATATTTAACACTCATATCATTCTTTTTTATGGGAAGGACTAAAAAATCCTGAGAGAAAGGCATTTGTATGCTTCGGCATAGCAAAAATGTGATGTCAACGATATTTGTGTGCTTAGGCATAGCAAAATTGAAATGTCAAATATCATTGGGAATTTCTTTTCTCTCTCTAATAAGCCCATGTATGATATACTTAAAAGAAGAATATGCAAAGAAAAATCAAAAGCAAAAAGATCAAAAATGCTTTTAAATATGATTGCAAACGTGTATTCTAGGAGATGTGGGAGTTATAGGATGTACCTTGAAGGTGATAGTCCCCATCAAGCAGTTATGATTGTATGTGAGTTAAAGCAATTTTCTCATATCTCAAATCGTCATAACATGTATGCATTTATGCAATTTTGCGATGTTTTTCACACACAACACACAATATTCTTTGCTATTCTTGATACATGTGTAGATACAATGTGATTTGGCCATCACAAGTTTTACATGTGTTAATGTATGCTCACTAAACTGTCATGACTTATTTTTGAAATATAAAATTGGTTAGACTTGTTTAGTGTGTGTGTGTGTTTTGGAGATCCTTGTGCTCAAAATTTTTAAATTGAGAGCCTTTTTTGAGAGATTTTTGTGTTGATTGGATCATTGGTTGAGTTGTATATTGGATTGCATTCATATCTATGTTTTTCACATCTCGAAAAACTGTTTTGAAAAGTTGGCTCGACACCTCCTCGACACCTCTTCGATACCTTGTTATCTGTCGAGCCTTTCAAGAATTTTTTTAAACGCAATCTCGACACCTCCTCGATACCTGGTGGATCGATCGAGAAAGCTCCTGCCTCCTCGATAACTCCTCGACACCTGCTGGATCGATCGAGCTTTTGTTTTGAATCTGACTCTTTGTTGCTCGATAGCTTCCTCGATACCTCAATCATCGAAGACCAGATCCTCGATACCTACCTCGACAGATCCCTCGATACCTCTCAATACCTGCATCTGTCGAGATTTACTAGCTGCCTATATAAGGCCTCTGTACAATCCAGAAATCATTTCTCTTCGATCTCTCTCTCGATACTTCTCTGTTTCTCTCCCAAAACACTCTCTTCTTACTCCAAACCTCTTCCTCAAGGATTCTTCAAGCTTTTTCAAGTTTCTCTTTACTTGGTAAGCTCCTAATCCTTTCTCATTCATGCATTTCATGATTTGAAACCTAGGTTTTGGGGTTTTTGAAAAATTTTTGGGGTTTCACAAAATTGATGAGTTTTTATTGAAATTTTGGGATGGATTTTCACTTAAATGTGTTTAAAACCTCATACATTGCATCACATTAGCATTATAATGATATTGTCATGCATTTAGATGTGTGCTATATGTTTGTGTGCTGATAGGTTTGGATTGGGCTGAGCCCATGATGCATTTTCTTTTCATGTCACATGCTCATGCATTTTCCATGCATACGTACTTATTTTCAATATTCTTGATATTTGAAACTGCTTGGGACTTTTTTGATTGTCTTTATTTCTTTCCTTCTCTGTTAGTTTACGTTAGACGTGTTTATGGCACCTAAGCGTAAATCCACTCCAGCCTGGAACCCTCTTCGTTCTGAAGCTTCTTCATCTTCCGATCCCTCTCCTTCTACTATTCGGTTCCATGATGATGATGCCTTTAAGGCATTCTCGAAGAACTTTTCTAGACGAGGCATTCATTTGGAACGCCAAGTCATACTGTCGGACTTTGCCGACACCGACCTTTCCTCTGTCATTCATAGTAGGGGATGGGAGTCACTGTGTGACGTCCCGGTCACATGTCCTCTCGTGCTGATCCAGGAGTTTTACTCCAACATGCATAGGATAGATTGTTCAGTACCTCTCTTTTTCACTCGTGTCCGAGGTACGCGCATCCCTGTCATACCGCAGCTGGTTGCGGATGTGCTTCATGTCCTTAGGATAGAGTTTCCTGACTATCCTAGCTGTGAGCATCTGAGGACAGTGTCCAGGGATGAGCTCATGTCTTCTTTTTGTGAGCGTCCTATTGCTTGGGGTGAGCGTCTTTTCACACCATGTTGACCTTTTGCTAAAGGTCCTAGATTCATGAACATGGTGATGACATTTGTGTTACATCCTCTTTCTCACTATAACTCCATCATAGAGCCTTGTGCTTGATTTTTGCTATCCCTTCTTAAGCATCTTACTATAGATTTTCCGTTTCACTTTATTTTGTCTATTATAGATGTTCATTTGGATTCGGCGTCCCGTAATAAGCTCATCCTTCCTTCCGCTATCATAAGGATTCTACGCCATTTTTCCGTTCCTTTTCCCTCGTCCGACCATTTTTCTATCATGTGTGCCATAGACTACGCTACCGTTAAACGTAGCGAGGCCCAGTTTTGGTCGCGACAGACGGATTTAGCAGCACCCTCCTCTCATTCTGCTCTACCTCAATCTACTCCATCAGCATCTGCTCCTTCCTCTTCCGGTGATGTATCTTTGGGAGACATCATGGCCCAGTTGCAGCACATGGATGCTCGCCTGGATACACTCTCTAAGGAGTTGTATTAGGTGAACGTTCGTGTCAGTCGTATTGCGCGACGACAGGCGGCTATGGGCGGCTTTGTACCTGAGCCTACTCCTTCACTACCTCATCTTGTTGCTTCCGATTCCGATGTTGAGGATGATGATGATGATGATGGTGATGACGATGACACTTCAGATGATGCTGGAGATGATAGCTCTACCGATGAGATGCTTACTTGACACTCTACCCTTTGTCACTCGTGACAAAAAGGGGGAGTAGTTTTGGATATGAGAGTAGTCATTCTTAGGGGGAGAGTTAGTTTTTGGGATCATTTTGTTAGGGGGAGTGTTGTTATTATTTTTTGAGGGATGTAGTGAGGATATCATGTATCTTTTCTTTTCTTTCTTTATTAGATACATTGTTCTTGTACATGAGGTCTTGTGACCATTTATAGACATACATTGTACTTGTTTTCTCTTATATATTGTTGATGTATGTTTTTCTTTCACCTACCCTTTCATGTGTTGTTTCTTTTCTCTCTTTATACACATGCTTCTTATTAATTTGTATGCAATCTATTATTCTGTTTCACACAAAGATGCCTTGATGAGTTTTGTTTAAAGTGTTTCAGAAATACAGGTTGTCAAAGTCTACTTGCCATAAACTCTCTTCTTGCAAAGTTTTTCAAGAGTTTGTGTTAGGATAGATTTTATTGTATTCAACAAGTATGAATATGAGTTGAGTGATTTATGACTTCTCTCATATGTTCATTTGTTTGTTGTGGTTTTGTCACAGATTGCCAAATGGGGAGATTGTTAGGACATATGTGTTTCACATGTTAAGAACATATGTTATGATTTTATGTAATTGGCTTATCTTTTGACAAAACGTACTTTACTTGTAATTGGGTAGACTTAGGATGTGTTTAACTACTTCAAGAAACCATGTTTCAAGATCTAGTGTTGAAGCCTTCAAGTCTGTTCAAGAAATCAAGCAAGGAGTGCAAATTCATTAAAGCTTGATAGCTGGTCGATAGCTTCTCGACACCTCCTATCTGTCGAGGTTTAAGATTTTTAGATTTCAACTCTGATTTTCTTGGGATCCGTGAATCTGTCTATGGGTCTTCTTTTCTCCTAACCCTAGACATATAAAAGGATTATTTTAAGAGCCGTCAAACGGTACACAAGTTGCACAAGCAATGAGCAAATTCTGTTCAAGCAAATTGTGACCAGAGACAAAGTTCTTGACCTAGTTCATCTCTTTCTTGGAGAAGTTACTGTGTATTTGCACCTTAGGGTTTTGTGAACAAGCCCAATATATGTATAGATAATGAGCTCCTGGGCCCAATACTTCTACAATAACCCCTCGAGATCTTTCTTTCTGGCTCTTCGGGAAGAAATGAGGATTTCGTTGTAATGATAGTTCCACCGTGCCCATCTTACATCACCTTTTACGGTACGGATGCCCTTTTTAACTTCTTAAGGCTCGCTCTTAACGCTTCGACATTTGAGACTCGCCTTCATTAAATTTTTGCAGCTCCTTATCCCCCACGTTCTATGGCGTGATGCGAATCCAACGGCTGAGGATTCCTTTTGATATAAATACTACCCAAATCAATCATTCCTCTCACTTTAGCATTCACTTCACTTTAGAGCTCATACATTGAACTTGCAATTTACCCAACTCACTCGCGCCCTTACAAATACCAAGAGCTTGTTCGAGGAGGATTTTTCTTTTTCCTGTAAGTCTTCATACCTCCTTCCATTTTATTTTTCCATATACTTCTCTTTTCTTTGCGTTCTTTTCTCCTTGGCTCTTCTTTCCTCTCTTTATCTTTTTAGCACATCCAAGTCTCTCTTAGGAATAGGTAGATTTGCTTATATGGTAAACTCTGAGGAGGGAGTAGAAAGTGTCAAAGCTCTATATAGGATTCCTCCAGGAGTAGGCATTAGGTACTGTAAGAAAGGGGAGTGGCATGAAAAAAGGCAAGAGAGAAAAGTGGTGATCCCAATGATTGTCTTTATAGAAGGAGGGATGAGAAATCCCTATGGGTACCATTACCAGAGACTACCTTAGGGCCCATAAGTTAGCTCCCACCCAATGTGTGCCCAACATGTTCAGGATCTTAGGTTCTATAGATGCCCTTAATGAGAGGATTGGCTTAAACCTCATACACCACGATGTTAATTGGGTTTACAACCTCCATCACTTAACGGGGCAGGGGTATTACCTAAAATCTAGGTACCCCAAGATTAGGCTCATTCAATGCCTCCTCGAACACAACAAGGGCCTCAAAAAGGACTTCTTGATCATGTCATTGGAATGGCACGATGGCCTCCCCTACTCGACGAGAGAGGGGCAACCAAGTGGGGTTTCAGACTTAGGATAGTTATTTTGAAGTTAACCCTTTTGTGCTATTTCTTTTTCCTGTACTTGTACATGAAATTTTCTTTAATTTGTATTATTCTTTACTGATGATATTTTTTTGTCTTTCCCAATGGTTTTGTAGACATAAATGTTGCCATTCCTAACTTCAGCTCTGTGAACCAGGCGAGTTTGGATAAGATCCTGAAGGCTAAGGTGTTCGTCCATAGAGACGATTAACTTAGGGTATCCTACCTGATATTAGACTACATTCCAATATCCAAGAGTTTCCAGGCACCTAAGTTTCTCATTAAAGCTAGGGATCCTTGGCTGCAACGAATTAGTGTTGCTGCCCCCGGTTTCCTAAGCACTGGCCCAATTCCGAAACGCACATTAGCCACCACCCCTATCCTAGAAGGCATACCAAGGGTAGCACTACTCTTCCAACGCGTTGCCAAGGAAGCAATCTCATCAGAACCAACCACCAAGGAGAAGGAGGAGGAGGAAGAAGAAAAAGACGTGGTTGAGGTGACTGACTCTGAAGATGAATTTGCTATCTTCGACCAGCTATTATCTCCAGAGACTTAGGTCGGTGATCCTTGCCACCCTCCTTAGGTTCAAGTAAACAACTCCTTAGAAGACATCATCATCCTTGAAGAAATGGGGATTCAACGCAAGCAAAGATCATTTCTCCAAGAGCTTTTAAAGTCCCAACCTGGTCGGAAGGCAGCCCAGACAAAGCTTCCTACCCCACCACCCCCTCCACCCACCTGAGCTGATCCCGTTGACCACAAAAGGAAGAGGGATCAAAAAGGTAAAGAGGTGATAGAGACGGGAATAACCCATCCCTCCCCGGAGGACGAGCCCCAGAGGGGGCCAAGAAACCCAGGGGTATGCAAACAAGGCCAACCCATGAGGGAGAGAGGAGGGGTGAGCACCGAGTTGCAACCCCAGCCTGGGCCCCACCCTTGGAGCTGGATGGAGCTCCTCTTCCCAACAATGCCTCCATCCAAGACTTCTAGGGGGGCATGGTTGGGTGTGTAGCCAATGCCATGGAGCAATCCCTATTGCTACCCAAGGATATGGTTAACCTTAGATCCATAAGGAAGCATGAGGTTTTCCTGGGCTTGAAAAGGGATCTGGCGATGGTAAGGATTTTTTTAATTTTTAATTTTTTAATCATGTACCTTCTCTTTTCTAGGCCATTCAAGCCACTTTTAGGGCCGAGGAGATAGTAAACAACTCCCATCGCATGATGAAGGAAGAGGAAGGGAGGCGAATTGTTGTCGTAGATGCCTTCATATGGCTGAGAAGAGCAACTAGGATCTAAAGGCTAAGTTGACCAAGGTAGAGAGGAAAGAAAAAGTGCTGTAGCTACCTTGGATAACGTTGAGAGGCAAGACGAAAGTCAACAGGTGCTTCTTTGCAATGTCGAGAACCAACTGGTTGCCTCCAAAGAGCAGATCCTTGGCCTGAAGAAAAGATTGGAGGAGGTCGAAAAGGCCAAAGATTAAGTCGAGAAGGCCAGGGAGGAGGTAAAGAAAGTTCGAGAGGAGGCAGAGTAGCAAAGGTATAACATTGGAGTGGCTGAGATCGAGGAAGCCCTTAGGGCTGAAGTCTCAGGGGTATGTAGGACTTACTGTTTCCAAGTACGGAATGAAGCTCTTAACCAAGCTGGGGTTGAGGCTTCTTCTGTGCTTAGGAAGGTAGAAAGTGTCTACTACCCTTAAGCCTTTCGTGCCTCCTCCTTCAACAGCTCCAAGGCAGACACCTTTACCAAGATGGCAGATCCTAAAAAGAACAACTCCAATAAGGTCCCTCCCCCCTCTAGCAGCCTTCCAAAAGTGGCCGAGCAGCCTGGGGTGAATGGAAAAGAGGCTGAGGTAACAAAGGGAGTGGCCCCGGGTGACACCAAGCCCCTGGCTGATCCCCAGGATCCTATTAAAGACAATGAGGCACCTAGGATGGAGATTGTTCTTGCAACTCTTCCACTACCTGCCAAAGGTGACCCCAAAGGCACAGGCCAAGGATCCTCGAAGGCTGCAGTCCCACAGTCCCAGGGCCTACCTCAAGGAAAAATTGTAATAAAAAAGAAGTAGAATTTGATATAGTTCTCTTTTTCTTTTTCTTTTTTCTTTTTTTGTTTTGTTTTGCAACTTCTGTTTTGGTTTTCATAGTTTGTAACCAAGTTTCCCCTTTGTATTCAATTTGCCTTGCTTCAAGGCTTTTATTAATGAAAGTTATGCATATTTTATTTTTTCCTGTGATTCACATACTGGTGTTGATATAATTTCCATCTTATCTAATACCTAATGACTGTGGTAATGAGGTAAAAATTTTTTCATTAATCTGCATAAGTAGTAGAAAATTTATCCCATCTCATATGGTCAACAGCAAAACAAGTTAAATCTACTAAGTCCATCATCTCGGCAAAGCGTAATTTTAACTTCAAGAACTTACACAGTAATGTAGCATACATATAGGTTCAAACTTACTCTGTTCCCTACTTATCAGTAAGTTTAAAGGGCCAAAAGGATAAACAATTCTCAAACAAATACAGGTGTGCTTGCAAATGCTTTAAGTGATGCTCGTGAGCATTTACTTGGGCCCGTTATCACAATGGAAATCTTTGCTGTTTAGAGTGGATGATTATACTTGAAATTAAAGTAATCAACAAGAAGTACTAATTTACCTTAAGTATGTAGTCCAAAAAGTCTAAAATAACTAAGGCTTTTCCCCGACACTTGTCAACATGATAAGAAGTATTAATTTACCCAAAGCATGTGGTCCAAGGAGCCAGGCATAGTTAAGGTTCTGTTTAATACTTAGATAGATGTTAGGAAGTATTAATTTACTCAAAGCATTTTGTCCGAGAAGCCAGGTATAACTAAGATTGTGTTTAATACTTATAAAAATGATTAAAAGATATCAATTTACCCAGGATATGTGGTCCGAGGAGCTAAGCATGACCAAGGTTCTGTTTGATACTTAAATAGATGTCAGAAAGTATTAATTTATCCAAAGTATGTGATCCAAGGAGCCAGGCATAGCTAAGCTTTTGTTTAATACTTAGAAAAATGATTAAAAGATATCAATTTACCCAAGGTACGTGGTCCGAGGAGCTAGACATGATCAAGGTTCTGTTTGATACTTAAATAGATGCTAGTAAGTATTAATTTACCCAAAGCATGTGGTCCGAGGAGCCAGGCATAGCTAAGATTCTGTTTAATACTTAGAAAAATGATTAAAAAATATCAATTTACCCAAGGTATGTGGTCCAAGGAGCTAGGCATGACCAATATTCTGTTTGATACTTAAATAGATGTCAGGAAATATTAATTTACCCAAAGTATGTGGTCTGAGGAGCCAGACATAGCTAAGATTCTGTTTAATACTTAGAAAATGATTAAAATATATCAATTTACCCAAGGTATGTGGTTCAAGGGGCCAGGCAAGACCAATGTTCTGTTTGATACTTAGATAGATAGTAGAACGCATGACTCGCAATATAATAAACCCAAATTGGTGAAGAAAACTTTCATTAATAGTAACACCTTCTTAGGTTGTTTACATTCCAGTGGCATGGTACATCCTTTTCCTCTAGATCCTCAAGATAATATGCACCTATCCCAGCCACTGATGTGATACAATATGACCCTTCCTAGTTGTGTCCCAATTTTTCTCGGACTGGGTTCTTGGCAGTGCCCAAAACTTTTCTTAATACCAGGTCTTCAGGTGCCAACGACCTTAGCCTTACATTTGCATCATACCCTTGCTTGAGCTTATGTTGATAGTAGGCCAATTGGACAATGACATTTTCTCTTTGTTCTTCAATTAAGTCTAAGCTCTTTTCTAATAGCCCATCATTGCTGCTTAGAGTGAAAGAACTCATTCTCAGTGTTCGAAATCCAGTCTCTAAAGGAATAACAGCCTTAGCTCCATAAGTCATTGAAAAGGGGGTTCTCCCTAGTGGACCTACGAGGTGTAGTCTGGTATGTCCAAAGGACGTGCGGCAACTGTTCTACTCATTTTCCCTTTGTGTCGTCCAGCCTTTTTTTAAGCCCATTCACTATGACCTTATTGATAGTTTCAGCTTGTCTATTCCCCTGTGGATATGCCGGGGTGGAATATCTATTCGTTATGCTCAGGTCACAGCAATACCTCCTGAAAGCCTTGCTATCAAACTGAAATTCGTTGTTAGAGATGAGGGTAAAGGATTACAAACTGAGTGACAATATTTTTCCAAACAAATCTCTTGGCATCTACGTCCCTAATATTCGCCAATGGTTCAACTTCAACCCATTTGGTAAAATAATCTGTGCCGACTAATAAATATCTCTTATTCCTTGCTATCTTAGAGAAAGGACTTATAATGTCCAAGCCCCATTGAGAAAAAGGCCAAGGGTTGGACAGAGGATTAAGGATTCCTCCGGGCTGATGAATGTTTGGTACAAATTTTTGGCATTGGTCACACTTCTTCATATACTCTTGTATTTCCTTCTGCATATTTGGCCACCAATAGCCTTAGGTAAAGGCCCTGTGAGACCAATATCTGCCCTCGCGTGACTTCCACAATCCCTTCATGTAATTCTTCTAGGAGTAGCTCAATTGCTTCGAGGTGTACGCGTAGTAGATATGGGCCAAAAAAGATCTCTTATATAACTTTTGGTCCTCGGATAGCCAAAATCGAGGAGCTTTCCTTCGTATTTTGTCGACCTCAGACTTGTTCTCAGGCAAGACATCATCCTTAAGAAACAGTACAATGGAGTCCATCCAGTTGGGACTCACCCTTATTTGATGAACTTGAACCACATTTTTCTCTGCCTTGGCGGGTTTACATAAGTCCTCCACAAGGATCACCCGAGGTAAACTTTGTGCCGAGGAGGTTGCTAGTGTGGCAAGAGAGTTAGCATGTGTATTTCTACTTCTAGGGATTTGTGATAAATTAAAAGACTCAAATCCTGACTGTAAATGTCTAACCTGGCTCAAATATTCCTGCATTCTTGGATCTCTAGCTTCTAACTCTCCCTGGACTTGGCCTACCACTAGCCTTGAATCAGAGAATATCTCCACTGCTTTTCCACCCATTTTCTGAACTATGGCCATCCCTACCAACAAAGCTTCATACTTAGCCTCATTGTTTGTGGCCAAGAAGTCCAATCTCAAGGATTTCTAAATTGTAATCCTTTCAGGAGACATCAGAACTAACCCCACTCCAAATCCTCTGTGGTTCGCAGCACCATTAACGTATTCTTTCCAAGACAGCGGCTCCTGTAAGGAGATTTTACTAACCAATTTTCCATCTATATTCTATTTCCCTACTCTCTCTTCTAATGGGGTTTCAGCAAACTTGATCACAAGATCGGCGAGGACTTGATCCTTGACAGAGGTACAAGGCATGTACTTGATATCAAAAGCCCCTAAGATTGTACCCTACTTGGCAATCCTTCCGGTATAATCAGCACTCTGAAGTAGAGATCTAAAGGGAAGCTGGGTCAAGACAACAACTGTGTGTGATTGGAAGTAGTGGGGTAGCTTGTGCGTGGCATGCACAACTGCTAAAATGGCCTTCTCCAGGGGTAGGTAACGTACCTCAACTTCATGCAGTGACTTACTCACATAATAGACTGGCCTCTGTATACCACTATCAACCCGTATAAGTACCAAGCTTACCGCATGGGAAGTCACAACAATATAAGCAAACAAAACCTCATCCACCTCGGGTTTGGACATAATGGGTGGCCGAGAAAGATATTCCTTCAACAGCTGAAAAGCCAAGACACACTCTTCGGTTCATTCAAATCCTTTCCACTTATTCAACAATTGAAAGAAAGATTTACACCTATCCGTTGACCCAGAGATGAATCGGTTTAGAGCAGCAGTCATCCCTGTTAGCTTCTGGACCTCTTTAGGATTCCAAGGTGGCTGCAGATTGTTAATTACTTTAATTTGGTTAGGTTTAACTTCAATTCCGCAGTGTGTAACCATGTACCCCAACCCCAAGAACTTCCCTGATCCGACCCCAAAAAACCACTTAGAAGCATTGAGTCATAGCTCATGCCTCTTTAAGATCTCAAAGATATTCTTGAGGTTGTTAACGTGCTTAGATTCCAACTTACTCTTGACTACCATGTCGTCTATATAGACTTCAATATTCTTGCCTAATTGTGGATCAAACATCCTAGTCATCATCCTCTGATAGGTAGACCCTACATTTTTCAACCCAAATGGCATCACCTTGTAATGGTAGTTTCCAATAGGAGTGACAAAAGTTGTTTTCTCTTGATCATCCAAGGCTAAAGGTATCTAATGGTACCCTTGAAAGGCATCTAAAAAGCTCATCCGAGGATGGCCTACAGTTGCATCCACTAGTTGATCAATCCGAGGCATGGGAAAGGGGTCCTTTGGACATGCTTTGTTCAAGTCTGTGAAGTTTACACACACCCGCCACTTCGCATTCTTCTTCTTTACTATAATTGTATTAGCCAACCATTTAGGGTAGAATACTTCTTTGATAGCCCCAGCCTGCTTGAACTTCATCACTTCGTCTTTGACAACATCAAAATGATCCTTAGATAAGCATCGAGGTGGTTGCTTTTTGGGGGTGACAGATGGATTGACATTCAAATGATGGCGAATGAAGCTCAGATTCAACTTTGGAGCTTCGTAAGCACTCTATGTGAACACATCAATGTTCCTCTTGAGAAATTCTATTAACTCTTTCTTTTCCTGAGAAGGCAACTAAGCTTTAACTTGAAAAAACTTCTCCGGATCATCACCCACAACAATTTTCTCTAAATCCTCACATTTTGCCTCTTTGACTGGCCCATTGATAGGTAACACTGGAGATTTTGACTGCTATAAGCCCCTATCAGCAGAGGCCGAGGACTTAGCTCCAAGCTGATGCATAATTGCAGCCACGAGGCATTATCTAGCCATGGATTGACTCCCTACGAGCTCCTCAATCTGGTCCCCTGATGGATACTTCACTTTTAAATGCAGAGTTGAAGAAACGACTCTCAGGGATGAAGCCAGGGTCTGGCCACGATGGCTGTGTAGGGAGAGTATGCGTCCACCACAATGAAGTCCACTTCAACCACTTTTGAGCCTGCTTGCACGGGTAACCTAATTTGACTCTTTGGGATGACAACCTTCCCATTAAAACTCACTGAAGGTGAATCATAGGCTGTCAGGTCCTCAGGCTTTAAGTTCAGCCCTCTATATGTAATCTTTGCACTACTGCCCTGGTCTATCATCACCCTCTTCACATCATACCCTAATATTCTGAGGGTGACCACCAAAGCATCATCATGTGGCTAAATGGTTACTATCTTGTCCTCATCAGAAAAACTCAGTGCCGGACAGATCTCCACTCTAGCTCTCTTCGGCTCAAGATTAGGGTCCTCGGCTAGTAGCTGAGCTACAGATATCACCCTGGAAGGATGAGAATCAGTACTTCCCGGTGCAGCAAAGATGACATTAATTGTGCCTAACAAGGGCCTTGAAAAAGCATTCCCCTAAGCCCCTGACCTTGATTGGTCTCTTTGTCCGTTGGGCCGATACAAAAATTGTTGTAACCTTTCCTCTCTGACTAGTTACTCCAAATAGTTCCAGAGAGTTCTGCAATCCTCGATGGTGTGCCCCCGCTCTTGGTGGTATTGGCAATGAAGATTTTGGTTGTGCTTCATAGGGTCTCCTCCCATCTTGTTTGGCTATTTGAAGTACGACTCATTCTTGATTTTTTCCAAGACTTGATGCACTGGTTCTTGGAACACCGTATTGACCATCTAAGGAGCCATAGGTCTAGCTTGCCTAGCAAAATCCCTTTGGATTCTGTTATTGTTCTAGTGGTCTGACCTTAAATCCCTCCTCTCCTAAGGGATAACCTTACCCTTTCCCTTGCCTTGTTGCTGGTCTTCCTCAACTCGCTTGTACTCATCAATGTGATCCATAAGCCGACGAACATTCCTTACTAGCTTCTTGGTCAAGGATTTCCTCAAATTGTGCTCGGTGGGCAGGCCGACCTCAAAGGTTCTTATAGCCACGTCATTAAAATCCCCATCAATCTCGTTAAACATCTCCTATTATCTGTTTGAGTACATTTTTAGGGTCTCACCTTCTCGCATGGACATGGACAACAGAGAATCCAAGGGCTGGAGAACCCTGCTGCATGAAATAAAGCGAGATCTAAAGGATCGGGTGAGCTCCTTGAAAGAGTCAATAGAACTTGCACCCAGACCATCAAACCACCTCATCGCCACAGGCCTCAAGCTGGATGGAAATACCTTACACATTAAGGTCTCATTCTTGGAGTGTACAACCATTCTTTGGTTGAAGTGGCTAACATACTCCATAAGGTCTATTCGGCCATTATACATGGTGAACGTGGGCTGAATGAACCACCGAGGAAGTTTCCTTCCTTCAATTCTGTGTGTGAAAGGTGATTTGGAAATTTGGTTGAGTGCTCTGCTCATCGCATCGTTCCCTAGGCATTTGGAAGATAAGCTTCTGTTTCTACGCTCATGGTGGTAGTCCTCATCATACGAGAAAGACTCACTGGAGGGAGTCTTTGATCTCTTCCTATAACTACCATCCTCTTCATCGTCAGAAGAGAAATTAGAAATGGAGGAAGTTCGCCTTCTCCGTTCATGGCGCAACTTCCTCTTCAAATGATCAATCTCCCACTGCATGTCCTTGGTATTTTTCTCATGAGAAAAGTGGCTACCACCCCGAGAATGACTCCTACTAGTATGGGTAGTATGCATACTCCTCTCCCGGTCACTTCTTCGCTCGAGGTTGAAAAAATGATTTTCATGTTGGGACCCCATAGATTCTGCCTGGTGTGGACATGAACCTACTATAGTTGAACGTTAGACTCATTACAACACCAAAAATTCCCATAGACGGCACCAATTGTAAGGACTAGATTTGGATCCCTAGCCCAAGAGAAGGATGGACTCAGGCCCAAAAAGCCCAAAACAATGAATTTGTAGACAGTGGGTTGGAAAACTGGGCTAAAATGAGTTGGACAAAAAATAAAGTGAGTTCGAATGACAAGTAAATGAAGATGGACAAGTTTAAACTATAGAAAATCGTCCTCGGCGTGATCCGAGGAGATTAGTTCTTATATATTACTTTCAAGTTTGATTACAAATTTGGTTCCTGATTGCTACAGTGTTTCCCTCTTGATTTCTCGACCTCTTTTCCATAGTGGGTCTCTTCCATTATATAGTTTTCTTTAGATGATCTTAGCCTTCCACTTGTTGATTATCCAGGCCTCTACTTGAATGCCTGTCCCATCAGACATTATCTCAGGCCCTTTGTGCATTGGGGCATCCAATATAACCCTGTTCAGGGGTCTTCTTCACATTAATGCAATCAAAAAGTTAGTTGCAGAGCCTTTAATGTGGTGGAAACAACTTTCTCCTTAGATATTTTAGGACTCCTCCCTGTCCAATGTTTCTGTAATGCTTATCCATACTAGTAGAATTTCCTAGAACGTTCCCCAGGATGGCAAACCATCTCTCCAGACATCGGCTTTGGTCAACCGAGGAGGCATTCATCCTCAACCCACCCTCCTAGGCCCTTATGACCAAAACTAACTTTTTCATTTACTAACACAAATTTCCTAAAAAATGTTTTCTCTTCCTCGGATGACCTTTAGTCCTCGGATTGGGCCTCAGGCCCAATATATGTATAGATAATGAACTCCTGGGCCCAATACCCTTACAGACATATTTACTAAAGGTAACTAACCCACTAACAAATGAAAGACACATGTTAGTGGATAGTTATTTTTTACACATTGTATGTTTTTAGATCCCTTAAAACACAAGTTGTTTAACCTAGTTATTTAGCCAACTGATTATTTAGATAATTATTCAGATCTAGGTTAACATAATAAAATCATATCATGTAAATAATACAGAAATATAAAGAACACATGATATGATTACCTAGGAAAACCAAACTGGAAAAAATCTGGGGATGATTTAATCTAACTATTCTTAAGGTAAAACAAATCCACTATGAAAGAATTGAAGTTTGTACAATAGAACTTAGACCACTAACATTCTATTGCTATCTCGAGTAGAAAACTTATTACCACGATCACCTAACAGCTTCGAGTCCACAAACTACTTCTTTCTTTAATCCACTGCAACCACAAGTTCTCCTACTTGTGACTTTGAGACTCTACTGAAAGGTTTCAGATCATCTTTAAGTTCTTTATGCAGCAATTGAAGCGATCACCAAGTTCTTGATACGAATCTTGATCTTGATAACCTTAAGTGTGTATGAAGGTAAACACCTTTAGATCTCATAAGAGATTCAACACACAGCACATCAAAAGACTCTAAAATGTAGATAGGGTTTTTCCTTTTATATTTGGAGTAAAATATAAAACCCTACATGTCACATGGGTTTGGGCTGAATTGGAAATTCTGCAGAAAAATTAATCTGCACGAGATTCGATCGATCGAGTCTAATTTTTGATCGATTGAGCCTTGCAGATTTAGTCCAATAAATTCTGCAATCACTTGATTCCAATTTTACAAATAAATACACTTTGAGCAGTCTAAACCTAGACTCTGAGTTTTGATCATGGTTTGCCAACACATTACAAATTGTAATTCTAATACATTTAATTCCTAAAGTCTTAGAACTTAACACACACGTCTCTAATTTATTGGATTTTGATACTGATGATGTGGTATTGTTTGATATAAAATACTTTTTACATCTTATGAGGTTTTAGGAAATGTGAAAAAACCCTCCTTTTCGAAAATGACCCTTTAATGAGAAAAAAGCTCTTATCATATGATAAATCTTGTAATTTTATGGTCTTTTTTGGAGTTGAATAACAAGGGTAAGGTTGAGAGGCCAAGATATGATGGATTAAACAGAGAGGAGATTGGTGCCTCCCCAAATGGCTTGAACTGCACCACCTGTTGTCCATGGAGGTTCAAACTTAAAATTTAGCATATACAAAGATTCTAACAATGATCACGACTCTAAATTGTCCCTTCTGGCTTATATACTTATTTGTACAAGTGATTTAGTGATTTGTATTATACAATGGTGACAAACTTGTATGTAATATTAATAATAGTGTGCACGTTTATGTTTGTTTATTTTACACTTAAATATAATTGTATCGGTCACTATAATTATTTCATTACACTCAATAAGTCACTAGAATGATTTCATTACACTTAATAGGGCTTGTATTATTACACACATTGATACAATTATTGCAATTGCTATAAATCTAGAGTAAGTGCCTCCATTTGTCTTCATCTTCACCAACATAAGTGCACTCTAAAATTTCTCACAAATTAATTTGTTCTTCTTGAGGTGACAAAATGCCCGATAACTAGTCTAATTATCAATCAACAAGCATATCCTATAGCAGTCACTTTCCAACCAAATCCTTCCACTATTGATAATTCTTGTCTTGTTTCGTAAATTGGTGTCTCATTATTTCCACATTTCTTGGCAACGAAGAGCCACACAATCCCAAGTTTCCCTCAAAAGAGGAAATTTAAAATGTCCAAAATTGTCCACCTTGTGGAATTGAACCAATAAATTGATTTTGAGACAAGTTTAAATATTCCAGAAGTGTAAGACGTATTAGCTATTAAGGAATTTCACCTGAGAACTCGTTTTGAGAAAGATTTAAAAATTCAACCGCAGTTAGGTTCCCTAACGCTGAATGGACATGGCCTAAGAAGCTATCACTTGACAAACTGAGTACAATTAGTCCCTTTAGGCTACCCTCACTATTTAGAATTTCTCCACAAAACCTATTATTAGAGAGATTAATAGTTGTGAAGATGGTCAAGATTTTTACTATTAATATTTATACACCCTTATTCACCACTCTCATTAAGTCTTTATAATAATTAATTGACTTCCCATATATTCTTTTTGTGAGTTATTTTGGCAGGGAGCATTAGCATTGCATTCCAAGTTTTTAAGTATTCTAATGATAACCTACCAGAGAATTGTTGTGACAGAGGTCAATGACATGCAACTTCGAAAAGCCAAACCTGGTATGAGGATTCCATATAAGACCATGGAATCCATTTTCTTGCGATACAAGAATCTGCAACTCTAGAAAAGATTGCAACCAAAATGCGAATGCGTCATTCACATTGTTATTTCCAAGATTTAGGACCTATACATTTGACACTAATGATTGTGGAATCTTCCCCAGTATTTGATTATGACTGAAGTCCAAGGTCATCAAATTGCCTCCTTGTACGAATGATTTAGCCAAGTTTCCTTGAAAGCAATTGTTTTTCATATTCAACACTAAAAGAGAACTACTAAAGTGACCTAAACATGGTGGAATTTGACTAATCAACTGGCTGTTAGACATACCAAGTACTTCAAAGGAATTCGATTTACAGATCATTTGAGGGCTTTTACTAGTTAGATTACTGTTTGAGGCAAAAGTGAAAATATCTTGTAGACAGGAGAATTGGGAGTGACCCTTGCAACATGTTTGAATGTAAATCTAAATATACAATAAATTTTCGAGGAAGAACTTTTGGCTGTTGTTCAAAACTCTTGAGAAGGTTAGATGAAGATGAATCTACTGGGTTTCGTACTACAATATTCAGCATTTCAAGCTCGTTGGGTAGGCTATCACAAATTTGACTAGCTCTTTGATGCCTATTTTCTTCATATATAGCTCCTTCGTATGGTCAGGTATAAATTTGTAATACTACAATACTAATTAGTTTTTAATGTAGGCAGTAATTGAAACTTAAATATCTTATTTAACAACATTAGACTTTACCAATTGAATTTATTGAAACCCATAACTTATATTAAACTTTAGTATCATATCAATTTTGGAATTGCTTGATACTTAGATGCTAAAAGATACAGCATTATTCTAAACAAAGTTGTGACTGAATCAGCTATTTGTCCTTTGATTCAAATAGTGGCTTTTAGATTAAAAAGAAAAAAAGAAGGTTTCTTTTGTCAAGGTGAAGAAAGAAAAAAGTATATGAGACTCGTTAAACACAACCCAATCTAAAGATTCTAAACCTACCTCAAAGCTACCAAGATGGATTGGGTACCTAATCTTACGAATAGATCCTTTTAAAGCAAAGCATCCTAATAAAACCAATTTTTTTAGTACATGTATATTCAATCTTATGCTCCATTTCTCTATTTCTTGTTTCTCTCGTCCAATTACAAGAGCGTTCAAAATAACAAGAAGGTTCCTTTCAAAAAAAAAAAAAAAAAAAAGAAGAAGAAGAGAAGAGAAGAAGAAAGAGGGTTCAAGCATCACAAAATTAAAATTTATACCGTAATCTAAACTCATATTTTTTAGTACATGTATATTCAATCCTAAACTCCATTTCTCTATTTCTTGTTTCTCTAATCCAATTACAAGAGCGTTCAAAATAACAAGAAGGTGCCTTTCAAAAAAAAAAAAAAAAAAGAAAAAAGAAAGAAAGAAGAGAAGAAGAAAGAGGGTTCAAGCATCACAAAATTAAAATTTATACCGTAATCTAAACTCATATTTTCCAGAATTATTTGAGCCCAGAATGAAGGTCTCGGTCATCCAATTGCTCTTTAAACTTGCATAAATTTTTTTTCAATTTCTGTTGGATATCATTCTCTCATATATATGTATATATATATATATATATATATATATATATATATTTACCCCAAGAGAACTACTGGTTAGAATGAGACCCCTAGCTAGAAGAACATTGACTATGTTTAAAAAAGAGTAATTCGATTGTTTATTTATTCATTTTTATTGAAAATATTTCCTCATGTGTTAGTTTAGGGCTTCTCTATTATTTCAACAAGAGAGAACCATTGAATGTATTTAATTAGATTTTGGGATTATAAGTGTCATTTATTAATTGTTTTGGAAAGTTTGTTTTTTTATGGAAATTTAGGGACAAAATGGCCTTATGCCCTTTTCACCCAAATTATATAGCCTTATGCCTTCATTCCTAAACTAATTAGGGAAATACCCCTCTTTTGTAATTTGATTTTCTCAAAATCGTGTTAAAAAAAAAAAAAAATTCTGGAACCCTATTGTAACGTTTTAAGGACCTATAGTGACGTTTTATAACTCGATTTCATGGAGTTTGAGTTACAAAACGCTACTATAGGTCATTAAAAACGTCACTATAGGTCCTTAAAAATGTCATTATAGGGTTTAACTCAATTAAAAATGCATCATCAAATGTTTATTACTTTTGAGAGGAGGGACCCATCATTTATGTGAGAAGAGGGAGTACGCATTTATGGTACTCCAGGAGTACACAATAATTTCTCCTCATTCATAAACTCTAGTAAATTCATTAAAAAGAAAAAGAAAAGAAAAGAAAAGAAAAAACGGATTCCAATTTGTATTCATAAACACTAGTGTATTCATAAACACTAGTGGATTCATAAACTCAAAATCTCCTAGCAAAAGCAATTATTAATATTCAGTTGCAAAAGCCAGAGAGGCAGTAAGTTTTAAATACTAGCTTTCAAAAGAAAAAAGAAGTTGGAAAGAAAGTTTTATTCTTTTAAACTTTGAAGTTTGAAACAGTAAGTTTTCATGTTTGTGTTGTTGCCTCAGACACAAGCTTTCAACATGGGGCTTCAAACTTTAATTTTTTCACACCACACAAATATTATGTATTTTATGTTCTCTTATTATGAATCACGTCTTTAGTATATTATTATTGACGGCAGTTTTAACTCACTAATTTGCAACTTAAGAACGTTAAGAATAAGACCATGAGAAAGCAAATTTGCAACTTACTATGGTAAGAATAGGCACTTGTGCAAGGTTAGGGAGGAATAAATTAGGAGAGAGAAACAAAGTAAAAAAGGAAATAATATAATATAATATTCTCTCAAATTAATTTAGTTGGTAGATGTGATTTTTAACCATTAGATCTTTTTGAAATTTATAGTCTAAAAAAGGTGTAATTTTTGTAAAGTTATATTAGATGTAACTTGAACCCATTTTATATATATATATATATATATGAGATGGGTTCAAGTTATACTTAGTATAAAGAGTTACACATTTTTTAAGCCGTAAATTTATGAGAGATTGAATGGATAAAAACAAAACACCATTATACATTACAACATTAAGTACTTACCTAATTAATAGTCTCCTCATTATCTCTCTCCTCATTAAATATCTCTTATGTCTCTTTTTCTCTCATTTTATTAAGTCTTTCTTTCCATTTTCTTTGCAATTTCTCCTACGTTTCTACTTGCTTAGTTTTTTTTCCCTTAAATATCACTTTCCTTATACCTGTTTTACAAAATGTTCAAGCAAAAATATTCATGGCAGGAGCTGCAAATGGCATCAAACAACTAAATGAGGAGAGAGAATGGTATTATCAGCACTCCAACAAATCATCCCTGAAAGATGGATTTGTATAATTCTAGCAATGGTAAGTCCAATGCACAAAAGTGAAGTGATTGGATTCTAGTAATAGTACCCAAATCTAGCCAATTTCATCAGTTAAAAATAGATTTGTTAAGTAGCTTAGATACCATAAGGATTAGGGATGACAATTTTGTCCCGTCTCGCTTAACCCACCCCTCTCTCGCTTCGCCCCACGCAGGTTTTTCCCACCCCGCAAAGGTGATAGGGCGGGAATGGGGTAAAATTTTAGCCCCGCATCACGACGCGGGGTAGAGATAGGTTTAAACTTTTTAAACCCACCCCACCCCACCCTTGCCCCGTCCGCATTGCTAAAGGTTATAATTGTAAATTTTTCATACCCTAAAACCCTATTATTTAAATAACATATCAACATTAGCTTATTTTATTCTATTCAATATGGTTCTCTGCCTTTATTTTGTTATGTGTTATACTATGAGTTTTTCTTTTTAAATTTTTAATTTTTTTTTTTTTTTTTTGGTGTCATTGTCTTGTTAAACGCTTAGATATATTATTCAATTTTTTCTAAAAATTAATTTGATTTGATGTGATAAATTTAGTTGTAATTTCAAATATATTTTTATTAATGAAATAGGTTCATTAAATAAATTGTATTAATTGTAGAGAAAATTAACAAAAAGTAGAGTTTTACAGGGTGGGGCGGGGCTTCGCGGGGCGGGGATGGGATGAGAAAGTTTTCGGCCTGGGCATTTCACAGTATAGTTCTAGTTAAAATGTTGGTCATCAACTCAGGAATTAATGCAATCATTATAATATGTATTATGTCTTAGTGTTTCTTGGATATAATTATTAGATTACAATTATGAACTATATACTCTTATGGTATATAGTTCATAAAATAACAGCTATACCATATTTCATGATTTGGCTTGTTCAAATTTCTTGTATAATGAAGACAAAAGCAATATATTCAAGAAAATATAACATCGCCTGAATATTATTGCATTGGACTCAGATGCTCTTCCAATCAACATATACTGGCAAAGTAAGGAGATAATTTGTGTTAAGTGTAGATGTCAATGGCTTAAAAAAGGTGTAATTCTTGTGGAGTTGCACAAGGTGTAACTTGAACCCATGTTAAGGGTATGTTTGGTGTTGATAAAGAATGAAAAGGCATAGAATTAATCAACCACGATAAGGGTATGTTTGGTAACTTTTTTTTCTCCTTATTTTCTGTTTTTAAAAACAATTTTCTATTTTTAAGACTAAAAAACTTGTTTGGCAACCCAAAATGAACAGAAAATAAAAACCGTTCTTAAAACTCAATTTGTGAAGGAAACTGAAAACATGCAAAAGACTGTTTTCGGTTTATAATTTTCAAAAGTCAATAAAATTACGCATTTAATTTAATGAATTTGTCTCATTTAATGAGTAGCATTAGAGTTCAAATCTTAGTAACAACATATTTTAGTATTTTCTATTTTTTTTTCAAAAAACTATTTTTTTAATTTCAACTAACCAAACATATTTTTGATTTCAAAAATATAAGAATTTTTTTTTTCTTTATATTCTCAAAAACAAGTTTTTGAAAATAGAAAACAAAAACTATTACCAAACATAATCTAAACTTTTGTATCTACGTGAATGTTATAATTTCTTGTTTGTATGAATGTATTTTTTTTTTTTAATTCGATAATTGAGAGAGGGAGAATTAAAATATTGAACGTCTTTATTAGGAATAGTAGAAATTATTAGTTGAATATATATATATATATATGATTCATAGCTTTGTATGAATGAATAGTTACTTGCCCAAACATGCATTTGTCGTTGTAGGTTCCTTAAAAGGCCATTCAGGAATTATCTTCACGAAAATTCAAAAGAAAAAAGGGAGTGTATGATTCGCATGTTAGAGGATTTGACTTAATACAGTTTTGTTGGTTGTCCATCTCTCAAGCAAGATTTGGATCTCGTGCAATGCACAAGTGGTAATAGCATCTAACGGTCAGAAAAATAAAAAAGCAAGTTAAAAAAAATATTTACCATTGGATTAAATTGGAAAAGTTTTAGGGAAAAAAAAAAAAGGTAAAAAGTTATAAAAAAAAAATTAATATGATCTAATGGCATATTTTTTTCTCAATTTTTTTTTTTTTTAAAAACTTTTTGCCGGCCATTAGATACTATTGCACCCCCCACAATTACTTCCTAGGTATTTTGCATATCAAGAAATTAAACACGATTGATGCTTGAAACAAGACGAGGAATACACAAAAACATAATGAAACAAAACCAAAAAATCAATCACACAAATAATAGTATACATCTATATCTAATATAGATGAAAGCTTTTAATTTTTTTTTTATTGACTTGTTCCAATATTATCATTTATGATATATGTCTTTTCCAGCTCATGTTTTTTCATGTCATTATTTTAATTTTTTAATTTGATTTTTAGACTTCCAAATAGTGATAAATTATGTTAGTTTAAATTAATTAGAACTGGCTATCTTCTTCTTCTTCTTCTTATTTTATTTTATTTTATTTTTTATTATAAAACAACCCAACACTAAACAAATTTTCAATTAATTAGGTTTGATGTTCTCTAAATTTTTTATAATAAATAATGTATGTTCTTTTATACAACTTCTTTAATTGACTCTTTATTAATTAATTAATACTTATTAAATAAATACTTATCATCTATAAATATTTTTTGTTTAACTTAAGTTGTTGTGTATTGCAAGGACTATTGATTAATAAACATAAGTTTGCACAACACTAAAGGGAAATGAACTTGCAGCAATGAATGCAAGAATGGTCCAAGGGCTACTAAAATGCGTATGTAGCCACTCAGACATCCATATCTTGAGTTTTTTCCAATAACATGCATGTGTGTATAACAATTTTTATCCAAATGGAAATTAAGACACCACTATACTAATACAGGTTCCAACAATGTAAATGTGACCAACTAGATGAGAAACATAAGTCCAAATAATAATTACAATTCAAGTAGTACATGCGTAAAGTACATAGTGTCTATTCACTTATTGATTCTGTAGTAAGCTTGCAGAATAGTTAAAGCAAGGACAGTAATTGCAGTAAAGAAACCAAGAGCAGTCCATGGGTTGCTAAAATATTTGCCAATTATTTCAGCCAACCAGGTCTTTATCTTGCTGTTATAGTGTTCTTCAATATCTTCTCTAACACCTTGGTAAATGCCCAAATCTTGCATCCCACATGAGTTAATCTCTTTAAGCATTTTACCCACCTCTTCATCACTGCCTAAATTGTTAAGAAGAATTCGCTTGGACCTCAACTCTTTCACATCGTCAACACTTTCAATGAGTGTATTCAGGAAAAAGAAGTAAGATGCAATAGCCAAATCCTTGTCCGAAGGAGGACAAAATTCTAAGGCTACCAAGTTGTTATACAGTGTTATTTTAGAAGGAGTAAGGATTAGTGGGGGAAGCTTAAGCTCTGCATTGATGAAGCCAGACTTGAATCTAACATCACGTAGAGAAATTGATTTTCCCTTTTTCTCTAGAAGTGCAAAACTAGAAGTGGTAGGCTTGAAATGGATCCCCTTAGCTTTAAGTTCTTCAACGGAGCGGAATGACGGAACATAATCTGTATACTCTAGCTCCTTTAATTGTGTCAGCTTGGTTTTACAAAAATTGAAACAATGATGAGGTTTCTCATTTAGATCACCAATTTTGGAGAATTCCTGTTATATACACTCAAGGAGATGACGAGCTATTGGCTCCTTATTCTCATCTCTTGTAACATCCTCTGGATTTATTGCCCAAATAATGAAACAAGCAAATGGCTTGATCATTCTTAGTCCTAATTTTTCATCACCATATCTAAGCCTCATCAAAAGTATCAAGAGTGAGAAAGGAATCTGATTCTCTAGCAAAATCATGTCTCTACACGCATAAAATCTTCCAGAGGGGCCTATGTGATGAGCAAATATTTTACTAAACTTGTCCCATCTATTTCTTACCACGTTTTCCATTACATATAGAATGAAACAACTGTCTCGAAGCATCATCAGTGCAAACACATCATCACTATATTTATTTGTTGAACCATCAACGTAACAGGATCTAGTGTAGTCATTTATTTCACATACCTTGCTGTAAAATTCCACAAATGAAGTGCTAGAATTTGCAATAAACTCCAACATGACATTAGTTTTAAGCATCTCTGCTTCTTGGAATTCTGGTTTGCCATGGTGGTAAGGACCGAAAGAGATAACCCTAGGATCAAAGTAATCCTTACTTCTTTCGTTTCTTCTCAACATTGGTGGGACTTTTGGACAAGTGACTTTTTGGGATCTCTTTTTTATTTCGATGTGACCCTCATTGTCCAAAATGGATCCAACCTCCATTGGTATGTTATGGACATTGCTTTTGGAACCAGCTTCCTTCCTTTCTTGCAATAGGTCTATATCCACGAAAATCTCACTCTGCAGTGGACCATAACATATAATTAGCATACATGTTAAAAAAAAAAAACCAAAATTTCAAACCAATACCAAAAAAATAGTAAACAAAACTTTACCATGCTGACTACAAAAAAGAATACAACTGAAAACACTTAGGAGGTTTTACAAATTGCAGCAGACCAGAAAAGAAGAAGATGAAATAGAAGAAGAAAGAGAAATGGGTAAGGCATGTATTGCTGCAACGGACTATATATATATATATCATCTCTTGCATGTAAATGAAAATCACGATTAACAAGACCATCACTTATGGTAATATATTAAAGAAATGATATATCAGCGATATCTTTACAATAAATCTTAAATAAGAATGAAATCTTTATAATAAATCTTATATAGTAAGTTATTTTTAGTTGTTACTTGACAAGAAAAATAATTTCATGCATGATTTATCATGAAAATGTTGTGAAATATTGTAATCCTAACCCTTCTCAATATATTATTTGTTGAAAAAAATTGGTCACATACATGATACAACACTACTAGATTAAGTGTGCGTCAAATGATTATATGTTATATATCTTGGGTGTGTATTAAGAGTTGGAAAAAAAAAGAGAATCACGAGGACAACACTCACTAAAAATATTAGTTGTTAAAAAAATGGTCACATCCAACACTATTAGAGTATAAAAGTGTTGGAAGCATGCTTTTTAAAATTTATGTGAATTCCCATTGGATAAAATTTCATATTCTGAGTTTTTTTATTTTTATTTATTTATTTATTTTTTTTGAGGGGGACATATTCTGAGTTAGCATTCGGGAGTGCTACAGAATGTTTTTTCTATGGACCAACAAAAATCAAAATCAATTTTTTTTTTTTTTATATAATATAAATGAAGCCAAAAGAGGATTAGTTTTTATTTTTTTATTTTTTTTTTTAGAATCAAAATAGGATCTAGTTGAATGAGGCAATCCGCCCATAATATTACAACATCACTCTATATACAAAAAGAATAATAAAAGCAAACAAAAAGTGTCACATTGTATTTATATTAAAAAAATTGTGTAGGGATGATAGCAAGTAGCAAGAACCAGGTGAGTACACGAAGAAAAAAAGACACAAAACATAAAAGACAAAACGCAAAAGGCAAAAGACAAGGAAAAGAAGTCGAGGGGGTAAATGATAACAATACCACTAGCATTAACTGTGCTAAATTTTTAGTATTTACTTACCAATTACCACATCAAAAACTAAAAAATTACCTCCATGAGATGTACTAAATGTAAAAACTTTTTGGCACATGTTACTGGTGGTGGCTTGATGTATTGAGTGGTCTAAGGTGAAAAATGAATTGAAGCCCTTTATATATTTAAAAATGACTTTTTAAAAAAGTAATTTAAATATTACTTAAATTTTATTTTCTTGTTAAATGCAAAATTACTCATTAATATGAACCATCTAGAATTTGTTTTTTAAGAATGTCTATAGACGTAAAAAATTTGACAATTTTTTACACATGTTGATATGGTAGATTAATAGTGGTAAGTAAAAAAGTGATGTTAGTGATGAAAACTAGTAAAAGTTTGTCAACTCAACTGCTGTGAAAATTTGTGTGTATTGCTCTTTTTTTTAGAAGTACTAAATTTATAACATTTTCACAACAAATCTTAGGTGTTAAATTGTTACTAGTTTTAATTTGAACCCACTATTGAATTTTTTTTTTAACCACCAATGACAGCCAGTAATAACTTGCTATTTAAAATTTATTGTGAAAATATTATGAAAAATATTGTGAAAGTAGAATTTCTCTTTTGTAAAAAGATACTAGTTTATTTATTGGCTAATATTTGGGCTTAATTAATACTATTACAATGAAAAAAAATAGCTCTATTAGTTAAAATTAGGGGGTCTTTATTTACACAAGGCCTTAGGTGATTACCACTCTTGCTTATATGGTAGAGCCAGCTATGCATGCTACAATGCAATTCTAATGCTAGCAGTGTATGGATGGTAGTTGTATAAATATATATTTATATATTTTAAAATTCAAACATTCTCTCTTCATGATAGTTGGAATTAATTAATAACATTTAAACATTCTCTACCTTATATGTCTTCAATGTCAATGAGAACAGAAAGTAAATTTTTTTTTTTAAAACTAAAATGGTGAAAAAAATAGAATATGTAATGTATGGTGTATTATAAAGTTGTGTATTAAAATAGATAAAATAACTTTTTGATGTGCTAAAATAGCATTTTTTTTAATATATATAAAACATACTCTATCATTATAATAGGAGGGCAATTGTGTCCCTCTGATTTGAGATATTTTTAATTTTCACTCTAGCTTTCTTGTCGACTTGGGGAGAAAATTTTTTTGAGGCCTTCGATGGAAAATGAAAATTTGTTTATATTTGGCACAAGGGAGTTAGACAGATTATTAATAACTTGAAAGCTTCTTTGGCACACTATTGCAGATTTGTGATTCCAGAGAATGTGAATATAACAATTTTTTCCACACTTCCTTTTGTTACATTCTAGATAGTTCACTGTTGTAATTTTTTTTGTTTAATAATAAATTACACTAACATCTTGTGAGGTTTAAGGAAAGTGCAATACTACAGATATAAACTATTTTATAACATTTTTACAAAATGTTGATGTGGTAAATTTTTATTAATTTTAATATAGATTCATCACTAACATCACATTTTTACTTACAATAATTATTCGGAAAATACTATTTGTCAAAAACCCCACCTTCTATATTTGAAAATGACTCTTTGACCTCTTGTATTTATTATTCTTATTTGATTTCTTAAAAAATCAAGTTATTTTTATTAAAAGTAAAAAATAAAAATCTTATCATATAATCAATCTGGTTAGTAAGCATTCTTTTTATATATTAATTTGAAAAAAAAAATACTATTTATATTATTCTAGAATTTATTATAAAACTAATAAGGGTACAATACTATTTTGGTCCCTAAAATTTACCCTTTTTTTTCATCCTTAAACTTTGAAAGTTTCTTTTTTCATACTTAAACTTTGTGAAGAGTTTTTTATTTCTTTTATTTCTTTTTTTCTTCATTAATTTCATTTTTCAGTTATAAACATTTAAATAAAGTAGATGAACATGTAAAGACAAAATTATATGTAAAGTTAAAACCGCCTAAGATGAATATATATATAGATAATATTTTTGTTTTGATTTTTCATTGATTTATTATTTAGTTATAACATGAAAATTAAATTAGATGAATATGTAAAGTTAAAACCATTTTGAGATGAATTTGTAAAACCAATACATTTAATATTGAAAAAATTAAAGATAAAAAATAAATAAGAAAAAGAATAATGATATGGTCAATGATGTGATGAATGAAGTAGCTAAACAAAAGAGTAACAACAATAAATGTTAAGATTCACAGCTTTTATATATATATATATATATATATATATATATCACATGCATGAGGTGCTTGTTTTTCAAAGTTTCATAACTGATATATAGAGTGCTTATTGTTGTAAAATAGGGGAAGGTCAAAATATCAATCATTAATTGTGAAATATTTGGGACTTGGGAAAAAATGTCCAAAAACAACGACAAAAACTAAGAAAACCAATGCAAAAGAAAATATAGACATAATAATTACATGATTTGGCACTACATCCACGTGCAAAAATAAATAAATTAATTACTAACAAATTTGGGGGAATATGATGTAGAGGCACTCTCTCAAACCCAAATTTCAAACATACCCAAAAAGCTCTCACTCATAATACAAAGGTTAGGTGTTGCACTTCAAATAAATTGAATTTTTTTCCACACTAGACAATATCCTCAAAGATATTTCTCTCTAGTGAAACCAACGAACCAAAATTTCATAAATACCAAATACAAACTACTACACAGTAGAAATCAAAGAAAGAGTTACAAAACAAATGTCCATCAAGCCCAAGAGAGAACCTCTAAATACAAATTTGAATTTTAATAATTTAAATGAGAGGTAGAGTGGGGATTGTGATAAAATTTAGAATCTCTTTCCTCGACATCATATTAAATTACCAATTATTTTAAAAACTTAAACTATTAGAAAAAATGATAAATATAATTATTTAACCAAAATTTTAATAAATATAACCCCACCGTACAAACCAAACAAATAACAAACTCTGGCGTGACCACCTCTCACATGCAAGGGAAATTCTAGAACTATAAATTTTTTTACAAATTGTTGATATGATAAGTAGTTATTTGTACAAAAAAAATAATATTAGTGATAAGTTTAGATAAGAACTAGTATTAGTTTGTCACTAATTTTTTTTTTTTTTTTTTTTTTTGATGGGAAGTTTGTCACTAAATTCACAACTATATATAAAAATCATATTATATATAATAAAAGTTGGGTTTAAATGCTGTCATTGCGCCACGTGATTTCATCAAATTGCAAAAATTTTAATAAATTTTTAGATTTTAAGAATAGATATATACATAGTTTTTGAATAAATATGACAAATCATGTAATGAAATAAAGTAATATTTCATTTACAACTATAACAGTTGTATTTATCTAAAAGAATTGCATAAGGATAGAATTTAAACCAAAAAAGAGAGGAAAACAAAAAATTGACAGTGTTTTTAGCATTGTAGCTTTTAGTGGGTTCATTGGCTTCCAGTTTGACGTACAGCCATGTGACAAAGGAAATATAAAAGATGTTGCCAAATCATAAAAATTATATACTAATATAATAATCTCATGTCATGAATTGTGATTTTGCTAATTTTTAAGTGCTTATCTTTGATTTGCTACCATCTTCTTCATCACTCTAATTTATTCTTATCATTAAATAAAATTAGATTAACATTATTTTTTATTTGTTAGGATATATTTCTTAAATTAAGGGATAATATTTAACATACAAAAATTTAATTTAGATAATATTTATCATCTAATTAACATTTTTATTTATTTATTTATCAGAATATCAAGCTACAAAACTTGATTATTATGGGATAAGCACAATCCAAATTCTTCAAGAGGTGATTAATATAAATATATCTCAAGAAACAGTATATATCTCTAATAATTTGATAATTTCTACGTTGATGACATTAATATATATATATATGTAGGGTCACAAATTATAGCCCAAACCCAGATGGAATAGGATATGGGCTCAATGAGCCCAATACAATAAATTTATGAGAGTGGGTGAAAGAATTGGGCTAGTGATGGGTTTTATAACAGTTAATAGGGGTTATGAGTCTGTCCGAGGAGGATAAAACACAATCAAACGTTGAGATCAAGTCTGAGGAATAATTTTTAGGATAAGTTGGCTATTTCAGATGATGTCCGAGGAGGAAATTCTTAGACAAATTGGCTATTTCCGTTGGTGTTCTTTTTAATGCTACAGTGTATCTTCCTCAATGTTTTTCCTTAATATCTCTCGATCCCATTCTTTTGCAAGCTTTACTCTATTATATAGTCATCCTTTATTCAATCCTACCGTCCACTTGTCTTCTTTCTAACCTTGTACTCGAGTTTTTCTCTCCTTTCCCACAGCTTTTTGATTTTCTGGGAGTAAAAGTAGTTGTAAACACTGTTCAGAGGTCTTCTCCACATTAATGCGGCCAGGAAAGCTACTGTAATGCATTTAATGTGGTGGTGGCAGCTTTTTCCTTAGATATTTCTGTGTTTTTATCCCTTCCCTGTACATTTGAAGTCTATCTTCGTCACTGGAGCTTCTTGGAAGGTGGTCTACAGTAAGACGAAGCTCACTTTATTGATATATGTCAGATCCGAGGAGGATGACCCTCTCAGACCAACACTCTTGGATATTTATCTGCTCTATTATCTATTACGGGGCCTTTTTCAATGCTTTTTTCTCCTCGGACGCATTATTATTAAAGAGTGGGGCTCAAGCCCAATGCAAAGGCTTAAGTTTCTCCCCCCCCCCCCCCACATTAGCCCCTCAAAATTCTAATTTTTCCCTCTTATCCGAGGAGAAAAATTATAATTTTGATGTGTACCTATAATTACAATTAAGTCCATAAGGGTATTTAAACCCAGGCACGCAGAAGGGTCATTTCTGCCATTTCACGAGAGTTTCTGACGCTTGGGAACTCGCACATCATCATTAAACGCTTTGGACCGCGTTACACTCCAGACATCCAACGGTGGAACTCTAATCCAACGGTTCAGGTTTTACCTTCAATGTTTGGGCGGGATTGCGTCTCCTTCATTTTTCGTCTCTACTATAAAAGCTTCCAGACGTTATTCTTTTCATTTTTCATCATAGTTTGCGATTTCAGAGCGTTCATATCTCCGCATTCATCATACCTTCACAAAAGAGACTTCAAAGATCCTCTAGAGACAAGAAGATCAGTTCGCCTCTTACCCCATGTAAGTTTCGTTCTTCGAACTTCCTCTATCTTCTCGACTAACCTCCTCGGCTAACCTCCTCGGCTAACCATTCTACACTTCGCAAGCTAAAAATGGGTAGATTTGAGCGTCTAGTAAAGACTCCAGCTTTGATAGAGTTGTTCAAAGAAAAGTACCACATTCCCTAGGAGGTAGTGGTACGACACTGCACCACAGAAGGGGTGGAGTTTGACCGAAAAGTAGGGGAGGTCGTAATCCCTATGATTGCCTTCATAGAAGGAGGCATAACCGTCCCCATGGGTAGGATTACAAGGGATTACCTACGTGCCCATAGACTTTGCCCCCACCAATGTGCTCCTAACTTTTTTAGAGTCCTAAGATCAATTGATGCTTTGGACCGATATCTGGGGCTAGGACTGACTTGGTACGACGTCGGTCATTTATACGAAGGCCATATAGAATCCCGGGCAGGGTTTTACCTTAAGTCCCGTTCCAGTGTGGTCAAGTTGATCTCCTGCCTTCCCAAATCTAACAAAGGGATGAAAAACGACTACCTCATCCTGTCGGGCCCTTGCAGTGACGGCCTACCCTGCCCAACCAAGCTAGGAGAGCCAGGTGGAGCAATTTAGATCTAGGGTTTCTAACATTAGATTTAAGGAGTACTCGGCTTTACTTTACTGCACTTAAATATCATTTTAATACATTTACATTTATTTGTTTAGTTATTTTTTGTGTTGCCGAGACTCTTAACTATTTGATTCGTTTACTTGACAGATAAATTGTTTACCAACCCAAAGCTCAGCCTAATCAACGTTCCAGCACTTAACTATCTGCTCAGGTCAGAAATTTTTGTGAACAACGACAAGCAACTTCGTGCAGTTCACCTAATTTTGGACTTTGAGCCAATTTCGAGGTCATTTCTGGATGTCGGCAATTCTATCTGAGCAGGTGATCACCGTTTAGCGCGTATAGACATCTCTCGGCCAAACTTCCTTGCTCCGTACAATCTTCGACCCGTCGACCATCCTATCCCACAAGGGATACCTCTCGTTGCCCAACCGTTACAACAAGTACCACCTGGTGAGGCAATCATCGGAGAAGGCACAGCTTCCTCTTCTTCCCTTGAATAAGAAATTGACAGATTCCAGTTTGAGGATGAAACAATCCTTATATCAGAGGTCGAAGAGGGGGCAGACGAGCATTCGTGTGTGCAAACTCCTGCCCAAGTGGTAACTTACATTGCCAACACATCAGACGAGGAGGAAACAATGGCCCCCAAGACCGGTCCAAGCCTGAAGGAACTGATGAAGAATAGGAATAAGGCGCCATCCCTTCAAGATAAGAATAAGTCCAAACCTCCTGCAAATCCCCCTCCTCCACCACCTCAGATTCCTTCTGACCTCGGGTTGAAACCTAACCCAGACCTAAGGAGGAAAAGGCTAGTGGATACTGTCGAGGAGGGGGAGTTGGGCCCCTCTAAGGGAAATAAGCAGGCCAGACAGATTCAGGACCATAAAAGTAGGAGGGCCATCTCCGTGGACAATTGAGAGGAAGCCCCGGTGGCCTAAGTACGTCGGTCTCCACGTACTTGGTCACCTGTACTGGAGGTCGATGGTATGCCCATCACGTTTGATGCCACGTTTAGGCATTATCGCGGGGGGTATGCTGGCCTGATGGCTGAGGCTCTGCAACAGCCTCTCCTCCTTCCTCAAGACATGGCGGCCTACAAGAGTTTTAATCATCCTGATCTCTTCCTTTCCCTAAAAAGGGACTTGGCCATGGTAAGCAATTTTACTCATTTTTCCTTCATTTACGTTTACTTGCATTTTATAACAGAAGCCATTTTAACATTACACATACTAGGTCACGCAACAAGTTTATGTGGCCGAGAAGTGGGTGAAGAACTCTCGCAACGAGACGAGGGCTGCCCTAGATGCCCGAGATACCGTAGAGGCTCAACTAGGTGCACTGAAAGATAAACAAGCACAAATGGCTGAGGAGGTGAAACAAGCCCTCAAGGAGAAGGCTGGTGCCGAAGCGGGCATAAAAACGACTGAGAGACAGGCTGAAGACCTTCGCAAGGAGCTGCACTACTGCGAGATTAATCTAGCAATAGAAAAGCAGATGGTGAAAGATCTCTGCGAAGAGCTTCACAAGGCCAAGGAGGCTGCCCAACTACTAAAGGAGGCAGCTGAGGCCGAAAAGCAGGCTGCATATGCCCTGGGGGTACAGGAGACTCAGAGCAAGGTTACTGATGAATTTTTTACCGTAGCCAGGGATTACTACGACATCACTTGGGGTAAAGCCCTCGATGTCGCTGGGATCCCTGCTGATTCCAGCCTAAGACGACCTGAGAGCATATACTATGATTCGGACATCTGAGAGCTCCCAGGTTCTGGCTCTCCTCCCTCAGAGCAGCCTGCCCAAGTATCTGAGGCTCCTACAACAGATCAAGCTCCTCCTACTCTTGTGGAAGTTCCAACTGATTCTTGCCAAGATGTTGGCCAAGGGAAAAAAAGTTGAAGCTCCTCAGGGTAAGGACAAGAGCCACGATAAGGGAAAAAGCCAGGCTTCAGATACCGCCGTCTCTCAGTCCAAGCAAGTTGCTGACCCAAAAGCTCCCAAGGCAAAAGCTTAGGACATTAGTCTTATTAGTACATTTATTTTCTTTGTTTACTGTTTTGTATGTTATTTATTTATTTATTTTTTTTGTTAAAGATATGTACTTCACCCTTATTATCAATGAAGATATGCCCCTTTTGCTTTACAAATCATGATAAATAATGACAAACTCTTCTGTTGTCATTTCTTTTTTTTTCTTTTTTTTTTGAATTGTACGTATGGTTTAGAAGGTAAATTCAACCAAAAAGGTCCAGAACTTTGAGTCCATGTACGAACTAAATAAACATCTTTCATAGTAACAAGGTAACAATAAATATAACTAACCCGAATGGGAACTTTAAATAATATGCTTAAGTTTAAATTTAAATACTTAAGGGGACTTAGAACGAGTGTTAACTAACCCAAATCATCTGTTCCGAGGACTCTAGTCATGATTGAGTTTAAGTTTAAACACTTGATAGAACTGGGAAAGAGTGTTAACTAACCCAAATCATCTGGTCCGAGGACTCATGCATGATTGGATTTAAGTTTAAACACTTAATAGAACTGCAAGAGTGTTAACTAACCCAAATCATCTGGTCTGAGGACTCATGCATGGTTGAGTTTAAGTTTAAACACTTGATAGAACTGGGAAAGAGTGTTAACTAACCAAAATCATCTGGTCCGAGGACTCATGCATGATTGGATTTAAGTTTAAACACTTAATAGAACTGCAAGAGTGGCATACATATTTCACATAAAGAACAAATATTGATCAAATACACATTTATTAATAATAATACCTTTTTAAGTTATTGACATTCCAAGGGCGAGGTACTACAAGTCCGTCCAGATCTTCCAGGAAGTATGCTCCAATGCCAGTGTTGGAGGTGATACAATATGGTCCTTCCCAATTCAGCTCCAATTTTCCCTACGCCGGATTTTTTGCCAAGCCCATAACTTTACATAGTACCAGGTCGCCAGGGGCTAAAGGTCTTATCCTTACATGGGCATCATAACCTCGCTTTAGTTTTTGCTGATAGTGGGCCAACTAAACCATTGCGTTCTCTCTCTTTTCTTCAATCAAGTCTAGACTTCTTGCTAGGTGTTCATCGTTGTCTTTTGGATTGAATGAGCTGGTTCTCGTCGTCGGGAACCCAGACTCCAAAGGAATGACAGCTTCAACTCCGTAGGTCATTGAAAAAGGGGTCTCTCCGGTGGACCTACGAGGTGTGGTTCTGTACGTCCAGAGTACGTGTGGAAGTTCTTCCACCCATTTACCTTTTGCATCATCCAATCTTTTCTTCAATCCACTTAATATGACTTTATTCACAGCTTCAGCCTGTCCATTCCCTTGAGGGTAAGCCGGAGTAGAATACAGGTTAGTAATCCCCAGATCGCCACAATAATTTCTGAACATCATGCTATCAAACTGGAGTCCATTATCTGAGATGAGCACATGAGGAACACCAAACCGAGTAACAATGCTTTTCCAGACGAATCTTTTCGGATCCACATCTCGGATATTGGCTAGAGGTTTCGCTTCAACCCACTTCGTAAAATAGTCTGTGCCGACTATGAGATACTTCTTGTTTCCCACAGTTTTAGGAAATGGTCCGACGATATCTAAGCCCCATTGAGCGAATGGCCATGGGCTAGATAGTGGATTGAGGATTCCCCCTGGTTGGTGTATACTCGGTGAGTACCGCTGGCACTGATCACACTTTTTAACGTATTCCAAAGCTTATCTCTGCATGTTTGGCCACCAATAACCTTGAGTAATGGCCTTATGTGCTAAGGATCTGCCTCCAGTATGACTTCCACAGATTCCTTCATGCATCTCTTCTAGGAGTAATTCGGTTTGGTCGGGATGAACACATAGCAAATAAGGCCCTGAAAAGGAACGCCTATATAGCTTGCTGTCCTCCGATAACCAATAACTAGTAGCTTTCTTTCGTATTTTGTCAGCTTCGATTTTCTCCTCAGGCAAAATATATTCCTTCAAGAATTGCGTGATAGAATCCATCCAACTTGGCCCCGCTCTCACTTGGTTGATTTGAACAGTGTTTACTGTTGCCGAGGGTCTGTGTAGGTCCTCAACAAGGATTACTCGAGGCAAGTTCTGTGCCGAGGAGGTTGCAAGCATGGCCAAAGAGTCCGTATGCGCATTGCCACTTCTTGGGACATGTAGTAAGCTAAAGGATTCAAATTTCGTCTGCATAATTTTAACTTGACTAAGATATCCCCACATCTTTTCATCCTTGGCTTCAAATTCCCTTTTTACTTGACCAACAACCAGCCTTGAGTCCGAGAAGAGTTTTATGGACTTCCCTTCCATTCTTTGGACCATAGTCATTCCTTCCAATAGAGCTTCATACTCTGCTTCGTTATTCGTAACTGGAAAGTCTAACCTCAGAGACTTCTCAACGATAACATTCTCAGAAGACGTCAGTACTAATCCAACCCCCGCGCCTTTTTGGTTTGATGCTCCATCTACATGTACTTCCCATGTCGGAGGGCAGTATTGGGAGATTGTATCCACCAATTTTTCATCCTTATTTCTATTTGCCAGTAATTCATCCGCTTTAGGTTCGGTGAATTCTGCCACCAAGTCGGCGAGTACCTGTCCCTTCACGGAGGTACGAGGCATATACTTGATATCGAAAGCTCCTAGAATTGTACCCCACTTGGCTATCCTTCCCGTGTAATCAGCACTTCTGAGTATGGTTTTTAGCGGGAGTTGTGTAAGAACAACCACTGTATGCGCTTGGAAATAGTGAGGCAATTTGTGCGTGCCAAGCACCATTGCCAAGATAGCTTTTTCCAGTGGTAGATAACGCACTTCCGCTTCGTGCAACGACTTACTCACGTAGTACACTGGCCACTGTACACCGTTATCCACCTGTATCAACACCAAACTCACTACATACAAGGCTACAACAATATAGGCGAAAAGAACTTCATCTGGCTCAGGACTAGACATGATCGGCAGCTGAGCTAGGTAGTCTTTAAGTTGCTGAAAGGTTTCGGCACACTCCTTTGTCCATTCAAAGTTCTTCCATTTGTTGATCAATAGAAAGAAAGGTCGGCATCTATCTGTTGATCGAGATATGAATCTATTCAAAGCGGCAGCCATTCCAGTTAGCTTCTGCACTTCTTTTGGGTTCCAAGGAGTTCGCATATTGTTGATGGCTTTAATCTGGTCGGGATTAATTTCAATTCCCCGGTGAGTAACCATGTAACCCAAGAATTTGTCCAATCCTACACCAAATGAGCATTTGGAAGCGTTTAGACGTAGTTTATAGCTTCTGAGAATTTCAAAGACAACTTGAAGGTCTCCAAGGTGCTCCGACACCTTTTTGCTTTTCACCACCATATCGTCTATATAAATCTCAATATTTTTTCCCAGTAATGGTTCGAACATCCTCGTCATCATTCTCTGATAGGTGAAGCCTGCATTCTTCAAGCCAAATGGCATCACTTTGTAATGGTAATTCCCGACTGAAGTAACAAAAACAGTTTTTTCTTGATCATCCAAGGCCAAAGGTATCTGATGATAACCTTGAAAAGCGTCCAAGAAGCTCATCCGAGGATGGCCGACAGTGGCGTCTACCAGCTGGTCGATCTTGGGCATGGGGAATGGATCTTTAGGGCAAGCTTTATTCAAATCTGTGAAATCAACATACACTCGCCACTTCCCACTCTTTTTCTTGACTACTACCGTGTTTGCCAACCATTCGGGATAGAAGACCTCCTTGATAGCCCCAGCCTGTTTGAGTTTCGTCACTTCCTGACAGACTGATTCTGCATGCTCTTTAGATGGACGACGAGGGAGCTGCTTTTTAGGAGGAGTTAATGGATTAACATTCAAGTGGTGGCAAATGAAGTCTGGATCCACCCCTGGAGCCTCATAAGTATTCCAGGCAAAGACGTCGATGTTTCGTTTAAGGAATTCTACTTGTTCCTCCCTCTCTTGATGAGGTAGTTGGGATCCGACTTGAAAAAACCTTTCCGGATCGTCTCCTATGGTGATTTTCACAAGATCTTCACATTTCACCTCATCGGATGTCCCATCAATAGGTGTCACTGGGGTTTTAACTGCTATAACTCCTCTCTGTGAGTTACAGATTCTACTTCATGTTTGTGTCAGATGGTTGCTATCATGCACTGTCGCGCCATGGTTTGATCACCCAGTATTTCTTCTATTTTGCCTCCGGATGGGTATTTGATCTTCTGATGTAGGGTTGAAGAGACCGCTCCTAAAATATGAAGCCAAGGTCTGGCAACGATTTCTGTATAAGGAGAATATGCATCTACTATGATAAAATCGACTTCCACTATTTCTGAACCGGTTTGCACTGGTAGTCTGATCTGTCCCTTCGAGATAATAACCTTGCCTTCAAGACTTACTAGAGGAGAATTGTAAGGCGTCAGATCTTCATTTCTTAAATTCAGCCCCTTGAAAAGATCAGGATACATGATCTCGGCCGCGCTGCCTTGATCCACCATCACCGTCTTCACATCATAACCTCCAATTCGGAGAATGATCACTAGGGCATCATCATGAGGCTGAATAGTTCCAATCTTGTCATCGTCTGAGAATCCCATGACCAGGGACCGTTCTAGTTTAGCTCTCTTCGACTCGTGGCTACCATCCTCGGGAAACAGGCGAGCCATGGACGTTACTCTAGAAGGGCACGACCCTGTTTTGCCAGGCGCTGCAAAAATAACGTTGATAGTTCCGAGAGGGGGTCGTGAAGGATTCTTCCTTTCTGGCCGAGTATCGGTCTGACCACCCAAACTACTAGAGTGACGCAACAACTGTTTCAATTTGCCTTCTCGGACAAGTTGGTCCAAGTGATCCCATAAACTTCTGCGATCCTCGATAGTGTGACCATGGTCTCGATGGTATTGACAATAGAGATTTCGATTTCTCTTTTCAGGGTTTCCCATCATCTTATTGGGCCATTTGAAAAAGAATTCGTTCTTAACCTTTTCCAAGACCTAATGCACGGGTTCTCGGAATACCGCTCCGACCAACTGATTGTTATTTGACACCTACTGCTCAGTATAATCCCTTTTTGGCCGGTTATTATTGTATCTGTCCGACCTAAATTCTCTCCTTTCTTAAAGGACAAACTTAGCTTTCCCTTTTCCCTGTTGTTGATCATCTTCTATCCTTTTATACTTGTCCACCCTATCCATTAGTTGTCATAAACTGGTGACCGGTTTACCTGTCAAGGATTTTCTTAAACCATGTTCGGAGGGAAGGCCGACCTTGAAAGTTCTAATAGCGACTTTATCAAAATCGCCATCAATCTCATTGAACATCTCCCAATACCTTTCAGCATACGACTTCATCGATTCTCCTTCCTTCATTGTCATAGACAGCAGAGAATCTAGGGGCTGAGGGAACCTACTACATGTAATAAACCGAGAACAGAACGATTGAGTAAGCTCCTTGAAGGAGCTGATGGAGTTAGTTCTCAACCCATCGAACCATTTCATCGGCATCGGTCCTAAGCTGGAGGGGAACACTCTGCACAGCAAGGCTTCTTCCTGAAAGTGAACCGCCATTTTCTGTTTGAATTGACTCACATGTTCTACAGGATCGATACGTCCGTTATACATGGAGAACGTAGGTTGGTGAAAACGTTTGGGAAGTTTTGCCTTTTTTATTCCCTGAGTAAAGGGAGATTTACAAAATTTGGCTCAGAGCCTTCTTCATGACCTTAGTTCCTACCCCCCTCCCAGACGAGCTTTTTCTTCTCCTCTTGTGAGAGTGTTCCTCGTCATAAGAATAGGACCGAGAATCTCTCATCTATTCTTTGCTGATGACAGCATCATTTTTTGCCAAGCAACACCGGAACAATGCAGCCATCTTGAGCATCTTCTAACTATATATGAGCAAGCCTCGGGCCAACAGCTAAATAAGGAGAAGACTGCTCTTTTCTTTAGCAGAAATACCCTACATGACACACAAGAAGAGATAAAACTTCGCTTTGGAGCAGAGGTGATCAAACAGCAGGAGACTTATTTGGGCCTGCCATCCTTAGTGGGCAAATAAAAAAAACACACCTTCAGAGCTTTGAAGAAAAGCTGGACAACAAACTCTAGGGCTGGAAAGAAAAGCTGTTATCCCAAGCAGGTAAAGAAGTTCTCATCAAGGCAGTTGCGCAGGCCATTCCCACATACACAATGAGTGTCTTCAAACTTCCGCACTCCCTGTGTGATGAATTGGCTGGGATGATTCGAAGATTTTGGTGGGACCAAAAAGAAGGTAAAAATAAAATGGCATGGCTGAGCTGGGACAAGATGTGCGTACCAAAGGAAGAAGGGGGATTGGGTTTCCAGGACCTCAAGGCTTTCAACCTTGCTCTTTTAGCTAAACAAAGCTGGCGTTTACAGATGAACAACAACTCATTGGTCCATAGAGTACTTAAAGCCCGCTATTTTCCAAATACAGATTTCCTACATGCAGAGTTAGGCACGAAACCATCGTTTGCATGGCGAAGCATTTTAGCTGCTCAGACTGTTGTGCAATCGGGCTACCACTGGCAGGTAGGAGACGGCAAGTCCATTGGAGTGTGGACGGATCATTGGCTGCCAAGACCCTCCACCTTCCGTGTTCTCACACCCCCGACCTTACTGCCTGTAAATACTACAATGGATTCTCTCATGGACCAAGAAAGTGGTGAGTGGAATCTAAACCTGATCAACCAGGTTTTCTTCCATGAAGATGCCACATCCATCCTAAGCATTCCTCTGAGCCGCCACAAGCCAAAGGACCGCATGATTTGGGCCTTCACTCCTAGGGGGCGTTTCACTATCAACAGTGCATACAAAGTTGCAAGGACCATCACCCAGCTTCCTACCTCAGCTGAGACATCTCAGAGCAATAAGCAAGCCCGGTTTTGGTGCCACATTTGGAATTTGCACATACCCAACAAGATAAAAAATTTTATGTGGAAAGCATGCAACAACATACTTCCCATAAAAGCCAACCTCTACCATAGACAGGTTATCGACGACCCCACTTGTGAGGCTTGCACACTAGAACTGAAAACGGTTGGACATTTATTTTGGGAGTGCAATGTTGCTAAGGAACTTTAAACCCTCTCAGACGTACCACTGGAGAGAACTAGGATCATTCATAGGTCTTTCATGGACCTCATATGGTATCTACTCTTCAAACAGCACATGGACACCACACTTATCGAATTGGTAGTCACAATAGCATGGAGTGCATGGTTCAACCGAAACAAAACCCGCCAGGGTGAAGCAAGACAAACTCCGCAAGAAATTTTAAGACGAGCTCGCTACATATTACATGACTTCCAGCTTGCACACCTACGGCCCACTCAGCTCAAAGAAGCCATGGATGGCCATTGGGTCCCACCTGTGTTTTCCTGGTACAAGGTCAACGTAGATGCTGTAGTCTTCTCTCGGCTTGGCATGATCGGCGTCGGTGTGATTATTAGGGACCACCTTGGGTCTGTGGTCGCAGCCTTAAGCAAACGCCTCTCTCTCCCGTTAGATCCTTAGGAGGCAGAAGCGAAGGCAATGGATGAAGCCACTGTTTTGCATGGGACATAGGAGTCAGAGATGTCATTTTCGAGTCAGATTCCATGCTGGTTTGTCATGCTATGGAGAACCCCATAGACGTCCCAGTCTCTATCTCTACCGTGGTCTCAGGTTTTTGTTCAAGATTTCTTGCGTTCCGTACTTTCCACTCATCCCACGTGAGGCGACAAGGAAATAGACCAACTCATATTTTAGCTGTTTTTACGAAGAATATTGACTCTTTTGAAACTTGGATGGAAGAGTGTCCACCTTTCTTTGCATGTTTGGTTTCGCAAGATGCTATGTACTGTTTTGCTACTTAATAAAATGAGAGTATTTCTTATCCAAAAAAAAAAGAAATAAACAATCAGTATTTTTTTTTTTTTTTTTTTGAGAGAATAAACAATCAGTATTAGTTGCAACCAGATGCACAAATATACGTTTAACCCTAACTAATGCAATATTCTTGGATCTTCGAGATTGTAGTTCTTGGGTTTAAGCATTTATAAATGTCCAGCTTTTCACTTACTTTCACGATCCATGAACTTCCTCCCTACGTGGAATGGAGGAGACCGTGTTTTGAAGTGCATTGGTGGCTATTGCAAACATGTGCGCAGGGATGGCCAAACTCATAGGGTCATCGGTATCCTACCCGATTCGACCGAAAAATTCCGAGTACTAGTACTGGTTCATCATGGGTAAAAGGTTATTGGGCTAGATTTGGATATTAACCAAAATTTCTGGGTCGGATTTGGATATTACATGAAATCGACCTGTATTATATCCCTTGGGTGGATTTTTTACGTTCACGTTAGGTGATTTTTGAGTTGCCTAGATAGACTAGAAATTTGAAATTTGAATTCAATAAGGTTGAACAAGCCTTTGGGCTATATGGTTTGGATGGTATAATGGCTATAAGAAAAGAATTAAAAATTTTGTGGTGTTGGGCTATGATGCTGAAAGTGCACAACGGTTGATAAATTTTGATGCATTGGTATTCTTATTTGCAATGAGGGATGAATGACGGATTCTTTGATGGTGTTTGGAAGGTTTTTTTAATGAGGGACATGAAGAGGGGTAGAGGGGTCTCTCTCTATTCAGCAAAAAAGAAGAAGAGGAGTCTCTCTCTAAATTTAATGGCTATTGGGAAAGTTTCTTTCACAAATGTGGATGAATTCTCTTTCTAGTGAATTAGATCATAATTTTCAACCAAAACACCCATAAATGAGATGAGTTTCTCCTCTTTTTAATGAGACAAGGTCTTTGGGTCTTAGAAATCTGTTAGGATTCTTTCCTTTAATGTTATCTAAAGTAAATTTTCCTCCCAAAATGATAGGATAAGAGAAACAATCAGAAAAACGCGAAAAAATTACTAAAATTCAACATCTAAGCATCAGATTGCCGAATTATAGAGGTTTTAATGTTTTATGCGTTGATTGGAACTTCAGCTTTTGGTTAAAGGTGTTTTGGTGAAATGTCAATTCGACACCTTTAAATTTTGTTGGTTTTATGATCATTTAATCTTTGAGAACATGTTTCAAAAAAATGATGATGGTTTTATTGTTTAAGCCAAGGGAGTCAATTTTGTACCGGAAGTTGTACCGGTTTGACCAGTGGAACGATATATTTTGGTATCGGTCAATACTAATGTACCATTTCGGGTTTATTGCTATTTTTTATATTTATAAATATATATATAATATAATAAAAATAAAAATTTACCATAAAACATTACCTCAATTTAGAACAAATTATTCATAGTTTTAGACTTTAGCATACTTAGAAAACAAATAATACTAATAAGTTAATGCAAATAAGTTACCATTCTAGCTTTACAAAAATTTAAATTACAAAATTAAAAAAAAAAAAAAAAAAAAAAAAAAAAGAAGCTTATTTCTGTACTACCCGATACACCTGGTATCGGCTGAAACGCCCGAAATTGGCCGATACAATCAATGCACGACTAGTACGGCCAGTATTTAAACCGGTATGAAATGCTGATGATTTGGTACCTGTGCACGTACCGATACAATACATACTGGCAGTACCAACCAGTACGGTATGGTATCAACCACCTTGGTTTAAGTGGAAGATTTATTTTTGGTCTACATCTTGAACCCTATTTTCTTCCATTTTGATTTTTTTTTCCCTCCCAATTTTCTTATAAGATTTGGGCAAGTAGGAGTTTTGGACTTGATCTTCTTCCACTTTATATATGATCAAATTATTCTATGGAATAATTAGAGTTCTTAAATTCTAATTAATTTTTTTTAGGAAGATAATTGACCATATGGCTAAAACCAACAATTATTCATTAGAATTATCTTGTGCATTTTCATGTATTGTTGTCTTTAAGATTAAACCAATGAAATTATGAAACATAACTAACTACAACTAATTTAAAAAAAAAAAAAAACAATCATAATTAATGAGCACATGCATCTTGTCCTAAATTTCAAGAATTTATTTTGTTCATTGAAATTTATTGTGGTTTGATTTTTCATTTCTACGCTTCAATTTTTGTATTGAAAGTGACTTTTCAATTATTATAAGCTCTGAGCCTTTGATGTTAAGAATTAAACTCTTGCTCATCTAATGATTCAAATGATATTTTCAACCTTTCAAGATAAAATTACCCTTGGACGATGAATCGACTCCTTGCTACAAAATGGGGTGTCAACACAAATTACATATCAATAACTATACCCCAAGTCCCTCTCCCAACAACCTGTAGATTGTGTTTGGTTTGATTGTTTGAGTCCATTTAGAATTGTTGTAAAAATTAGAGATTTAGCTAAATTTAAAGAATGTATTTTGTTCATTGAAATTTATCGTGGTTTGATTTTTCAATTCTAGACTCCAATTTTTGTACTGAAAGTGATGTTTTAATTATTATAAACTCTGAGTCTCTGATGTTCGGAATTAAACTCTTGCTCATCTAATGATTCGAATGACATTTTTAACCTTTCTAGATAAAATTACCCTTGGACGATGAATCGACTCTTAGCTGCAAAATGGGATATTGTCAACACAAATTACATATCAATAACTATACCCTAAGTCCCTCTCCCAATGACCTTTAGATTGTGTCCAATTTGATTGTTTGAGCTCATTTAGAAATGTTGTAAAAATTAGAGATTTAGTTTTGTAAAAATTAGAGATTTAGTTATAATTCTCTCTCTCTCTCTCTCTCTCTCTCTCTCTCTCTCTCTCTCTCTCTCTCTCTCTCTCTCTCTCTCTCTCTCTCTCTCTCTCTCTCTCTCTCTCTCTCTGAGTAAGGAACCTTTAACTTAAAATGTTGTTAGCATTTAGCATGCTATACAATTATAAAGTGCTTTGAAATTGTTATACATATGAGAAATGATAAAAGAGGACACTGTAAAAGTGTTTTTGTTTTGTTTTACAAATATTTATTTTCATACTCCATAGTCTCATCTTGATTGTAGATTATTTCATTTTTTGTTATCCCAAAATGCTTGTCCAATTGAATAGGTTGATCTATTGACTTCTCAAAAATTTTGAACTTTTATTTTATTCAAATTTAAATTCTTGAAAGCTTATAAGGGCAATTTTTAAGATGTAAGACACTTACATCTAGTGATATATATATATATATATATATAATTTAGTTAGATTTTCTAATTTGGAAAAACATTGTGGAGCATGAGAATAATTAAATTCAAATAATTCAATATATTTAACTATATATATATATCTAAATATTGAAGTATAGCATTTATTGTTGCTACGTTCCAGTTGAGCCATATCAACATCCATGTCATTATCGTTTTTTTATCCAATCTTCCTATAATTTTTTTTTAACATTTACTCTTTTTTTTTTTCTTTTTTTTAATATTTACACTTTCTCTAACCTTTCTCTATCCTTTATCTTTTTATCGCCCCACTACCCTCTATTTTAATATCACTTTTCATATACCTACTACCCTTTATCTTACCTTTTTATCTCCCCACTACCTTCTACCTTAATATCACTCTTCATCTTTACTTTCATCTTTTTTTTTTTTTGTCCTTTCTTATTCACACGTTCTTATTATAAATTTGTCATTCTTTCTTCCATTCTTTACATATTTTTCCCTCACAAAAAAAGGTCTCTCTCTCTCTCTCTCTCTCTCTCTCTCTCTCTCTCTCTCTCTCAATTTTTTGGTGAATTTTTTATTTTTCTTGCATCTCTGCTTTAGGTTGATAGTTGATAATTATTGTGTTCTTTAGAACTTTATATTGAACTGATGCGATTTAATTTTGTGATTTAAGTTTTTTTTTCTCTCTTTAATTTTATTACATTTGGTTTTCTTTAAATTTTTAGTTTGAGTTGCTTTGAATTCACCTATTTAGTTGTTATATATATGTTATTTTTGTACAACATGACATTTGTTCTATGAAATTCCTTCTAAACTTGATACGTTATCTTTTCATTTGATTTTTTTTTTCTCTCCTCATGTGCAGTGATTGACTTCTAAAAAAAACTATTCTATTTATATATTTAGAAATTTATTTCTTCTTAATTCCAACCATTTAAATTTTGTATAGGTCATGGATTCTATTGAGCAATTAATATGAAAAATAAAATAAAAGTAAAATAAATTCTACAATAATTTGTTTTTATAGGGATCGACTCCTCTAAGCTATACATTGTTCCTTAAAAGTAGTGTGAAAGAAACTAATATTTCTAATCTTTTGAAAGTTTGTGGAGCATATACTCTACTAATTAGGTCATCTAACTCATTTGAATTAAAAATCAATTGTAACATAAGGAACAAAGGGGTCATAATGCATTCATGTTCTCCTCATATCGTGATAAATCTAAGTAGTTGAATAGTATTGTTGTTTAATTTACCACTACTACATATTTTTTCCTGAAAGCTACATACCATCAATTGTAACACCAAATGGATATTTCAAAGTTCATTTGCATGATTACTTTGCTGTGTGGTGAGTTCAAATATTGTTGGGTAATAATGTACGTTAGATTGTATGTGTAACCTCTTGACTTGCGAAGGGTAAGTACTAATTTATGCTAAGTTTTTGTTATTGGTATTCTTTAGAGCTACAATGGTTGATAGGTCTAATGAGGCTTCATTAATTTATGCAAGGCTTCAATTTCACCCAAATGACAAGCAATAAAACAAGACAATTCATGTTCAACTTTCAGGTTTATTCTATTAAAAAAAAAAATACTTAGCTTTCTGGTAACCACCAATTCGTTTTGTTAGCTCAACATTATAAAGCAACTTTAATTTAGTTATATGGATAGGGTTTATCATTTTTCATGTTACCAAAAATATATATATATATATATTTAAGCTAACATCAATAGCACTACTACAATTGACTATTTAAATAAACCCATATCCTCCATATCATTAAATTATTAATATTTTCTCTTTTTTTTTTAATTTTTAAAAAATTAAACATATAATGTTTTAATTAAATACAAATAAATAAAAATTTCCTTATAAAATTGTACTCATTTTTTTTAACATTTACACTTTTTTCAACATTTCTCACTCCTTTCACATTTTCATCGCCCTACTACCATCTACCTAAATCTCACTCTTCATTTTTCCCTCTATCGTCATTTGTTTTGTTTCTTCTTATTCTTATCCTCTTATAATAAAATTTTCATTATTTTTTCTATTCTATATTTCTATGCATGATTTTCCCTCACAAGAAGGTTATTTCTCTCTCTCTCAATTTTTTGGTGGATTTTTTTTTTCTTGCATCTCTACTTTAGGTTATTAATTTTTTTGTATTTTTAAGAACTCTACTTTGAGTTGATGTAATTTAGTTTTGTGTTTTAAGTTTTTTTCCTTTTTGTTCTCTTTGATTGTTAAATATTATCCTATTGCATTATAAATAATATAATATTCTTCTATTACATAGCATAAGAATTTTACATAAGTTACATAAAAAAAAAGTAAAACAATAACAATAACAATATATTTATGAGATAATTCTAAAAAATTTATCATACGCAAGGTACGGGTGTGCGAGTAGTAGTTTGTAATAGTCAAGGAACTAGATCCTAATGATAATGAACATTTTTTTTTCAAAGAAAGAAACTCTTACAACCCGTTATATAGTGATTTATAAAACCATTCACACAGATTAAATCACATAATTATATCACATCACTGATTAAATTAATTTAACAAGTTCATAACTCATTTAATAGGCCACGTGACAAAACTTTACTTGGGTAGTACTTGCATCTACAAGTGCATTGGTAATTGGGTCATAATATATTGTGTATTGCTGACCTGTTGCTTCTTTAGTATCTGAAACAGAAATTAAATTTATTTGTTTGCCTCTACTTTGATTAGATGAGTTTAATATTTTTCCTTGTTGAAAAAGAGCAACTTGTTTGTAGAGTGATGATAATAACGCTAGTATTAACTCTAATTCTTTTTCTAGATTCTATTTTTCTTGCTCTGAACCATGTGATTTTTACATTGTTCAAAACTTCAAATATGTTGGACCCTTCACTTAAAGTGGAATGTAAGCATGAGGGTCCTCCCCCAAGCCTCTTAATGGGTCCTCCACACGTTCTGCATACTTTGGCTACTTTGGTGTGTGCCTAAAGTAGCAAATGGGGACTGAGGAAGAGGTCTTTTAGACCACGTTTGAACTAGGCCAAACTTAAGGAACATCTCACTGTGAAACCCCCATTTAGAACCAAGCCAAGTTCCCTTTTCCAATATACAGATTTTAAACTAGTGGAAACCCAAGTCTTCATTGCACAAAGTGGGCATCTTTCATCTTAAATTTGAGTAAACTCAGACAGCTTTTACTTGTACTTTGTAGAATGCGCAAAATTACTCTAATTGTGCTTGTAGTGCAAGTGCTACAACCCTAGTTATATTCATTTATTATATTAATAAAATTCACCTATCACATTCATTCTCACATTAACTTATAGACTTTATGTTGGAGTAAAGTTTGTAGTCAATTTAACAATTTAAAATTTTAACCCACGTTGTTAGTTAGGCACAATTACAACACTGTCAGCACTCAAAAAAGAAAGATATAATTCTTCTGAACATTATCTATTCAAGAAAGTCTTTGTGTACATCACGAACATCTTCATTAATCACCACAACAAGAGGTTGATCTAATTCTTAATCTAAGATTCAATTCTCTTTAAATGCAAATTGCCATATATAGAGTTTTTTCGTAAGGCAGTTAAGCAACAACCTGACTAACTGAAAACATGATTTCTTAACCCCCCCCCCCCCCCCCCCCAATCCCAAAAACAGTAAAGTTTATACTAATTCATGTTCGAGTCTAGAAACATCCTTTGTTCAATGGCTACGGGATAAGCATTATTAGTTATGTTTGAATTTTTAACTACTTGTGTACATTTAGCAAGTCAAATTTATTCCTATGTTCAACTTGACTGCAGGTGTCAGGATTCAGACCCACCTTATTAACCAATATTATTGTGGAAGTTATATTAAACTAAATTTTTCTGTTATGCTCTATGATTTCGCAGCTCTAGCATCTGGAGTTCCCTTTCACCCCCTATTTGGATCAGGATGCATTGGTTTTTAGCGGTCATGGGCAGAATTTTGCAGTGGCTTGTTCTACTGCTTTGCCTACAGAAGTTCTTGCAAAAAAGAATATTTTAAACCCAGATACTAGAAGATCTCTCAATGTTCAACTGGATTGGATGTCTACCTATTTCAATGGTATCTGTCACAATATTGATGGTATCAGAAGACCTCCTCAACTTGGATAGGTTGCGCCGAGAAGCTTAAAACAGCCCTATTCATGGTTGGAGAAATTGGAGGGAATGATATAACCATGCATTTTTTCAAGGTAAAACAATTGAGGAGGTCAGAGAGATAGTTCCAAAAGTTGTCCGAGCAATAAAGGATGCTGTAACAGTAAGTTTTCTTAGTAAACAAAATAAATTTCTTCTATTTTTTTCTTGCAAATTAAATGGCTTGCTACGATTATTGATTCATAATTCTATATAATATTGGTTCCAGAGGGTCATTGGTTTTGGTGCTACCCGAGTGTTGTCCCTGGAAACTTTCCAATAGGCTGTTTACCAATCTCTCTTCCGTTATTCAAGACTAACAATTCTGCTGCTTGTGTTGAATTTCACTGCTTGAAGGGAATGAATAATTTCTCAATATACCACAGCGATCAACTCAGAAGAGCCCTTGAAGATTTGAGAAAAGAACTTCCTAATGTTGTTATAGTATATGGGGATTATTACAATGCTTTACAATGGGTTAACCGTTAAGCTGAACTTCTTTGTGAGTCTCTCTCTACTTTTAAAGTTCTAATACAATACAAGTCTAATATAACATGACATGATGGGGATTTAGTAATAGAATTTTATATTTATTGTAATGGACAGGATTTGATGCTGCATCTTTGCAAAAATCTTGCTGTGGTGTTGGAGATGATTATGACTTTAGCTGTGTTAAATATTTGCAACGGGATGTGTTATACCATGTTGTGTATGCTAGAATGGATGCGGAAGAGGAAGCATAGAATAGGAACACTGTGAACACGAGGGTTACGTGGTTCAGCCTTGTCGGCCTACATCCACGGAGGAATCCCTTAAGGGCTACATCTTTATTATGTATAAGAGTGTAGTACAATAACCTGTGTTACAATGAGCCATAACATGAGTATATATAGGCGACTAAACCCTAGACTACTAGTACAAGCAGGATTGGGCTTGGGCCTATTACAATGGGCTAATATGTCTAATATATATCTCTAACACCCTCCCTCAAACTCAAGGCGGAAGCTCGATGAAGGCTTGAGGTTGGATAAGCGTGAGAAGATCTCTTGAAGATGTCGTGAAGAATGCCTTTGAAGAAACCATAATGAAGAATGTGCCAATTGACCAATTTTGGAGCTTCAAATGAAGAAACGGAGTTCAAAATTGGAATCTACGCGAAAAACTGAGCAAGATAGGCCATGTCGGAAATTTTGACTTTTGGTCAAAGGTCAACGCAAAAAGTCAAAGTCAAAGTCAAAGTCAACTGGTCCAGGGTCAAAGTCAACGGATACTGGTCCGGGTCGGTTCCGGGTTTCCGGGTCGGGTCACGGGTGGAGCAGTAGATCCGATGACGTCATCCTATGACGTGTCGCTGACGTGGACTAGGGCTGACGTGGACAAGCTTGCGTGGCTGCTGACGTGGCTGATGACGTGTCTAGGGCTTACGTGGCTGCTGACGTGGAGTGATGACGTCATCATGTGACGTCAGCAGCAGTGTTTCGGCGCGTGGAAGGCGCGTGCTAAGGCCACCGGCGTGTGAAGGAGATGCCGGAAACCCTGGTGGCGCGTGGAGGCGCGTGCGCCGTCGTATGACCGCCAAATTCTCAGGCCAAGTAGATCGGTGCACGTGGAGGCCTTCAGGGCGGCGCGTGTACCAAGAAGACGGTCTGAAGTGAGGATCTGAGGCGGCGCGTGGGAGACTTCCCGAAGCTATCTTCGGCGCGTGGCGGCGCGTGGCTTGCTTTCTGTTGACCGGATTTTTGGGTTTTCCTCGCGGGAGGCCTAGGAGCACGTCTGTGGAATCGGTTTCGACATGCGAAGTCTTGATATGCACAGATCTGATAGGGAGAGACACGTATTGCTTGGGCTTGAGGATCTAAACACAGCAGTGAGCCATGGCGGCTGCAAGATGCTGTGGAGTCTAGATGCAACAGACAAGTATGTGTGACTTCTGATGGCGGTGTGCACGTGAGAATCTTCTTTATTTGCTAGAGATGTTTGTTTGACGCCAAGAACGAAACCTGGCTCTGATACCATGTTAAATATTAGCAACGCGATGTGATATACCATGTTGTGTATGCTAGAGTGGATGCGGAAGAGGAAGCATAGAATAGGAACACTGTGAACACGAGGGTTACGTGGTTCAGCCTTGACGGCCTACATCCACGGAGGAATCCCTTAAGGGCTACATCAAAATGTGTGGAGCCCTCCCTCAAACTAGCTGGATCAAAATGTGTGGAGCTCCAGGTGCAACTGTTTGTCCCAATCCAGATGAACGCATCAGCTGGGATAGAGTTCATTTGACACAAAAGGCTTACCAGTATATGGCAAACTGGCTCATCAATGACATCTTGCCCAACCTTCATTGCAAATAAGTAGTAAATTTCTACTTAATAGAGTTTTATTATTTCGAGTTCTTTTTATTCGACCAACATTGATATTCAGTTAACTGTTTTTCTATGTGTAGTAATATTAAACTCACTTTGAGCATTATGACTTTACTAAAACAAGGAAATTTATCAAATCCACTTTTCTATTAAGGCTATATACAATTGAGTTTAATTTTATCTCGGAGATTAAGTGCAGCATATAAAGCAATAGACTGCAATGGGGGTATCTGTAACAGAAATCAGAGTTACTTGTTTACCTTTACTTTGATTAGATGAGTAAATTTTCTTTTTCTTGTTGCAAATAGAAAGTTGTTTATAGAGTGATAGTAAAGCTATTAATAACTCTATTTCTTTTTCTTGATCCTGATTTTCTTGCTCTGAACTTTGTGATTTTTACATTGCCAAAGGACATGGATCATTCAGTTAAGAGGAGATTAAGCATGATGGTCCTCTCCCATGCCTTAATGAGTCATCCCTATATTCTGCACACTTGGGCTACTGAGGTTTGTGTCTAAGTTGCTAATGAGGCCTAAGGTAGAGGTCATTTAGACCAAGTTTGAACTAGACCAAACCAAGTTCCATTTGCCTACATCTATTAAACTAGTAGAAACCGGAGTCTTCATTCCACACTGTGGGCATCTTTTGTCTGAAATTTGAGTAAACTCAGACAACTTCTTCTTGAAGAGAATCACCTTAACAACTAAGGGGGTGTTTGGTTTAACAAGTTTTCATCACTCATTTTCCATTTTTCATAACTCATCACTCATTTTTCGTGGGACCCACACCATGTTAAGTTGTTTGGCTAAGTTTTTGTTTTCAATTTTCATATTTTGCCTTTCTATGTATCCTCAGCTTCCATATGGTTTTGTCTAATGAGAGAAAAAAGAGAACAAATAGTATAACGCGTCAGTAGAGATATTATGAGTTATGACCCAACATTTTCAAACCTATTATAGGATCCAACTATCAATGTGCTTTTGGAATATACAAAAAGATAACTCTAATTCTACTTGTAGTGCAGATACTACAATCATAGGGTTTTTATGGTTAGTCTTGTAGGTGTTGTAGATGCAAGTACAAATTCAAACAACTACCCACGTAAAGTTTGTCATGTTTTAATGAGTTATGAACTTATAAAAATTATTTAATGAGACATATAATTTTATTCCATGTGAATGGTTTTCTGGGGACAATACACATTGTAGTCAAGGTGGTTACAGAAACACCCTAACTTGCCCAAAAAAAAAAATATATATATATATATACTTGCAAAAAAAAAAGTATATACATAATTATATTTAAATTAACATGTTGTCTATCCTAAAAAAATATTAACCAACCTAATTTGATAATCTCAAGAATTTGGGTTCAATCAAAATAGAGAAATGCTATGTCTATAATATTTTCATAACAAATTCTAAGTGGCAGGTTGTTATTAATTGTTATTGTTGGGGCAAAAAAATAATCTCAGTGGTAGGATTAAATTTAAACTGTGGAGGAGCAAAAACTTGAGCCTTTGCATTGGGCTTAAGTCCCACTTTTTAATAATAATACGTTTGAGGAGAAGAAATTATGAGAGAGAGCCCCGTAACTGATAGTAGAGCGTCTAAATGTCCAAGAATGTTGGTTTGAGAAGGTCATCCTCCTCGGATCTGACATATGTCAGTGAAGTGAGCTTCGTCTTACCCTAGTCCACCTTTCAGGAAGCTCCAGCGATGAAGATAGACTACAAATGTACAGAGAAGGGATAAGAACACAGATATATTTAAGGAAAAAACTGCTACCACCACATTAAATGCATTACAGCAGCTTTCCTGGCCGCATTAATGTAGAGAATACCTTTGAACAGTGTTTTCAACCACTTTTACTCCCAGAAAATCAAAAAGCTGTGGGAAAGGAGACAGAAACTCAAGTACGAAGTTGGATAGTAGACAAGTGGATGGTGGGATTGAATAAAGGAGGACTATATAATGGAGTAAAGCCTCCAGAAGAAGGGGATCGAAAGATATTAAGGAAAAACATTGAGGAAGATTCACTGTAGCACTAGGAAGAACACCATCAGAAATAACTACTTCATCCACGAACTTACTCCTCGGACATCACCTGAAATAACCAATTTACCCAAAAATTTACTCCTCGAACTTGAGTTTATCATTTGATTATGTGTTTTATCCTCCTCGGACAAACTCTTAGCCTCCATTAATTGTTGTAAAACCCATCACTAACTCAATTCTTTCACCCACTCTCTTACAAATTTATTGTACTGGGCTTATTGGGCCCATATCCTGTTCTATCTGGGTTGGGCTACGATTTGTGACTTTACAATTGACGCCGTTTGTGGGGAGAATTAGCGCTAGTAAAGTTTACAACAGTTATGGCGGGTTCAGGACCACAGCAGATCAATCCACCTTATGCAGAATCAGTGAACGTTAATCAACAAGGCGAGCTCCACAACCTTGAACAGGGAAATCACGTAGATAACCAACGAGAGGGCAGCTCGCAGACGATCCATGCTGGTAGAAGCGGCTATCAACGAAGGAGCCACTTGGTGCAAGAGCACGCTGATGAAAAGGATTTGCAACGAGAAATATAAGACTTAAAAAAGAAACTTCATCGCGCACAACGAAAGCAAACCCCTTTAAGCTCTGATGTTTCTTCCAACGATGAAGTAAAGGACAATTACAGGGAATGCTCAAAAACTCCATCCAGTGAATCCTATTCTTATGAAGAGGAACGCTCTCACAAGAGAAGGAGAAAAAGTTCGTCTGGAAAGGGAGTGGGAACTAAGGTCATGAAGAAGGTTCTGAGCCAAATTTCTAAGTCCCCCTTTACTCGGGGAATAGAAAAGGCAAAGCTTCCCAGACGTTTTCACCAACCTACGTTCTCCATGTATAACAGACATACCGATCCTGTAGAACATGTAAGCCAATTCAAACAAAAGATGGCGGTCCACTCTCAGGACGAAACTTTATTGTGTAGAGTGTTTCCCTCCAGCCTAGGACGGATGCCAATGAGATGGTTCGATGGGTTGAGGACTAATTCCATCAGCTCTTTCAAGAAGCTTACTCAATCATTCTGTTCCCGGTTTATTACATGCAGTAGGGTTCCTCAACCCCTAGATTCTCTGTTGTCAATGACAATGAGGGAAGGAGAATCTGTGAAGTCATATGCCGAAAGGTATTGGGAGATGTTCAATGAGATTGATGGGGATTTTGATGAAGTCGTTATCAGAACCTTCAAGGTCGGTCTTCCCTCCGAACATGGTCTGAGAAAATCCTTGATAGGTAAACCGGTCACCAGTTTGCGACAACTAATGGATAAAGTGGATAAGTATAAAAGGATAGAAGATGATCAACAACAGCAACAACAGGGAAAAAGGAAAACTAAGCTTGTCCCTCAAGAAAGGAGAGAATTTAGGCCGGATAGATACAATAATAACCGGCCGAGAAGGGATTATACTGAGCAGCAGGTATCAAGTAACAATCAGGTGGTCGAAGCTGTATTCCGAGAGCCCGTGCATCAAGTCCTGGAAAAGGTTAAAAACGAGCCCTTCTTCAAATGGCCCAATAAGATGATGGGAAACCCTGAAAAGAGAAACCGAAATCTCTATTGTCAATACCATCGAGACCATGGTCACACTACCGATGACTGCAGAAGTTTATGGGATCACTTGGATTAACTTGTCCTAGAAGGTAAATTGAAACAGCTGTTGCATCATTCTAGTAGTTTGGGTGGTCAGACTGATACTCGACCGGAAAGGGAGAATCCTTCACGACCCCCTCTTGGAACTATCAACGTTATTTTTGCGCCGCTTGGCAGAACTGGGTTGTGCCCCTCTAGAGTAATGTCCGTGGCTCGCCTGTTTCCCGAGGATGATTGCCACGAGCCGAAAAGAGCTAAGTTAGATCGGTCCCTAGTCATGGGATTCTCGGACGAGGACAAGATTGGAACTATTCAGCCTCATGATGATGCTCTAGTGATCATTCTCCGAATTGGAGGCTATGATGTAAAGAGAGTGATGGTGGATCAAGGCAGTGCAGTCGAGATCATGTATCCTGATCTCTTCAAGGGGCTGAATTTAAAAACTGAAGATTTGGCGCCTTACAATTCCCTTCTAGTAAGTTTTGAGGGGAAGGTTATTATCCCGAAGGGACAGGTCAGACTACCAGTGTAAATCCGATTGGAGACAGTGGAGGTCGATTTTATCGTAGTAGATGCATACTCCCCTTATACAGCAATTGTTGCTAGACCTTGGTTTCATACTTTAGGAGCAGTCTCTTCCACTCTGCATCAGAAAATCAAATACCCATCCGGAGGCAAAATAGAAGAAATACTGGGTGATCAAACCATGGCGCGACAGTGCATGATAGCAGCCATCCGACACAAGCCTGAAGTAGAATCTGTGACTCATAGAGAGGAGTTATAGCAGTTAAAACCCCCAATGTTATCTAGTGGTGGGACGTCCGATGAGGTGAAATGTGAAGATCTTGTGAAAGTCACAATAGGAGACGACCCGGAGAAGTTTTTTCAAGTCGGATCTCAACTACCTCAGCAAGAGAGGGAGGAACTGGTAAAGTTCCTTAAACAAAACATCGACGTCTTTGCCTGGAATGCTTATGAGGCTCCAGGAGTGGATCTAGACTTCATTTGCCACCACTTGAATGTTAATCCATTAATAACTCCTAAAAAGCAACTCCCTCGTCGTCCATCTAAAGAGCATGCCAAAGCAGTCCGTCAGGAAGTGACGAAACTCAAACAAGCTGGGGCTATCAAGGAAGTTTTCTATCCCAAATGGTTGGCGAACACGGTAGTACTCAAGAAGAAGAGTGGGAAGTGGCGAGTTTGTGTTGATTTCACAGATTTGAATAAGGCTTACCCTAAAGATCCATTCCCCATGCCCAAGATCGATCAGCTGGTGGACGCCACTGTCGGCCATCCTCGGATGAGTTTTCTGGATGCGTTTCACGATTATCATCAGATACCTTTGGCCTTGGACGATCAAGAAAAAACTGCTTTTGTTACTCCAGTTGGGAATTACCACAACAAAATGATGCCATTTGGCTTGAAGAATGCAGGTTCCACCTATCAGAGAATGATGACGAGGATGTTCGAATCGTTATTGGGAAAGAATACGAAAATTTATATAGACGATATGGTGGTGAAAAGCAAAAAGGTGTCGAAGCATCTTGGAGACCTTCAAGTTGTCTTTGAAATTCTCAGAAGCTATAAACTACGTTTAAACGCTTCCAAATGTTCATTTGGTGTAGGATCGGGTAAATTCTTGGGTAACATGGTTACTCACAGGGGAATCGAAGTTAATCCTGACCAGATTAAAGCCATCACCAATATGCGAACTCCTTGGAACCCAAAAGAAATGCAAAAGCTAGCTGGAATGGCTGCCGCTTTGAATAGATTCATATCTCGATTAGCAGATAAATGTCGACCTTTCTTTCTATTGATCAACAAATGGAAGAATTTTGAATGGACAAAGGATTGTGTCGAAGCCTTTCAGCAACTTAAAGACTACCTAGCTCGGCCGCCGATCATGTCCAGTCCTGAGCCAGATGAAGTTCTTTTCGCCTATATTGCTGTGGCCTCCTATGCAGTAAGCTTGGTGTTGATACAGGTAGATAACGGCGTACAGAGGCCAGTGTACTATGTGAGTAAATCGTTGCACGAAGCGGAAGTGCGTTATCTACCACTGGAAAAAGCTATCCTGGTAGTGGTGCTTGGCACGCGCAAGTTGCCTCACTATTTCCAAGCGCATATAGTAGTTGTTCTTACACAACTCCCACTAAGAACCATACTCAAAAATGCAGATTACACGGGAAGGATAGCCAAGTGGGGTACAATTCTGGGAGCTTTTGATATCAAGTACATGTCTCGCACCTCCATGAAGGGACAGGTACTCGCCGACTTGGTGGTAGAATTCACCGAACCTGAAACGGGTGAATTACTAACGCAGAAAGACAAGGATGAAAAATTGGTGGGTACAATCTCCCAATACTGCCCTCCGACATGGGAAGTACATGTAGATGGAGCATCGAACCAAAAAGGTGCGGGGGTTGGATTAGTACTGACGTCTTCCGAGATGGTTATCGTTGAGAAGTCTCTAAGGTTAGATTTTCCAGCTACGAATAATGAAGCGGAGTATGAATCTCTATTATAAGGAATGGCCATAGTTTGAAGGATGGGAGGGAAGTCCATAAAACTCTTCTCGGACTTAATGCTGGTTGTCGGTCAAGTAAAAGGGGAATTCGAAGCCAAGGATGAAAAAATGCGGGGATATCTTAGTCAAGTTAAGATTATGCAGACGAAATTTGAATCCTTTAGCTTGCTACATATACCAAGAAGTGGCAATGCGCATGCGGACTCTTTGGCCACGCTTGCAACCTCCTCGGCACAGAACTTGCCTCGAATAATCCTTGTTGAGGACCTGCACCGACCCTCGGCAACAGTGAACATGGTTCAAATCAACCAAGTAAGAGCGGGGCCAAGTTGGATGGATCCTATCACGCAATTCTTGAAGGAAGATATTTTGCCTGAGGAGAAAATCGAGGCTGACAAAATACGAAAGAAAGCTACTAGTTATTGGCTGTCAGAGGACAGCAAGCTATATAGGCGTTCCTTTTCGAGGCCTTATTTGTTATGTGTTCATCCTGACCAAACCGAATTACTCCTGAAAGAGATGCATGAAAGAATCTGTGGAAGTCATACTGGAGGTAGATCCTTAGCACATAGGGTCATTTCTCAAGGTTATTGGTGGCCGAACATGCAGAGAGAAGCTTTGGAATATGTTAAAAAGTGTGATTAGTGCCAACGGTACTCACCGAGTATACACCAACCAGGGGGAGTCCTTAATCCATTATCTAGCCCATGGCCTTTCGCTCAATGGGGCTTAGATATCGTCGGACCATTTCCTAAAGCTGTGGGAAATAAGAAATATCTCATAGTCGGCACAGACTATTTTACGAAGTGGGTTGAAGCAGAACCCCTAGCCAATATCCGAGATGTGGATGCAAAAAGATTCGTCTGGAAAAGCATTGTTACTCGGTTTGGCGTTCCTCATGTACTCATCTCAGATAATGGACTCCAGCTTGATAGCAAGATGTTCAGAAATTATTGTAGCGAGCTGGGGATTACTAACGGGTATTCTACTCCGGCTTACCCTCAAGGGAATGGACAAGCTGAAGCTATGAATAAGGTCATACTAAGTGGATTGAAGAAAAGATTGGATGATGCAAAAGGCAAATGGGTGGAAGAACTTCCACATGTACTCTGGACGTACAGAACCACGCCTCGTAGGTCCACCGGAGAGACCCATTTTTCAATGACTTACGGAGCTAAAGCTGTCATCCCTTTGGAGTCTGGGTTCCCGACGACGAGAACCAGTTCATTCAATCCAAAAGACAACGATGAACACCTAGCAAGAGGTCTAGACCTGATTGACGAAAAGAGAGAGAACGTGATGGTTCAATTGGCCCATTATCAGCGGAAACTGAAGCGAGGTTATGATGCCCACGTAAGGACAAGACCTTTGGCCCCTGGCGACCTGGTACTATGCAAAGTTATAGGCTCGGCAAAAAACCCGGCGTGGGGAAATTTGGGGCCGAATTGGGAAGGACCATATCATATCACCTCCAACGCTGGTATTGGAGCATACTTCTTAGAAGACCTGGATGGACTTGTAGTACCCCGCCATTGGAATGTCAATAACTTAAAAAGGTATTATTATTAATAAATGTGTATTTAATCAATATTTGTTCTTTGTGTGAAATGTGTATAACATTCCTGCAGTTCTATCAAATGTTTAAACTTAAATCCAATCATACATGAGTCCTTAGACCGGATGATTTGGGTTAGTTAACATTCTTGTCGTTTTATCAAATGTTTAAACATAAACCCAATCATGCATGAGTCCTCGGACCAGATGATTTGGGTTAGTTAACATTCCTACAATTCTATTAAGTGTTTAAACTTAAATCCAATCATGTCTGAAATCCTCGGACCAGATGATTTGGATTAGTTAACACTCTCCCAGTTCTATTAAGTGTTTAAACTTAAATCCAATCATGCCTGAAGTCCCCGGACCAGATGATTTGGATTAGTTAACACTCTTCTAGTGCTTTTAGGTGTTTAAACTTAAATCCAATCATGCCTGAAATCGTCGGACCAGATGATTTGGATTAGTTAACACTCTCCTAGTTCTATTAAATGTTTAAACTTAAATCCAATCATGCCTGAAGTCCCCGGACCAAATGATTTGGATTAGTTAACACTCTTCTAGTGCTTTTAGGTGTTTAAACTTAAATCCAATCATGCCTGAAGTCCTCGGACCAACTGATTTGGGTTAGTTAACACTCGCCCAATCCCACCAAATGTTTAAACTTAAACTCAATCATGACTGGAGTCCTCGGACCAGATGATTTTGGTTAGTTAACACTTGTTCTAAGTTCCTTTAAGTATTCAAATATAAGCTTAAGCATATGATTTAAAGTTCCTGTTTGGTTTGGTTATATTTATTGTGGCCTTACTACTATTAAAAATGCTTAATCAGTTTATATATTAACCCAAGTTCCAGAACTTTTTAGTTGAATTAGTCTTCTAACATTCTTTATTTGCCTAATATAGCCATGCGTATAACACAAGTAAAAAAAAAATGAAATGACAACAGAAGAGTTCACCATTATTTGTCATAACATTTAAAATAAAAGGAGTGTATCTTCATTAATAATGAAAATGAAGTACAAGTCTTTAAAAAAAATATATATACAAAAACAGTAAATAAAGAAAACAATCGCAATACTAAAACTAATGTCCTAAGCTTTTGTCTTAGGAGCTTGGGGGCCAACAACTTGCTTGAACTGAGAAATGGCAGCATCTGAAGCCTTGCCTTTACCCTTATCCTGGTTCCTGTCCTTGCCCTGGGGAGCCACAACTTTTTCCCCTTGGCCAGTACCTTGGTGAGAATCTATTGGGACTTCCACAGGAGCAGGAAGGGCTTGATTTGCTGCAGGAGCTTCAGACACTTGGGTTGGTTGCTCTAGGGGATGAGAGCCAGAACCTGGGAGCTCTTGGATGTCGGAATCATAGTATATGCTCTCAGGTCGTCTTAGGCTGGAATCAGCAGGGACCCCAGTGGCATCAAGGGCTTTACCCCAAGTGATGTCGCAGTAGTCCCTAGCAACAGCAGAAAATTCCTCAAAAAGCCTACTCTGAGTCTCCTGCACCCCCAAGGCATACGAAGCTTGCTTTTTGGCCTAAATTGCCTCCTTTAGTAGTTGGGCAGCCTCCCTACCCTTGTGGAGCTCTTCACGGAGGTCTTTCACCGTTTGCTTTTCTGTTGCCAGATTAATTTCACAGTAGTGTAACTCCTTGCGAAGGCCTTCAGCTTGCTTCTCAGTCGTTTTTAAGCCCGCTTCGGCACTGGCCTTCTCCTGGAGAGCCTGCTTCACCTGGTCGGCCATCTGTGCTTGTTTGTCTTTCAGTGCACCTAGATGAGCCTCCGCAGTCTCTCGGGCATCGTGGGCAGCCCTCGTCTCTTCGCGGGAATTCTTCACCCATTCCTCGGCCACGTAAACTTGTTGCGTGACCTAGTATGCATTGTGATAAAATGGCTTAGGTTAAAAAAAAAAAAAAATGCAAGTAAATGAAAATGAAAGAAAAATGAGTAGAATTGCTTACCATGACCAAGTCCTTTTTTAGGGAAAGGAAGAGGTCAGGATGATTAAAACTCCTGTAGGCCGCCATGTCTTGGGGAAAGAGGAGAGGCTGTTACAGAGCCTCAGCCATCAGGCCTGTATGACCCCCACGAAAATGCCTAAGTGTGGCATCAATCGCGATGGGCGCACTGTCAACCTCCAATACGGGTGACCAAGTTCATGGAGACCGATGTACTTGGGCCGCCGAGGGCTCCTCTCGGTTGTCCACAGAGTGGGACCTCCTACTCCTGTGGTCCTGCGTCTGTCTGGCCTGTTTATTTCCTTTTGAGGGGCCCAACTCCCCCTCCTCAGCAGAGTCTATTGGCCTTTTTCTCCTTAAATCTGGGTTAGGTTTTAGCCGGAGATGTTGACACCCTATTTTGCAATCCGCATTTAACCTCACATTGAGGGTAAAAGGGTAATTTCACATTGGAAATATGAATCTTAATTCTGGTCATTAGATCCTTAATCTCATTTCACCAAAATGATCTTGATGTTGTAACGATCAAATCGACTGGTCATGAGCCCTAATCGAACCACCAGATTGAAAGTTATCATCAAATCAAGTTTTAATGGTTGAAATGCACCATCACAAATTGAGTCCGACTATATGTGATTATGAACAATTGATTTCAATTGGTTATAAGTATAATCAATTTGAGATCGATGATGTGTCGTAATTTGATTGGTTAGGACTACATTTTATGGTAAGGTTGCATACACCTAATTAATTAGATAGTTAAACATTAATTATTCAATGAGTAATTTGTGCAATTATCTTTAATTAGAGTAAATTTAGAACCAATTAAGTCTGAAATGGGAGTGATTGGTGCCATTTAATGTTAATTGGGAGCTAATTTGGGACATATTAATGTTAATTGTGCTGAAACCATTTTCTAACAAATGACCTCTGCTCACAATTTCATCAATATCTCTCAGAATATTTTGAATCTGTGAATGAGATTAATTTTCCCAGCACCTAGACATCCGGGGCTTCAATTTAAGCACAAGAATGAGGCAAATCAGATATTATTTTTCAAAGTTGGCTCTACATGCTGTACAGCGGTTACGGGAAAACTGAACTTTGCTTACTCCTCACTTTCACCAATCTTTCCATTTAATGCACCAGATTTCCTCAAAGGCTAAAATGAGGTCTAGGTTCATGATTCTTTGTCAACCCTTATTAAATGGCCTTCCATTCATATTTTCTCCACCACTACTATATAAACCCCCCCTCTCCTTCATTCCAAGGTACACAAAAAACCCCCATCTCTTCTCCTTTCTTGAGTTCTAGTGAAGTTGAGTAGTCTTGTCATATCTTGGTCTTCCTAAGACTCAAGGTATTGATTGAGACTCACTCTTCCTCTCCTAATTCTTCTTTTCCTCCACCCTTAGGACCTCTACCAAGAGTCTCCTCCTCCACTGTATAGATATTGAATGAAGGTATAATCTCTTTCCTTTACTTGTTTTTTGTGTTGCCATGATGAGAATTTAGGATTAAGGCATGATAGTAATTATTTAAATTCTCTTGAATATGTTTGAATGTTCTTATATGTTCTTCACATGTTCTTGATTGTTCATCACATGTTCATGCATAAACACTAGTTTTGATCTTAAATTTACATTAAAAATATGAAAAACATGTTTGTTTAATAATTCTTTCAAATCCTTAAATCTAGGATATCACCATCCACACACATTCACTAGAATTTATTTTTCAATCCAAATGTAATGCTAAATAAATTGAATTAGGGTTTATCACATGCACACATATTAAATTCAACATGTAACTTGATTGACATATTGGATGATGTGATATGAATGTTGGCCACCATAGCCTAGAAGACTGGTTTCACCAGGCAAGGTGGGTGCCTAACACCTTCCCATCTTGTAACATAGCCTCCGAACTTAGATTAAGGGTTAGTAGATCAAATGCTTATCCATGTAATTTTCAATTTTTAGATTGTAACTAGGAAATAAAGCTATGTACTTTATCTTAGATTGTATCTAGGACCAAAGCCATGTAATTTTCCTATAATCAATGTAAATTCAATTGAAAATTAATAAAATGATGAATTTTTCAATTTTGGTTTTCTTATTTATCCAAATAATTAAATAAGTGGCGACGCCATTGTAAAACCCCTAATCTAAGGGGGAAAATATAACTAGTCGAACCTCCATTTTGAGAGGCAATAACACGACTCCACCCATTCATGTGGGTTTGGCCCAACATCCTATAGAAAAGGGGGCCGGGGGTGCGGTCTCTCACACGAGGTCAACAGGAACCTGAGGTGGAGGAGGAGGAGGATTTGCAGGATGTTTTGACTTATTCTTATCTTGGGGGGATGGCGCCTTATTCCTGTTCCTCATCAGTTCCTTCAGACTTGGACCAGTCTTGGGAGCCATTTCTTCCTCCTCGTCTGATGTATCGGCAATATAAGTTACCACTTGAGCAGGAGTTTGCACACACGAATGCTCGTCCACCCCCTTTTCGGCCCTCGATACAAGGATTGTTTCTTCTTCAAATTGGAATCTGTCAATCTCTTGTTCAAGGGAGGAAGAGGAAGCTGTGCCTTCTTTGAAGATAGCCTCCCCAAGTGGTACTTCTTGTAACGGTTAGGCAACGATGGGTATCCCTTGTGGGATAGGATGGTCGACAAGGGGAGGATCGTATGGGGCAAGGAAGTCTGGCCGAGATATGTCTATGCACGCTAAACGATGGTCGCCTGCTCGGGTGGAATTGCCTACGTCCATAAACGACCTTGAAATTGGCTCAAAGTCCAAAATTAGGTGAACTGCACGAAGTTGCCCGTCATTGTTCACAAAAATTTCCGATCTGAGCAAGTAGTTCAGTGCTGGAACATTGATCAGGCTGAGCTTAGGGTTGATAAACAATTTATCTGTCAAGCAAACAAATCACACAGTTAAGAGCCTCGGCAATACAAAAAATAACTAAACAAATAGATGTAAATGTATTAAAACGATATCTAAGTGCGATAAAGTAAAACCGAGTACTCCTTAAATCTAATGTTAGAAATCCTAGATCTAAATTGCTCCACCTGATTTTCCTAGCTTGGTTGGGCAGGCTAGGCCGTCACTCCAAGGGCCTGACAAGATAAGGTAGTCGTCTTTCATCCCCTTGTTAGATTTGGGGAGGCAGAAGATCAACTTGACCACGCTGGAACGGGACTTAAGGTAAAACCCTGTCCGGGACTCTATATGGCCTTCATATAAATGGGCGACATTGTACCAAGTCAATCCTAGCCCCAGATGTCGGTCCAAAGCATCGATTGATCCTAGGACTCTAAAAAAATTGGGTGCACATTGGTGGGGGCAGAGTCTATGGGCACGTAGATAATCCCGTGTAATCCTACCCATGGGGATGGTCATGCCTCCTTCTATGAAGGCAATCATAGGGATTACGACCTCCCCTACTTTTCGATCAAACTTCACCCCTTCTGTTGTGCAGTGACGTACCACCACCTCCTGAGGAATGTGGTACTTTTCTTTGAATAACTTTATCAAGGTCGGAGTCTTTACTAGACGCTCAAATCTACCCATTGTTAGCTTGTGGAGTGTAGAATGGTTAGCCGAGGAGGTTAGCCGAGAAGATAGTAGAAGTTCGAAGAGCGAAATTTACGTGGGGCAGAGTGCAGACTGATCTTCTTGTCTCTGGAGGATCTTTAAAGTCTCTCTTGTGAAGGTATGGTGAATGCTGAGATACGAACGCTCTGAAATTGCAAACTCTGATGAGAAACGAAAAGAATAACGTCTAGAGGCTTTTATAGTTGAAGCGAAAAAAGAAGGAGACACAATCCTTCCTAAATATTGAAGGCAAGACCTGAACCGTTGGATTAGTGTTCCACCATTGGATGTCTGGAGCGTAACGCAGTCCTAAGTGTTTAATGATGATTGTGCGAGTTCCCAAGCGTCAGAAACTCTCGTGAAATGGCAGAAATGACCCTTACACGTGCCTGGGTTTAAGTATCCTTGTGGACTACATTGTAATTACGGATATACATCAAAATTATAATTTTTCTCCTCAGATAAGAGGGAAAAATTAGAATTTTGAGGGGCTATTGTGGGGGAGCAAAAACTTGAGCCTTTGCATTGGGCTTAAGTCCCACACTTTAATAATAATACGTCCGAGGAGAAGAAATCATGAGAGAGAGCCCTGTAACTAATAGTAGAGCGTATAAATGTCCAAGGATGTTGGTCCGAGAGGGTCATCCTCCTCGGATCTGACATATGTCAGTGAAGTGAGCTTCGTCTTACCTTAGTTTACCTTTCAGGAAGCTCCAGCGACGAAGATAGATTACAAATGTACAGGGAAGGGATAAGAACATAGAAATATCTAAGGAAAAAGCTGCTACCATTGCATTAAATGCATTACAGCAGCTTTCCTGGCCGCATTAATGTGGAGAAGACCTCTGAACAGTGTTTTCAACCACTTTTACTCCCAGAAAATCAAAAAGCTGTGGGAAAGGAGACAGAAACTTAAGTACGAAACTGGATAGTAGACAAGTGGACGATGGGATTGAATAAATGAGGACTATATAATGGAGTAAAGCCTCCAGAAGAGGGGGATCGAAAGATATTAAGGAAAAACATTGAAGACGATTCACTGTAACACTAGGAAGAACACCATCAGAAATAACCACTTCATCCACGAACTTACTCCTCGGACATCACCTGAAATAACCAATTTACCCAAAAATTTACTCCTCGGACTTGAGTTTATCATTTGATTATGTGTTTTATCCTCCTCAGACAAACTCTTAGCCTCCATTAATTGCTGTAAAACCCATCACCAATCCAATTCTTTCACCCACTCTCTTACAAATTTATTGTACTGGGCTTATTGGGCCCATGTCCTGTTCTATCTGGGTTGGGCTACGATTTGTGACCCTACATAGACTAATAACAACTAACCACCTATGATATGTGATGAAAATATTGTGGACGTAGCACTTCTCATAAAATAAGAGTAATGATAGGGATACAATAAAATATCACAATAATTTCATAACATTCCAAAATTAACATGCCAACTCACACATAGATTTTTTCTTTTTTAGTGCTAATATTGAAATTGTTGTGATATTTTGTTTTGTCTCTAGCATTACTCACATAAATAATTTGGCTCCCAAATTTAATAACTGACTCCTTATAAATAAATAAATAAAAGTTCAAATAACAACAAAAATGAGGCCAAATAAAATCAAAAATTGACCAAAAAACAACAAAATTAGGCCAAATAACACAAATAAACAAGATATTCAACAAAAGCTCATTTAAAAAAACCAAAATAAAAACCCCTAATCACTCAAATTCGTAACTTGCTCAACCTATTCCATAAAAATAATTAAATAATCTCTAATTTCATTTTCCTAAAAATGGGTACCAAAAGAGAGATTCTAGCTGTGAGTTCTCAAGGACATGCTGAGAGCTTTGCTCCTTAGTAATGCTGGGAACTTTACTCCTTAGCAGTTTGGCTCGCAATCGCAACATATATCATTCATTGCTCTCTTTCACTTTCTCCATTTTTATCTTCTCTATCATTATTTTAGACCATTTCTCACTTTATTATTCTCATCTTACAATTCTTAGTTCTCACTTAATTTCTTATCAATCACTTTTTGTTTTGTTTTGTTTTTTTTTTTTTTTTTTAATTATTTGTATAAGAAAATTGTAAAATTTCATGTATTTGCATGCTTTTTTTTTTTTTTTTTTTTTTTTTGTGATGTCGATATATTCTATTCTCTTTTGATTAAATTTTGTATAATTTAAGTTTCTTAATTACCACTCTAAAAAAAATTAAATTAAAAAAAAAAAAAAAAAAAACCTAGAGACACCGTTGATGGTTTTATGAATCGCTATATAATGGATTGAAGGAGATTCTTCTTGGGAAAAAAAGTTTCTATTATCATTACGGTATTCTCCTTGACTATTATTAACTATTATAATAGTTAAATATATTGGCCATTAATTGAATTTGATTATTCTCGTGGGTTCTAGTTAACTTAACTAGTAAAGTCTCTGATGGTTGAATAAGAGAGTCGGGATTCAATCTTTGCCTACATCAAAAACCGATTGATATTTTGGTCTAATAATAAAGAGTTATCATTAGGAGTGGACGTCATAGGTTGAAACTCTCTCAAAAAAAATTTGATTATTCTCATGTTCCACAGTATTTGTCCAATTTAGAAAATCTAACCTTTTTTTAAAAAAATATCACTTAATGTAAATGTCTCTTAAAGTGAAAAAAAAAAAAATCAAATCAAATCAAATCAAATTGCCCTAATAAGCTTTCAAGAATTTAAATTTAAATAAAATAAAATTTTAGAAATGTTGGAAAGTGTAGATCAATGACCTTTTGCCTATTCAATTGGACGAGCATGTTGGGATAACAAAAAATGTAATAATGGGCAATCAAGACGAGACTATGAAAAACTATGTAGTTTTGGTCAAACGATAAAGAGCACAGTCATTAGAAGTAGAAACTATAAGTTTGAAAGTTTCTCCCAAAAAAAAAAAAAGACGAGACTATGAAGTATGAAAATAAATATTTTTAAAATAAAACATAAACACTTTTAGGGTGTCCTTTTTGTGCCATTTCTTATATATATAACAGTTTCAAAGCACTTTATAAGTGTATAGTATGCCAATTGCTAACAAAGTTTAGAGAGAGAAGAAGAAGAAATTTACAGTTAAATCTCTAATTTTTACAACAATCCCAAATGGACTCAAACAATTGAACCCTACACAATATACAAGGTGTTGGGAGCGGGAATTAGGGTATAGTTGTTGATATCTAATTTATGTTGACACCCCAGAAAGGTTAAAAATGTCATTTGAATCATTAGATGAGCAAGAATTTAATTATGAACGTTAGAGTTTATAATAATTGAAATGATACTTTGAGTACAAAAATCAAACGATTGAATTGAAAGATCAAACCACAATAAATTTCAAATTGAAAAATATCCATTATTTTCTTAGCCATTATATCATCCAAACCATATGGCCTAAAGGCTTGTTCAACCTCATTGAATTCAAATTTCAAATTCCTAGTCTATCTTGGTAACTAAAGATGAATGAGCACATGTTTGCAACAGCCACCAAGGTTCCCCACAACACATCTCCCTCCATTCTTGTTAGGGAGGAAGTTCAGGAATCATGAAGTAAATTGACAACCTAGGCTCCCAACAATCGGATCGGCAATCTAGCCACAAAATGAGGGAGAGAGATGTGTGTGTGTGTGTTTTCATAAAGAATGTTTAATCAAGTATTTTTGGTAAAACATTTTACAAAATTTTACAAAGAATTTTACTGTCAAACAAAATAACTTTACAACAAAATAAATACGGTGAAATACAAAAAAGTATTTTTTGTAAATAGTTTTTGCTAAAAAAAGGGTCAAAAAATAGCTTTTGCCTTCATCATTGCTGAAGTGTTTTCTCCAAGTTTAACTAAGATTACTAGATCAATACGTCAACATTAATAGAAATTTCTATCTCACTGTCAAAATTAGTATTTCCTCCGAGTTTAACCAAAATTACTATGACTGAGTTTAACTATAATCGAAATAATTATGTTCGTATGTAACTATAATTAAATGAATTTAACTTATTTTCAGTATTTTTTTAAAGGACTTGGTTAACTAAATAAAAAATATAGATTAAAATCCATTACCATTTATCATTGTTTATTTAAAACAAAAATACATATTCAGTTAAAAAATTACTTAAGCCAAATCCTAACTAAATTACTATTCATAAAGTCAAAATATCATTCAAAACTAGAGAATCAAAGTTAACAGAAGCTAGGTTTTTTTTTTTTTTTTTTTTTTTCTCTGACGGGAGAAGCTAGCATAGCCTAGCCTTTCTAATATTCATAGTTTCATAACCGAGTAATTCTGTTCTTGAGCAATGGCTAACACCATTGCAGTTTTCTCTTTGCTTTTCACTCTCAGTACTACTTTCTCTCTTCTTCTTCTTCTTCTTCTTCCTCATTGCATTGATGCTCAGCCCCTTAAGGTTTGCAAGTTTGATGCAATATATCAACTCGGGGACTCGCTCTCTGACACTGGCAATTTTATTCGTGAGGTCCCAACTTCGACTTGTGCTCGTTTTCCTTATGGCCAAAACTTTCTCAACAATGCCACTGGCCGGTGCTCCAATGGGATGCTAATGATTGATTATTTTGGTAAGACTCTAACTTGTTGTCCTTGATGTTTATTTGTTTATTTTTGTTCTTTTTTACTTCTTGTTGGATTTTGTTAAAAGAACACAGAAAATATTTTGTTCCTTATATATATGGATATAAAGGTCAAACTTGTCGGATTTTTTTTTTTTGGGTTCCTTTTTATTAGTTGCTGTTGGTTTTTAAAAGAACCCCAAAAACAATACTGTTTAGAAAGTTTTCAAACTCCATATATTTCAGAAAGAATGTTTTTCCTCTCTCTCTCTCTCTCTCTTGATTCTTTAGAATGTCATTCAATACTGTTTCAATGACACATATAAGAATTTTTCTCTCCCAATCCTGTTTTGATTATATCTTAGTTCTATCATTATCATACAAGATATAAGTAGGGTGGGGGATTAATTTGTAATGCTTCTTCCTTGTTGATTGCTCACTATAAAGTTTACTACATGCATGTTTGAGCCTTGAAAAAATCCTGTTTTCCGGCTAAGTATTATTTCTTATGTTTGAATTTTTTACTAGTTGTGTACATTATGGCATTATGCAAGTTGATTTTAGTCTTTTGTTTGAGTTGATTGCATATGTTAGAATTCAGAACCACCTTATTAACCAATATTACTGTCAAAGTTATGTTATACTAAAAAATTTTTTGTTATGTTCTATAATTTCACAGCTCAAGCAGCTGGACTTCCTTTTCTCCCTCCCTACTTGGATCGGAACACATCGGTTAATGGCAGTCATGGGAAGAATTTTGCAGTAGCTGGTGCAGCTGCTTTGCCCACAGAGGTTCTTGTAAAAAAGAATATTTCAGTTGTAGCTACTAATAGCTCTCTCAATGTTCAACTGGATTGGATGTCCACATATTTCAATGGGATCTGTCTCAATGCTGAAGGTTAGCCTCTCACTTGAAGCATATATAATACCAAGTCAAATTTATTGTCTTCATATTTTCAACTCTTTTAAAAAAAAAATTTAAAAAAAAAGTTTCTTTTGATGTTAAATAGATTGTGCTGAGAAGCTTAAAACAGCCCTATTCATGGTTGGAGAAATTGGAGGGAATGATTTTAACTTTGCATTGGCTCAAGGCAAACCAATTGAGGAGGTCAGAAACCTGGTTCCGGAAGTTGTCAAAGCAATAAAGGATGCCGTTACAGTACGTTTTCTTAGTAAACAAAATAAATTCCTTATATATATATATATATATTTTTTTTTTTCATTCAAAATGACTTGATTGATTATTGATTCCTAATTTTCTATAATATTGGTTACAGAGGATCATTGGTTATGGTGCTACTCGAGTGGTTGTCCCTGGTAACTTCCCAATAGGCTGTTTACCAATCTTTCTTACAGCATTACAGACCAACAATTCTGCAGCTTATGACGAATTTCATTGCCTGAAGGGATTGAACGATTTCACAATATATTACAATGATCAACTCAAACAAGCCCTTGAAGATTTGAGAAAAGAAAATCCTAAAGTTTCTGTAGCATATGGTGATCATTACAATGCTTTCCAATCGGTTTACCATAATGCTTTACTTCTTGGTGAGTCTCTCTCTGCTTCTAATAAACTTCAAGGATATTAATAATAAAATAAATCTGATGGAGAATAATTTTTTTTGGGTTGCGTCCAATGTATAGGATTTGATATTGAATCTTTGCAAAAAGCTTGCTGTGGTGCTGGAGGTGATTATGGCTTTACATTAATGAAAGGGTGTGGAGATCCAGATGTACCAGTTTGTCCAAATCCAGATAAACGCATCATCTGGGATGGAGTTCATTTGACACAACAGGCGTACAAGTATATTTCTGACTGGCTCATCCGTGACATCTATCCCAACCTTCATTGCTAATTTTAATTTGATTTAGTTTTGTGAGGCTTGCATAGAGTTAGCAAGTAATAAAGTTCTTCTTATATGGTTCTTTTAGAGAGTTTTATAATTTCGAGTTCTGTTTGTTTGACTAATATCGATATACAATTAAATTAAGCATTAGTGTGCAGTAATTACCAAATTCACTTTGAGCATTGCGACTGTAATAGAGCAAGGAAATTAATCAAATTCACTTTTCTTTTTTAGTGTATCATGTAATGCCATAGACTGTCAATGGGGATATCTGTATCAGAAATCAAATTTATTTGTTTGCCTTTACTTTGATTAGAAGAGTTTATATTTTTCTTTGTTGAAAAATAATAGCAAGTTGTTTGTGGAGTCTTTTTCTAGATTCTGTTTTTCTTACTTGAACTTTTTGATTTTTACATTGTTTAAATACATTGGACCATTCAATTAAGAGGAATGTAAGCATAAGGGTACTCTCCCATGCCTTAATGAGTCCTCCCTATGTTCTGAATACATGGGCTACTAAAGTGTGTGCCTAAGCAGTAAATGGGGCCTGAGGTAGAGGTCTTTTAGACCAAGTTTGAACTAGACCAAATTTATGGACCGTCTCAATATGAAACCTCCGTTTAGAACCAAACCAAGTTCCCTTTTCCAATATTCATCTTTTAAACTAGTGGAAACCAGAGTCTTCATTGCACATAGTGGGATCTTTTATCTTAAACTAGTCGCAACCTCGCATATGTGATTATTTTGGAATGAAATATAATATATAATTTATTTTATAAAATATTCATAAAATCATATATTAAGATTAGTAATTTGTAATAAAGTATTTTTTTATAAGACAATTTAATTTTAGATGTATTAAACTATAAATTGAGAAATGTTTTATATATATATATATATATTAACTCATTACCAAACCAAAAAAGAGCAAGGATTGTTTTTTTCTGAAATAAAAAATATTATATTGCTTTCCTTTTTAAAGTAATGAATTTTGTATTCTCTATAAATACAAAATTATATGTATTTTTTACATTGTTATTGAGTACAGATAGATATGTATAGACATTGTTATTGAATTTTAATTATTTATTGATATTTCTTTTAGTTATAAAAATATAAATTAAGGTAGATGAATATGTAACAACAAACTTATATGTAAAGTTATAACTGTCCAAGACGAATGTGTAAAATCAAATTATTTATATATTTAATATTGTCAACAAAATTTAGGAATAAAAAAAATAAATAGATACAAAACTGTCAAAAAGATAAACAAATGTGATGTGACAATTAATTCAATAATAACAAAAATCACCATTAGTTGGAAAAAATGGTTGAAACAATAAAAAAAATCCATCAAAAGTGAAACAAAATTGGAGAGAGAGAGAGAGAGAGAGAGAGAGAGGGAGTATTGACCATTTTTGCTATGAACAACTTGGAAGGAATAGGGTAGACAGGTGGAAATGAAGTAAAAAGAATTTCATAAGAAAATTAAGATAAAAGAGAAAGGGTTGAAGTAGATGAAAAGTGGAAATTTTCAAATGATAATGATTGAGAAAATTTAGAAATGGTAGAACTTAAGAAGATTGAGAAATTTTGAAAATTTATGAAGGAATCAAATAAAAATTTTAAAAAGACAATGAAAAGTTGAATAAAGTAAAAATTGCAACAAAAAAAAAAAAAAAAAAAAAAAAAAGATGCTAATAACGTGGTACAAAAAGAGATTTGTAAAATTTATTGCAAAGATTCTATATTATAGATAGTATAGATAGATATGTATACATATTGTTTTTGACTTTTGATTATTCATTGATTTTATTTTTTAGCTATAAAGATCTAAATTAAAATAAATGAATATGTAAAGACAAAATTATATGTAAAGTTAAAACTGTCCAAGATGATTATATAAAGTCAATACATTTATATATTTAATATTGTTAACAAAATTTAAAATTTAAAAATAAAAATGAATAATTATATAACTAATGAGGTAGCGCAACATAAATATAGTAATAATAAATATTACATCTCAAATTTTATATATTATATTAAAATATGAGTAAGCGCTAAACTCACAGCTTCTACTTGTACTTGTAGAATGTGCAAAATAACTCTAATAAGGTGGAGTTTGGATAGTGTTTTCAATGCTTGCGTTGTGTGTTTGTGTCTATTAGTGGGTCCTGTACACTGTTTACGGGACCTACAAACCTCTTTTTTCAATAAAATTTTCATTAAAAATCTCCCAGCACTATTCACATATTTAAAAATTATTTTACTGCAGTGTTTTCAGTTTTTAATTTTCAATAATAAATAATATCTAAACAAACTCTAATTGTTCTTGTAGTACAAGTACAACGTCGGTGGCTGTCGATATAGCCAAATAGTCCATTAAGAACAAAACTACATTAACTCTTGTTTCTTCTCTCTTAATTTCGTCTCTTACTCCCACTAACAAAAATATAAAAAATATATAAAAAATAAAATAAACTGGAGCGGTGACACCGTGATAGGTTTTCTGTATTGATGTGTCAAATCACCAAAAAAAAAATTATAATATTCCTTAATTAGAGTAATTAATAAAATTCACTCATCACATTCGTTCTCGCGTTCGCTTGTAGACTTTACGTTGAAGTCAAATTTGTATTAATTTTAAGAATTTAAATTTTTAACCCACCCTTTTTAGGTTGGCACCATCAACACTGTGGCAGTAAAAAAAGTTACATTTATTTCTTCTGAACAAATATTCAAGAAAGTGGTAGTATGAAGTATGAACATATTTCATTAATCACCGCAGTAAGGAGTAAGGAGAAATTCTGGTGTCACGCTAATTACATAATTTTGCTCAACTCGTCCATAATAAATCTATGTGAAGACACCTCTTTACCATCTACAACTCACCATGTGGTAATGAGTTGTAGGTAAAATTGTGTAATTGAGTGTAGCACTAAAAATTTTTCTGCAACAAGAGGTAGTTCTTACCGTACGTAATTCTTAAATGGCCTTGAGTATTACCCTTTCTAGGCATCCGTATATGGTCGTTGGAACAAGCCTGCATCATAATCTAGACCTCTCTGTTGCAACTCTGATCTACATTAATTCTTCCTGTACGTTGCTCGTGCTCTTGTTTGAGTTTTAGTAACTTGAACAAACATGATTTTTAGGTGGAGTTTAGGACTTCCCTAAAAACTAACATTCAAACCCTTCAGTATAAAATCAGTTTAGTTGAATTAAATTGTCAATGACCCATGCATCTAGTGCCACTGCTCTATGTTGGAATAAAAGAGATCTTAAACTCTTAATGGACCATGCTAGGAGCTTAAAAAAAGGGCTATGTTAGTCGTTATGATATGCATAATAAAGATATGTACATCTCATAATTTAGAGGAAGTTGTTAGAATTTAAGGCATTACAAATTTTAGTTTAGTAAAAAGGCATTACAAAATTTATTACAACAAGCCATCCCACGAGCACATTATAAGTTTATATGAAATATTTTGTAATGAATTGTCTTTATAGTTCATATATAATAGTATATAGGTAGTACTATATTTGAGAATTATTTATATTACGTGTCATTAACAAGAGAGAAAAATTGAATTATTATGATTGATATGATTAAGTATGCAATATGAATGAACTCACAAATGTTTAACTATTTTGACTAAATTAACCCCATAATTATTTTCTATATTTTTTATTGTGTGTATTATTAAGTATACGAACATATTAGCCGAAACAAACTTACAAATATTTAATTATTTTGATTAACTCATAGTCTATTTGGAATCGCTTATTTTGCTAAAATTGAAATTTTTTTACTAAAAGTATTATAAATAAATGTAAAAGTTAGTATAGTAGGACTCTTGAATAGTATCAAAAAGTATAGTGGAACCCATGAATAATAGCAAAAAAGCTAAATAGTAAAATAAGTTTGCAAAAATAATTTTTACCAAACACACACTCAATCGAATAATTCTTTTCTATTTTTGATTGCATTATTATTAAATTTCCGTTTGTGAGTGTGTGTGTCTTTTTTTTTTTTTTTTTTTTTGGGTTGAAAATTTTACACTTTTCACATTAACCCTTTTATTGTATGCCCAATTTTCTATATTAATTATTAAAATCAAATGAAGATGAAATTGATATTTTATTTATTTATGGGAGAAGGATGAAGTTGATTTGATTTTGAAAGTTGAGGGACTAAATTTTTACAAATAATAGTTTATGAGGATTATATTAAATGCTACCCCATAGTTGGAGGACCAAATTAATAATCTAATTCACATATATATATATATATATATATTTTGGTTGTGTTGAGAAGTATTACTAAAGGCCTTTTTTTGGGGGGGGGGGCAAGGCCTATATGGTCACCTCCCAACTTATACAACATGCTTGCACGTCACTATTTTATAAACTAAAGAATTATATATATATATATACCATTCTCTAAGCACGCATGTTGCACATGCTCAAAGGTTTTTCTATTTTTTTAGATACAAATTAATAATTTGCATTTATTATAATTTAAAAAATATATATTTTTATTTGATGCAAGAGATACAAACGATTTTACAAAAAATTTTACAAACTGCTAATATGGTAAGTGATTATTAGTAAATAAAAGTGTTATTAATGATGAGTCTAAATGAAAACCAATAAAAAGTTGGCCATATCAATATTTTGTAAAAATATTGTAAAATAGTTTGTGGCTATAGCATTACTCTTTTTATTTTTTAAACAAATAAAAAATGATAAACTTTAGAGATAAACAATAATTTATTTTTTGAAAGTGAAGGGAAAAAATCCTAAATTTTAGGAGTTCTTTTTTTAAATTCAAAATAAATTTGTTATTTGACATTTATAACCCTATTTCTAAATGAAGTTACCCTTTATTAATGAATGTATTTTTGAACCATATAAAAGTCTAGTTGAAAAAAGGGAATCCTCTTTTTATATATATATATATATATATATATATATATATCTTTAAGAATATATACGAATGTGAGTGTGATTTAACTTAATTTCTTGATAGTTCATGAAGCTCTGAAAGTTGGATTGCGTTATATTATTTTTGAAGGGAATCTAAAAATGCAATTATGATAGTAATTCTTGAGGATCCAATTGCATTAAAGATTAAACTGGGAGACTGAAAATCTTGTTGAGTATATTCACACTAAGCTTTCTTATTATTGTGGCTGGGCTTTTCGTTTTGCCCCTATAATATTAGCAAGTTGTATAGCCCATAATCTTGCAGCCTGTGTTGCATCTTGTACTACCTGGTTGGACCTTCCCTCACTTCCTCTATTCTTCTCTAGGTCCTCTTTTGGATGGGATGGATTGGGCCCATTGGTCTTTGCTTAATTGCCTATCATCTTTCAATAAAAATATGTATTCATGAAAAAGCAAAAATATAATTGGGTACGCCCAAACTCATCTTCATTAGGAGAGGGGGTTTTTAAGTGAAAGAGGGCTTTTTCATGTTTTGTAATCCATTAGCCTAATAGACCTCCACTAAAGAGAAATACACATATAGCCCTAAAAATAAACAAAACACACGCCAATCTATCTTGTACATATATGATTACATTACAATCCTAGCATATGATAAACTTTCAAAATGGCTTGAAAGAAATCAAGATGACAATAACTATTCATAACAAAATTTCAAAGGGGGAAAAAATTAAAGATTAAGCAATTGCCATCTTATCTTTTATAGCTACTCGCACCAAAACATGCAAGCCTTATAGCCATTTGCGCCCTTATTAACAAACCCATTGTAAAGTCACTTCTTACATTTTATGCAAAAAATCTCTATTGATCATTGATAATAGAAAGTAGAGGGTTAAACCCATTGCCACAATTCACAAACTGGTAATTCACAATTTATCTTTTTTTTTTTTCTTTTTCCATTTTAAACTTTTGCTATTTTATAAGGAAATTTAAACAAATGCATAGCAAGTTGTAATTAGTGGAATATAAAGTAAAATACAAAAAATGGTACAGGGGATTTGTATTCACCAAGAGGTAGTGCAAATGAGTAAGAAAATGAGTTTCCTTTTTTGATCACATGAGATTTAGATTACCTGCTACACTAAAGTGTTGTATCCACACAAAAAAACAAAAAAAAAAAAACAAAAAAAAAAAAAAAAAACAAAAACACAAAACACAAAACACAAAACACAAAAAACAAAATACAAAACAAAACACAACAAAACAAAAAGAATTATCATATGAGCTAAGGTTAAACATGTATTTGTGCATTTGGATGCAACTTTATATTGATTATTTCTTTCTTAGTTGTTGGAAGTTAGTTATGATATGATGTAAAAAGAGGTTTTAAAAATTTTTCACATAAGCAAATAAACTATAAAGTTGAATGAAAAATTTGATGTCAAATTAGACACTCCGTTTAGTGCAGTCTCTTACACAAAGAGAATAAATATTTTTATTAATGAACTTATACTTTAGTTAGAGATTAGGATATTAAAAGACATGGGCTTATAATCTTAAATATTTTTTTAACAAATATTATCAAAAAAGAAAAAAAAAATGTTAACAAAGTTCATGGGCTTTGTTTAATGAACATATAAATAAATAACTATATATATTTAATCTAGTATATTAGTTAATGTTGTACTTAAGCTAATATGTAGGCTTATAAAATATGTGAATTTTAAATTTTAATTGACTCTCTTGCATGGAATAGGCTTATAAATTTTAGTAAATTTTGCTAATATTTACAAATTTAATATATTTATTTATATTTAAATAATTATTAAATTAATTATGACGTCATCACGGTTTGACCTCGGTTCAACCTCAATTCGACGTTAAAAACCTTGAACCTCTCCTTTTTACAGTTCAATAAACGGTCCGGGTTTCAAAATCTTGCTTAGTAGTTTGGCTCACAATTGCAACATATATCATTCATTGCTCTCTTTCACCTTCTCCATTTTTATCTTCTCTATTATTATTTCAGACTATTTCTCATTTTATTATTCTCATCTTAGCATTCTTAGTTCTCACTTAATTTCTTATCAGATACTTTTTACTTTAAAAAAAAAAAAATTATTTGTATAAGAAAATTGTAAAACTTCATGTATTTGCATGCTTTTTTTTTTTTTTTGGTGATGTCGATATATTTTATTTCTCTTTTGATTAAATTTTGTATAATTTAAGTTTCTTAATTACCACTCTTAAAAAAAATAAAATAAAATAAAAAAACTTTCCATTATCATTAGGGTATTCTCCTTGACTATTATTAACTATTATAATAGTTAAATATATTGGCCATTAATTGAATTTGATTATTCTCGTGGATTTTAGTTAGCTCAACTAGTAAAGTCTCTGATGGTTGAATAAGAGATCTAGGGTTCAATCATTGCCTATACCAAAAACCGATTAATGTCTTGGTCTGATAATAAAGAGCTATCATCAAGAGCGAACATGTTCCATAGTGTTTGTCTAATTTAGAAAATCTAACCCTTTTTTTAAAAAAAATATCACTTAATGTAAAAATGTCTCTTAAAGTGAAAAAAAAAAAAAAAAGAAAGAAAAAAAAAAAGAAAAAGAAAAGAAAAACAACAACTTCAAATTGCCCTAATATTTAAATTTAAATAAAATAAAATTTTAGAAATGTTGGAAAGTGTAGATCAATGATCTTTTGCCTATTCAATTGGACAAGCATGTTGGGATAACAAAAAATGGAATAATGGGCAATCAAGACGAGACTATGAAAGACTATGAAGTTTTAGTCTGACGATAAAAAACGCAATCATTAGAAGTAGAAACTTTAAGTTTGAAAGTTTCTTCCAAAAAAAAAGGAGACGAGACTATGAAGTATGAAAATAAATATTTTTAAATTAAAACATAAACACTTTTAGGGTGTCCTTTTTTTTCCATTTCTTATATATATAACAGTTTCAAAGAACTTTATAATTGTATAGTATGCCAAATGCTAACAAAGTTTAGGTTAAAGGCTTTTTATTGTTAAAAGAGAGAGAAGATGAAGAAATTTACAACTAAATCTCTAATTTTTACAACAATCCCAAATGGACTCAAACAGTTGAACCCTACACAATATACAATTTATGTTGGGAGTGGGACTTAGTGTATAGTTATTGATATGTAATTTATGTTGACAACCGAGAAAGGTTAAAAATGTCATTTGAATCATTAGATGAGCAAGAATTTAAATATGAACATTAGAGTTTATAATAATTGAAATGACACTTTTAGTATAGAAATCAAACGATTGAATTGAAAGATCAAACCACAATAAAATTCAAATTGAAAAATGCCCATTATTTTTTTAGCCATTATACCATCCAAACCATATGGCCTAAAGGCTTGTTCAACCTCGTTGAATTCAAATTTCAAATTCCTAGTCTATCTTGGTAACTAAAGATGAATGAGCACATGTTTGCAATAGCCACCAAGGTTCCCCACAACACATCTCCTCCATTCTTGTTAGGGAGGAAGTTCAGGAGTCATGAAAGGTAAGCGTGAAAAGTTGGACATTTACATAGCTTAAACCCAAGAGTTACAATCACAAAGATTTGTCACCAGACTCCCTACCAAGAGGGAATACAAATCCTTTGTACCATATTTTATATTCTACTTTATGTTTCACCAATCACAACTTATCAAGTTTTTTTTTTTTTTTTTTTTCATTTTAAACTTTGGCTATTTTATAAGGAAATTTGAAATTTTAAACAAATACATAGCAAGTTGTAATTAGTGAAATATAAAGTGAAACACAAAAAATGGTACAGAGAATTTGTATTCACCAAAAGGTAGTGCAAATGAGTAAGAAAATGAGTTTCTTTTTTTGATCACATGAGATTTAAATTACATGCTACACTAAGTGTTGTATCCACACACACACACACACACACACACACACACACACACAAACGAAAACAAAAATCAAAAAACAAAACACAAAAAACAAAACAAAACACAACAAAACAAAAAGAATATCATATGAGCTAAGGTTAAACATGTATTTGTGCATTTGGATGCAACTTTATACTAATTATTTCTTTCTTAGTTGTTGGAAGTTAGTTATGGTATGATGTAAAAAGAGGTTTTAAAAATTTTCACATAAGCAAATAAACTATAAAGTTAAAGGAAAAAATTGATGTCAAATTAGAGACTCCATTTTGTGCAGTCTCTTACACAAAGAGAATAAATATTTTTGAAAGCATGATTATGTGAGACATCTTGATACAAAATAGAAATTCTACTTTAACCTAATATAAGTGTATATATGTGTGAAATTTCCTTGTAGAGACTTAAATCTTGACCCTTGCCCCCTACATTTCACAAGCATTTAATATTTGTGGAGCGACCATCACCAAAGGTGTGCAGTGGTGAGATTTGACATATTGAATTACATTAATTCGTGCATGACATAGATTTGGTCTTAAAATACAATCTCATTAGCTTATTTTTAAAGAATGAAAGGCAATTTAATTTTAATCTTTTATTGAATAATAATAATAATATTATTATTATTATTAAATAAAGATGCATTTTTGGTTGTTTTTTTTATTTGTTCCTAAAAATACTCAAGTGGTGACTCAATACTAATTAATATAGAAATTAAATTATCTAAAATAATTAGAATTTTCTTAGAAAAAAATTAAAGTCTAATTTATTAATTAGATTAAATTAACATAATTCAACACTATTTTTTTTAGAAGAATTCAACACTATTTGAAGCTTTAAAAATCATATATATATATATATAGTTTTTTTTTTTAAAGGAAAAAGTTTTTAGTGAAAATATTTTTGGTCAAAACATTTTCAAGTGTTTTGTGTGACATAAAATTTTGGGTAAAATATTATTTTGATTCCTAAACTTTAATAATAATTTTTTTTTATCTCTAAACTTTAAAAGTTCTTTCTTCGTTCCTAAATTTTATAAATAGTTTTTTCAATAGTTTAGAGACAGAAATAGGGGTAAAAAATTAATTTTTTCAATAGTTTTGAGACAAAAAACAAATTTATAATAAAGTTTAAGACCATAAATAAAACATTTTAATAGTTTAGTGACAAAAGATAAACTTTTAAATAGTTTGGGGACTAAAAATGAATTTCTTATAGTTTAGGAATAAAAAAAAAATTTAGGTAAAATTTAGGTTCTAAAATAGTATTTTACTTTAAGAATTTTTAATCTAAAAAAACTGATGCTTGATAGCCATCATAGCCCCAACTTTTTTATTGAGTAACATCATAGCCCCAACTTGATTGGTGGCCCATGCACTAAATTGACAACCTAAGGCCCGTTTGGTCATAGAGTTCAAAAATTGTTGTTTAAAAAGATGTAAAAATTATAATATAAAAAGTGTTGTTGAAATACGTGTTTTTAGTGTTTATAAAACAAAAAAAAGTGTTTGGTATCATAGTTTAAATAACATGTTTCAATGTTCAAAAAACATAAAAATGTGTTTGGTATGTGTGTTTGATTTAAAAAATAAATAAAAAAAACTGACACCTTTGACCGAAATTAACATTTTTTTTATTCAAAAAATTTTTTTTTTAATGCTGCTGGAACTGTATGGGTGAGATTGAGGAGACAATATCTGATCAGGTGGGCCATATCACGTTCAAGATAATTACACAATTGCCACTAAAACACTAGTTTTTGCTGTTTAAAAACACGCCGGAGATGATTTCAAAAATATCATTTTAAACACTGTTTTCCAAACAATCCCTGAACAGAAATGGCATACCAAACGTCTTTTTTGGTTTTTGGACACTGGTGTTCAGTGTTTAAACACTGAACACTAGTGTTTAAACTGAAAAACCAAACACGCTCCTAGGCTCCCAACAATCAAATCGGCGATCTAGCCACAAAATGAGGGAGAGAGATGCTGTTTTTTTTTTTTTTAATTATTATTTTTTGTATAATGTTTTATCAAGTGTTTTTGGAAAAAAATTTTACAAAGAAATTTACTGTCAAAAAAATAATACTTAACAACAAGATAAACACAAAAATACAAAAAGTATTTTTTGTAAATATTTTTTTTGCTAAAAAAAGGGTCAAAGAAATTTCTAATTAATTAGCAAACTACCTGGTCCATTAGGTTTTTAAAAAGGTTTGGTTTATCTCCAATACTTTTTTAATTGGATATCTCATTTTATTTTAAATACATAATAACAAGTGATAGTGTGTTTTAATCTCCACCTTTCATTTAGTTAGTAGATGATGTAGCAGTTTTTCATCAAAACAAAAGAAGATTCCAATTAAAAAAGTACTAGAAATAAGTCAAACCGATTTTTAAAAAGAATCTCTTTTTGTTTTAATGAAAGACTGCTACATCACCTACTAATTAAATAAAATGTGAAGCTTAAAACTAATTACAACTTGTCATTGTATATTTAAAGCAAAAGGACATGTCCAGTTAAAAAGTACCAAATGTAAACCAAACCCTAACTAAATTACTATTCATAAAGTCAAAATATCATTCAAAACTACACAGGGGTGGCTTGATACATTTTGGGACCTAAGGTGAAAACCAAAATTGAGGCATTTTATATATTTTTAAATATGACTTTAAAAAAATATTACTTAAATTCTACTATCTTGTTTTAGATGTAAAATTATTACTAATTAACATGAACAATGTAAATTTTTTTTTTAGAAAGTCTGTAAACACAAAAAAATTGACAAAACTTTTACACTTGTTGATATGGTAGATTCATAGTGGTAAGTAAAAGAGTAATATTAGTAGTGGACCTAGGTAAAAACTAATAAAAATTTGTTAACTCAATTATTGTGGAAAACAGTGTGAATTTTTTTTTTTGTACTGTTTTTTTTAGATGTGCTACATTTACAATATTTTTCACAATATATCCTAATTGTTAAGTTGTTACTTGTTCTAATTTAAACTCATTACTGAAATTATTTATTTTATTATCAATAAGTAACAGCCTCTAATAACCTACTAATTAGGATTTTTTGTAAAAATAATATGAGAAATGTTGTGAAGATGACATTTCTACTTAATAAATATATATATATATATATATATATATATTTTACGTAATGGCTAATATTTGAACTTAATTAAATTAAAATTTGGAGTCTTTTTTTTTAATGCTTGGATCCTTAGACGACAGCATCAATTGCTTCCCTTATATAGCCGTCACTGAAACTAGAGAATCAAGGTTAACAGAAGCTAGCATTTCTTTTTCTGTTTCTTTTTGTTTTGTTTTGTTTTTGTTTTTTTTTTTTTTTCTGACGGGAGAAGCTAGCATAGCCTAGCATTTCTAATCTTCATAGTTTCATAACCGAGTAATTCTCTTCTTGAGCAATGGCTAACACCATTGCAGTTTTCTCTTTGCTTTTCACTCTCAGTACTACTTTCTCTCTTCTTCTTCTTCTTCCTCGTTGCATTGATGCTCAGCCCCTTAAGGTTTGCAATTTTGATGCAATATATCAACTCGGGGACTCGCTCTCTGACACTGGAAATTTAATTCGTGAGGTCCCAACTTCGACTTGTGCTCGGCTTCCTTATGGCCAAAACTTTCCCAACAATGCTACTGGCCGGTGCTCCAATGGGATGTTAATGATTGATTATTTTGGTAAGAATCTAACTTGTTGTCGTTGATGTTTATTTACTTATTTTTGTTCTTTTTACTTCTTGTTGGATTTTGTTAAAAGAACACAAAATATTTTGTTGCTTATATATGGATATAATGGCCAAACTTGTTGATTTTTTTTTTTTTTTTTGGGGGTTCTTTTTATTAATTGCTGTTGGTTTTTAAAAGAAGCCCAAAAACATTATTCTTTAGAAAGTTTTCAAGCTCCATATATTTCAGAAAGAATGTTTTCCTCTCTCTCTCTCTCTCTCTCTCCTCTCTCTCTTGATTCTCTAGAATGTCATTCAATACTGTTTCAATGACACATATATAAGAATTTTCTCTCCCAATCCTGTTTTGATTATATCTGAGTTCTATCATTATCGTCCAAGATATAATTGGTGTGGGGGATTAATTTGTGATGCTTCTTCCTTGTTGATTGCTCAGTATAAAGTTTATACTACATGCATGTTTTAGCCTTGAAAAACAATCCTCTGTTCTGTGTTTTCCGGCAGTATTATTTCTTATGTTTGAATTTTTTACTAGTTGTGTACATTATGGCATTATGCAAGTTGATTTTAGTCTTTTGTTTGACTTGATTTCATATGTTAGAATTCAGAACCACCTTATTAACCAATATTACAGCCAAAGTTATGTTATACTAATTTTTTTTTGGTGATGTTCTATAATTTCACAGCTCAAGCAGCTGGACTTCCTTTTCTCCCTCCCTACTTGGATCGGGACACATCGGTTAATGGCAGCCATGGGGAGAATTTTGCAGTAGCTGGTGCAGCTGCTTTGCCTACAGAGGTTCTTTTAGAAAAGAATATTTCAGTCATAGCTACTAATAGCTCTCTCAATGTTCAACTGGATTGGATGTCCACATATTTCAGTGGGATCTGTCTCAATGCTGAAGGTTAGCCTCTCATTTGAAGCATATATAATATACGAAGTCAAATTTATTGTCTTCATATTTTCAACTTTTTAAAAAAAAAAAAAGGTTTCTTTTGATGTTGAATAGATTGTGCTGAGAAGCTTGAAACAGCCCTATTCATGGTTGGAGAAATTGGAGGGAATGATTTTAACTTTGCATTGGCTCAAGGCAAACCAATTGAGGAGGTCAGAAACCTGGTTCCAGAAGTTGTCAAAGCAATAAAGGATGCTGTTACAGTACGTTTTCTTACTAAACAAAATAAATTCCTTTTATATTTTTAATTGATTCCTAATTGTTTATAATATTGGTTCCAGAGGATTATTGGTTATGGTGCTACCCAAGTGGTTGTCCCTGGTAACTTCCCAATAGGTTGTTTACCAATCTTTCTTACAGCATTACAGACCAACAATTCTGCAGCTTATGACGAATTTCATTGCCTGAAGGGATTGAACGATTTCGCAATATATTACAATGATCAACTCAAACAAGCCCTTGAAGGATTGAGAAAAGAAAATCCTGAAGTTGCTGTAGCATATGGTGATTATTACAATGCTTTCCAATCGGTTTACCGTAATGCTTCACTTCTTGGTCAGACTCTCTCTACTTCTAATATACTTAAAGGATATTAATAATAAAATAAATCTGATGGAGAATTTTTTTTTTTTTTTGGATTGCGCCCGATGTATAGGATTTGATACTGAATCTTTGCAAAAAGCTTGCTGTGGTGCTGGAGGTGATTATGACTATACATTTATAAAAGGGTGTGGAGATCCAGATGTACCAGTTTGTCCAAATCCAGATAAACGCATCATCTGGGATGGAGTTCATTTGACACAACAAGCGTACAAGTATATTTCTGACTGGCTTATCCGTGATATCTTGCCCAACCTTCATTGCTAATTTTAATTTGGTTTAGTTTTGTGAGGCTTGCATAGAGTTAGCAAGTAATAAAGTTCTTATATGGTTCTTTTAGAGAGTTGTATTATTTCGAATTCTGTTTGTTTGACTAATGTTGATAGACAATTAAATTAAGCATTAATGTGCAGTAATTACCAAATTCACTTTGAGTATTGTGACTAATAGAACAAGGAAATTAATCAAATTCACTTTTCCTATTTAGTGCATCATGTAATGCCATAGACTGTCAATGGGGATATCTGTATCAGAAATCAAATTTATTTGTTTGCCTTACTTTGATTAGAAGAGTTTATATGTTTCTTTGTTGAAAAATAATAGCAAGTTGTTTGTAGAGTCTTTTTCTAGATTCTGTTTTTCTTACTTGGACTATATGATTTTTACATTGTTTAAATACGTTGGACCATTCAATTAAGAGTAATGTAAGCACAAGGGTACTCTCCCATGCCTTAATGAGTCTCTGAATACATGGACTACTGAAGTGTGTGCCTAAGTAGTAAATGGTGCCTGAGGTAGAGGTCTTTTAGACCAAGTTTGAACTAGACCAAACTTATGGAACGTCTCAATACGAAACCCCCGTTTAGAACCAAACCAAGTTCCCTTTTCCAATATGCATCTTTTAAACTAGTGAAAACCAGAGTCTTCATTGCACATAGTGGGATCTTTTATCTTAAACTAGTCGCAACCCACATATCTAACTATTTTGTAATGAAATATAATATATAATTTATTTTATAAAATATTCTTAAAATCATATATTAAGATTAGTAATTTGTAATAAAGCGTTTTTCTTATAAGATAATTTAATTTTGGATGTATTAAAATATTAATTATGAAATGTTTTTTTATATATATAACTCATTACCAAACCAAAAAAGGGCAATAATTTTTTTTTTCTAAAATAAAAAATATCATATTGCTTTCGTTTTTAAAATAATGAATTTTGTGTTCTCTATATATAAAAAATTATATGTATTTTTTACTTTCTTTTATATTAAAATTTTCATCTACTCATATTATGAACTAATTTGCTAGTTATAGGACACATAGGGGGATTTAAGTTTTTTCCAATAATGATAGTTAGAAATGAATGATAAAAATAGAGTTTTCCCACCATTAAAAAAAAAAATTCAACTTATCTTTAATTCCAAACCAATCTATCTCTTTCGAAGTATACAAAATAGGATCATGATTTCTCTTCTTGCATACAAGGCTTATCTCATTACATTCATGAATATATACCGAATCAAAACAGACCCATATGAAGATGCTTTGCAAGCAAACAAAATGTCATATTAATCATTGCTTTACAATGATTAATTGGACTGATTAGGAAAACAATTTGTTGTTGATAATATATATATATATATATATATTGAGATTATTTTCTTTGTGAAAAGTGTAAAATTGTCCACCTAAAAAGATTACAAACAAAAAATTATTAGCAAAATCTCCTATTTAAGTTTCTATATGCAACCTTATAATAATAATAATAATAATAATAATAATTGTGGGGCCAGAAGGTTCTACAGGCTTCGGCCCATTCAATCCCAAGCCCAAGGTTCGCGCCGAGAAGAAAGAAGTTTCCGAGGATGGATGAAGGGAATCCATACTGCCCGAATGTACTGCCGAGGACGACCTTGTCCTGGGCAAGCCAAAATCACAAGATAGGAAGGTGCCACGTTGCCCAAGACAATCCCCTTGAAGATCACGAAAGGGATTCCAAGCCCTATGGGCTAGCCATAGGCGCATGGTGGAAAAGCAACCCCAGGAAGAGCTGTCACCTCCGTATTAAATACCCACAGCTAACCCCCTAAACCTGGTGGAGGTAGATGTGACCCCTGGGCAGTGCAATGGGAGCCACAACAGCTCACAGAGCGCCAGAAAAAGTGGCCGATGGGACATGCACTCGAATATGGACGTGGATGACCGACAAGTGTAAGAAGAAGATGAGTGGAGGAGTAGAATATATAACAAGAGAGATCTCACAGAGAATGGAGGAGGCCCAGAAGGGAGTGGGGGGGGAGAGGCTTCAGGGGTGCGAGAGGAGTTGGGGATTCTAATCCTCGGGCGAGGACTCCCTTCTCCTTGGGACCTTTAAGCCGTCCGATCCTATACGTTTTTCCCCCCCTCAGAACAAGTCGTCACCTTATCAGAGCCCAACTTCCGGACTCACTTTCTACAAATTCATTGTAATGGGCCCGGTCCAAAAAACCGCGACCCTACAATAATAATAATAATAATAATACAATTGCAAAAGCTAAAATATGTCATTCATCCAATTATATTTGTTTGACTAATCTTTGCTTTTGTCTAAATAGGTGGTAATATAGGGTATTTCTAATACAACTATTAAGAGCATTTTCTTTACAAAAAACTACAAATTTGTTTACCCAAAATTATTAAAAACTAAAAAAAAAAAATTTAGTAAAGTCTCATAGTTTAACATCTAAATAGATTACTAGAAAAACCAAATTCTAACTTGCAAAACAACTAATTATTAACCCATATTAAATCAAACCAATGGGATAAAGAAAAAGAACTTGTGATTAGGAATTGGAATACCAAAATACATAAATATGCATAAAAGTCAATACAAAGGTGTCAAAAAAAAGAAACAAATGTGATTTGACAATTAAATCATTAGCTGAAAAAAAAAAAGTTGAAACAATAAAAGAATCCACCAAAACACAAATAAAATTGGAGAGAGAGAGAGAGAGAGAGTATTGACCTTTTTTGTTATGAACAACTTGGAAGGAATATGGTAGAGAGGTGGAAATGAACTAAAAAGAAATTTATAAGAAAATTAAGAAGGAAAAGGAAGGTTGAAGTAGATGAAAGGTTGAAAATTTTAAAATGACAATGATTGAGAAAATTTAGAATTGGTAGAATTTTAGAAGATTGAGAAAATTTTAAAATTTATAAAGGAATCAAATGAAAATTTTAAAAAGAAAATGATTGGAGGAGATGAAAGATTGAACTAAGAAGACAATGGTTGAAGAAGATGAAATGTTGAATAAAGTAAAAAATAAGAAATAAGAAATTACGCTAATGACATGGTACAAAAAGAGATTTGTGAACTTTTTTGCAAAGCCTTCATATTATATAGAGTATAGATAGATATGTATAAACATTGTTTTTGGCTGTTGATTATTTATTGATATTTTTTTTGTTATAAAAATATAAATTAAGGTAAATAAATATTTAAAGACAAAATTATATGTAAAGTTATAACCGTCCAAGACGAATGTGTGAATTCAGACTATTTATATATTTAATATTGTCAACAAAATTTAGGAATAAAAAAATAAATAGATACAAAATTGTCAAAAAGATTAAAAAAAAAAGTGATATGACAATTAAATCAATAACAATAAAAAAGCACCATTAGTTGGGAAAAAATGGTTGAAACAATAAATAAATAAAAAACCCATCAAAAGTGAAACAAAATTAGAGAGATGAAGAGAGAGAGAGAGTATTGACCTTTTTTTGCTCTGAACAACTTGGAAAGAATAGGGTAGAGAGGTGGAAATGAAGTAAAAAGAATTTTATAAGAAAATTAAGATGGAAGAGAAAGTGTTGAAGTAGATGAAATGTTGAAAATTTCAAATGACAATAATTGAGAAAAATTTAGAAATGGTAGAATTTAAGAAGATTGAGAAATTTTGAAAATTTATAAAGGAATCAAATGAAAATTTTAAAAAGACAATGATCAAAGGAGATAAAAGATTACATTAAGAAGATAGTGGTTGAAGGAGATGAAAAGTTGAATAAAGTAAAAATTGCAAAAAATAAAAAATAAAAAATAAGAAAGGATGCTAATAACATGGTACAAAAAGAGATTTGTAAAATTTATTGCAAAGCTTCTATATTATATATAGTATAGGTAGATATGTATAGACATTGTTTTTGACTTTTGATTATTTATTCATTTTAGTTTTTAGTTATAAATATCTAAATTATAGAAAATGAATATGTAAAAACAAAATTATATGTAAAGTTAAAATCGTCTAAGATGAACGTGTAAAGTCAATCTATTTAAGATGAACATGGCACAAAATTGAACTTCAATTAAAATTCAATTTAGAATCTAATTGAATTTAGACTCTTTGATTTTTGCACCTAATAATTCACTTGACACATAAATTTAAAATTAAATAAGACATATGACACAAAATTAGACTTCAATTTAGAATTTAATTGTATTTTCTCTCAATTTCACCTATTATATATATATATATATATAGATATAGATATAGATTAATAAAATTCACTCATCGTCTACGTTAGCTTGTAGACTTTATGTTGAAGACAAATTTGTAGTAATTTTAATAATTTAAGGTCTATTTGGTTGTGTTATTTAAACAACAATTTTTATTCTTTAAACAACACAGTATGTATTTTTATTACACTTTTTTACCCGCACATGTTTTTACAATATCTAAACAACGTTATTAGAATAACGTTACAACCCTTAAATTTTTAAGCAAAATATTAACAGATGCCCTTAAGGTATTGATTAACAATACATTTAATGAAAGTTTTTATAAAAAAAATTAATTAATATTTTAATAACTTTTACCATTTCTCAAAAAACTAACGTTTAAACTTTTCTAAAATAAATTATTAGATCAATACTTTAAAAGCCTCATCGTTAACGTGACCCAATTTTTAACCTACCCTTGTTAGGTAGGCACCATTACACTAGTGTCGGCAGTGAACAAAAGAAACATTTATTTCTTCTGAACATTTATTTAAGAAAGTCATAGTATGAAGTACGAACATCTTTCATTAATCACCACAACAAGAGGGTGGTTCTTCCCGTACATATTTCTTAATGGCCTTGAGCATTACCCTTCCTACTTTCTAGGCATCGGTGTATGGTTGTTGGAACATGCCTGCATCACGATCTACATTAAGTCATACTGTACGTTGCTCGTGCTCTTGTTTGAGTTTTTATTACTTGAACAAACATGATTTTTAGGTGGAGTTTAGGACTTCCCTAAAAACTAACATTGAAAGTGTCACGGCCTGAATCTAGGTAAAAGCTGAAGACGTGACAACAATCACATACTTTTAAAGTTTACATCCTACAAATGTAAAAGACTTTTTTTTTTTTTTAGTAAAATGAAAGACCTTTTTAATAATTAAAGAATTTATTGTCACAGAAAGTTTCATTAATAAATCCAAAAAAAATATCTTCAATATTGCAATTATCAAAGGATCTCTAAAATAATAATCTTCCAACATCATAAAGAAAATAAATTAAATCTTTGAGACTAAAGTCTGAACAAAAGACAATATTAAATATAAAAGTCCAAATCTTATTCCAATAATTCCTAAACATCACTCATATGCACATCTAGCAGAAACCCAAAACATACTACTTTTCATGATCAAAATCTAAAAAGGGAAAGAGGAGCTGAGTTGACAACTCAATAAGTAACAAAAGTCCTAATAAGTTCTATCATGCAAATAAATATGTAAAATAATAAGTTGAATATAGATAAAATATTTTAATCTTACAAATATATCATAGATGGATTAGAAAAAAAAAAATCAATTTTCCATATATTAAGCTATAATTTACAATAGGTTCCAAAAAACACATAAGCCGTTTCAAGGATTTAAAACAGTTTAAATATTCAAACATAATTCATATTTTTAACAATCTTTGCAATTACAGTCACACTATATCCCCGTAACTGGGCATCAGATTTAGATGAAACTAGTTCTGTGTTAATGTATATCTCCCATTAGTTGGGTCAAAAAACATGATAGGCTTGTGATGCCCCAGATAGAATTAGTTTCAGTACCAAAGAATGACCCACATTGGCTAGGTATCAGAGTACCAATAAATAACTCTCATTGGTTGGATATCAAAGTCAAAATATAGTTAGATTATCTAAAATCATATATATCAATTCATAGTTCAAACAAAAATATATTTCATTCAAATAGATATATATATATATATATATATATTCAGTAATCAAAATATATTTGTGATAATTTTTTATTCTTTACTTTAAATCAATGCAGCTAAAACAATTAAATAAAATTATAACAATTAAAAAAAAATTTCGGTTAGCTCACCTCAAAAGAACTTTTTCCTAACATTTTTTCTAAAACCCTTAAATGTCACCTAAAATAGTTTTAAAACACCATTTACTCAATAACCAAATAATTTTAAAAAAAAAATTTATAATGATACCTGACCAAAAAAAAACTATTAAAAATATCCAATAACTATCTATTATTATCTCATACCAAAATGTCATCTAATCATAATATTATATATATATATATATATATATATTTTTTTTTTTCTACCCCAACTAAAGCCCTAGAAATAAGACCATAACTCTTATTATTATGTAGGCCCGTGGGCCATCTTCAATTACGTGTGATCCTCTGTTTGTTTGTTTCTTTTTTCTTTAATTATAACTTGTCAGACTTCGTTGACTTTACTATTCACTTCTACCAAAATCAAGACTTTCCTATTCACTTCTACCAAAATCAATAAACAAATAATAAGAAGGAGAAGAAAGAAGTAGGTTGAGTGCTGCTTTGTTTTAATGGTTTTCCCCAATACCACTTCGGGTTCTGCCAAGGATCCTAGGAAGTCCACATCAAGTACTATTTATCAAATAAAACCGTGCAGAAACCTGACCATTAAGCCTAAGAGTTTACAGCCTCTTTCAACGATTGACGCAACAAGACTACCTATAAAAAGGGAAAAACTTAGGTGCTCCCTCCTCTCAAGTGGGCCTTATGCGTGGGTGAGTATTACTCTTGGAACATATAAGGATTACCTATAAAGAAAAAAAAGGATTGTGTTAACTGTCATTGTACGGTGCCCGTTAACCACAAAATTTTTTATTTTTTTCTGACATAATTTTTGTTTTTTTTTTTTTTGTCATTTATGTATTTTTTCAGTTTTGCATGTACTATTCAGAATTTTTTTGACTTTTTCTGACAAATTATTTTTGTTTTTTCTGCACTTACCCAGCACCAGGCGGTGCTGGTTAACATTCTCCCCAAAAAAAAAAAAAAAAAATCACTGTACCTAGAAAAAATCTGCAGGTACATCTTCTAGTTTACCATAAAATTAAATTAAAATTTTCTTGGTTTGCATCGTTAAAGCTCTTGAATATTTAAATAATTTCACTACTGACCAAAATAATTATATAAAAAAAATACTTTAATTCTGAATAAAGAAGATTTGACAAGAAATAGATTTTTAGACTATTACCTTAATTGTGTAGTCAAACTTTCTTAACTTGAGTATTTTGAGTACTCTCTTCTCTCAAAATATTTGTTATTATATGCTGACTAAAATTAACTCATATATAACTAGGGTTTCAACATTATTTTCTAAAAACCCCCTTAGTAAAATTAATTGTAAAATTGACCCCGCAAATAGATTTACTTAGATACCCCTCCTTTTAAATCTTTTTCTCCTTTTTTATTTTTCGGGTATAAAATCAGTTTAATTGAATTAAATTGTTAATGACCCATGCATCTAGTGCCACTGCCCTATGTTGGAATAAAAAAGATCTTAAACTCTTAATGGACCATGCTAGGAGCTTAAAAAAGGGCTAAGTTAGTCGTTATGATATGCATAATAAAGATATGTACATCTCATAATTTAGAGAAAGTTGTTAGAATTTAAGGCATTACAAATTTTATTACAACAAGCCATCCCATCAGTACATTATAAGTTTACTAGCCTTCTTGCACGTGCAACCTCCAGTAGTGAGAAAATTAATATAGATTTTGTGTGCGAAATCGTGAATTTTGGCTCACTCAATTTGATTATATTAAAAAAGAAGTCTAAGAATACAACAAAATATCACAATATTTTCACAATATCTTCATTTTTACGATCCGAATAGATTTTTTTTTTTAATTTTATTTGAGAGAAATGCTACATTCATAACATTTTTAGAACAAATTGTAAATGACAAGTTATTATTGGTTTTAAACTATTAACATTGTTATTGTTATTCTCAAAACATTTATTTTCAGTTGTGGTTGGTCACAGTCTCATATTTTATTATTTTATTTCGACTTGTAAGAAATTGATACTTCTATATTTGTAAAAATATTATGAAATTTGTTGTGTCGGTATAACAATATATATGCCAACTTACATCAATATTAAAAAACACACACACACACACACAAACCGATTACTGGGAAAAAAAAAAAAACTTTAGGCACGGTAGAAATTAATGTTAAAATGTTGTGGACTTAGCATTTTTTTATTTGATCTATAAAAAACTGAGATCTCAACAATTGTGAAAATATTGTGATAATAATAAGTGTTGTAACACTTTCTCAAAACATTTATTTTCAGTTGTGGTTAGTCACAGTCTCATATTTTATTATTTTATTTCGACTTGTAAGAAATTGGCACGTCAATAATTGTGAAAATATTGTGAAATTTATTATGTCAGTATAACAATATATATGTCAGCTTACATAAATATTTCAAAGAAAAAAAAAAAACACAAACCAATTACTGAAAGGAAAAAAAAAAAAAAAAAACTTTAGGAATTGTAGCTTTAGTGCCAAATGAATAAACCAAAAGCACTGTAGCTCCAGTGCTATCCATCAATAATAGCTTACCTATGATTTGTTGTGAAATTAATGTTAAAATGTTGTGGATTTAGCATTTTTTTTATTTGATATATAAGACACTGAGATTTTAACAATTGTGAAAATATTGTAATAACAATAAGTGTTGTAACATTTTTTAAAAAATTTATTTTCAGTTGTGATTGGTTACAGTTTCATATTTTATTATTTTATTTCGATTTGTAAGAAATTGACATGTCAATAATTGTGAAATTTATTATGTCAATATAACAACATAAATGTCAGCTTACATCAATATTTAAAAGAAAAAAAAAAGGACTCACAAAACCAAAGCAATGTTGCAACTACAGTGCTACATAGTGCCAACACTCTGGATGCACAGTACTAAAGCATTGTAGCGGCACAGTTGCTTTTATTATAAAACATTTATTTTCAGTTGTGGTTGGCTATAGGCTCATATTTTATTATTTTATTTCGACTTGTAAGAAATTGACACGTCAATAATTGTAAAAATACTGTGAAATTTGTTGTGTCAATATAACAATATAAATGTCAACTTACATCAATATTTAAAAGAAAAAAAATACACAAACCGATTATTGAAGAGAAAAAAAAAGGGGGGGACTCATGAAACCAAAGCACTATTCCAACTACAGTACACTCATAATGCAAAAACACTAGATGTAAAGTGATATATATAAAAGGGAAAAAAAAGTACAAACAAAAGACAAAAAAAAAAAAAAAGACAAAGTGGCTAACCAAAATGGAACTATAGATGAATAGTGCAAAAATACTGTAGAAAAAAGAGCACAAATCAATGACTGGGAAAAAATAAAAATAAAAAATAAAAAAAGCTATGAACAGTACATATTGAACAAATCAAAAGTACTGTAATTTTTATATATTCACCCCACAAGTGTCACAACATTTTCACAAAACATTTATTTTCAATTGTAGTTAGTCACAGTTTCATATTTTATTATTTTATTTTGACTTATAAGAAATTAACACCTCAATAATTGTAAAAATATTGTAAAATTTGTTGTGTCAGTATAACAATATATATGCGGGTTCTTATAAATATATTTTTAAAAAAGTACAAACGAAAGACTGAAAAAAAAAAAAAAAAAAAAAAAAAACTCTGTAGCTATTGTAGCTACAATGCCACTTGAACAAACCAAAAATACAATAGCTTTTACACATTCACCTAACAAGTGTCACAACATTTGTACAAAACATTTATTTTCAGTTGTGGTTGGTTACAGTTTCATATTTTATTATTTTATTTTGACTTATAAGAAATTGACACCTTAATAATTGTAAAAATATTGTGAAATTTGTTGTGTAGTAAAACAATATATATAAAAGAAAAAAAAAGTACAAACGGAAGACGAAAAAAAAAAAAAAAGAAGTGCCACACCAAAGCACTGTTACCGCTACAGTACTTGCACAGTGCAAACACACTGAGTGCACAGTACTGAAGCACTGTAGCAGCATTGCCGCTTTTTATATATAAGATATGAGATTATTTTGTAATGAATTATTTTATAATTCATATATAATAGTAAATAGGTAGTACTATATTTGAGAATTAATTATATTACATGTCATTAAAAAGAGAGAAAAATTAAATTATTATGATTGATATGATTAAGTATGCAGTATGAATGAATTCACAAATGTTTAATTATTTTAAATAAATAAACCCCATAATTATTTTCTATATTTTTTTTATTGTGCGTATTATTAAGTATACAAACATATTGGCTAAACAAACTCACAAATATTTAATTATTTTGACTCACTCAACCGCATAATTATTTTCTATTTTTGATTGCATGTATTATTAAATTTTCGTTTGTGTGTGTTTGTGTGTTTTGTTGAAAATTTTACACTTTTCACATTAACCTTTTTTGTGTGCTCAATTTTCTATATTAATTATTGAAATTAAATGAAGATGAAATTGGAGGATGAAATTGATATTTTATTTATTTATTTATGAGAGAAGGATGAAGATGATTTGATTTTAAAAGTTGAGGGATTAAATTGATACAAATAATAGTTTGAGGATTTTATATATATATATATATATATATATTATTTGAGGATTTTATATATATATATATATATATATATATTTTTTTTGAACACAAACTAGAATATCATTGCCAAAAAGAAAAAGGGAGTACAACAAAGCACAAGAAAAGAAGCTCAACACAATACAATCTAAGTACAATCTGCCTGGATAACGTGAGATACCATAGGAGGACAAACCCCCTTCCAGACATGAGAAACTTCATTCTACCTTGCATACTGCGCAGGCTCATGAGCTGCTTTGTTGTATTCTCTTTTCACATGTTTGATTCTCCAGTTGCTAAAAAAAGAAAGCAAATTAAGAATTCCCTCATACACATGACCAAGACTGCCATTTGTTTCAACTGCTGTGACACTATTAACAGCTGTTAAGGCATTAGATTCCAAAATGATTTGAGGAAGCTTTTGCTCTCTAGCAAGAATTAGACCACACTCTATAACTAGCGCTTTGACTTCCTCCACCGAGTATTGTCCCTGAAGATATTTACAGCAAGCAACATGAACTGTACCGTTGCATCTCTTATAACAACTCCCACACTTGAGTTCCTTTCATTTTCAAACGTTGCACCATCAATATTGATCTTGAAAACCCCCGAAGGAGGCGCGGTCCACTTCTCTTCTGTCAGAGTTAAGTGTTGAGTGCAAGCTATTGAGGCACTCTTGAATTCTTGTATATATCTCTTAGCAAAGCTCCAAATATGTTCAAGAAGTTGACTTGAGGATTCGTGCATTATTTTGTTCCTGTTATACCAGATTGCCCATGCAACTCCAAAGAAAATCTCCAAGTCTCGTGATGTACCAGACTCATATATTTGCATTGCAATGTCTATAACATCCATGTTTACATTCAGTAAGTCAACGGGACCATCCATCCAACATCTCCACACTCTCTTAGCCACTTCACACCTAACTAGAGCATAGAGGATTGATTCTGGCTCCTTCCCACAAGCCGGACAGATTTCACATAGATTAATTCCTATTCTTTGCAAGTTCACAAGTGTTGGAAGAGCATTCATACACATTTTCCAAGCAAAGATTCGCATCCTGGATGGAATGTTTAAGTGCCATGGCTTCTTCCATAGAGGACTCCTTGGATCACCTAAAGAGCTTTCACTTTCATCCATTGTATCTAGTACCCCAACAACGATATAATAGGCACTCTTCACAGTGAATTCTCCCTTTTTATTACCCACCCATATGATTTGGTCTTTTGGAAGGTTGTGGTTGAAAGGAATATTCAGAATAGTCCTTACTTTAAAAGGCAAAAATAAAGATCTTACTACATTAGCTTTCCACCTCCTCATATCTCTGTCAATCAGAGCTGAGACCGTAGGATAATCATCAAAGGGTTTTGAGGGGGAGATTATTTTGTATGTTGTTGGAGTAGGCAGCCACTTATCCTCTCAAATATGTATCCTATTGCCATTGCCAACTCGCCACCGGGTACCTCTTTTCACCACTTCCAACCAATTCAAGATGCTTCTCCAAGCATCGGAAGGGCTGGATCCAAGTTTTGCTCTAAAAATATCACCATGCGGATAATATCTAGCTTTGTAGATTTGGGCCACCAAAGAGTTAGGATTCGAGATTAACCTCTAACCTTGCTTAGCTAGCATAGCAAGGTTGAAAGCCTGTAAATTTCGAAAACCCATTCCTCCATTCAACTTTGACTTACACATTTTCTTCCAGCTAACCCAAGCAATTTTTGATTCTTGACCCCTTTGACCCCAACAAAATTTTCTCATCATGCCTTCAATCTCATCATAAAGACCTTTTGGGATCTAGAAACAACTCATAGTGTATGTTGGAATTGCTTGGGCTACAGCTTTATTAAGGATCTCTCAGCCACCCACTGATAGAATTTTCTCCCTCCACCCCAATAGTTTTTTCTCCACCTTCTTTTTAATTTTTGCAAATATTTCAACTTTTGACTTGCCAATGATTAAGGGTAGACCTAGGTATTTTTTATGTTAAGTATCTTGCATTGGACCCAACATATCCAGCACTTCACATCTTCTATCATCTGGGGTATTGTTATTGAAAAAGACTGAAGACTTATTCGCATTGATTTTCTGACCCGAGGAAGCTTCGTATAGCTGAAGAATATTAATAAGATTTTGGCATTCTTGGATGTTTGCTTTACAAAACAATAGGCTGTCATCTGCGAAGAACAAATGTGTGATCTTGGGACTGCCTTTACATATTGATACTCCACTAATTCTTTGATTCCTGGCTGCATCATTAATAAGGGAGGAAAAACCATATGCACACAATAGAAAGATATAAGGTGAAACTAGGTCTCCTTGGAGAACCCTAGTGGGAATTATACTACCATAAGCAACACCATTAATGAGGACAAAGTATGATATTGTAGTGATGCAATGCATGATCAAATTTATCCATTTTTCATGGAAGCTCATTTTTTCCATCACTTGTTTAATAAAACCTCATTTCACCCTATCATAGGCTTTGCTCATATCCAATTTTATTACCACAAAACCTTCATTTCCTTCTCTCTTGTGTTCTAAATAGTTCATAAGTTCAAAAGCTACAAGATGGTCTGTAATTAGTCTCTTAGAGAGAAACGCATTCTGATTTTCTAATATGATCTGGGGAAGGATTGTTTTGAGACGATTGGCTAACACTTTTGATATGAGTTTATAAACAACATTACATAGACTTATGGGTCTAAACTCTATCTTTTTTGTGGGGGGTTTTTTATTTTTGGCACCAAAGTGATGTTAGTTTCGTTAATCTCTACCATAGACATATTTGAGTTTAAGACATTTAAGACCATACATATGACATCATTATCAACAATACCCCAATATTTTGGCAAGAAAATAGCAGACATACCATCAGGACTCAGGGCTTTTGTTGGATGCATTTGTTTTAGTGTTGCCTTAACTTCCTCCCTTGTGAACTCTTGGATAAGGAACTGATTCATATCCGCAATGACTTTAGTTGGAATTGTATCAAGGACTTCCAGAATGCAAGTCGGATAGGAAGTGGTATACAGGTTTTTAAAATAGGACACAGCCACCTCTGCAATACCATCAATAGAATCATACCAATTTCCATTTTCATCCATGATACTATTGATAGTGTTTCTCTATTTCCTTTTTGAGGCCCTAGTGTGGAAGTATTTCATATTTCGATCCCCAAGGCCCAACCATTGTACCTTTGATCTTTGATGCCACATAATTTCTTCACTATCCAATAAATCATTAATCTCCTTTCTAATTATGTTGATCTCACTGCCCAGGCTGCCATCTTTATCTCTGAGGACCAGAGTATTGAGAGTCTCCCTTTTCTTCTAAATTTGCCTTGGAATTTGCCCAAATACCATTTTGTTCCATTTAGAAAGATTTTCAGCACAACATTTCAACCTTGCAGCTATCCCAATTAGAGAGTTTAACTCTTGGCTTCCATCCCAGACTTCTTTAATAATATCTTTGCATTCCTCCCTTTTGGTCCACATAGCTTCGAATTGAAATCCTCATCTATTTGGATGCTTTTGAAGAGTAGCATCAGTTATCAGCAGTGTGCAGTGGTCAGATGTGGATTCTACCAAATGATGCACTTTTATATCTTTATAGTATTCAATCCATTCAGGAGTAGCCAAGGCTTGATCCATTCTTAGGTACATTCTTCTTTCACCCTCTTGCATATTACACCAAGTAAAATCAGGGCCACAGTATCCAAGATCCTTGAACTTACATTGGTGTATTGCTTCTCTAAATTCATCCATTTGCCTTTGAGATCTTCGTGCCCCACCCAATTTCTCCTCCACCGACACAATTTCATTGAAATCACCTAAACATAACTAGGGGAGTTGTTACTTTTGGCAAAGGCTTCTCAAAAGATCCCAAGATTCTTTTCTACGATGGGTTTCAAGATTTCCATAGAATCCCATGATACGCCACTTAAATCCTGATTCTGGGTTAGTCACAACTGCATCAATGTAGTTTCCCGAATAGCCTTGGACTTCCACTTTGATGTCCCTACTCCATAACATAGCTAATCCCCCCACTTCTCCCCAAACTAGGGATAATTAAACCATTTGACAAACCAGTTTTAAACTTCTCTTTTTCCATATGATATTTCTTTAGCTTTGTCTCCAACAGGAAGACAATTCTAGGCTTCCAACGTTGAATGAGCTCGCGCAACACTCGAACTGTCCGAGGGTTCCCAAGCCCCCGGTAGTTCCATCTTAATGCAATCATTGATCTCGGCAGTGCTACTTTGCAATCACTACCGTTTCAACAGAAAAATATTCACCCCCTTCATATTTCCTTTCACATAAATGTTTCTAATCTCTACCATCAGACTTAAAAAGCATTTCAACATTACCTTTTCTTTTTTTGGGGATAATTACAGATAACCCTCCTGTGGTTTGAGCTAAAATCACTTTGCCTACCTGTGGTTTGAAAAGTGTCACTTAACCCACCTGAGGTATGTTTCCGTCACCCTCCGTAACCCACCTCGGTCTCTGCCATTACAAAAACACCTTTTAACCCCAAAACAGAACATAACGCGAATCAAAACACCCAAAACTCAAACACTTTTCGAGAGAGAGACCCGAGGTGCGATCACGCTGTTCGTCGTGGTTTAGAGCGTTTGGAGGGAGAGAAAGTACTTTCTTTTGCATCATCGAAACTAGGCAAGGTATGTGTGATTGCTGCATTTGTGTTCCCACCCACGTATTTGTGTTTGTTCTTGATTTAGGTTTCCAGAGTTTGTTCAAGTGCAAACTTACTGTGTGAAAGTGAATATTTGTACTTCCCAGGAATTGTGTTATGTTGATATGTCTTCATCAAGTGGTAATTTCTCGGGTTCATGTGGGCACATGTGCAATGAGCAGACTTGTGTTTTGAGAACAAATTTGAGTTTGAACAATTTTGGGAGGAGGTTCTTAGGTTGTAGCCGTTATAAGGTTGGTCCTAAGTGTCCTTTCTTTGTTTGGGTTGATAACCCAACCTGTCCTCGTGGGAATGAAACTGCCCCTTTGGCTATAGAGAAGATGTCTAGGCTTCAGAGCGCTCTCCAACTTGCCAATGAGAGGGAAAGGACAGCTCTGGAAATGGCAGAAGAGGCTAGGCAAATGGCAGAAAAGGCTCTTGAAGAGGAAGCCAAAGCGAAGGAGAAGGAGAGAAAGGCTCGAGCTGTCTGTGCAAAAGCTAAGGAAAAAGCCATGTTTGCTGAAGAGAAGCAGAGAATGTGGAAGTCCACATGCATTTTGTCATGGATCTTTTTTGTTATCGTTATGTTGTTGTGTTTTGGCTCAATTGAGTTCTCTGGAGTGAATAGACCTAGATTGTTGCCCTGAAGTAGTTAGTTGGTTAGTAAGTAGGTTTTTTTTTATTTTTTATTTTTTTTTATTTTTTATTTTATTTTTTTTTATGAAGGTTAGTAAGATAGTTATGGCAATGGTGTTAATGGATTTGCATTGTAATGGGAAACTTCATCTACTTATGTAATGTTTTGATGTGTCAATGAATGAAGAATTTTGTGCATACCATAACAACCATTCAATGGAAGAAGTATTTTGTGCATACCAACCATTCAATTATTAAGTATTTTGTGCATACCAACCATTCAATTTAATTATTAAGTATTTTGTGCATACCAAATATTGGTCATACCATACCAACCATTCCACAATAAAAACTTCCATACACTATATTGGAAAAATATTCTTGGACACATAATTTGGTTTAGACACATAATATACTTGGAAAAATACACTAATTTGATTTACACAAATAATGTTCCATACAGTTACCTGTGCATACTATAAAAACCATTCCACAATAATAACAACTTCCATACAGTCTATATTGGACAAATCTACTTGGACACAATTTGTAGAAGCAATAAATAAACTTTCATATAATCTAATTTGGACAAATATTGTTTGTATACAAACTGTAATACCACAACTTCCATATAACAACTAGAGTGTATTGTACCTTAATTACAAAAAAGCACATTCCAAGGCTAGCTACATATATATATACACATACATATAATTGCTCAAAATAAGGTGACTATTTTTTACACTAATTGATAATTACAAAAAGCCAACAGTGGCCTTCACAAAAAAACAAAAAGGCCCACATGTTCCCACTAGCTGCCACTCCCAAGCTGGCATGCGCATCCACTAGCCTTTAATCTTTCTTGCCTTTAATCTTTCTTCTTTCCTCTTTCCTCTTTTCTCTTTCCTCCCACTGAATTCATTTTTGGTGGCCTCTATGCAGCAAGCTGTCCTCTAGTCCTCACATCACCAGTGCTCTTATTTGTATGTGAAGGCTACAAATTAAAAAATAGATCCACTTGTTAAAAAGTATCTCAGTCTCTACACAACCATCCAGGAAAGAGGTTACTGAACTAAGTTACCTGTGAAGAACTTTGTAAGGTATCCCAAGTCTCCCTAGGTGTGTGAAACTCTGGCTGTGAGGAAGAGAACCATCCTGCTCTCCTGTGAGATGACCTAGGTTGATTTCCTTGCTGTGAGGATGAAGACTGAGTGGCAGACATCATGTTGTAGGTCTGGGTAGGCTGCTGGGATAGTGGCTGGGGTGCAGGCTGAGGTGCAGATCTAGGTGCAGGCACCCCTCCCCTTGCCTGCAACAAAACCCAGTTTCAAGACAGTGTTTATTGTAAGTTTAAAAACAAGTTTTTTTTTTTGCCATTTAAATCCTAATTACTTACAGTTTTTTCTCTTTCAAGTCTCTGTCTCTTCTGCCATGGTGTCTCCCCAGTGATGCCAGCCTTGCACCCTCTTGAGTTATGCCCTTCCTTTTTGCATTTCCCACATCTTACAGGTTTGTTCAGCCTACTTGCTTTGTAAGGGTTTCTAGGCTCATCAGAGGCACTCTTTCTTTGCTTGGGTGGACTGCCTTGTGGTTTGTATATGTTAGGTGCTAGGGGAGCAGGCTATCCAGTCTCAGCCCATTTTGACTGGCCAGGCATGGGAGGAAGTACCTCCTTGTATATCTCCATATAAGTTTCTTTTAAGTAGCAAGGGTGGGTATAGTCTTCTGGTGTCTCAATGTTTGTATAAATGGTTGTTATGGCATGTTTGCAGGGAATGCCATTTAAATCCCAAGACCTACAGCTACATGTCTTCTTGACCAAATCAACTACATGCCTCTCATACTGACTGCCTACCTTATAAAGGAAACTGCCAGCTGGGGTAGCACTAAATGGCTTACTTTCAACCTTTAATTTTTCCAACCTATCTTGTATGCTTGGACACAACTTTCCAGCATACTTCTGTATCCCTTCCTTTTTTGTGTAAAGCTTAGTCATAAGTCTAACCCTAATCCACTCCAACATTGCCAAGATTGGCTTGTCCCTAGACTTCAATATCATTGCATTAAAAGACTCACTCAAATTATTTACCAAACAATCTGTTAAGGCCCTAGGAGTGAAGTGTGACCTTGTCCATTGTGCAGGTGCAATCTTTGCAAGATATTCATATGCCTTTTCATCCAAATCCCTTATGTACTGCATGCATCTCTCAAACTCCCTTACTGTTGTGGCAGCAGCACACCTCCACAGTGCATCCTTTAGCTCCAATCCCTTGTGATCAACTTTGAAATTGTTGTAGATGTGTTTCACACAGTATCTATGCTCCACAGTAGGGAATAGTGTCTCTATTGCAGGTATAAGCCCCTACAAATAAGCAAACAAACAAACAAGTTAGTTCAGCAAACAAAGTATTAGTCAAATGTAACTGAACAAAGCAAAAACTTGCATACCTTTTGCCTATCAGAAATAAAGACCAACTTCAGCTCCTCTGGCCTTCCTATATCCTCAGCAAAAATTTCTAAAAAACATATCCAAGACTCCTTGGTTTCTTGTTCCACAACAGCCATTGCTACTGGAAAAATGTTGTCATTTGCATCCTTGGCAGTGGCAGATAAGATTTGCCCACCAAATCTGTGCTTTATGTGACAACCATCTAAACCTATAAATGGCCTGCATCCACCTAAAAATCCTACCTTTTGAGCATTGAACCTAACATACATCCTCTTAAATTTTGGCTGAGAAGTCTCATCAGCCATTTCGGTTTGCAGTATAACCCTGCTCCCCTTGTCTACAGTGTGTATCATGTGTGCATAGTCCCTAAGGACACCATACTGCAGTTGCTCATCTCCATTGATGAGATCCTTTGCCTTTCTCTTTGACCTATACACTTGGTTTACACTTAGGTCAACAGATAAATTTTGCATCACATGGTTGTGTACACCATTCAACTCCCAATTTGGATTTTTGCTAAAATCCTCAATGAACCTCTTAGCAACATAAGCTGATGTTGCTTGACTGTTTTTAAAAGACTTGGGGCAAGTATAGTCATCAGTCAAGGTCTTAATTTGAAATGTTAGCTCTCCACTTATTTGAGATGCATAACATCTCCACCCACACCCATTCTTGCAGTGAACTGATATCTTGGTCCTCTCATTAAGTTTGAATTTGATGTCAACAGGTTTTTTGATTGCATACTCCCTCAAAGCAGCTCTGAACACATTTGCATTGGGAAACTTCATCTCCTTCTTCAGTACAACATTTCTCATGTCACTCTTGGCATTAAACTCTACCTGCTCAGGTACCTGCTCATCATCAGACCCATCCATACTTACCAGGTCATCCTCAAGGGCTGGCTCAGCCCACTCAGGGTTTGCATGGACTGCATTGCTTGATTCTGGGGTTGTGTGGGGTGCATTACTTGATTCTGGGGCTGTGTGGGGTGCATTGCTTGATTCTGGGGCTGTATTGGGAGTAGAACCTTGTGGTGTTGAGTTTTGAGCAGCAAATACATCATCACCAAAGTCAGCCCCCTCTAGGCCTTCATTTAGCCAATCATCATCATCTTCATCTTCAACATCCTCAACATCTTCTTCTTCATCTTCAACATCCTCAACATCCTCAACATCTTCTTCTTCATCATTCTCATCATCATCCTCATCATAATCACTATCCAAATCTATTTCATCCCTTAATGAATCACCACCTAAACCACCTACATCAACACCTGCACCAGCTGCCACTCCCCCTCTATCACCACCTACACTAGTTGCCACTACACCACCATCACCATCTACACCAGCTGTCACTCCCCCTCCATCACCACCTACACCACCTACACCACCATGTGCCACTCCCCTTCCATCAGGATACTTAACTGCTAGTGGTTCCACATCTATGTCAGTATAGATTATGATTTTTTCAACTGGCCATGCCTATGAAGGGTAGTCATGTTTACGACATCTGCATCTGTTGCTATGTCTCTTAAATCAACTTGAAGGTTACCTTCAAGAAGTAAATACTTATATCTATTGTGTTCTTTAGGAGCACCAACTAGATGGCATAAATCCCGAATTTCAAAGAAACTCAACTTGTCAGGGTCAATATCTGTCAGTAAATGTACAGACCCACCCACATATTCAATGGTTGGCTCCTCCACAAAACATCTCCCAACATGAATTTCAATGTCAAACGTGAAGTCAACCATCTGCAATTAAAGAAAGTAGTTTGTTTACACACTGATATGCAGAAAATGACAAGAAGCAAAAAGATACAACAAGTGTACTCATTGACAAATAAAGTTGATTCTACATATATATGCAATCTGTTCAGGGTGTTTTTTGTTTTCTTTGTCTGGGTTGAAATAGATGCAGTGTAAGACAATTCAATTTCTGGAAATTTCAAAACCAATTTTTTCCTTTTTTTCTAGAAGGCAGTGGAGTGTGTCTTTTTTTTTGTTTGTTAGTGGCAACCATACAAAAGGCAAATTGTGATCATAATCATTTAATTTTAGAACAATTAAAATGATAGCTGTTCCTTTCTCAGACAAACACACTCCCAATGTTGGTTAAAGAGTCAAGCTCACTGAAGTGAAACACGCATGTTTCAAATATAATATATAACATCTTCTAATAGAAATATTCATAATATATAATAAAAATATGAACAACCATAGCAGTACATTAGCTACATCCTAAGCGATTCTACATATAAATAGCAAAATGCACATTTAACTTAACCTACAAAAAATAAAAATAAACATGCAGATGAACAGCAAAACCTAACAATGTGGGTCGCGATAAAAAATTGACATCAAGAACACAAATGCAGCAGTCACACATACCTTGCCTAGCTTCGATGATGCAAAACAAGTGCTTTCTCTCCCTCCAAACACTCCAAACCACGACGAACAGCTTGATGGCATCTCGCGTCTCTCTCTCGAAAAGTGTTTGAGTTTTGGGTGTTTTGATTCGCGTTATGTTCTGTTTTGGGGTTAAAAGGTGTTTTTGTAACGGCAGAGACCGAGGTGGGTTACGGAGGGTGACGAAAACATACCTCAGGTGGGTTAAGTGAAACTTTTCAAACCACGGGTAGACAAACTGATTTTCGCTCAAACCACAGGAGGGTTATCTGTAATTATCCCCTTTTTTGCTTACCTCTTGGGCTTGTCCAAACTTCTAAACAACTTGCGCCTTTCCTTTTTCCCTTGCTATTATTTTAATTCTACCCCTAGCTGCTTGTTTAACCATTTGGTTTAGGTATTGTTGTTGCACTTTCCTTTCCACACTTGTGTTTTCTTTTTCTTTGGGCTTTATTAGGCTTAATACTTCAGACTCTCTTATAACTGGCCCAAGCTCCTTGCCAACTTCTATTTGAACTACCTCGTTCCCATGCACTTCTTTTTTGACTAAATCAGTTCTAGAGTCTTTTTACTCATCACGTGCAACCTGCTCTAGCCCCATTTTCAAACCCACTGATACCATATTGTCCCATCTGATCTACTTTTCATACTCCCTATGATTAGATGTGAAAGTACCTTTCACCATGTCCAAGGGAGCTGCATCCATCATGCTTACACCACAGTCCACTTCACCAGCTCTGCCACCCACCACCGGAGATGGCGAGCTCCACCTTTCAGCCTCCGACTGCACTTTCATTTTTTCCTTTTCACCTCAGTTTTTAATAGCTCCTTCTACCTTTAGCCATTCACCATATTGCCTCCTTGAATGTTTCTCTATTGGAATTAATTGGCAATGCTTTTCATCATGCCCAGGTATTCCACATATGTAACAAAATGTAGGGAGTCTCTCATACAAAAAATCAACCCAATATCTACCACCCTCTTCATTCTTAACATACCCCCCTCTACGGAGAGGCTTATCAATCGGAACCTTAACTTGCATTCTTAAAAATTTGGCTTAATCCGCTTGCATAGCTCGTTTGTCAACTTCTAACACCCTCCCAATCTTGCTACCAATATCCTTCCCAATTTCTTCAATCATATTCTCAAATGATAAACCCCAAATCTGCACCCAGAAAGGAGAATGGGAGAAACTAATATTTTTTGACGTTAAACCTTTCCTCCATCGACAAAGAAGAAGTAGGTTGTTGTCAAAGTTCCATGGACAACTTTTTTCAACCCACTCTAACTGGTACCTTGAGCTGAACTTGAATTATAGAATATTATTTCCCACCTCTACAATCCTCAAGTCAGAACCCATCTTCCATGCTGCTTTTAAAGTGTTTTTTAAAGCTTTTTGATTTTGATGACGATCTGTAAGTAGACGTCCAAATAAGCTTAAAGAGCGTTCTTCAAAAATCTCAGAACTACTAATATTTGCAATGACAATATCCTCCTCTTCTTCTTTTGTGAGCTTTAACTTTTCCTAACTATTCACTACTTCTTGATCCATGCATAAATGAAAGAAAAATGGGCTACAACCAATTTTTAAATGGCGTAGTTCAAGAGAGAACCCTTAGAGAGGCCCTCAAGGGAGGAGTAAGCTCTTCCCGTGTTGAGAGAGAAAGAAAACTCCTACAAGGGAGAGAAACTTTTTTCCTCGGATTATATTAAATTTTACCCCATAGTTGGAGGACCAAATTAATAATCTAATTATTACTATTATTATTATTTTTTGTTTTGAGAAGAAACATGCATACTGCATTAATTACTAAAGGCTTTTTTTTTGGGGGAGTGAATATCAAGGGAAAGGTAAGGCCCATATCGTCTTCCCCCCAACTCATACAACATGCTGGCGCCTCATTATCCATAAACTAAAGAATTATATAACTTCAAGAATATATACAAATGTGAGTGTGATGTAACTTGATTTCTTGATAGTTCATGAAGCTCTGAAAGTTGGATTGCGTTATATTATTTTTGAAGCGGCTCTAAAAATGCAATTATGATAGTAATTCTTAGGGATCCAAGTGCATTAAAGTTTAAACTAGGAGACTGAAAGTCTTGATGAGTATATTCACACCAAGCTTCCTTATCATTGTGGCTGGGCTTTTCGTTTTGCCCGCAAGTTGTATAGCCCATAATCTTGTAGCCTGTGTTGCATCTCCTACTACCAGGTTAGGCCTTCCCTCATTTCCTCTATTCTTCCTTGGGTCCCCTTTTGGATGGGATGGATAGGGCCCATTGGTCTTTGCTTAAATTAAGTGAAAGAGGGCTTTTTCATGTCGTGTAACCGATTAGCCCAAAAGACCTCTACTAAAAAGAAATACACATATAGCCCTATAAATAAACAATACACATGCCAATCTATCTTATTCATATATGATTACATTACAATCCAAGCATATGATAAACTTTCAAAATGACTTGAAAGAAATCAAGATGACAATAATTATTCATAACGAAATTTCAAAGGGGGAAAATTAAAGATTAAGCAATTGCCATCTCATCTTTTATAGCTACTCGCACCAAAACATGCAAGCCTTATAGCCATTTGCGCCCTTATTAACAAACCCATTGTAAAGTGACTTCTTACATTTTATGCATAAAATCTCTATTGATCATTGATAATAGAAAGCAGAGGGTTAAACCCATCGCCACAATCCACAAACTGGTAATTCACCATAAGGTGGCCTTGAGCATATCCTCTTCCATCTGTGTCCAATCGTTGGAAAACCCCAACATCCAAATCCAACCCTCCATTGCTGCACTGATCCACAATCCTCACTGTTGTCTGTGCCCCGGTCCACGCATTTGTCACCTAAATACAAGTCAAGATAGGAGCGAGATCATCTATCAGTAACCATTATGGATACTCTTGCTCTTATTGAAGTGAAACTTTATGTTGATCACTACAATCAATACTCCAGTTCAACACCAATTACTATTTACTGGTGCCTTTGAATTTGGGGTAATCCTGATTTATCCTAATTGTTGAGCTATCAAGTGAGTATTTAACAATCTATGTATTTAGATTCATGAACTAAGATTCAAAAGGATGATGTTTTTAAAATGCAAATTTCCAAAGGGATAAAGTTTATCTTTAAACATGTTTGGATTTAATTAAATGAATTATATTTTTAATCATATGGCATATTAAATAGTTATGTGATTTAGTTAAATGATTAAATAAGTCATATGATTTAGTCCGAGATAATAATTTGAAGAAAAATATAAAAATCCTCCAAACAATTTAGAGGAGATATTTACTCTTTTCAAAGGTAGCAAAGAAGAAGGGTACACTGTAACATAATATAATTCTAACAAACTTGTGTCTCTACAGTGATAATGCTAGTATCATTCGCTTTACTATAATTATCTTATACGACAGATTGTGATTGACTGTTTATTACTATCGCATGAACTTATCATTTTTCTACACCAATTATAATCTGTGTCAAAATATTTGTGGTACTAGCGTTAATTATTGGTCTCTATATATATGCCTGACCAACTGGGGTGTACAGCAGCAAATTAAAAGTAAAAATTAATAGAAGGTCTAAGATAGACAAGAAACATTGACCCTTTTTGTGGGTAAGATTCGTTGAACGAAACAATTGAACACGGTTTTGAAACAATTGTCTATCATTAACCCAATTAGCAAATAGCTAGCCGACTCATATTTTAGTATCAAGTTAAAGAATGTCGCAAGAAAAAATCAGTTTCATTTCTTACCTTCAAGCACTTGCCACAAGAGGCCTGGCCACGAGGTCCAGCCGGGCCACAGAAAGCTGTCCATCCATACTTACTACGCCATGCATAGGACTTGCCAGCATCCCAAGTAGAGCAATATGCACTAACAGCATTTAAGTCCCACCCATGTTGCTCGGGATTATAATAATGATATGTTGCACGCACATTAGATGCACTCTCTCCACCACCTCCGCCGCCGCCACCACCACCTTGACAGTTACTTTGGCAGTTCTTGGAGGGTGAGCAGTAGTCATCAGTTGTGCCACAATAGCCATGTTGGCTACAGCATAGGTTGTTTGAGCAAGTCTTTCCACCTACTTGCCAGCCACATTGTTGAGCTATTGCATTAGCTACTAGACACAACAAAACAACTGAGCACAGACCAAGCCTCTCCATTTTTTGCTCAATTAAAGCACATCATGGTCTAAGATGGCTTGGGGTTATATGATAAGGGTGCCCAAGTGAGAATTACCAAAATACCACTAATATTGGATATACATTAGGACCTAGGTGTAATGTTGGTGTGCTTATGGGGACTACATACTCATCAATTTTGGGCCAAAATAATCCTCAAGATTGGTGGAATGTGATTAATCAATTGATCAAGTGGCATGGAACTACGGTGGACTTAGTCATGAAGATAATCTGAGGCGGCTAAGCCTAAGCGTATGGGTTGTTGTCAAAAGACATGTGAGGCGGCCACAAATAAATGTTAATAAAGAGGAAAAGGCCAAACTTTGAAAGTCAGAAGATAAGGTACCTGGCCTGCTTTGTTTAATCATGATCCATCATTCATGCATATAGATAAGCTTTCCTACTCACCTTTAAGACTTTTTGGTCTCTCTTGGTAGGAACACAACGAACCTTTGGAAATGAGTAATAAGTAAATCTAGATCTCTGGCATCAAAGAGTGCATGTAGCAAATAAATGCGAATATTCCACATTTTGTTCATAAATTGGAATACTGTTGTGTTTCTTTAAAAGAAAAAGAAAACAGTCATTATTACGATAATTATTATTATATAGTTATAATGGGATTATGCAAAACAGAAAATGAGAAATACAAATCTAAAAAAAAAAAAAAAAAAGGCAAAAACAATGCATGATGTTAACACTTAACAAAACGGGGTGGAGGTGTTAAGGAGCCAAGTGATGGTTGACCTCATTCCAATCGTTAAGACGAATACCATATGCATTATCAATTTTTGTTAGTTGTATAGTATACATGTGAATAAAGTCTCACGTTAAATAATAATAAAAAGAATAAATAATTAATATAACATAATTAGACTCATACACTAATGCACATTGGGTTTAGGTCTTTCGGTTAAGTGATGTCTCTATATGTTATAATTTTTTTCATACAAAGAAAAAAATTACCATAAAATTTATTATTTTTGTAACTAATTTAGAAATTTACTAAAAATTATTGGGAGCTATACATCTCTATCCCCATACATAGTGAGGGTCTAATAAAAGTTTCAAATAATTTTTTCTAGATTTATTGCATTTTGCAGCCAATTGAAGGCATAATTGGAACTTGTTCAACAAAAACCCATTTTGAATTAATGTTTTAAAAAGTGTAACTGCTATCCCTTAATTTTTTAGTAACATATGCAGTTGGAACTTTTTTTTACATTAAATAATAAGAACAAATTAATTAAATTGGATGGTAGCAACAATAATACTGAACGATTTCTTTAAATGTTTACGGATGTTTTGCTTCTTAGATTTCTCATTCTCTTCCATACGCCTAATTGAGTTTTTCTTCTCAATGACATTTTTTTTTTTTTTTTTTTTAAAGTATATACATATGTGAAACACTGAGCAGATACATGAACTTAACGGGTAAAATAAAAAAGCACAACTATTCGGTATTTTTAAATGTATACGTGACATAAATTTATATAGATACGTGGCGTAATAAGGAGTGGTCAACAAAATCCAGACATTTTTACTTTTGTATTATATATAAATATATTACTTGGAATAGTTTTATCTAATTCATAGTTGTGAGAGATCACGCCCAAGGCTTGTTAAAATTTTAAAATTATTTCACACACAAGAGATTTAAATACTCTATTATCTCTTAAATTCTCCATTCCTAGTAAATTTTGGATATTAATGTGCAGAAACTTTTACAAAAATAAATAAATAAATAAAAAGAAACTCGTCTAATTGAAATGGCTGTTAAGAAGATTTCCACACATGCAAACTAATTGTCATCATAATACAAAATAACAACATACTAGCTAGTTTTTAACTCCAAACCAAACAAAATAAACTTAGGGTATTGAATGGAAATAACTAACAAATTAAACAATAAAACTTCCTAGTATACCAATTAAAATTGGTGCACTTGCTTATTTGTTAATATTGAAAACAACATGGGGAGAATTCCTTAACTTCTTCTTCATTAGCCGCCTTCTCTTCCTTGACGAGTTGTAGTATCGACTCAAACAACCATGTAGAGTAAGGCAACGTGATTGGCTCTTTGTTCCCAACCTCAATCCTCTCGTCCTTAAGTTGACAGAGTAATACTTGAAACATTATGGAACACAAGTATTGGTTAGGAATCACATATAGTTTATACTTTTCACCCACATGCATGGCCATGAGGTTTTTCTTGCTCTTCATTTGTAGATTTGCAAAGAGTTGCTGAACTTTTTCTATAACTTTCGTCATCTTCAACCCTAGTGCTACACACAGACGGAAATTTCTTTTAGAAAAGATTGGAATTATTAAAAAGTATGAAGTTGATGAACTACATTGGGGTCCCGGACTATTGGAGACTATATGTATTTGTGTGTGTGAGAATACGTATTACAATAGGATTAGGTCTTGTTAGATAGCTTTTGTATACTCGTTGGAGTTTAAAAGATAATAAGTTCCCTTAAAACATTATCTTGCAAATATACATATGTGAAATTTGTTAATTTTGTATACAATATATTTATAAATTATGACCTACTCTAGTATCAAAATATTAATATTTATATTTATCCATGTGCGTTTAAGCATGTGTGTGATGGTTTATTTTGACTCAAGACTAATATATTAATACCAAAATATGGCCCCCCTAAACAAAAAATTCTAACTCCATCCCTGTAAATGACCTAGTACTAGAAAAACTCAAACTAGATTTAATTGTAGGAGGCTATTTAAATGTATTTTTCTAAGCAAAAAGTATTGACAAGTGTGCCTTCTTTCGCTACATATAAATGGATTTAGGTTCCATTTGGTTGAGGGATGGAAAAATTGAAAAATAGATAACTAATTTGTTTGGTTGGAAAGAAGAAATTTGATGATGGAAACATTAATTTATATAAATTTATCATTATATCCCTTTTAAATAACACAAAAGTAATATATTATATTTCTATAAAAGAATTGTGTATGAATGGGCGCTTCATTTTCTTTTAAAATAATGAGAGTATGAGAAAAAGATAAAAATGCAAAGAAGAAAAAGACAAAAATGACTTTTTTATCCGAAATACATATAAGTTTTTGCTCATCTTTTCTCTCTTATTTTCTCCTCAATTTGGAAAGATTATGTTTTAGTGGCTTCAAGAAGAAAACATACAGGCTCCACCAAAATCTCATTCTTTCTCTTCTATACAAAACAACTAAACATACAATTTACTCTCCAATTTTCTCTCACTCATTTTCCATCTCCCAATAATCATTCTATCTAAACAAGGCCTAAAGTTTTTGTCCAAACTAAAAGGTAATTGTAGTCAAGTATGCAACAATATAATCATAGGGGCATATTTTCATATTTTGCTTCATTGGTATTAGAGCCACAGGGCTCTCTCTTGGGATTTCTAAACCCATAATTTTTCTTAGGAGGCATAAAACCAAAATTTCCAAGTTCTCTCCATTGATGGACTATTGGGTCCTCTGTAGTTATCAGCCATCAGGTTGTAACAACACCATTCGTACCAACAAACTCCTCTCAATATTCCAAGGAGTCATAACAACAAACGTGTTATTTAGATGTGATTATGACAAGTTTATTGTGTGACTAAAGTTTGTGTATGTAAATTGCGAATAAGGTTATTAATAATTATGACATATTTTTCAATGTCAACTTTACGTCATTTTATGTGGTTCTTGATTCTACATTGTAGTTCATAGAACAAACTTTCTAAAGGCGCCAAATCAAGTATATTGAAGTTTTGTACAATAAGATAAGTGAAACCAAAAAAGGTGAGTCGCACATAGAGTTTCAGTTAGAAACCCTAGTTAATGGTTAAAGATAATCTATAGTTGATGGCCTTTCCCATACATGCCTGGTAGTACGTGGGGCCCTTTTGACTATCGTTGGTTTCTCAGTTTCCATTGTTTTGCCATAAATAATTAAATAAAAATATCGAAACCTTTCATTAGTTTTTTTACGCATTTTAAAAATTACTGCAAGTTTATTATTTTTTATTTTATAAAAACAATGTAGAGAAGGCCCAAGTGTCGTGCACGGGCCTCCTATTGACTTCTAGTTTAGGCCACCCTCCTTTGGGAGTTAAGAGCAAACCATTGGTATATGGATTATGATATTTTTACGCACTAAATTTTATTAGTATCGGTAATTATTAGCAAAAATTAATGAAAATTACCATACATTATTAAAAATATATAAAATCATTAAATATATTTAGGTGAAAATTTTATAAACAAAATACATTTATATTACCAATATCCATTGAGCAAACGATACATCATTCCAATTTCCAAACAACAATGTATAAATTCTTATTGAACCAAAAGTAAGCAAGTAAGAAGAAAAAATAAAGGAAAAATGCTATGGTGAATAATTCCAATTTGTGAAAATGTCTAAGCAATATAAGCTATCATATTTTTAATCAAAGTATTCTAAAGCACTACACGTTTTACTCAAATGAATTTTTGTGGCCGATAAAAAAATTCGTAAATTTACCCAAGAATATATTTCGTCTATTTAATGGGGTATAGGTAATATAACGTATATCCCTAAAAAAGAAAAAAGGCAATATAACGTATTTATAATATATAATATATTTAAGGTGTTATTGTTATTGTTATTATTATTATTATTATTATTATTATTATTATAACAATAATGCTAAGGGTCTATCAAAAAGTAATAATAATAATAAAAGAAAATTTATCATTTTGTTTTTGAAAAAAATTTAACTGATATTCTAAGAGCATTAGTTTAAGAAATATTTTTTAAAAAAAATTATGAGTAAATAAAAAAATTACTAATTTATTTTACTGCTTGTTATTTTTTTCATGAAAGTGGGATAAACACTTTCTTAAAATAGTCCATTAATAAGTCCTCTAAAGGCACCAGTTAACCATGTCTTAATAATAATAATAATAAATCATTATCCCTTGCGATCGAAACAAATATAGAAACAAATCTACGTGTAAGTCCTATGTTTTTGGTAACATTAAAAACACTAAAATTTGCTGAAGTTGCCTTATGATCCACTTATTCAGTGATTTGTCTCACTATTTAATTTAATTGAAGGTTTACAGGTAGTTATGGAAGTACAATGTTTTTGTATTTTAATAATTTTCAAGCTCATTCATTTCATCCATCTTTTACTATCTGCGACCCGATCTCCGGATCAAATATGCATTATAGATAATGTTTGTTTCGATTGGAAGCAGCCTCATTGAGATAAGTCAACAAAAATTTTCATAAATCTCTTTGACCTTAAAAAATAACTAAATATTGCTTAAGCGAAATATGAAATGTAAATTAAAATAGAGAAAATTACTATGGTGAGTAATTTTAATTGAGAAGAAAGCTAAAGCAATCTAAGTTAACCAATTTTTACTTAAATTATTTTTGAACACTATATAATTATTTTAATGAATTTAGCTCTAAATAAAAAAATTTAAATAAAAAAAAATCTTCAAATTTACACAGGAAAACTTGTTTATTTTTTTCAATGGGTACAAGGTCAGGTAATAACATTTCATATTGATATATTCTTTATTATAACATGTTTATTGTTATTGTTATTGTTATTGGTACAGGGTCAAATTTACCGCCTGAAAACTTATCTATTGTTGTTGTTAACTTGTTATTATTATGATGATGTAGTTGATTATAACATTTCATATTGATTTTTTTTTTCTACTTTAGAAAAAAAAAAAATTATAGAGCCATTTCTAAGAGTACATTCTTTGTTTTGGGCGACATTTCAGTTTGGTAAATAGATGGCAATATTTCAATGTTAAAGTATGTTTTGAACTTATGGCGCATATATATATATATATATATATATATTACATAAAATAATTTTATCTAATTCACAGTTGTGAGAGATCACGTCCCAAGTATTATATCCTGAATAATATTATTACAAATATTATCAATCCAAATAGCAATCATACACGAACACACAAATATTTATGTGGAAAATCATTTCTCCTTGAAGGAAAAAATTACGGGACAAACTTTGAATCAATTTTACTATCATCAAATCAATTACAATATCTCTTATATATGTCTCACGGTTAAAGAAAAATCTCTCTTATTTTTCTTTACTCTCACATACACTCTCTTTGTGCTTAATTTGTGTCTCAAGGCCAAAGAAAAATCTCCTTATTTTTCTTTGCTCTCACACATACTCTCTTTGTATCTCACGGCTTAGCTCTCATACACACTAATTATTTATCTAGAGGGTGGCAACACTTTGCTCTCTCCTCCTTACCTTTCTTTTCTTCTTCTTTTTCTTTTCCCCGTAGCTCTTCTTAACTATTTTCTCAAAGGCGGCAACACTTTACTCTCTCCTCCTTGACTATCTTCTCAAAAGTGGAAACACTTTTCTCTCTCTCCTCCTTAGCTATCTTCTCGAAGACAACAACTCTTACTCTATCCTCCTTAGCTATATTATTCTTGAAGATGACAACACTTTGTTTTCTTCTCTTTGGTTATCTCCCAAGCGAAAATCAATTTTTTCTCTCTTGATTTCATGCTCTATTTTCCCTCTCCCAATAAGAAGGACCCTTGGGCCAAAGACTTTTTCCTATTCTCTCTTAGACTAGGAATACATTACTTTTTTAACAAGGAATAGACTTTATTTCCATACCAAGGAATAGTCTTTCCTTTCACATAAAAGAAATCCAAATTAATTTTTCTTTCTTCAACTAGGAAACCTAATTGACTTTCCAAGTCACAATTGGAATTTAAGGGAATTTCCCAACACACTTGTTAAATTAAATTTTTAAAATTATTTTGCACACAAGAGATTAAAATACTCTTTTATTCCTTAGAATCTCCATTCTTAGTAGATGTAGGATATTATTGTGCAGAAACTTTTAAAAAAATAAATAACTAAATAAAAGAAACTCGTCTAATTGAAATGGCTATTAAGAAAATTTCCATACATGCAAACTAATTGTCATCATAATGCGAAATAACAGCATACGAGCTAGTTTTTAACTCCAAAACAAACAAAATAAACTTATGGTATTGAATGGAAAGAACTAACAAATTAAAAAATAAAACTTCCTATAGTATACCAAATAAAATTTAGTGGTTTTCTTCTCGCTTTCTTTATTAAAGAATGTGATATACTTAGTGTTCGTTTGGGAATAACTTATTTAACTTTTTGTTAAAAATGTGTTGATGTATACTTGTATCTTGAAAAAGTGAGAAAATATGGGGAAAAAAATGATATCTTAAAAAGCTATACATAAAAATTAACTAAAAGCTGAAATTAATGCCAAACGGACTCTTGTCTGACAAATTTAATAATTAATGGTCTCTAGTGAGCCTACAATTTGTTGACGAAGCCCTCTAATTAAGGGGAAAAAAATAAAAATAGAGTTAGCTTTTATGCATAGTTTTCAATGTTACACCGGACAAACGAATAAAGAATGGGTCTAATACTTCTATGAACTAAACCCATCAAGAATATGATATGTGTTTATTTTTTACCATATGTCATGATTTTTATGGATCTAATGCACAAGAGTACTACTCTTAGCCATGATTAGCAAGCATATCAATTTGTCAAAATTCATTACATCCATGATTTGGTGATACAAAAAGAAATCAAGGTCTGAGTTTTGTTCGGAGGATCAAGTTATTGACATCTTCACAAAAGTTGTTTATAGTTGATACTTTTCTAAAAATAAAGAATAGATAGATAAGAATTCTCTTTTTAATTTTAATTAAAAAAAAAAAAATTCAACCCCATCATGTCAAATTTCTCAAATAAAAAATAAAAAATAAAAAATAGCCCATATCGATTAAAAATCTGTCACAAAAAGAACTACACAATTATAAAAATAAAAATAAAAAACCACAAATTCAATACTTTAAATTATACTAAGCTGTTGTATTCTAGTTTAATTCTAGCATAATTTTCCATAATAATTCTACCGCGCGTGAAAGTTAACTTGTCACACCACTTAGTACTTACTTGTAAGCACTTTCCACAAGCAGCTTGTCCTTGAGGCCCAACAGGTCCACAAAAGGCAGTCCAACCATATTTGCTACGCCATGCCAAGGGCTTGTCGGCATCCCATGTGGAGCAATATGCACTCACAGCATTCAAGTTCCACCCATTCTGCCCTGGATTGTATAAGTGGTACGTTGCTCTCACATTGGAGGCACTCTAACCCCCACCGCTGACACTGCCGCCGCCACCACCAGATTGACAGTTGCTTTGACAACTTTTGGAAGGTGAACAAAAGTCATCACCTGTCCCACAGTACCCATATTGGCTACAACAAAGGTTGTTGGCACATGTTTTGCCACCAGTTTGCTTGCCACATTGTTGTGCAATTGCACTTGCAAGTAAGCAGAGAGATAACACTAAGCAAAAGCTAAGCCTTTCCATATTGTTCACAATTTAATTTGCATGATCGGGGGTTAAGGGTCAAGATGGGCTGCTTGGACAACCAAATTAGTGTCATCATGTGGTGCCTTTTGGTCATAAATTGTGGCTTATCCTTTACCTAAGACAAAGAGCAATTTCAATAGTATTTTCGGTGACCCATTCTGCTGAGTCTGCCGTGATCATCTCGGTCAATTCTTGATTGCATTATTATTATTGAATGGACAGATCGAGAAGGGGATCTTCCAGGTGATCCATTATGGGCCGAAGTTAAAATGGCCATCTTTACTTCCACAATGACAAAGAAGGCCGCCATTATTAAATAACTTTTTTTCTTGAAGGAGACCCCTTAAAGCCCAATTCATAATTCTTCTTGCAGGAATTATCCAACATATTAACCTTGTAACCTCTCTAATCTTCAATGTGATTAAATCAGCCAGGATGGCGTATACATTGTGCTGCAAAAAGTCTAATGACGTAATAAATTTAACAACATTTTTCATAATTATTGATATTTTTTTTAATTCAATAATTACAATGGAAATGAGAGATTTGAATCCAGGATATTTAAAGAAGAAATACTAAGAAGTGTTATAATATGAAACTACAAGACTCTTGGATCATAACTATTGTTGTAACATTTTTTTTTTTAATAATTTTTATGTGATTGATGAAACAATTTTGATTTGTGTAAAATTATTCAATTCCTTTCCCCTGGATTCCTTTCGAAATTACTTATTCCATTTCTTCATAAACTCTAAAACGAATATTTTAAAATTTGGGAAATTTATTGTGTCTATAACATTGTTAATTGCACTGTCTCTATCTCCCATTTTCTCCTTTTTGGCTATTGAGGCTGAAGGACATCATGAGAGGCCTTGATTTGTTCTTAGCCCAAAAGTGAATTATTGCCACTTGTATGGTATGAAAAGTTCCTTCTTGGTGCTATAGGTGGTGGTGACTATGTGTTAGGAACCTAGTGGTTCTTAATGGAGGATGGGTAGGAATTGTTGGGGAATTGACCGGAAAATTGAAGGAAATTGACATAATTCGAGATATTCACTCTCTATAGAGAAATATTAAGAGAGAGTGAGAAAGGGGAAATGTACTAAGCAATCAATTACTTTATTCTTCAATGATATCTAATATTGAATTACAATTGGGGATGACAATTTTGTCCAACTTCGCTTTGACTTGACCCTCTCTGCTTCGTCCAACACAAGTTTTCCCCACCCCACAATGGTTGTGGGGCAAGAATGGGTTTAGACATTTTAAACCCCACCCCTAGTTGACAAAGATTATAATTGTAAATATTTCACATCTTAAAACCCTACATTTTAAACAAATATATCAATATTATCTTATTTTATTTTACTTATGGCTACTTGCCTCTATTTTGTTATTTGTTATATTATGAAACTTTTGTTTTTATTGTGATATTATCTTGTTAAAGGTTTGGATATATAATATTATTTAGTTTTTGTTAAAAATTAGTTTAATTTGATAGGATAAATTTAGTTGTAATTTCAAATATATTTTTATTTATGAAACAAGTTTTATTAAAAGATATTGTAATAATTGTAGGGAAAATTAACAAAAAGTAGAGTTTAAATATAATACGAATAACACTTTAACAGCATACTAGCTAGTTTTTAAATCCAACACAAACAAAATAAACTTAGGCTATTAAATGGAAAGAACTAACAAATTAAACAATAAAACTTCCTATTCTACCAATTAAAATTGGTGCACTTGGCTTTGTTAATATTGAAAACAACATGGGGAGCATTCCTTGGCTTCTTCTTCATTAGCCGCCTTCTCTTCCTTGACGAGTTGTAGTATCGACTCAAACAACCATGTAGAGTAAGGCAACGTGATTGGCTCTTTGTTCTGAACCTCAATCTTCTCCTCGTCCTTAAGATGACAGAGTAATGCTTGAAACATTATGGAAGACAAGTATTGGTTAGGAATCACATATAGTTTATGCTTTTCACCCACATGCATGGCCGTGAGGTTTTTCTTGCTCTTCATTTGTAGATTTGCAATGAGTCGCTGAACTTTTTCTATAACTTGTGTCATCTTCAACCCTAGTGCCACACTCAGACGCAAAGAAAATTTAGAAAAGATCGGAATTCTTAAAAAGTATGAAGTTGATGAACCATGTTGGGGTCCTGGGGAGTGGGGACTATATATATGTGTGTGAGAATGCGTATTAGAATAGGATTAGGTTTCGTGTTATACCACTACTAGAGCCTATATGTCGGTTTGTATATATTTGCAATTATATCATTGTCGTTTTGATCTAGCACTCCAATTAGCGTGTTTCAATGAGTTTGATGACAACCATCCGATCGTGCAAAGAAACATAAAAACGTAGAAGGTTCAGCCTTTAGGTCTACACTCCGGCTAGGTTTAGGATTAGTATTTATTAGGGAAATCACATAAATTTCCTCAGAGGTTTCATGAAATTAAGTTATGTTGCCCTCCCGTTTTTAGTTATGTACAAACTCTTTTTTTTTTTTTTTTTTAGAGTATGTACTAACCTATTTTGAATAACCAATAGAAGATTTTTCTAAAGTAAAAAACATTAAGAAATTTTTTAAAATGTTTAAATATACTAATTAATCAATTAAGTTAATATGGTTTAGGCTCGTGTTTGCATCTATTAGGTTTGCTTTCAATTGATTTTCAAATAAGGTTGTGCATTCTATACACCAACCTAACTAAATAGATCCAACCCAATATATTGTCTTGGATTGTTTTTTTGTGGGCTAATGAGTTGGGTTGGGCTTCTTTTATTGGAAACTTGGGGTTGTGTTGGATTTGGTTTGCCAGATTTTCAACTCAACTAACTTGACACAGCCAGCTTACGACGCTATTAGCATACACACACACACACACATATATATATATATTAATTTGATTTATTTTTTATTTAAGATTTGCTTTAAATTTGTTAGTTTTATTTATTTTGATATTTTAAGAAATAAATCTAATGAAATTGAAATATTATGTCAAACTGTGTAAATTATAATAATTTATTGAATAATGTATATGAATAGCTGAACGGAATTTTTTTTCTTTTTCCTTTTTTTTTTATTAGGTTGGAGATTTTTTCAAAATAAAGAGATCAGTTCAGATTAGAAAATACTCCAACTTAGCCCATTCATACATCGAAAGGCTTTACTTTAAACCTCTATATTTCATCACTACGCAAGATTTTAGGCAGAAACATGTAGTAGCAAATAATTAAATCCATCAAGCTTTAATGGAAATTATCAACAAAATATATGTTCTATTAAAAAAAATAAATAAATAACAAAAGATTTGATTTATCACAAAATCTAGGGGGTGAATTATTTAAAATATAAGGTTGAAATTCACACACGCATCAAAATCCAAATGTGATATTTGTAAAACCCAAAATATTTGTTAAAGCTCCAACACGTTGGATCCACTCTTAAGCAAAGAGAACTAAAATTGCAAGTATATATCTAAATTACATTCTCAGTCAACTTCCAGCAAATTCAAACGCTGTCATTTACTATAGAATTCCTTCCAACAGTACTTTAGTTCTTTTCTTATTCTTATTCAAGAAGCACTAGCTCCATTTATTTCTTGACAAATCCATTGATTATGAGACAGTGGGCTGCTTGCGCATCATGAAAATGGAACAGGGCTTCAATCACCACAGTCCACAAACTGATAATTCACAATAAGGTGGCCTTGAGCATTGCCTTTTCCGTCAGTGTCTATTTTTTGGAACACACCTATATCCAAATCTAGACCACCATTACTGCATTGATCTATAATTCTCACTGTTGCTTGAGCTCCTGTCCCGGTGTTTGTGACCTACACAGTACAGACATGAAATTTAGTGGTTTCCTTCTCACTTTTCTGATTAAAAGAATGTGAAACGCTTAGTTTAAGAAAATTAATAATTGATGGTCTAAATTTTGTATTTGATTGAACTGTTTCTCTAAAATTCTTGGTCATTCATCTTTAAAAAAGAATAATAGATGGTCTAGTGAGCCCATCTATTTTGAAAAGAAAGATCTTTTATTATATACTTTTCCAAAATCACAGATACAATCATTCATCAAATGAATAAATAAATAAATAAAACATTTAGCCTTTTAGTTTAAGTAGGTAACTTTTAAGAATTTAGTAATTTCAAGCCATTTCATACGGAATCATCTCTAAGGGAAAAAAAAATCATAGCCTTTTATGCGTTGTTTTGAATGCTAAAGTCTAGCAAACAAGAAAATATTGAGTCTAGTGCTTCTATGTACTAGACTTATCAGGATTATGATATATTTTATTTATGATTATATACCATGATTTTGACAGATTTAATGCACAAAAATACCAAACCTTAGCCAATTTCCTAGCAAGCGTATCAATGTGTCAAATTTCATTACATTAATCTGTAATTTGATGACACAAAAAGAAATCAAGGTTGAGTTTTGCTTGTCTGAAGATCAAGTTATTGACAACTTCACAAAGTTGTTTAAAGTTGACACTTTTCTAAAACTATAGGATAGATAGATTAGAATTTCTCTTTTGAATTAAAAAATATATAAATATAAATAAATAAATAAATATATATATATCCAACACCACTATATCAAATTTCTCCACCAAAAAAAAAAAAAAAAAAAAAAAAACCAAAGAAGCCCATATGAATATAAAATCTGTCACAAAGAGAGCTACACTATATTATAGTTTTAAAAAACTCAAATTTTGTATTTGAAATTATACTAAGCTGTTGTATTCTAGTTTCTATTACAAATTTCCATAAAAAAATAATAATAAATCTACCATGAAAGCTAACTCGTCACACCACTTAGAGCATTCACAGCAGTGGAGCTAAAAAGCTATAATGCTATTTTAGCTCCACTGATATATCAAAAACACCTTGCAGCAGTGGTGGTAAAGCAAAAATTTTTTGCTGATTTGCTACAGTGCACATCTATAGATAGATGTGCACTGTAGCACTCATCTAAAAACAAAAAATAATATTTTATTCAACCCTTCTATTAAAATAATAATTACCTAATATTTTATTCTTTCTTTTTTACTCCAACTTGCCGTGCTCCACTCCTCTCTTCTGAACCTGTGCTCCTCTCTTCTGAACCCATTTCTTTTCTTTTTTCGTTGTGCTCCTCTCTTCTGAACCCATTTCTTTACTTTTTTCGCTGTGCTCCTCTCTTCTGAACCCATTTCTTTTCTTTTTTCGTTGTGCTCCTCTCTTCTGAACCCATTTCTATGGACTAAATTGTTCTTGCTATAATATGTGTTCTATTTTATATGTGTTCTATTTCATAAGTTTTCTTATAAAGTTCCTCCATTTCATAGTTCACATTGTTCCAAGATTGCTTGAAGTGCAATTGAGATGATAATAGACTATCATGATAATTGAGAAATTATTTTAGTAAAAAAAAAAAAAAATGTATAAGTATAATTTGGGTTAAAAAAAAAGGTGGTGGCGGTAAAAGAGGCGGCGGCGGCGGCAGCAGCGGTAAAAAATACGGCGGCGGTGGTGCCAGTGGCGGTGGCGGCGTCGGTGGCGGTGGTGGCGGCGCCGGCGGTGGCAGTAGCGGTGGCGGCGGCGGTAGCGGTGGCGGTTGCAAGTGGTTGTGATTGTTGTTTATTGTAGTGGATATATTATTTTATTGTAGTGGATATATTATTTTATTGTGATGTTTATATTATTTTATTGTGTTAAAAGCTAAAATAGCTCCACTGCTACAGCATGTATGTAGGTAAAATAGATAAAGTAACTTTTGGTGGAGCTAAAAAGCTAAATTTTTAGCTCCACTGCTGTGGATGCTCTTAGTACTTACTTGTAAGCACTTTCCACAAGCAGCTTGTCCTTGAGGCCCAACAGGTCCACAAAAGGCAGTCCAACCATATTTGCTACGCCATGCCAAGGGCTTGTCGGCATCCCATGTGGAGCAATATGCACTCACGGCATTCAAGTTCCACCCATTCTGCTCTGGATTGTATAAGTGGTACGTTGCTCTCACATTTGAGGCACTCTCACCACCACCACCACCATTGCCGCCGCCGCCGCTGCCACTGCCAGACTGACAATTGCTTTGACAACTTTTGGAAGGTGAGCAATAGTCATCACCTGTCCCACAGTACCCATACTGGCTACAACAAAGGTTGTTGGCACATGTTTTGCCACCAGCTTGCTTGCCACAGTCTTGTGCAATTGCACTAGCAAGTAAGCAGAGAGATAACACTAAGCAAAAGCTAAGCCTTTCCATATTGTTCACAATTTAATTTGGAAAAATACGGTTCAAGGGTGTATGAATTTATAGGGAGGAGGTGAGTCTTAGAGTTACGTATTATCGTTAGTAGTTTGAATAATATGGCATAGCAATGTTAGGTGTGATATTGACCTTGACTGGACTAAGTGCAACTTGCTACATGAACTACACAGACTTCTGTTTGATTTGTAGCCAAATATAGATAAAGAATGACAACAATCTTGCACGATCGGTGGTTAAGGGTCAAGATAGGCAACCAAATTTGTGTCATCGTGATCATGTGGTACTTTTCAATGTATTCCATTCTGCTGAAGATCTGCCGTGATCATCTCGGTCAATTCTGGCATGCATCATTATTATTGCATGGACCGAGAGAGGGATCTTCCTGGTGATCCATTTTGGGCCGAAGTTGAAATGGCCCTCTTTACTTCTACAATGACAAAGAATGCCGTCATTATTGAATAATTTTTTTTTTCTTGAAGGAGACCCCTTTAAGCCCAATCCATAATGCTTCTTGCTGGAATTATCCAAGATATATATTAACCTTATAACATCTCTAATCTTCTATGTGAATAAATTAAACAGTATGGCGTATACATTGCCCTGCAAAAAGTCTAATAACGTAATAGATTCAACAGCATTTTTCATAACTATTGATGAATATTTTTTTTAAAAAATTTCAATAATTACGATGGAAAGGAGGATTTGAACCCTAAATATTTAGAGAAGAAATACTAAGAAGTGTCAAATAATTAAGTTACAAGGTTCTTGATTCATAACTGTCGAGGCGAAGGTCCAAAATTCATACGTACTGGGCCTTGGGCTTACGAGAGTCCAAATTGATAAGTATTGGATCCTAATCCTTATCCGAGAACCTGAATTTCCGAGGAGGTATGAATGAGAAATTGAAAACTACTAAGATTTACCCACTAAGATTTTGGGTGTGGGAAATAACCGAGAAACTTTCTGAGGAGATATTCCTCCTCGGATTTATTGAACGTGGTTCAATTGTTTACTCGAACCATTATAATAATTCTCCACAAAGTTCCCACCACGCAGAGACGCCTCATGAACATACGGGGAAGAAAACTCCAAAATATCTAGAGAAAAGCTGCTGTCACCACATTAAATGCATTGTACCTACTTTTATGGCCGCATTTATGTGGAGTAGACCTCTGAACAGTGTTCCTTGGGAGATCACAACTCAGAAAAAGCTGAAGAAGAAATTTGATGGGACAAATACTCAAGCGGTGGCTTGGATGATGAACAAGTGTAGGGGGAGGATGATTCAAGGGGACTATATAATGGGAAATATCTTCCATAAGGAAAGGGGATCGGAACAGAGAGAGTTTTTTGGTATTATTGGAGAGGGATTAAGAAACTAAAGAAAAGAAAAGTCTCCTCGGATCAAGGATTTATCGGTGATCTTGTTTATTATTTTCTTGAAAAACACTGTTAAACATCATAATAGCTGTTATTAAACTTACTGAAACCCAGTTCTTCAATCCATCCTCTACAAATTTATTGACTGGGATTCATTGGGCCAAGATCCAATACTATTTGGGCTTGAGCTTAGAAATCGTGACCTTACAATAACTATTGATGTAACAATTTTTTTTTAAGTAATTTTATTTTATGAGATTGATGTAACAATTATGATTTGTGTAAAATTATTCAGTTCCATTCATTTGGATTCCTTTAGAATTTACTCATTCCATTCCTTTGTTAGATTGTTAGTGGTGGTTTGAGTGAAAGTGGTGTTTTAGTAATCTCAATATCTATCACATTAATTGTAATGACTCAAAGAAAAACGCTAGTCACATCTGCACTATACCTCAAAAGGATTAGTTATAATTAAGGTTACTCTAACTGTTAATAAAACCCAAATCTACCCAATATATGCCTGGTTTGGAACTTAGAACACACCCACATACATAACACAAATTTAAACAATATCCAAATCAAATTTGGGACATCACATCAATACTTCGTTTAGGAGTTCATAATGAAATAGAATTAATAAGTCATAAATAAATAATATGGAACATAGTGCAATGAAAAGGAAAGGAAATCAAATGAATGAAAAGAAATTAAATAAATTTGCATATATCAATGTTATTAGCGAGCATCTAGTTTTTAATAATATTGTTTTTTTTTTTTTTTCAGAATCTAATTAATAATATTGTTTTATACTTCTGAATCTTATTCAGAGTTCAAGATGATCTTGAAATAGGGGACCTCTTTAGAAACAGTGAAAATAATGATGTGATAAGGAACTACTATATTATGTTGTAAAACTACTACTACTACTATTATTATTATTATTTGTATTTTGTGTTCCTTTTTTGTCCACTTTTGTCTAGTATCCTTTATTCTAAACTGAATCCCTGTAATACTTGCTGTATCCTTGGTTTTAAAGTGAATCCCTGTTTGAAACTCGTTTTCACGTTTAAGGGAATCCATTTATAACATAAAGACTTCATAAATTATATTGTGGTGAAATATCAATAACATTTACAAGATTTTTAACTTCAAATAATAAGGGAAAATTATTAATGAACTGAAAGAAGAATAGTAAATCAAAATAGAGAAAATCAAAATAATAAATAATTGTAATTAAGAGAGTTTGAATAATCTAAGGTAACATGTTTTTAAAGAAATTATTTTTGGAATGGTAAATATTTATTCAAACTAAAGTTTACAGTTTGGAAATATTTCTAATGTATATAGGTAACCTAATTGTACTTTATATACAAATATTTCAATTATATATTGTTATTGTTATTGTTACAACAACTAGCAACCTTTTTACCAAAAACGCTACCTAGAGTTTTTTTCTCACCTTAGTTTCTCCCAGAGACACTAGAGCGTAGAATCTCATTATCTTCCCCAGAATGATAAACCTTCTCCTCTATTAATCCTTCATAGCAGTAGGGTTTCCCTTGACCTCCATCCTCCTTACGTGTGGTCTAATCTTTTCTCTCTTTACTCTCTCAACATTACTATACCCCCTTGGAAGATATTCTATACGACTGGAAAAAACTTTCATTGACAGATGAGGAAGATGTTAAGCTTAGTCTGTCGAGATCTAAAAATCTACGAAACAAAGAGTATGTATTGGCTGCAAAGTTCCTTACAAGAAGAGCTCTTAACGTGGAAGCCATAGGTCGCACATTAAAACCCCTATGGAGGGCCAAAAAAGACTTCAAAGTGCAAGAAGCGGGAGACCATGTTCTCTTATTTGTATTTGAACTCGAAGCAAATGCAAAACAGGTTCTTGCCAATGAACCCTGGACTTTCAATAAACATGTAGTCCTTCTATAGAGGTTTAATGGTTCTACACCGCCGAGGTACCTGAGGTTCACTAAACTCAAATTTTGGGTGCAGATTTACAGTTTGCCGATGCGTATGCTTGATCCAAAGACAGCAATCGAACTAGGAGAAACACTCGGTCAAGTAATACCATGTGAGAATCCTATTGAGTTGGTGGGGGGCGATTTCTTACATGTTTATGTTGAGATTGATGTCTCAAAGCCTCTCTGTCGAGGTCGAAGGGTAGCTGATCGGTGCAAAACTGTAAGTGCACAGTATCATAGTTTTATAGTAAAGTGATGAGAAGAGTATCATCCTCAGGGATTGGTAACTTACTTTTGACAAATACCAAAATTATGATAATCTCGATTTTATCTAGAGAAGTCACTAAGGTTTTTGTAATTGGAATTTAAAATAAAATCAATGTAAAGAAAATGCGCGAAGGAAAAGAAAGATGTTGCTCGAAGATCAAATTAATGGGAAAAAAACTTTTAGGAAATCGATTTCACCTAATTCCTCACTATGTTTTACTCATCTAGCTAATTGAATTTAATTCTCTCTGTTTGTTAGCAATCTCTAAACTGATCCAAAAGCCCTCTTTCGACAGTCAATTGGAAACATTCTTGTTCATCATTTTACACAAAATTATGCAATTTAATAAAGCGAGACAATATTAAGACCAACGATTTTAATACCTCATAGGTTCATACAAGTTTTTCGATCTCTATATTTACCTATGCCGAAACATTCAAAGTCTATCCTATAATTCCCTCTTTCGACAGCAAATCACAAGATCAAAATCATCTAATTAATGGCCAGTTAATTAGAGGCAATAAGCTCAGAATAAATCAGACAAACATGAAGAGAATTCATTCAAATTAACATAGAAGAGTAAGCATAGTTCGGAACTAGATTACATCGTTTTCCTAGAATAAAGAAAGTTTAGTTCATGCTAAAAATTAAATCCAACACAAACGAGTTCACCATAATTTTTTTTTGAGAAGATTCGAAGGAGAATGAACGCTGAAAATTTATCTCATCTCAATCTCCGCTGCTTCTTGTCCTTCTTTGTTCAATTTAGCCTCCCTTCTTCTTTTCTTTTTCTTTTCTCTGCTTGTTCGGTGCCCCCTTTCTTCTTTTCTTTAGCAACTCTCTTCTCTTTTTCAATTCACGTGTTGCCCTTTTTCAGCCCAAAACATTTCTCTCTTCAGCCCAAAAAATTTTTCAGCCCAAAACATTTCTCTCTTGCTGCTTCACGTCTCTTTTATTTGAATAAATCTTCATTTTTTTCAAATCTGCAATAAAATTTAAATAACAATAATGAAGTCTAAAATTAACAAAAATAAATAAAATTAGACTAAAGTTTAAAGTTGAGAAGTGATCAATTATGCTAAATTCTGCAAGTCATCAGTAGCACTGGACAATAATGAAGAAATATAGGTTTCATTTAAATATGAAAAACTACCTAATTTTTGCTATTGGTGTGGTCTGATATCACACGATGGGAAGGACTGCAATGTCTGGTTAGCAAGGAAAGAACCAGCGAACACGAAGCCTCATGAGTACGAACCATGGCTAAGAGTTATGCCTTTCAACTCGGGGAAAACCTCATTCATTGTGGTCACTAGTATGGGTGATGGGTTAGGGGGAGCCAAAAATTCTTCCAACACGCCAACTACTGAGAAGTCATTTGAAACGGTGGATAGACCAACAAGAGAGAACACGGCAAGGGTTGAACTCAACGAGAAGAGAGGAGCTGACCGGGCTTAAGCGTTAGACATGGAAACTACAGAAACAGAGGCGCAGAATCATGCCAAAATCCCGGAATAACAGCACCCCATTAATTGAGGTAATAGATTCCAATTCCAATTTATCTACTTGCCATACTAATCTCGTTGATTTTGAAGCACAAATACAGGAAATAGATGCCGCTATTGAAAAGTATGACAACTATGAAGAGCACGTGGACCACAACCTAGCTGATACCTCACACGTTTCAGCAAATAGTGTGAAGCAGTTAACTCCCTCCTTGCCATCTCACCCTTTAACAACTCAAGAGCTAGCACCTCACGTGATAGAGAATTCTCCATCTCCCAGTCCAGCAAACAAAACCTTGCGTACGTGGAAAAGATTAGCACGATAGAATATTATGGAGTCTGAAATGGCATAGGGCCCTACGGATTCAAAAGGAAACAAAGAAGAAGACGTGGAGTTTCTTCTTGAGTTACCTACCAAAATGTTACAGGTTTCAAAGGAAGAATGTCAACAAAACTCAATGGTGGAGGCTGCCTAATAGCCCTGCCAAGCACAATGAGTCTCTTAGTATGGAATTGTCGCGAGCTTGGGAACCTGCATACAGGGAAAGAGCTTGAATTATTGATTCGGGCTAAAGATCTCTCCATCGTGTTTTTAGCTGAAACATGGGCAAATGAAGCTAGGCTAAAAGAAGTTCAAAGGAATATTAATTTCGATAATCTGTTCTACGTGGAAAGAAATCTTAGAGGTTGGGGGGGGGGGGGGGGTGTCTAGCTCTATATTGGAAAAACTCTATGGATGTACATGTGGATTCTTTTTCTAAGTATCATATAGATTCAATAAGCAATAAAGGTAGTGATGAAGCATAGAGATTCACAGGTTTTTATGGAGAGCCGGCAACACACAAGAGAATTGAAGCATGGAATAAACTTCGATTACTCAATAATAAACATGACCTTCTTTGGCTGTGCGCTGGAGATTTTAATGAAATCATAAGATACTCAGAAAAATTAGGAGGTAATAACAAAAGCCAAGCTCATATGCAACTTTTCAGGGATGTCGTAAATGAGTGCGGATTTCTTGACCTCAGGTATGTGGGAGACCAATTCACATGGAGAAAGCATTTTGCTGATGGGCATTCACTGTGGGAGAGATTGGAAAGAGGGCTAGCCAATCATGATTGGTTCATGAAATTTTCGAGTTCAAAATTCCATAACTGCATTTAGATTCCTCAGATCATTCTCCATTGTGGATCACCTTCGATGGTTTGGACATTCCTTCATTTTCTAAACCATTCAAGTTTGAAGAAATGTGGGTCTCAGATCGTGAGTGTTCAGATATTGTAGAAGCGGTGTGGTTGTCAAGGGAAGACGAAGATGCTCATGATCATGTCATTCATAAAATAGACAAATGTGGTAAAGAATTAAGAGTATGGAACCAGAATTGTTTTGGCAATGTCAAAATGGTGTTAAGTCGAAAGAGAAAGGAATTAAAAGAGGTAGAAAAAACAGCAATGAGATTCGAAAATAATCAACAGGTTCGAGAATTAAAGAAGGAGATAGCTGGATTGGTTGATAAGGAAAATAGACTTTGATTCTAGAGATCTAAAATCTTGTGGGCAAAATTTGGAGATAGAAACTCAAAATTCTTTCACAGCCATGCTTCACAAAGAAAGAGGAAAAATCTAATCCAGAAATTGATGGACTCCAATGGCCGTGTGGTTGAGGACAATGAAGGCATAGCGGAATGTCTAGTGCAATACCATCAGAACCTATTCTGTTCAACAAACCAGCAATTTTGTTCCTCAGCTATAAATTCTATTCAGACAATGATTATTGAGGATATGAATTCCAAGCTCTCATCTGGAGGTAAAGCAAGCCATTAATCAAATGGCCCCACTAAAGGCCCCTAGGCCAAACGGTATGCCACCCTTCTTTTATCAACACTACTGGAACTTAATTGGTGATGACATATCTAATACTGTGTTGCACTATCTTAATTCAGCCACTTTACTTGAACACTTTAATCACACTTTTATTACCCTCATTCCAAAAAGGAAAAACCCTATTTTCGCATCTGAATTTAGACCAATTAGTTTGTGTAATGTTTTGTATAAAATTTTCTCGAAAGTTCTAGCAAATAGACTTTAGAAAATTTTGCCAAATATTATCACTGAGAATCAGAGTGCTTTTACAAAAAGCCGCCTTATTTCTGACAATATTCTGGTAGCTTTTGAGTCTTTACACAGTATGCAAAAACACATAGGAAAGGAAGGTTTTATGGCTATGAAGTTGGACATGAGCAAAGCGTACGACAAAGTGGAGTGGTCCTATCTACAATCAATCATGGAAAAAATGGGGTTTACAAAGAACTGGATCAGTTTCATGATGCTATGTGTTAAGACTGTGACCTATTCAATATTGGTGAATGGCGAACCCAAAGGCATGATCACACCATCAAGAGGCATCAGACAAGGAGACCCTCTCTCTCCTTTCCTTTTCTTACTTTGTACTTAAGGTTTTAATGGGCTACTCAATAAAGTTGCTCACCAAGAATATATTAAGGGTTACTCTCTTTGTTGAAATATCCCACATCTAACCCACCTTTTGTTTGCAGATGATAGCTTGCTGTTTTACAAGGCCACCATTGAGGAATGCCAACGAGTTTTGGACATTCTGGATGTGTATGGGAGATGCTCAGGTCAATAGATTAACCAAAGTAAGACAACAATCTTCTTCAGTAAATCTACCATTAATGATACTATAAATCAAATTAAGTTGCCATTGGGAGTTCCAGAAATTATTCAGTATGAAAGATACTTGGGGCTACCGTCATTGGTGGGCAGAAACAAAAAAAGCAAGTTTCAATTATATAAAGGATCGAGTTTGGAAGAAATTGCAGGGTTGGAAGGAGAAACTCCTATCCCAATCTGGAAGGGAGATTTTAATCAAAGCAGTTGTTCAAGCTATTCCAACCTATACCATGAGTTGCTTCAAATTCCCAGTAAGTCTTCGTTCAGAAATTGAGAGCCTAATAAGAAGATTTTGGTGGGGACAGAAAGGAGAACGAAGGAAAGTTCACTGGGTGAAATGGGATACACTTTGTCTTCCAAAAAAGGAAGGTGGAATGGGTTTCAAGGATCTTGCCAATTTCAATAATGCTCTCTTGGCTAAGCAAGCATGGAGATTACTTCATAATAAGGATTCCCTATTCTATAGAGTCTTCAAAATGAAGTTCTTTCCAAATTGTAGTATATGGGAGGCTCAAGAATCCAACTCTGGTTCATACACTTGGCATAGCATCTTAAAGGGAAGAGATGTCCTACTAAAGGGTGCCAAATGGAGGGTGGGGTGTGGAGAGGATATTAGTATTTGGAATGATGCATGGCTACCATCACAGAAGCATCCACGGGTCCTATATGATATTGTTCTAGGTTTTGAAAATAGTAGAGTTGCTAATCTCATCAATCCGAGTACAAGAACATGGGATGTAAATTTAGTGCAAGGGTTGTTGTTGACTGAAGAAGCTGCTTTGGTTCTTAGTATCCCATTAAGCTACCCCCCTAAGGAGGACAAAATCATTTGGCCATTCACTCCCTCAGGTAACTATACGGTAAACTCGAGGTCCAAGTTCCTAGCCAAACTAACTTCTTTGCATGTTCCTGCAAGTAATACGCAACAGCAAAATGAGGTTTGGAAGCTGATTTTGGGGCTTAACGTTTCTAATAAAGTGTGGAACTTCATGTGGCGGGTTTGCGAAGAAGCCATACCAGCTAAACGCAATCTGTTGAGGAGGAAGATCCTAACCAAAGACAAATGCGAACAGTGTGGTGTGGAGTCTGAAACAACAGCCCATGCACTATGGGAATGTACCACGTTGGATGAAATATGGGATACCATTCCAGGCTTTGAAGATCGGAGATAGCTCGATGCTTCAAACATTAGAGAATTGATCAACCTGACTCACGAGAAAAGGAAGAACGTGGACCTCATGGCTATGGTGATGTGGACAATATGGCACCGACGAAACCAACTTCGAGTCAGAACAAGTGTTTTTTCCAAAGCACAAATCCTTGAACAAGCTTCACAAGCCCTTGCTACTTTCCAACAAAGCCAACTCTCCCTCATCAATCACACAAGAGTCATGCGACCTCAGCACCGTGTCAAGTGGCATCCTCCTCCAGCGAACTATCTCGAACTGAACTTTAATAGAGTTGTTTTTTCAAAGTTGGGCAAGGCGGGCCTGGGTGTGGTAGTTCACGACTGTCATGGAAGTGCCATAGCTTCACTGTCAAAACAAGCTCTGTTACCGTTTTCACCAGTCATTATGGAAGCCATGGCTATTGCGAGAGCGATGACCTTCGCATAGAAACTTGGTATTATTGAGTTTATGCTCGAAGGATATTGATGGGGCTTTAGAGACCTAAATCAAGCTTCTAATGAGACTGGAAGATGTTTTAAAGATAAAGCCTTGATTAGATTGGGTTGGGTCCATATGGGTCATATTTGATAGTGATTTGTATTGCGGGTATGAGATTTTCTAATGGTTTTATGATAAAGGGTTTCCATGATGACTAGGGTGGCTTTGGCATGGGTTGAAGATATATTTGGGTGCGTAGGCTTCTATTGTGAGGATTTATGACCCAACGAAAGTGGGTGTTCTTGACTGTATTGCATTTTTTTTTTTTTTTTTGGTTTTTGTTTGATGAGGGTGGTATAGCTTCACGGCTTTGCATTTTTTAAAAATAATAATAATAAAGGGCATGTGGCATTCAATACGAAAAAAACATATTATTTTGATCTCACCATTTGCGGCATCAAATTTTTACATCCACTATTTGACAAAAGAACAAAATGTTAAAGGATTAAAATGAAACATTTGAAAGGATAGGGACTATCTTGAAACATGGGACAAGAGTTGAGGATTTAAATTTCAATTGTTTCTTGTTGTTGTTTGTAGGGATGGGCCAGGATTTGAAGCTAGCAGGAGCCAAAGTATAAAGAAAAAAAAGATCCAAATAGACATTCATATAGTATTAAAAAATTATAAATACTTAAAATCGTTGTTTCTAAATACATTAAGATGTAATCATTTACAAACAAATACAAACAAAAACAAAATAATGTCTTTTTTTCATACTAGGCTGTCTAAGATTTTTTTTTTTAGTTAGAGCATTCACATTGATGATGTTAAAAATTTTAGCTTTTAGTACCTCAAAAAGTTACTTTATCTATTTTATTATCTCATTTTACAATACACCCAATATCAAATGTTCTATATTTTTTTTATAACTTCATTTAAAATAATATAAACTATTCATTAAAACAATAACGGAAGCGAGAGAATTTGAGTTTTTTAATTAAAAAAAGAGATATAATCTTAATCAAATATTTTATTTTATTTTTAACAACTTGCTACATTCAACTGATATTTATACTACCCTCTAAAAAAAAAATCGATATTTATACTAATTTACTGTAGTTGCAAAAAATTTAGCTTTAACTTCACCAATAACACATAGTTTATTGGTTTTTTTGTGGTAAAATAGTTTTTTTTTTTTTCCTAAAATACAATCACCCTTGTGAATATTTTAATTTTTTTTGTTAAGTTTTTGAGTTAAATAATTGCTATTTAGGTGAGGCTAGTTAAACTTGTTGTAGAGAAAGAGGACCTAAGGATTTGGAAGGAGGCCTCACTACAAAAATGAAAAATATTATAACTAAAAACAAAAAAAAATTGGACCTAGGTAGGGGCCCAAGCCCCCTTGGGACCTAGGTTGGGCCCCCACCTGGGTCTGTCCCTGGTTGTTTGCTATGTAATAAGTTTTACTTAGGTGAAAAGTAATGCATTCGATACATGAAGGTGTACTTTCTTCAATTAATAAGTTTATAACTATATATCACCAAAAAAAAAAAAAAAAAAAAAAGTTGATAACTATATATATATATATATATATAAAAAGTTTAGAGATGCTTATGGAAATAAGGGTAATTGTAAATATCATGGAAGAGATCACCGACAAAAATTCATGGACATGGAAGATATTTTGTTAATTGATTTTTTTTTTTTTTTTTTCCTTAACATGACATTTTCTTTCTTTCAAAAAACCAAAACATCAAACTATTTACTAAAATATATCTTAAAATTTTAATAATTATATAAGTGATTTCGTGCACATTAAAAAACCCGGATGTTTTTAAGAACTTGTTTGGATTAACCAGATTACAAAGAACCCATCTGGTTAATTTGACCGGGTCATATGCATTAAATACATAATTGGCTAATTGTTAATTGAACAAAAAATTTGATTTCAAATTTTTTTAGAGAATTAGTTGATGACAGATGTTGTATGAGATGTTTGTCAATTCTATGAGTAGACATGTTGTTCATGATCCCACTATTTTTATCTTTATCACATAACTGTTGAAGTTGATGGATGCTTATCTTTGTGAGGATATATTAAAGTTTGTTACTATAATTTTGTTTTCTTGTGGCCAATTTCGGATATTAATGAAATTTCACATAATAGTATTTCATTCTTGAGGAAGACCAAGGATACTTACTGAAATTAATGGCAAAAAGAAATTACAAATATAACAAAAACTTCACAACATCATATCATTGGTTATCAATGATTCCTTGACTTTGCATTGACGAATTAACAGAAGACAAAGCAATTTGTTTTGTTTTAATTAGTACTATGTTTTGTTGAGGTAAAAAGTAATGCATCAAGTACACAAGGGATATACAAGATAAATGACACATCTAAGTTCAAATATTACAACAATTCATAAAATCTAATAAATTATAGAAAGGATATGCTCCTGCAACTAGTATCCACTCAAAAAATGCTGTAAAAATTGCATATTCACTTCTAAAATAGACTGTTGACACTCCTCGAAAGTTCTAATTTTTCTTTCACGCCAAATACAATACATCAAGTTATGAGAAATGGCCTTCCAGATTATGTTGATGACTTGATTCTATTCCTTCCAAATTGGCCCTGCCAATAATCCACTAAATCTAAAAGCTCCTTAGGCATCATCCAATAAACTCCAAATAAAAAAATAAACCCCAAAAGCCACATCTTATAATTTTCTAGTCAAAGGGTAAATGCAAAAGCAAATGAGTCATCGTCTCCCCCATCTTGCTTACACATACAATACCAACTAACGGAAACTATATGTTGTTAAGATTCTTTCCAAAGATGCAATTTAATAATAATAATAATAATGTATTCACTCTTTTTTTTTCTTTTTTTTTTCTTAATATAGTATTTTTCTTCTTTGAAAAGACCAAAATAACAAACTCTTCATAAAAACACATCTTAAGAATCTGTCTAAAGTAACCAAATTACAAAGAACCCATCAAATTTGATCTAATCCCGTGCTTTTAAGCAATCTAATTAAATATTCGAACCGATTAATATACACATCACCAGTTCACCTTCCCCAAGTTTGGTTTGGGAATGAACTAACCTCAATGTGTAGCTGGACCTTAAATTTCTTTTTTTCCTTAAAAAATAAATAAATAAATAAATAGAAAAGAAAAAGTTTGACAACTCATACTGTACTGGAATCAATAATGCTCCCAACATCATGCACATGGCCATGCTCCAACCTTATCACATTCTCAACCAATCAAATAAAATACAACAAATTTAATTATAAAGTTATTCATAGTTCACAGAATTTCCTCATACACTAGAAAAAAGATAATGAATGCCATTGATACATCAAGATTTGGAGGGGGGACAAAAAAACAGCCAATGAGTCATGACAACTAGAACGTTGACAATTATTATTAGACAAAACCATTGACAATTAAACAAACTTACACATGAACATCTTTGAGCAAAGTCTTTATGAACATCTTCTATTATTATTGCTTCTTTTTCCTAACAAATCTCGAATATGTCTCTCACATGCTTATAATATATATAATATATATAAAGAAGAAAAAATAAAAAACATGGTACAGACACATCCAGACTTTGTGCTCTCTCTTGCAGCTTTCCTCTTAAGCTGGTCTGTCTTCTTTTGATCATAGACACAGCCCTGACAAAACCCACTTCAGCTTCTGTTCTTGCATTTCTCCACCGCTCTTGGTGCTGTAATAATTCAAATAGAATTCATATTATAAGCACATATTTATATATGGATTTGATATTAATGTTATTTACTAAGTGTAAATCGAATTTTACTAACCGAGCCCTATTGCTTCAGATCCTTTCATTATCCGTAAACGCTTGCATGAATCAACAAACATCCTGTAGAGTAATTACACAAGGATTAGTAATGTGCTAATTATAAATGCAATGTAATGTAACATGTAATTAGTGAAGAATGTAGCAAATTAAGAACTTACTCCCATGGCACATCGCCTACAAGCATCCAATCTCCATCCTTGTCTTCGTAAGTTGGCACATACTCAGAATCATTCAAAAGGTCTATCAATTTGCTCTCGTTCATGAAATCTTTCATTCCTTGTGACCCATAATTACCTTCAAATCCAAAGCAAAAATTTACCACTTTTTCAATTTATATACATGCATAACAAGTTGACCATGTTTCCCTTATTTTATTAGCCAAAATGAAATTCACATATTAAGTGGGGTTGTTAAGTTAATTACCAATGGTAAAGGAACTGAACATTTTGCCTAAGGCTTCAGAGAGGTCCTTGTAGCTCTTGTACAACTTCAAGTCCACCTTACGTAAATATGGTGCACCATCCATGCTAACCTTAACAAAGGCTGCACTGCTGCTAGCCTTTTCGGTTTCATCGTTACTGTTCTTCTGGACGGACACGATGTTCTTTCGGAATGATCGGACGGGTGGCCAACCCACAACTTGTGCCCTGAAAATTCAAAGTTCACATCGTTAAATATTGTTGGCTACCCTCAACTACCAATACCATCTAAGTATCCCAAACATTTAGATCTAGTCAAATTATGTTAGTAATTGTCATAATGTGTTGAAAGAGAAGGCACACCAAACAGAACCATATTTATTTTCATTTGTGTATACACATAAAGCTACCGTTTGTCTTTAATACAAATTTGACTATATAAAACTTACAAAGTAATATATCACTTATCAAGAAAAAAACGATTAAAGCATTCGTATATTAAGCACAAAACCTGTCATTATATTTTTAGTCACATCAGTTTATAGACTTTAGGTATATAATTTTTTATTCTTTAACATTTTCTTTGTTTATGTTTTTTGTTAGGTAACATTTTCTTTATTCTTATTTTTAAAGTATGTCATTGTCTTTGCTTATCAACTAAGAAAATATACTAGCCTTTACTTTTTTTCAATTATTTAAGGTGTAAAAAGACATTTTCCCCCACCTTTTTCTCTTTTTTTTCGGCTTTGATGCTTTTCTAAGTATATTTTTATTGTTCTGTACTTTTGAATTCGTTAAACAATGCGTTAGGTGTCTTAGCTGTGGAATATCTTTTCCCTTGTCCTTGTTTGGCCATTGAATTGTTCGGTTGTTGAGAAAAGTAAAGATTCCATATGTTTTGTTACTTTGTTATGTCTTCCCGACAACCAACCAAGGCCATGAAAAGGCCAACTCAATGGCTCACGAGTCTGCAATGTAAGCCTATATCCATAAAGTTCCCTTTGAATTTAATAAGAAAAATTAATTAATAATTCAACTTTTTTACATAATTTGTGGAAATGATAAGAGCGTGGGAGCCTGGCATGAATTTAATAAGAACAATTTATTTAAAAATTCAAACTTTTTCATAATTTGTGGAAGTGATAAAGAATAGTGTGGGTGGCATGAATCTAATAAGAATAATTAATTAATAATACCACTTTTTTCATAATTTCTTGGAGTTATAGAATATGAGTGGTGGACAAAAACTTTAACATGATCTAATCACTAACACTTTTTTTTTATTCTCCACACAACTCACAAACTACAATTTAACAAATAGTTTAGTAAGTTATGAAAAAAAATGGTGAGAAAAGTTGTGTGATATATGAAACTTCTTAGTAAGGAGGAAGAGGAAGAAAAAGCTGAAAATTTGAAATAAATAAATATTAGTTTTAAGACAAACATGGCTCAAAGGCCGATTCCATAAATGAACTCTCTTAAATTCTCACTTTAGTCTTACACAAACAAGTTTACTTAATGAATTCTTAGCAAATAAATATTAATTACAATCAAGGGCTAACATTAAAACCAACTATCTAGGAAGGCAAGCATAAATATCTTTCATTCATATATGCATTTATTTCATCACAAAATCTTAAATTTCTACCATTTAAAAACCAAAGTACATCAATATTCAATGCCTTCCGACCTTACTCATTATAATTACACCCACTACAGCCATTTTTCTCGTTGAATATCCAAGGCATCCCCCATAACATAAACACAAGAAGAAGAAGAAAAAAAAGATTATGAAATTTGGAAGAACATATATATGACTATAGTAATGAATAATATTCATAATACTTACTTGGATGGGGGCTTTGCAGGATCATTAGAACGAGGTGTAACAACACTAGTCTTCTCCTTCATCTTCTCAGCTTCAATATTCTTCCCGGAATCCTTTGATGATAGGTTAAGCTTCAAATCAACGGTTTCCAAAAATCCTCTCTTCCCGTTGTTCTTCGCCGCCTCGCCATCGTTACCACCTCCTCCGGGTAGTCCTAGTCGTAATTCCGTCTCTTCGAAATTAATCATACTGTATTTGTCACGCTCTGCATCCAAAACACTAGTCATTTTACACCAACAATTACGTAAAATCCAATACTAAAAACTTTCAATAACCCTTTCCTTCTACCTTCTCTCAATATTCTTCTCACCCTCAATCTGATTTTCTCTCCCTTTCTTTCTCTCTCAATTTTGTTAGTTTTGTTTCTTGTTGAAGTTTTTTTCTCTTGCTAGATGCTAATTATTGTTGCTAAAGGAGGGTGCATGAAAAAGTAGAGACTAGGGAGTATGAAAAGTGTAGGAAGAAGAGCAAATTAGCTATACTGTTGATAATATATGGTTTTGGGTGGTATTGTTTTGGGGGAGCATTTTGACGGTATAGATGCTGCCACGTGGAGGCTTCTGTTAGTTGGATCAACCGAGACTTGTCGGGAGATTGATGTCATGCATGATGTCATGCTCAGAATGATTGTGGCAACGCAAGTGGGCAGACCAGTTGGCTCTGTTTGCCTTTTTTTAAGAAAAGAAAAAACATAAAAAAAAAATTGGCTAATCCCTAGGCTCCACCTTGCTAATTCCTGCTTAATTACCTTAAACAGAAATGAAAAGAAAGAAGTAAAAAAACATAAAGTTTGATTAGGAAAGAATTCCACCAGACGGTAAGATATAACCTTTCCTTTCCAAGGCCTTGTAGTATTGCCATTTTTTTTTTTTTTTTTTAAATCACATTAGTCCTATTTTAACAATGAAATTATTATGGTTGCAGAGGGGATGTTGTGGCTAAAGTTATAAATGTTTTTTCTTATAAAAAAGAAAATAATTAGTTGGGGAGGGGTTTTTTTTTTTTTAATCATATTGATCTTATTTTAACAATGAAACTATTATAGTTGTAGAGTAGATGTTATGACTAAGTTACATTTTTTTAATAATTCAATAATTAGGGGACAAGAATTTGAACCGTGATTATCTCTGTTGAAAATATTAGAAAATGTCGATCAATTAAGTTATGAAGCTCTTGACTACTATGGTGCGGCTTGTCAAAAGAAAATAAATAAATATTGGGTTCTTTTTTCTTTTATGAGCTCACATGGGATTCGTAGCAATCATTTGAATGACTATGGTTTTTATCATTTTAATTTAAGCAAATGTTTTTTTTCTTTAGAAACGATAGTATCCAAAGCTCTTTGAGCATATATAACTATTTCATAGGTGTATGCAATCCTACCGTCCTGTACATACTAGATTATTTTAAGAAAAAATTTCTTAAAGATAGCCCCAAAACATTGGCTCTAGATTTTAAATCTAAATGCTTATGAATATTATGGGAACTTCAAAACTACTAAACCAACTATTTGGGTTTAATTTAAGTAAATGTTAGAAGCATGACTTCTTTCACAATTTATTGATAAAGTGATAAATTACTATTAGTATATATAACACCATTTTCACATAAATATATTATAAAAGTCATTTTTATAATGTATTAATCACAATATATAACCTTAGCAAATAATGAGTTGTTTTGATTTAGGAGATGCTTATTTTTTCCTTTGATAAATTTTCAAATATAATTGCCTAGCCTTCTGCCGAATTTCATTTCAAGTTTTTTTTTTTTTTTTTTAAGTTGTAATTTATAGACAGTTTCCCGAATTTGAGAGAATTGTCACTTTTTTTCCTCTCTCTGAAGTGCTTGATTCCGGAAATTAATTAACTGATCAATGAATACCAAGAAACTTATTATAATATTAATACACCAAGAGAGGAATGAAAGTTTTGTAAAAAAGAATGGTACGAAAGAGAAAATAATAAAAAGAAAATCAAAAGCAACCCCATTATCTTTATAGTTAAACGTAAAACCTCACAAACACCTTTATAGTTACACGTGAAAATCTCTCTCTCTCTCTCTCTCTCTCTCTCTCATCACACACACACACACACATATATATATATATATAATGCTTCATGTACTAAGAAAAAAGTTATTAGTATAATATAGTCCTCTACTTAATTATGAGATGATATCCTGTAAAATCTTCATTTTCTCTTCCCACCACCTCTAGTTTTTGCTTCATTGGCAGTTTGGAAGGTATAACATCTTTTATAACCTTAAGGAAAATATTTATTCATAAAGTTGCATGACTGCATTATCGAAAGAATAAGTTTTATGAAAAGAGTAGGACAAAATTTTAATGATGTGTCATCAGACTATTAGCTCCAATCAAATCAAATAATTAAACGGAAGATAAGGTTTATAGAGATTCAGAAAAAAAAAATGGACATTTGTGCCGCTTCAAGATTACCTTTAAATCTTTTCAATCTTTTAGTATTGTTATCCTTTACCACTTTGTGTGGTCGGCATTCGAAGTACCTTCAGCGTGGCATGGATGGGTCCAAATGTTCCCTCAAGAGAGTAGCAAAAATATTGAAAAGAGAAAGGGCACAAGTATATCACAAAAAGAAAAACTTTATCAGTTGCTTACAGCCCATAAAATATTATGGAAAAATCACTATCAAGCATAGTAAAACTTTAGGTATGATTATGATTTCGCTCAATTTTTTAGTGCGTTTGGTGCGTAGAGAGGAAATTTTGAACCACTAATGTTTGATTCAGCGGTGGTGATTGATTTCTGTCATAGCATTTTAATTAAAATGAATAAAAATTACAACTTAAATGCTAAATTATGAGAGTTAATATAGAAGATAACGAGTTAGTTAAAATGTTTAATTTCACGTGGAAAAAAGAGAAAGTGACTTTTTTTATTTTTTATTTTTTTTAAAGTATGGTGATTAATAAGCTAAAATATATTGAAACGGATATTATGCTAGATATGTGCACAGAAAGAAGGTGAAGGAAGGAGGTGTTAAACACAACAATTAAAAGCATTTTTATACAAAAAAAATAAAATAAAATAGAGATGTTATTGGCAAAGAAGGGTATTGTTTTTTTATGGAGTTTTGGTGTTTAATGTTTTGTGTAGAAGTTGTTCTAATCATACGACATTTGTTGAGTTGTTGTATCTCGGGAAAGACAAGTCAAAGAAGGTTTACATTGGTTACAAAGTTAAGACAACCGAGTGCTTGAATCTCCATATAGAGAGCAAGTATCATGCCTCAGTCCAAATATTATTGTATATCTCTTCTCAAATAAATAATATTCATAAGTATTTTATCTAGTTTTCTCTTGCATTATTTCCATTATCATCGTGTTTGCACCAACAATTTCTAACCCTTAGCAAAACAATTCTCTTTTCTTAATGAAGCACAAAATTTTGATTAACAAAAGAGTATGTTTTGATTGAAGTGCACGAAGATTTGATTAACAATTCTCTTTGAGTATGTTTGGTTGAAGGGAGGGAAAAGAGGAGAACAGAAAATGGCAAGAGAAATGAGAAAGAAAAGAAAAGAAAATATGTGTTTGGATGTAAACGAGAAGAGAAATGTAATATTGGGATTGTATTTTATATTTTTTATCTTTTTAAATTATAAATTAATAAGGATATAAAAGTAGTTCCAAAAAAATATAATTTTTTAAGGGTATAAGACTAATTTATGAATTCGAAAAATGGTGGGTCCCACAAAAAAGTTTTCCCTCCTATTCTTCTTTCTTTCCTCTTTTTATTTTTATCAAAACAAAAGAAACAATTTCATTTCTCTTCCCTTCCTTCCATTTCCATGCAACCAAACATAGTCTATATATGTACAATTGATAATATCTATTAATTAGACTAAATTCCTGACTAAATTATTAATATAATAAACAAGTAGTTTAGGAGGTAACATCTTAAGAAGACTTCAAGTTAAGTATTAATATAAGGACAAAGTTTAGTTACAAAATTATTATATCCTAAAACTACAACCTTACTCAATAAAGTAAGCATTACTACATATTTTAAATATCTAACAATTTAATTACATGTTCTTTATGCTCTTAATATACATATCAAATTTTGTGTCAATCGAATATTATTTATTATATGATCTATTAGCTTATATTTTATGTATAATTTTAAACTACAAAAACCACCATATTAAATTGTAAATTTCTAAATAAAAAAATTATAAGCTAATAATTCTAAACATTTCAACAACTTACTAGAGAAATTAAGGATTAGAATTCTAATAATAATTATTAAATTAAACACTAATCCCTCATTTTTTTCAGATGTACATATAATATTAAAGTTGAAATTTAGAGCAAGTTCAATCAATAATTCAATTAGATTCTAATTGAACTTCAATTTTAGTGACAAATTTCCTTTTAATTGATCATTATTTTGATGCCAAGTGTATCTATATTTCAAATAGGCTTCAATTTCTGCCAAGTGTCATCTTTTTTATTTGTTCGTTTAGACCCCTTAAACCATATTTTTAACCTAATTAATTAACCAGGTTGATTATTAGGTTTATTATTCAGATCTAGGTTAAGCAAGTATATATCATATCATGCATAAAAGCGGAAAAGTAAATAACACCACGATATGATAATCCAGGAAAATCGATGAAACAAATTGTTTCAAGGTAAAAACCTGAGAAGGATTTGACCTAGTTATCCTCAAGGTAAAGTAAATCCACTATAAGAGAATCGAAGCTTTTACAAAATATTTAACCCTAAATCTCTTGCTACCTCATGTAGTAACTACTGACACGACCTTGTGCAAGCTCTGAATCCACTGACTCCTTCTCTTCTTGGATTTTCAGCAACACAAGCTCCCTTACTTGTAATTTTCAGATCCCACTCAAAGGTTTCAGATCACTAGCAATAATGATCTTGTTGCAACAACTAGGTTCTATCGCCGCTTGATTGTAGATCTTGCTCCGGTAGATTCTTGTGTAGTTAGAAGGTACAAAACCTCGCAAATCTCACAAAGAGTAATACACAAGTCTTCCAAAATTCTAAAAAACGTAGTTAGGGTTTCCCTTTTATATGTGAACAAATTAGAATGAAACCCTAAACTTTTTGCAGGCTTGGACCTTTGTTAAAACTTCTGCAAAAATTTGATTTCTACAATTCTCGGTCGGTCAAGTTTAATTTCGCGATCGATCGAGTTTGATTGAAATTGACTCCCTTTTTCTGCAGTCAGCTGAACTTGAAACTTGAAACCTATACTTTTAAGCATTGCCTAATACATAGACTAGACATGCTTTGTTCTTGGTTTGCCAACACACAAAAAATATGATTCTAAATATTTATTCCTAAATCTTCAGAACCTAACAATCTCCCCCTTTGGCAATCCGTGACAAAACACATATATACAACGAAATGTTTAAATTAAATACCAGCCCAAATACAAGATATTGCCCTAATACAATTCTAACACAACTACTAACTATTAGTTGCTAGTATAGGCAACAGCTATTGAAAGAATTAATCTGTAAATTCCTGAAACACTGAAAACAAAACCATAAACACATGTGTGGAAGATACAGTACCAAAATCAAAGTAAAAATCTAATCTTTAATTCACAAAACATATAAAGAGAGACAGTAATATCATAATGAATAATCTTATCATCAATAACTATCATAATTAAGAACCACATCAATGTTTGTGAAACAAGAACAGTAACACTAAATAGATATAGACAATAACATATGAAGATAAAAGGAAATATGAACATCAAACTCCCCGTAAGTACAAAAAACTCTACTCTCCCAAAGTACAAAAATTCCTAAAACCTACTCCTCATTTTTGTTACGAATTGCCAAAGGCAACATCAATCATCAGAGGGTGGAGGACGTGGAAACGCACTCCTATAGTCAACAAAATCAGCTCGTAACGCAACAACCTCAGTCAACAACTCATCCAAAAGCTGTCCATGAGCTGCCTGAGTAGTCATGAAAGAGTCCATCATGTCACGGAGCAAGAAAGGAAGGGTAATAGTAGGGTCAACATCATTAACACCACCAAAAGGATCCACAGCAACAATCGGATCCACAAAAGTCTCCTCAGCAACAAGCATAGCACTAGAGGCAGGAGCTGTAGTAGAAGCTTCACCTTGGGATCTCTTTGAAGTCCCAATGCTTGGTTCAGCACTCTTTATCTGAGCATGTCGCTGTCTAAGAAAAGAGGCTCCTAGAGGGGTAGTGATGTGAACTAACTCTAAGAGGAAAATCTGACAATCCTAGAAACCTCAAAATCCTATATATGTACATAGGAAAGAACAATTTTTGAGCTTTACTCGTACTCCTATAGATATCAACAATTGTTTGAATAAACATAGAGGGAAAACACATAGAACCATCAGTAACAAGAGCATAAAAGAAATGCACACCTATCTATAGGGACAGTATGAACATGTGAGATAGGATAAATGTTATGGTAGGAAATTCATAAATACAAAGAGTTCAGCTCAGTAAACTCACAAGAATTGGTTCTTGGTTCAGTTCCCCAAGAAATAGACCTACCATAGAGTAAAGATATGATATCATCAATAGGAGGAAAATCAGTGTATGGATATGTGGGTTTATAAACTATAGGCACTCCTAAAGCTTCGGAAACTGTTTGCTTATTAATAGTGAACTCTTGACCTCTAATCCAAGAAGTCAAATAATGACCACCGGTCATTTCAGGATAGATAGAGAGATTTTAATAAAACTCTCTAATCAAAGCAGTAATAGGAGGATCAAACACCTCACACAAAGAAACCTAGTTCCTAGACACAAAGTTCCTATAGATGGATGGATCTAACTCACTCAACACAATCTCCCTTTAACCCCAAATAGACCTATATTTAGTTAAGGTCTCATAAGTCTCTTCACACTTATCAGTGAGAAACCTAACTCTATCAACAAAGGCTGACCGAGAGGAGGATGAAGCTTTGTTCCTATTAGCTCTAGTCTTAAACTTTCTACCAACCTTAGGAGCCATAACTAAAAATAAAAAAAAATAAAAAAACCCCGAGGTCAAACTACATTAAAATGGGTTAAAGACAAGATAACATGGAATGTTTGAAAAACTAGATGATGCATGATCTAATACTCTAAAACAATTCAATTTTATCACAATCTTGAAAATAGACCAAGAAAATTAAGAATTTTACAAAATCCCCAATTTTCAAAAGCCTAATTTTTAAAAATTATTATATTGATCAATTGAACAACACAACAAGTATAAAACATGTTATAATCACTCAATCAAACAATATCACAATCCAATTTTACTTAATTTTTCCCAATTTCACAAAATCCCTAAATCTCTCAAGAACATAAGAACCCTAATTTCGAAAATTTGAGCAAATCTTGAAAATTATGAAATTAAAGCAAGTGGATCATGTTGAAATGATGCATGAACAAAAACCCATAAATCAAATTTGACAAAATGTACAAAATCATCAAAAACCCCAATTTTCCTTTGATGCGATTTTTTTTGAAAAATGCATGTAATTTGATCAAAAAGAAAGGGCAAAAGTGTCTTACCTTAGGATGTAGAAGAAAACCTTTGAATCTTTGACCAAGAATAAGACAAAAAAAAAAAAAAAAAATTGAGTGAGAAGGGATCGAGAGAGGAATCGAAGAGAAAGACAAAGGAATAGTGAAAAAAGACTAATCTAATTCCTATTAGTTATATATATATATATATATATATTTAAAAAAAAAAATTTAAAAATCGATCAGTCGGGAGGAATCGGGACAAGAATCGAAATTCACATAAAAATAGGCTCGACTGATCGAAAGGAATCGGGAAGGAATCGAGCAAGCCCAAGAATTTTAGCTTAGAAACTGGAATTTCCTTTTGCCTTTTCAATTAGTCGAAAGACAGACTCAATCGATCGAATCCAGAAGAAACATAATTTTTTTGAAATTTTTGGAATTTTGCAGAAACATTTGAAAACAGTTTTTATGATATGAGATGCATGTTTATGATTTCAAATGTTTTACAAAACCAAACTTTTCTAAGAAAAATTCAAACCTTAGCAAATTTTATACAACTTTTCTTTCCTCACTCCCCCAAAATGCATTAAACACATCAAGAAGTTAAATTTAGAATGGCCACAAAGCTTAACACTCAATCACATATACAAAGTTTAACAAAGATTTGCTTGTGGTGTGTGCAACTAGTAAGTGTATGTGATACTCACAAGGTGATATGTAGACAGAAAATAAGCATAATTTCTACATTATCTATCACACAAGTTTGAATGTAACTATCACCAAAAGAGTTACATTATATAACTCTCACATCTCCTAGAAAACACGCTTGCAACCATGCATTTTTTTTTTTTTTTTGCCTTTTCTTTTTCTATTGATGCATATTTTTCTTTGTTTTTCATTTAGCCTTTTTGCTTCTTTTAATTTATTTTCATAGCAACACCTTAAATATCTTGTTCTGCAAGTGCTACACCTTATTGAGTACGGCTTTTATGATTTGCACACAAGTGTTCTTGATTGGTGAGTAACAATGGTGAGATGATTATTTATGACTTTCTCCTAGGATTTTTTTAGTCCTTACAATCAAAAAAATGTGACTTCAAAATCAAGAGCTTGTGTTTAAAAATCATAAACAACTCACACAATATAAGCACTACATAGCACAAACTAGCAAAGTGCAAAATAATAAAACCCATCAAAGCTAAACAAGGTACACAGTCACAAAATGTAAATTTCATAGGCCAACCTTAATTACAAATCTTGAAGATGTATAATACAAATACCTTTTTTCTGTTTTTTTTTTTTTTATTTATTAAAGTGAAAAACATCAAAAACAAACCTAGAATGAAATGTATGAATGTAATGCAAATGAAAACCCTAAAGAAAAATAGTTTGGGTCACAAGAGATTAAAAGAATTAACATAAGGACCATGTCAACCAGACTCACTGAGGCTGAGTCTTTGGCATCCAGACTCTTTTAGATGCAAATTTGGAGTTGGGATTTCTATTTGAATTGGCCCTAAAATTAGCTCCAATATTAGCATAAAGGTTAAGAACCTTTACCAGTTCATGGATAAGTGTCATAGGATCTTGTGCTTTTGACACAGGCACTTTTTGTTTGGATCTTTGCTTTGAAACTTGCAACTTAAAGCAATTTGCCCTAGTATGCCCAGCTCCACCACAAAAATTACAAAACCACTGAGATTTGTGGTGTTTCTTGCTTCCAAATTGATTGGGATTCTTAGGTTTTGACTCACTTAAATCTACCCTAGTTCTTCCAGAAGCTAATACTTCTTCCTTATGTACCTTAACTTTAGACACAGATGGATGAACATCAGAAGAAGATGTAGCAAGTACAAACTTGGGAGGGTGAATAGTAAAAGAACAACCAATCTCAACAAACCCTAATCCTGTCTTATCAGAAATAGATTTTTGAACATTTAGCATATCATCAAGTTTAGAAGTAGAAGTTCTATCTATTTGTTCTCTAGTAACAGCTAATTCTAATTCCAAACTTTTAGTCTTTTCAAGCAAAGTCATGTTCTCAATCCTAACAGAATTTAAGAGTTCATTAGCATCAAACAATTTTAACAGAAAATTTTTCTTTTTTTGTTCAAGAGTGTTTATCTTTTTCAACCCTAACTCAACACCCATAGCATCTTTGGCTGCAATCTTGCATAGCTTATTATAAGCATCTTGCAAGTCAACATTCTCAGAGAGTTCCCCATCAGAAGGGTTCTCATTAGCAGTCTCAATTTCATTTACTACAGTAGTAGCAGTGAAAGCCACGAAGTTTCCTTCTTGATCACTTTTTGACTCATGATCAAAAACTTCATCATCACTTAAGAGTTACAACCATAGCTTTTCCTTTAGATCTCAAAAATGTTGGACACTCAGATTTTAGATGACCATAACCCTAACAACCATAACATTGTTGTCCTAAAGAATTGTTAGAAGATTGACCTACTTTGTCTTTTGATTTTTTAGAATTGTTATTTTTGGCAATGTCATTCTTCTTCACATTCTTAGGGTTAACATTGTTTCTGTTTCTTGGCCTTTTATTATTATTTCTTAGAAAATTTCTAAAGTTCTTAGCAAGATAAACAATCTCAGTAGATGAGAGTTCATCATCAAATCCACAATCATCAATATCATCAATAGATTTCAAAGCCATTGATTTGGATTTATTAGTTTTTGGTAAGTCAAATTCATAAGACTAAAGTGATCCTACAAGTTCATCTACAATAATGGAATCAACATCTTTACTTTCTGTTATAGTAGTCACTTTAGGTCTGAAGTCATCAGTTAATGATCTTAGAATTTCCCTAACAATTTTAGGTTGATAATAAACTTCACCCAAATTAAATGCATAATTGACAATATCATTCAACTTAGCATAGAATTCATTAAAATACTCATCCTTAGACATTCTAATGCTTTCAAATTTAGATGTCAACTACTATAGTTTATTAATTTTTACTAACTTAATGCCTTCATGCAATGTTTGTAAGATGTTCCATTCAGTGTGAGCAATCTCCACATTTGAGATTCTCTTAAATTCTTTCATAGAAATAGCATTGAATATAGCATTCATAGCCTTACTGTTAAAGCTAGCTGCTTCCTTTTGGGCAGTGGTCCATTCACCTATAGCAGTGGTTGGTCTTTCCCAACCGTTTTCTACAAATATCCATACTCTCTCATCAATAGATTTCAAAAAGGATTTCATCCTAACCTTCCAAAAAGCATAGTTATTCCCATTAAAGTATGGAGGGATCACAAGAGAGTGATCGAAATCCATAATAATAGGGGTCAAGGATCAACTCTAGGTTAAGAAACCTATAAACAAGAGCTAACCCGCTCTGATACTACTTGTTTGTTTGTTTAAACCCCTTAAACCAGATTGTTAAACCGAGTTAATTAACCAAGTTAATTATTAGGTTTATTGTGCAGATCTAGGTTAAACAAGCATATATCATATCATGCATGAAAGCAAAAAAAGTAAATAACACCATAATATGATGATCTAGGAAAACAGATGAAATACACCATTTCAAGGTAAAAACCTAGGGAGGATTTGACCTAACTATCTTCAAGGTAAAGTAAATCCACTATAAGATAATCGAAATTTTTACAAAAGATTTAACCCTAAATCTATTGCTACCTCACGTAGTAACTTATTAACATGACCACGTGCAAGCTCCGAATCCACAGTCTCCTTCTCTTCTTGGATTTTTAGCAACACAAGCTCCCTTGCTTGTGACTTTGAGATCCCACTCAAAGGTTTCAGATCACCAACAATAATGATTTTGTTGCAGCAACTAGGTTCTACCACCGCTTGATTGTTGATCTTGCTCCAATAGATTCTTGTGTAGTTAGAAAGTACAAAACCTCTTAGATCTCACAAAAAGTAACACATAAGTCTTCCAAAAGTCTGAAAAACGTAGCTAGTGTTTCCCTTTTATATGTGACAAATTAGAATGAAACCCTAAACGTTTTCACGAGATTGGGCCTTGTTTAAAACTTCTGTAGAATTTGATTTATGCGATTCTCAATCGGTCGAGCTTGATTGAAATTGACTCCCTTTTTTTTGCAGTCAACTAAACTTGAAGCTTGAAACCTATACTTTTAAGCATTGTCTAATACATAGACTAGACATGTTTTGTTCTTAGTTTGCCAACACAAATAAAATATGATTCTAAAATTCCTAAATCTTCAGAACTTAACATTTTTGTTAAGTGTGACATATAGATTCTTGAACCTAAACTTAAAAAATATAAGACCGCTCAATTACAAATTTATTGTACTACTATGTAAAACTTTGAATGTGTAATACTTCCAACCTATTTAAAACTATTTTAAATCTATCTAAAATTACTTTCTAACCATTCTATTTAGATCTCATTTGAAATCACTCCTAATATGTTTAAACTAATTATATTTTCTTAGAAAAACTTACGCTAAAATGCAAATTACACTCCCTAAGTTTGACTAAAATTCATTTCAGTCTTCTAATTTTACTTCTATTCAATTGAGTCTTCTCAGCTACAAATTTATTCAATTCAGGCATTCCTTCCAATTTTGTTAAAATTTTTCCATTAAAAAAATTATTTTTCTCAAATGAAAAAATTATAAATTTAATAAAAAAATATTTTATAGATTTTTTATGTTTGAATTTTTTTTTTCAAATTATTTTGTCATTAGTTAATTGCATACTTAACAGCAACATTTTAACGGAATTGGATGAAATGCCTAAATTAAATAAATTTGAAACATGGAGGACTCAATTGAATGAAAGTAAAGTTAAATGACTGAAATGAATTTCAATCAAACTTAAAGAATGCAATTAGCAATTTAGCCTAAAACTTATTATTAGTTCGAATATAAATTTTAATGAAAAAGTGTACCATGTTTTAAAATTGGAACATCCAAATGCGGCCCGAAAATCCTACAAGGTCCACTCAATGATGGTATTGAAAACCTAAAGAATTATCACAATCTTAACTTATGCCCTCAGGATACAATGTTCTAGAATGAATAGAATCTCTGAACTATAAGTGCATAGGTATTTGCAAAGATAGAAACAATATCTATTGTTCTCGGCCATACATTTTTATTGAAATAAAATTTAGAAAATTTCTCTATTGAATTACATTTTCTTTGAGCTAAAATGCAAAACTGACTCTCTAACTTTCTTCAGATTTCATTTCAGTCCTCTAACTTTGCTTTCGTTCAATTCAGTCCTCTAAATTTCAGATTTATTCAATTAAGGCCTTTCCGTTAACTTTTGTTAAAAGTTTTTGAAAAAAAAAATCTGGAAAATATTTTTCAATCATTAATTGATTTTTTTTAATTTAAAAAAATTGAAGAAAATTTATAAAATTGAAAAATTAACTACAACATATAACAAAAGTTAATAGAAAAGTCTTAATTGAATAAACTTGAAAGTTAGAAGACTGAAATAAATAAAAGCAAAGTTAGAGAACTAAAATGAAATCTGAAAAAACTTTGAGTGTCAATTTTGCATTTTACCATTTTCTTTATATTATTAACATTTATCACGAATTTCGTATCAATCAGATGTTATTTTATTCGATTACAAAAACTTCTTTTACATAATTATAAATTACAAAAAATATATATATAAATTTAAAATTTTGATAGATGATGTAGTTAAATATCCTTGATCATATTGAAAATTTAGAAGTATGGAGGGTATTAAAAGAAAATATAATTCAAATATGACTTGTGAAAATTTACATGTAATAAAAAAAATGTTGAATATATATAATAACATTGGTTGAAGGATTTCTCTTTTAATTTTGAGATAAAAGATAGAAAAAGATTATATTTAGAAAACCTTTTAATTTTAAACAACAACATTGGTGTAAAGTTGTACCAAATGTTTTGATAATTGATACATAGCACATGGGAAGTTTTTTTTTTTAAATTTAATTTCTTTTGTTGTGTCTATCATGGCATGTTGGATAGGAAGCTGGGTGACATGCATCGTTGGTGGAGTAGTGGACCCCAGAGAATACCTGCTTGACCAATAAAATGTAGGACATGTGTTTCTTACGTTGACTTTTCCAAACGTTGGGCTCCACCATTGATTCCTCAAAAGTTCATAGCCAATTCTAGGTGGACATCCCGTTGCCGCGTGCATATATATATATATATATATTCATGGTTCGCCACACCACAGTTAAAAATAAAACTCGAACCGAAATAAAAATCTTATTCTAGAATCTAAAATAATCTCTACTTATCATATATATATATATATATAGGAAAAATTGCAAATTATGTCCCTAAATTTTGGGGTTATTTAGATTTTATACCCTCAAATTTTAGAATTTAGAATTACCCCATAAAATTTGGAGGTGTTTGAATTTTACACCATAGTATTTCAGAATTTGGATTGTACCCCCTAAAGTTTAGAGGTATTTGGATTTTACACTCCCAAATTTTAAAATTTTAAAGTGTAAAACCAAACACCCCTAAACTTTAGGGGTGTAAAATCAAAACGTCATTCTAATTTATAGAGTAAAATCCAAATTATGAAATTTCAGGATATAAAATCAAAACACTCCCAAACTTTAGGGGTATAATTTGTAATTTACCCAAATATATATATATAGAGATATATTCAAATTATACCTAATGTAACTCTTTAAAATTACACATTTTATAAACCGTTGAATTTAAATAGATCCAATGGTTAAAAAAAAACCCTCATTATTATAAATATTCTTATTAGAATCTCATTAATTACTCTCATTTATTTTATTCCAGACCTATCTCTAAATCCAAAAATGTTTGATGTCTAACTCTCTCTCTCTCTCTCCGTTTCTCTCTCCATCTCCTCCACCATTGCTCCACCTCCACAGGTTGCCGACACAGAAAAAAAAAAAAAAAAAAAAAAAAAAAGCCGAACACTAACAACAGAGGTTTGTGAGTGCTCTGTTTCTTTTTTTCTTTTTTTCCTGGTTTGTGAGTTCTCTGTTTTTGTTCTTAATGAAACCCAGGATAACTTTAGCTCCTTTCTCTGTTTCCTCTTGCTACAAATTTAAGCACAAGTGGCCATTAGTGTTGAGAATGACCCGTCACCAATCAGTCAATTTACCATTAAATTTACAAGGACATCACTATTGATTGTTAAAGCAGCTCTTGGAAAAGCAAGCATTAACATGAGGAGAACCGTGTTCAATCAATCCCACCCTTCCCCACTTATATAACTATTCAATTATCCAAAAAAAAAAAAAAAAAAAGAAAGTTCTTGTCATTTGTTGGTCGTTCCCTAGTTACATCCCCAAGAATTTTTCTTATAGATGGATATCTGGTTTTTATGAATTAGCTTGCCAGTAATTAAGAACTATAGGCAAAGAAAGGAAAGAAGCAGTCTGTAGTTTAGCTAAAGTTATGTTCGGCTAGAAAACTAGAAACAAAGCACTCACAAACCTCTATTGTTAGTGTTCAGCTTGGTTGTTTTTGTTTTTTTTTTTTTTTTTTTTTTTTTTTTTTTTTTTTTTTTTCCTACTAGTAACCTGTAGAGGTGGAAGAATGATGGAAGAGCAACGGTGGAGGAGATTGAGAGAGAGTCAAAGGTCAAATGTTTTTGGGTTTAGAGATAGATATTTAAAATGTAATAAATAAGGGCAAATAGATTTAAAATGTAATAAATAAGGGCAATTAATAAGATCCTAATAAAAATATTTGTAATAATAAGGGTCTTTTTTTAACAGTTGGATCTACTTAAATTCAACGATTTAAAAAAAATGTAACTCTTGTAACTTAAACCCATCTCATATATATATATATATATAATGTTTTTTAACTTGTTACATGATAATTTATATGCTAACGAATGCCCTTAGGGCACTAGTTAATAATCCATTTTAGAAAATTTTTGACATTACTTTTATGGAAAATGAAAAAAGCTATTAAAATATTAATTGTTTTTTTTTTTCTCATAAAAACTTTCTTTAACTGGATTATTAACTAGTATTCTAAGAGCACTCGTTAGCATTTTCCAATTTATAAGATCATCAATATTTATTTAAATTAGGAAACTCGTCTTATTTATTTTTTTTTAAAAAATTGAATCATATAATTTCACTACAAAAATACTGGCCTATCCTAGTGCTTCAAAAATGCTATAGCTCTTGAAAGCGCCGGTATAGGTCCATTTGAGCTATACCAGCACTTTCTATGCTAGCACTTTCTAGCGCTTCTTGTAGTGTTTATTAAAATTTTAAACACATTATATGTCTCATTAGATTAGTCATTAATTAAAAATATACATGAATAATGTCTATAGAAGATTCTTTTGGCTAGATTTTTTTAAAAAAAAGGATATTTATTAAACTGTTAAAATTGATTAATTGTTGTTAATTTATATTTTTTTTATATGTACAATATATGTGGGTCAGGGCATCTAAACTCTAAATGTCTCTGCTAGAAATACCAAATAATTTCCTTTGACCTAAAGGACATTAGCATAATTGTTGCTAATCTTAAACCTTGAATAATTTATTGGATAGAGTCAGATATATATATATATATATATATATATATAGTTCCATGATATGTATGATTCATTACAACTTTAAAAGATTCTAGCAATGAATAAGGTTCTCACAAAGTGAAATACAAAAGGTTGTACAGAAAATTTATATTCGCAAAGAAATATTATTAATAATATATAAAATTTTATTACTTTCACATAGAATGAGTATTATATATGTTTCAAAGAACATCTTGCACGTCTTAATCACTTATTCATTCAACCAACAAAAAAAAAAAATCTCTTATTCAGAGTTTCTAACTAATCAAAATTTGATTCAATTTTTTTTTTTACATTTTTTTTTTCAGTCCAAATTCTCCACCTTAAAAAAGCTAGTCACAGGATCACTTAGCATTTATTCCGAGTTATTATCTGAATATTCTGTTTGAATCTATATGAGGAAGATTTGAAGATAGAAGCTACCCCCATACATTTAGTTAACAGCCTTCAAATAGAATGGAAAATTTGTATAATTAATTAATATTGAAAATCTTATAAGCTGTGCCCCCTTGGATTGCATCCACAGAATAGCTCACCAAACAAATGAGTTCTTTTTGTTTAGTCAAAAGAGGAAAAAATAAAAATAAAAATAAAAATGAATCCAACTTTGCCAGGACCACTATATGTCGCTTGGTGGCCTCCCCCAGCAAACTATGTTAAATTTTGCACGAATCATGAGGGTAATTGGATCATAGGGTGTTAGGATATATGTGATTTGATGTTAGGAATATATGTTAATTTAGAATTGGCTAATCCTTTGACAAAATGCACTTTACTTGTAATTGGGTAGATCTTGGATGTATTTAATATTTCAAGGAACAAAGTTTCAAGTTCAAGTGTTAAAACCATGCAAGTCTATCCAAGAAACAAGTGAAGAAGTGCTAGATTTTAAAACTCGATAGCTAGCATCTATCGAGGTTTAAAAAGCTGCTAAAACCTGAAGCTCAACAGCTAGCTCGATAGATACCCTATATATCGAGGTTTATGAAAAAACAAATTTTCAATTCTGTTTTGCATCAAATTTGTGTGTATATGTTTGGGCTTTATTTTCTCACAATCCTAAACATATATAAGGATTATTTTAAGAGCCGTTAAAGGTTGCGCAAGTATGAAGCAAAGTTGTGTTCATACAAATTGTGACCAGAAACAGAATTTGCTCTAGTTCATCTTTCTTTTGAAGAAGCTACTGTGTTTGTACACCTTACGGTTTTGTAACCAAGAATTTTTGTGATCTTCATCGTGTGATAAACTGAAAAACTTTGCAACCAACATCCTTATCAAGTTGGTAATTAAGTTGCATACTGAGATCTGCGTATCTATTGGTTAGTCACGTACTGGGAGCCGTGCATTGAAAATGAGAGATTGTCACTACAGAATAAGTCCAATTGGGTATTAGGGTAAGGGTTCAATTGTATGTTAGTATAAGATACTGAGATTCCTTTACTTGAAAGCGCTTGTTTTGATAATAGTGGATTCTCGGGAGTGGTGACCTTAAAATTACCCGATAGGATTTTTGCCGTGTAGGTTTTCCCCATTCGTAAACAAATCACCGTATCAATTTAATTTCCACTACATTTAGTTAATTGGTGATTTATTTGTGCTACGACGCGTTTTACATGTTAATTGAATTAATTAATTAATTTGGCTAAATCAATAGGTTAATTTATCACAAGGGGTCAATACATTCTTGGCCTATCATAGGGTTCTCTATGTATATACATATAACAACAAACAATTCAACTCGATTATGTCGTCTTGATTGGACACAGATCTACACTTCTCAATGGGTTTTTAAATTTCCTAATGTGAGTGAAACACCATGAAAGACCATGTGATAAACAGATCAAGAAGCTCCTTTAGGTGATTTTGATCTCAAGTATTGACTCGTGCTTCAAGAAATTTAGTCATGCCCCTCTATATAATCCAAGTTCAAATGTCAAATGCTTTAGGTTTTGTTTGGTTGTGAGGATACACAAATATTTTAATTTTTCCACCATATGTATCTACTATAAATAATGAAAAAGTGGAAGGATGAAGAGTTATTTTCCATTATAACTTTAATATATAAAAGTGGAAGATGTTAAAATGGACGGATATTTTGTATATTACTCTCAATGTCACTTCTTTCTTATTTGTTTTTCCCAATTTGGAATTTTTTAAAAATAAATAAATAAAAATAAATAAAAAGTAGACTAGGGTGAAAATCTTCAATCACATAATTTTCTTTCCTCTCCCTTTCACCACAATCAAACTATGGAAAATCACATTTTCTTTTCCATTTTCCTTCCTCACTTTTTAATATATATTAGTGATTGAAATAACCTCCAAATCTTAGAACTGATTGAAGCTATAGACCAAAATGATAAGAACAAGATTAGGGACATGATGATGAAGGTAATATATTGGGTGCTAATGGTGGGTTGCATGTTTAAACAGATGGTGGGCATCCCTAACAGTAAAAAGTATGAGATGTACTTAAAGATGGTGAAGAGGTTTTGGAGGGAAAAATCTGGAATTTGGCAAAGTTGAGGAACAGTATGCATTAATTGGATCTCAATCCATTCTTAATGGTTAATGCCATTGTGCAAGGTGGACAGGATAGGGCAATAGGTCCTTTCACATTTTGAGTTTGGTGATTTTTTTTTTTTTTTTGTTCTTTAGATTGATTTGACTTAACTTCGGTGATATGGAGCCACATTATGTTACGTGCTTTGAATCCCAATCCATTCTAATTGCCATATTATGCAAAGTTTTTTTTGGGAAAACATATCATGCAAAGTTATATAGCCTAAGATGCCACCTAACTTAAATTGGGTGATAATAACAGTACATATCAATCATATACTAATGACCACACTAATATTTTTTTGTTGATAAGAACAGGATTAATACAAACAGAATTAATACACTAATATTTTTTTGTTGATAAGAACAGGATTAATACAAATGAAAGATCGAGTCTTAATGCAATGATAAGTGTTTTTCACACAAAAAAAATGATAAATTGCAAGTTTGAGTATAAGAGAATCAAGGCTCGTTTGATTTGGTCATAACTCAATTTTCATAACTCAATACTCGTAACTTATTACTCAAACTCAAAACCTATTACTTATAACCCAAATCTCACTTTATCTCAAAAATTTCAAAATTATTGTTTGATCACATAACTCAGTCATATAACTCACTTTTAAATTTTTGAGTGATGGAAACATCACCCAAAAATCAAGCCAAACAAGATTTTTTTATTTTTTTATTTATTTTTGTAGGATTCAGACGTTTTGAAAATGATGAAAATTGATTGATATCACTCAATTTCTAGAATAAATTGAAACTAAGATTGCTTAACATAACTTCTTTTAGACCACTCAAAAATGGAAGCTATGATCCTTAGACACCTCTATAAAGATGAAATTAAAATTTGTATTTGATCCATTGGATTTGGATGACCATGCCATGATCATGGCATCGCCAACAAGCACACCAAAATTTTCAAAGCTATTCGTACTTAATTTGTTTGAATTCAGTCTCTCCTTAAAAACTGACAAAACACAGAAAGCAAGAATGACAAGGACATCGCCCTCCACGACAAACAAGAGAGAGACCCATGCCAACCAATCCACACTCAGATCCCTCGTGTGGGTTGGGCCCCCTAAGGCCCACTTTCAAGACCCCCAAACGTGTGTAGTTCTTTGGATGCTACCACCTCCTCTCTCTCTCTCTCTGTCTCTCTCTCTCACTTTCACTCCCACTCTCACTTTCACACCCTTCCTTATCTATGGAACTCTGAGACACAGACACCACACGTGTGTGTCATTAATAAGCTGATGCTGATAGTACCTCTAAAATTTCTCTCACTGGTCAGACTACGGTCTAGCACATCCTCAACTTTTCAAACAAGTATTATTTTTCTCCGTACTGTTTCCTGTCAAAGTTCAAAGTTGTCCCAGCATATTTTTTGTTTGCAACTGCTCCATAGTCCATATACCAACAATAATAGTTGTTCTGCAATGCTTATCAAATATCAACTCGTCCTTTCTTTACAAATCTTCGAAATCTATGGGTCTGACAGTCTCGTGCATGTTGTTAAATGCAGATGAGATTCATAAGAGCAATTACATCAGTTGGTGCAAAATTTTTTCCATTTTGCACCTCTAAAACCTACTTTTTCTATTTTACACACTCATTTTTACAAAACACCCACATCAGTTTATCTATTTTGCAAAATAATTCAATAAAATATTATTTCTTCTCAATTTTTTTATTATTATTCTTAACTACCTTTACCTATACGCGCCCTCTCTTTATCTCTGTGTCCCTTTTTCTTCTGATTCATTCCTTTTTCTCTATACCCATCTCTCTACCCCTCTCAACAGATCACCTCTCTCTCTCTCTTTTCTACCTTCTCTCATTCTTTCTCAAAAACAACCAACCCAACCGGCCGATCCACCAACCACGCCGGTCGGAGTTCTTCACCACTCAAAAACTACCAACCCAATGGACTGATCCACGAACCTTTCATTCTTTCTCATAAACTACCAACCCAACCAGCCGATCCACGAACCACGCCGATCGGACTTCTTCACCTGCCGATCCACTCTTCACCGGCCGATCCACGAACCAAGCTCCACAACCCTCTTACCGATCCAACCTCCCGGGTCTTTTTCTAGACCCATCGAGCTCTGTTGGCGTGCGAGCTCACAGACCCAGACCCCCGTCGGCGTGCGAGCTCCATTGTCGACATCGGCGTCCGGTGCTTCAATGGAAGGATCTGGAAGAGAGAGTTAGACCCAGACCCAGCCTTTTTGTTGTTAATTTTCTTTATTTCTTGTTTGATTGGTGAGAAAGTGGTGAGAAAGTGTTGCGGCTTGCCAGTTGTTGTTAATTTTCTTTATTTCTTGTTTGATTGGTGAGAAAGTGGTGAGAAAGTGTTGCGGCTTGCCGGTTGTTGTTAATTTTCTTTATTTCTTGTTTGATTGGTGAGAAAGTGGTGAGAAAGTGTTGCGGCTTGCCAGTGAAAGCAGAGACAAAAAAGGAGTGAAATACCATACAAATAAAACATTAAAATAATAAATGGAAACATTAAAATATTAAATGGAAGCGCTACAGTGCCGGTGCATATATGCACCGGCACTGTAGCAATTGTGCATAAATGCACAATTATGCATAAGCTGATGTGTGTCTTTTTTTCTTCAAATTGTGTAAAATCAACCACTTTTTCCATTTTGCACAATTATGGCCGAGCTGATGTAATTGCTCTAAGAATGTAAATGTAAGTGCATTGAAATTTCATCCATTCATCTTTTCTATTTATCTAAAGAAGAGAAAAGTTTTTTAGATTGTAAGTGCTTTGAATTCTTTTAATCTAATCACCACAGGGAACAATGAATATGTTTTATATAATTTTCTCAATTTAAATCAAAATATAATCTTTCTTATTCTTGTTTGTTTATACGTTTCATAAATTTTTGTATGGTAATTAATTATAGAAGATATATGAATTAAAATTCCTTAAATTCATGTCATGGGGAGGGGCCTTTTAAGATATTGTCATTGTAATTCTATTATTTTTTTCATTATGCGACACCAAACCAAAATTTTTGACATAATATCGACAGTTGTTTTTCTATCAAACAAATAGTCTACCCTTAAAAGGCTGCTATTGCAATGAACAATGTCATTGTGATATTTTATTGCTAGAAATTTGTAGTTGCCAAACCATTCAATCAATTGTAATCCATACTTATTGCCACATTGCAATAACTAGTTTCTTTACAACAACATTTTTTTAAAAATATAAAAAAATCTTTCGTTTCAATGATTTTAATGCATTGATACTTTTTATTGCAATAACTTAGTGCCACGGAGTTTATTGCAATAGTGTGCAACGACTTTTTTTGTAGTAATAAGATCTTAGTGTAACGACTTTAACTTTAATGCAACAAAAAATTTGGTTGCAAGAATCATTTTTTTTGCTTGTAGTGAGAACCCATAAATAAGTAAAAGGCAGGCAAAAGCAAATGAGATGAAAGAGATACCATTGAAAGTCGAGTAAAAGAGGTAGAATATCGGCTTCAAAGTAGCTATCATTGATGTTGTAGCTTCAACTGCAATGCTGAAATTTTCATCAACAATAACTTTTCCACATGTTTGCCAAAGGCCACCTGGGGGTTAATACCTTGTTGACGTTTACACCATTTATAGTTGTTTGAATTTTGAACAAAAGTTAGCATGTTTGAAACTATCTTACTCAACTCATTACGTGGCGAGTTATAAAATTATTTATGTGTATTATTTAAATAAATCACATTACTCACTAACATAGTCATGTGACTAAAATTACACGTAAATAATTTCTTCAATCATCACATAGTAAATTGGAAAAAAATAATTTCAAACCTGTTTGAAGTCAAATTTTTTTTTTTCAAGTTTTATGAGCTAACTTTATTTTGTTAAATAGAACCTTCTTATTTTACCTTTGGCTTAAAACTTTAAATTATTGTTTTGAGCTAGCTTTTTTTGCACCAACTACAAAAATACCCTTTGCCCTTAAAAGACAACAAAGTTTCCAATGTTACCCTTGGGGTTTTACTTGAGATTGTCTCTTATGGGTTTCGAATTTGAACAAATTACCAAAACTAAATATGATTAATAATAAATTATAATGAAGAAGAAGAAGAAGAAAGCAATTGGTTTTGGTTGGTTAGGGGTGAAGAAGACTATAAAGATAAGAATAGGTTGGTATAGTTGGTTACATTTAACTATGGTTGCCAAGAGTTATATAACTCAAGTGGTTGACATTTTTTAGTATGTCCATAACATCAAGAATTCAATTCCTTCCTTCTCCATTGTAATTATCAAATTATCACAACAACATGAAAATAAAAACTATGATTGACACAAGTTAATAAATGTATGAGTTTTTCAAAAGAAAAACAGAACATTCTGTTAGAATTATTACGAGTGCAAGGAGATCAAGATTATGATCTGTTAGATTTAATTTATTTTTTAGGGATAATTTCTTCTCAATAAAATTTTGGGAGTATGTGTTTTTTTCTAAAATCTCAAAAGAGATTGATATAATTTACTAAATTACTAGGCATTGATTACATGATTTTCACTCATTCTAGTGATACGTAACTCATGGAAATTGGAAAACCATCTATATCACCCTCCTTGACCACTTAATATATGAGTCTATTATCAAACTCACACGTCTAACCTATCAAAGGCTAAAAAGCGATTGTATTGAGGTCACGAGTGTGCTGTCTGTTGTCTCCCTCCGACCTTGTCAAACAATTAATGATAAAGCGATTATCTTTTGTTTTTTATAATAAAAATTATGTTGATGAGATAACTATCAACCATGACTACAATGAGATTAAACAAGCTAGTTGCATATTCATTGTTCATTCCCTTCATTGGACGGGGTAACAACTCAGTACTAGGATGAATTCTATCTCAACGAAGGTTTGCATCTTAGGGCTCCCATTTCTCTCTGAGTCTACTACTCATTTTTGCTCGGGCCGAATTTCAAAAGTGTATATAAGATTCTTTCAAAGTCAGAGTGATAAGAATTATATGAATCAATAACTATAAGTTTATATATATATATAGAGAGAGAGAGAGAGAGAGAGAGGTTGTTCCAAGTTACATCACCCAATAATTTATTATTGAATTTATATTTTGAAAATTTCAATGTTGAATTATATGTTCTATATATTCTTAACATGCATGCTAATTTTTATGCCAATTAGATGTTATTTATCATTCGATACATAAACTTATTTTTTATGCATTATTTTAAATTACAAAAAAGTTGAATTTAAATAATTAATCGATAATATAAGCTATTGATCTTTGATCATCTTGAAATTTTGCAAGTAATTAGAATATATAAAGATAATGTAATTGTAGGGGCAAAAGTCCAAAATTCATGTGTATTGGGCCTTGGACTTGCAAGAGTCCAAGTTGATAAGTATTGGATCCATGGTCTTATCCAAGAACTTGAATTTCCGAGGAATGATGAATGAGAAGTTAAAAACTATTAATATTTACCAACTAAGATTTTGGGTGTGGGAAATAACCGAGAAGCTTTCCGAGGATATATTCCTTCTCGGATCTATTGAACGCAGTTCAATTGTTTATTCGAACTACTATAATAATTCTCTACAAAATTCCCACCACGTAGAGACGTCTCACGAACATACAAGAAAGAAGAAAGACTCTAAAATATCTAGAAAAAAGCTACTACCACCACATTAAATGCATTATGGCCGCATTTATGTGGAGTAGACCTCTAAACAGTGTTTCCTAGGAGATCACAACTTAAAAAAGGTTGAAGAATAAGTTTGATGGGACAAATACTCAAGTGATGGCTTAGATGATGAACAAGTGTAGGGGGAAGATAGTTCAAGGGAACTATATAATAGGAAATATCTTTCATAAGAAAAGGGAGAGCAATCAGAACAAGAGAGAGATGGGCGTTATTTGAGAGGGATTAAGTAACTAAAAGAGCAAAATCTCCTCGGATCAGAGCTTTATTGATTATCATGTCCATTATTTTCTTGAAAAACACTATTAAACACCATAATAACCGTTATTAAACTTACCGAAACCCAGTTCTTCAATCCATTCTCGACAAATTTATTGACTATGGTTCATTGGGCCAGGATCCAGTACTATATGGGCTTGAGCCAAGAAATTGTGACCCTACAGTAATCTAGTGGTGGATTTTTCAAAATTCATGTCCAATTAAAAAATATTAAATAATATAATATTGCTTAAAGTTATATTAAGTGTAACTTTAACCAAAATTATTTATATATATATATATAAGTGGTATTAGTAATGGATTTTTTTAAAAGTGATATTACTCCAATCACAATGTGACTTACCAATAATTATGTTATAATCACAAAAATAATTATGCCCTTAAATTTTCCTTATATGAATTATATGATATGAAAGTGTCAAACCCAGACAATGACACAATATCCTATAGGGAACCAAAAACTAATATATTAATTCTTTCTATTCAAAAACTGATATGAGAGCTATTTAGTTAATTTGTGAAACTAGTTTCCATCAATTCTCTTTTGAAGGAGACTCGGAGATTGTTATGAATTCTCTTAGACATAGAGATATGTTTCATTCTTCCGTTGGTCACCTCATTAAAGATATACTCTCTTTTGCTAGTTTTTTTATAGAGCTTTTCTTTTTTTGATACTGTTAGGCAAGATAATGCAGTTGCATATAATTTAGCCCCGAGAACAAGGCGTTTTTTCTCACCTATGGTTTGAATGGAGTCTGTGACTCTGTTCCTCCAGATATGAATAATGTTGTTATGATTGATTTACTAGCCTTGATAATATACATGATGATCCTTTTCTTTTTCTTTTTCTTTTTAAATCCTTTTCTTTTAAGTGAGTTCGCCAGAGAAAGAAATTGCAGTAGACAAGGACAAGTTTTAATTCCATCTCAAAAATATTACTTTAATTCCCATAGTAACTGACCAGGTTAAACACTAACAAAAGTACAAAACTGCTATCCAATTATTTCTTGAACAATAAAAGACAACCCCATGTTCAAATTTTCATCTTTGTTTGTATATGACATTACTAGATTTTTGTTTCACTTAGGATAAATAATGAACTAATTGTCTAGCTATATATGGATTAATTTAAATAGCATGCTTTTATAGTACGTCAAAATTAAAAATAAAATAATATTAAAAATCAAGAGTATCAAATGGAAAACAGAAAAAAGAAATATTCTTGAAAATAAAATGTTCAAAAATATTATAATTTGTTGAGATAGTAAATTGTAATTAATGCAACATCACTTTGACTAAAAGCTCAATTGATATTATTTTCATATTACACTAATTATAGTTTACCACCTTAACAAACGAAGAAAAAAAAATTATTGTATATATCTTTAAACTTATTGATGGAGGATGGAAACAAGTGGATGATTAACTGGAGATAGCTTTCAGGGGACCCATCTGGTCTCGACATCGAGTGAGAGGGCCCACACTGTGAAGGGGCAGGTTTCTAATTGGCTAAATATGGTTGGAGGAGTGACCCTAGCCAAGGCAATAGATAAAGCTCATAATGTTGTGTCCTAAATCACCAAGGGTAATGGACCCTATTTGTGCGTGTGGCTCTTCCTAAGATGAGGGTTTGGTTTTCTAGGGCCTTAAATCACATGAAATTTGCTGTATTGGTACTGTATAATAGGACCATTATTTGTGGAGGTGTCGCTGTGTCGGTGCTAATTAAAGTGCCTAAATAGCATACAGCAAGCTTGGCCTAAAACAGTAGGGTGGCAGAGCTTTTGTTCTTGTATAATAATTGATTGCTTTCAAGTGGCTATGAACTAATATGTATGACTTGGGATTCTTTTGAATCACTGTTCATGTACTTCACAGTTTTACACTAGGATTTTGTGTGTGTGTGTGTGTGTGTGTGTGAGAGAGAGAGAGAGAGAAACGTTTTACACTAGGATTAAGACATCGGTTTAAGTATCATTTGTTATTTTCAACGGTTTAGAACGCTAGTCAAGTGAAGTTGCCTCCATTTCTTTTTCACATTTTGTTAAGATTTTCATAAAGCTGTCTGTGAAATATAATGGGAGCAACAGTGGTTATCAGTCACTATCAATACGGCCTTTAAATAGATGAATTACTTTTCTTTTTTTTTATTTTTTGTTAGTGAGCAAGGGATAGATGAGTATATAAGGCATCGTCAAAAACCCAATGTCAAACTATTTTAGCCCAAACCAAATATACCATTTCATTTCATACCCATAGGAGCAATGTTATTACTGTAGAAAATAAATCAAACCATAGCTGTGCAAGAACAGGGAAACAAAGCTTCTAAATTCCAATAGCAATGAAAAAGTCTACTGCTTCTTAGGGCTTATTAATAGCACAACATGCAGTCTAGTCTGCAGCACCAACTTATTGTGCCCTTCTTGAAACAATTATATCCAGCTTATTTGAACTTCTATCTCCACTGCTGTGTAGCGAAAACACAAGTCTCATTACAAGCGCCTTATCAGTTAAGCAAATTAAATGGTTGTAAATGCTAGTATATATATACTCTCATAGCAATATTAGAACCATCTTTCTTAGTTTACGTACCCATTTTTTACTGAACAATTGGCTAAGACGATGACTTAGGAATTGCCAAGTTCAGATTTGATTCCTTTAGATTGCTGCATTAATGCATATATATCAGCATATGGTTTGTGAATAGTCGTTATGTACATTTAAAAATTAACTTCCACTCAAAATGATTGAAAATATCCTAACATGATTAAAAAAAAAAAATGGTGAAAATTGAAAAAATCTAAAAAACAGAAAATCAGTACAAGGCAAAAAGCTTGTTGTTTTTGAGTTGTATTGTTTTCAGTGAGAATCAAATCTCTTATTCATATAAAAAAAATAAAAAATAAAAAATTGTTGTTAAACCCTCAAGTAGAGTATAAACTTACTTCCTCAAATATAGCCTTCTAGGGAACTAATTCTTAGATGATACGAAATCTTACAGGTTATACGGTTGTAGTCAGCATTTGAGAGGAAGAAAAAACCAATATTTTTTCATTGTTTATTACTCAATTATAAATTTTTTTGTAACAGACATTGAGTATAATCAAAACATTTGACAATGACAATCAAGTTGACTAATATAGGGCTATTCACAATATTAAAGTTAACATATATATAATATGAAAAGAAACATTTGTTTGAACTTTGAAGGACTAGCATCACCTCTTAAAAGTACATGTGGGTCTGTCTAGCATAAAACTTAAATTTTTCTATAGAGACACTTCATAGGCTGAAAGATAAATTTAATTCACTTTTAAGTTCCAATAGGGTTTGTTTATTAATATTATTTTATGTGCTCATTCTCTCTTTCCTAACTCTTTATTGTTTACCTAACCAAAATCATTATAGACCTATTAGATAGTTTGTTTTGTGTTTTTAAGTAAAATGTAAGTACTTAACTAAGGAATGAGGTTAACCTTTGCATACGCCACATTTTTAGGGTCAGGATTCTTAGAGCATTCACATTAGTGTGGCAATTTTTAATAGTAGTCATCGTGGTGACAAGTCCATCTTCTTCGCCTTCTTCTCTATCAATTTGCTTCTCCCACCCCCTTCATTTATTTTTTAAAATTAATTTTTGCATTTTTTATATTTGGAATTGATGCTATAAAATTTTCAAATTGGCTGCGAATTTTTGGCATGACAATTTTGTTAGAGCATTTTTTTTTCTTTTTGTGGTTGATTTAATCCAACGTTGGTTGGATTATTGTGAGATTATATTTTGATATAATGGATTTTTTGTTCATTACATTAGGTTTTGTGAAATTGAACAATGATAAATGCATGTATGGCAAATTTTGTGTTCTTTATGAACAAAAAATTTATGTTTAGTTTATTTTTCATATGAGAGAAATGTTTGAATTTTTTCTTCCAAAATATTTTCATAAACACAACAAAATACTAAAATTATTTTCCATGAAGTCAAAAAATATTTTACGTCAAAATAAACACAGCCTTAGCTATATAAATATATTCATACTTTCCATCTAAGTTAACTAACTAAGCAAAGCTTGAGATATATATATATATATTCGCTATTTTCATAACTTGCTAAGGTAATGAGTTTTTAATGTAACATCAAGTTTTAGGCCACGTCTAAAAATGAGACTAGAAAATGCGGCTATAGACCAAATTGATCTATAACCACGTTTTTAGGAGCTATAGCCATGTTCTTAAAATGCGGCTATAGCCCGAGTTTTTTATAGTATTACTAACCTTGCTTTATTAATGTAAACCAAATACAACATGTTACATTAAGTGTTATGATTTTATTTTTTTTGACATATTAATCATCTTCCTTTTTCTTTTCAAGATCCAAACAGAAGTTAAGACTACCAAATAAATGAGAAGAAGTCAATTTTTTTTCTTTATCTTTTTTTGCTGAATAATGAGAAGAAGTTAATTGCTCGAGAGGAAACACCCCCCCCCCATGATAGAAGGCAATGGCTCATGAGACTTAACTAGGGCTGTCCATGGGTCAGGCAGGTCGGATTTTTGGCCAACCCGCAACTGACCCATACAAGATCGGGTGGGTGGTTTTTCAACCCGCAACCAACCCGTAATAGTAACGGATTCGTCGGTTCAGGTTGCCGACGAGTGGTGGTCGGTTTCAAGTGAACACGATTATCACCGGAATGCTTCGAAAAGCGACAAGATCTCGCCAGATCCGGCGAGATCTTGCCAGATCCATCCAAGATCCGATGAAATCCCGTCAGATCTGGTGAGATTTCTAGCAAATGGTGATGAGAAATCACTAGTTCGACTAGATCCGGTGTTTATCGTGCCAAAAATCAATGGATTTAAATGAAAAAGTGGTCGGAATCTGGAAAAAAGTGGCCGGAATTTGGAAAAATGGCTAGTTTTTTAATCGATTTCGGTTCAGGTCAGGTTTCACAAGTTTTGAAATTAAAAAACGACAACTGACCCGCTGAGGTCGGGTTAGTGAGGTCGGAACCTACGTCTAACCGCTAGAGTTGTCAGATAGGGTGGCAGCGGGTCAGACGCTGGTAGATCGGATGGAATGGGCAAGTTGCCAGTTTACATGGACACCCATTGACTTGACCTTGCCCATATGACATAGCTGCCCCAATCTTTGATCAAATTAAAGCCCTAACCAACACCATGCCTTGCCCATCAACGACACCCCATGTGGGTCTTAGTCACATGGGATGTACCCTACCTACTCTTGATCCAAGGGTCTTGATCTATTTTCAAGGAATCAATACCTTCATCTGGACCGTTTGATCTATTGGGAATCGCAGTATTCAATTTGGGCGGCTAAGTCTTTGTCCCAACCTTGTCCCCAAAATGTAAGGACAAATGCCTCAATTGTGTTGTTCATGTGACAAACACCATAGCTGCCATGTCTAAGTTCATGCATTCCGATACTATGCCCTATATTGTCCTTTCCACTCTCTTTTGTGGTGCGTGTATCTACTTTCTAGCCAAAAGGGAATTAAGTTACACACCCTAATAAAAAGTTTTGGTGATGAATAAAATTTCAGAAAAGATAAAAAAATAAAATAAAATAAAAGAAACAAAACAAAACAAACTATTTTCAAATGGTCTCTTATCAAGCTATTTTGGGAAGGTGGTTTTCAATTGTTTAAAATAATTCTATATTATCGTTAGTTTTTGTCAAAGATTTTATCATTTGTTCGACAAATACATCAGAAAATAAAAAGTATAATTTACTACACTAAAATGTCAATTGTAGAATTTTTTTTTTTTAAAAAACATTATTTAAAATGTAAACAAAAATAACCTCATTTGATTATATATTAAAATATTAATATCCGAATTTTTTTAATATAAATAGAAAAATTCAATCAAAGTCATATATAATATAAGTATTTCTTATAATCTACTTTATTTAAAAGTGCATAATGTGTCGTGCACGCACTTATGGTGGAGATGGTAGTCTTATTTTTCTTCCCCTAGACAGTATCTATTGCCTTTATTACTTTCTTTCCGTCTACAATTCTATATAATACCTTTGAGTACCATTACGCCTAAAATACACATTTCTCTACCTTTCCTAGCTAGCAATTGTGCAAACTCATCGGAATATAGAGAAATTCATTGTCTATTTTACCATAGACATTTCCGGTTGCTCTCTCTTAAGTCTGATAGACAACTTTTGAAGAAGTATCGATCAATTTTTGGGTTCAAAATTTGGTTGAAATATTTGGTTTCTAGGCAAAACCTACGTGGTTAGCTTAAGAAGTGGGAGACAAAAGGGTTTGAGTTCATCCAAGATCGTTCAGAAATGGAGAAAAGTATAAAGTTTGAGAAAGACCTTAACCTTGAGGCCACAGAGCTTAGATTAGGCCTACCAGGCACCAAGGAGTCAGAAAAGCAAACACCAAGTGCCATCAAGAGCAACAAGAGAGTTTTGCCCGACATGAGTGAGGAGTGTGGATATGAGGACAATTCTAATGTCTCACATGTCAAAAAATGTGACCAAGAAGTTGCTCCACCTGCCAAGTAAGCAACTTTCTTCAATTTTTATGTTAAAACCCTTATGTTGGATATCAAATCAATGAATTACATGCAGAATATAAGCTTGTTTTTAATGATTGTAATAGTTATTGTATTTCTGGGTATGCTTTGTTGTGATTTATGGGCTAACATGGTTGATGGCTATGTGTTACTATAGGGCACAAGTAGTGGGGTGGCCACCAGTGAGATCTTACAGGAAAAACTGTTTCCAAGCAAAGAAAATGGAGGCTGAAACCACTGGCATGTACGTGAAAGTTAGCATGGATGGAGCTCCTTATCTGAGAAAGATTGATTTGAAGGTATACAAAGGATACCCAGAACTCCTCAAAGCCTTGGAAGACATGTTCAAGTTCAGTGTTGGTAAGCATCTTATTCTTTAATTAATATATAATAGTGGTAGTGGTAAACAATATTATATTTTAGATATAGAAAAAAATGAGATTTTAATCTTCAATTTGTTTGTACTTTGTTTAGGTAAATATTCTGAGAGAGAAGGCTACAATGGATCAGAATTTGTGCCAACTTATGAGGACAAAGATGGGGATTGGATGTTGGTTGGAGATGTTCCATGGGAGTAAGTTCTCTCTATATATCTCTCTCGCAATTTACAATTTTTTTTTTTTTCCAAGAAAACCAAAAAGAAACAAAATCTGATAGTTATTTTTCTTTCAATACAGTATGTTCATCTCTTCATGCAAGAGGATGAGAATCATGAAAGGGTCAGAAGCTAGAGGCTTGGGTTGTGCTGTGTAAACTGTGAAGTCTCACTTTAAAGCCACTCAGAAGGGTGGAGAAGAAAAGGAAATCTATTTTGTTCAAGAGATTGGGCTGAAGAAACTTGGATGTAGATCTCCCTCACCTCACTTGCAAAAAGAAAAATTGAAAAGGGAAAAAAAAAAGTGCATGTATAGTTCGGCATATTTGCTTTTACAGGGATTGTACATAGTTTACAAACATTACCTATATGTTCCACAATTTCCTTTTTCCAATTTCCATGTATTAAGGGGCAAAAAAAAAAAAAAAACCTTAAGCTTTCCCAATTTTTTATATCATGAATAAATCATATATAGTATTTTTGTCATTGTATTAACAAATTAATATAATTTTGTGAGACACACAAGTGATCACATGAGCGAAGAAGGTTGTGTTTTTGCGTGGGAACAAATGATATAAGCATCGTTATCCTTGATCAAAATCCTTCATGATCAAAGTATGTATGTACAGATTTTTAGAGCCCTTATTTTTTTAGCTTAATTAGATTTTTATACAACTTATTGTTGTAAACAAAATAATCAAGATAAAATATTTATTAAAAAAAGAAAACAACTCAACCAGACACTATTTATCTAACAACATGTGGAGGATGTATATAGCTCGTGTCCACCCGACTCATATATATTACGACTATCAATTATCAAAATCCCTAAAACTTTATATGCTACGAAATATTTCATGTTATAGGGAAATAAATAATGCTCAAAAACTCTTTTTGTGGTGCCAAATAGGAATTTCTTGTGATGTTATAGGAATTTCTAGTGCTCGTCCGGTCACAACTTTTGTGAAAGTTCTCTCCTAAAAATTAAAAATAATTCTGTGAAATTTTAATTTAATTTTTGTTTCCAAGAATTATGAGGTAGCATGCGCTTATGTCAGTAGAATTGGAATTAAACCCACAAAAGAAAATCTGTGGTCATACTTTTTGCTTTATTACAAATAATAAGTTAATAACTATAACTTGTGGTTTTCAGTTTTTTTTCTTTTTTTTCTTTAAATAATTTTAAAAGTTTGAAATTCTCTTTCGAGGTCATTCAAATAATGTTTAAGTAATTAAATTCACTTTTTCTGAAAGGTGAGTGATAAATTATTATGATGTTAAAAATACATATGGTTTACTTGTTGATTAGAAAGATTGAGTTTGCACACAAAATCCAAGCAACCACAAATGTAGGGTAAGTGATGTACACATAAAAGCTACCTTAGTTACGTAGCCTAGTTTTTCATAATTCTGGTCCTTAATTGCACCACCAAATTCACTGCAAGCCTCTGGGGTTCCGCAGATAAATCCCTTTCTTGTCAAAGATTTCTACACAAATAGCTGAGAAAAGCTAGATGTAGATAAGGTTTTCAATGGGACACTAGTGGCAGATAGTGAATTGCTTGAGATATTCTTGTCTTCACCAGCCCTGGTATAGGCAGAAATAATTCGCTTTGGTGCAAGATCAAGAAACTTACTCAACAAAAGCTTTAGGCTCCTCGGGTCAGAATTCATAGTTACCATCACTTCTCTAACTATCAACAATATCTGATCCTTGCCTACAGAAGCCAAAATTCCCTGTGAACCCGTACTTCAATACCCACTTGCTAAACTTATAGAGATATTAATTATTGCCACTGGCCTTGCTTAGCTTTATTGGGGCTGCCACTAAGGCTAAATTTTGGTTCTTATAATTTCCCACCTTCAACTCTTTCACAACAATCCCTGTACCATTTGTAGAACTAGCAGTCAGGAGGCTCAAGTCAAGCTAAAGAAATGGAAGGGTATTAGGATAGGATGGGTTTTATTTTCATAATTTGATTGGAATATTTTACTGTTCTTATAAAAATAGAAAAAATTGTGTCCTTGAGCCAAGTATAAAACTTTTTTAAAGTGACACTTTTAGATCTTGAAAATTTTTTTTTTTTTTTATTAAGGTTATAGTGAAGAGATGGATTATGGAAGTCTAACAGAGGTTACCCTAGGTGAGTAAAGTAACAACATTCAAACCACATGTAGGCACTATTAAATCGAGCTTAACTAAATCGGGTCTATCCACAGTCAATAAGTAAGTTATAATTAACCCTAGATTTTATTAAGTAAATCACAACAAAGCAAATAAACAAACAAGCAAGGTAAATAAAATAACTATACGAAAATGAAATGATTAAGGAAAGAAAAGATTGTACAAAATCAAATGAAAGAAATTAATTAATTAATTAATCAAAATATGGGTCTTGGCCAAAAATTCATACACCACAAAATGGACGCGTTCGCATCATTCTATCTACATATGGACTATGGCTTCAACTGATTTTCTAGGAAAATGACCAAAACAAGAACCCTAATTTGTCCAAAAGTGGCGTATGCCAAAATGAAGATGCATACACTGATCATTTTATGCGTACACACCTTTGCACAGATTTTTAGTTCCATTTTATTTTATGGAAAATAAATATAAAAAAAATCAAATCAAATAAAAATCAAACGACATGCCACAAATCATGCAACATGACACAAATCATGCATTATGTTTGAAAGCATAAAACATAAAACAACATTAAAAGAGACTATAAATCAAGGAGGAGAGTATGGATTACGATAAAAATTCATACCTCACTCCCTTGTCACCTTAAAGAGATTTAGATTACCGACCCCTCTGTTGACACCAACAACCACAACTTTGCGTGTGAGAAATGACTTGGAAGAGAATCGATTGGAATTGTTTTGGGAGGAAAAATGGGACAACAATTTTGATGGAATAATTAGGATCACCAAATGGAGAGTGCAATTGAGAAATGTTGAGAAGGAAATTAGTTTTCCAACAACTAGAGTAAAAATAAAAAAAAAATAAAAAAACTCAACTTGATCCTCAACAAATTTTCCTTACACTATTAAAACTAAAAGAAAGTATTTTTTATGTGAATTCGACAGAGCTTCGCTATGAAAAAATTCTGACCGTTTGGATGGTGGAAATGGGGGGTTATATATAGAGGTTTATAGGTACTAGGACTTCAATGGGACGTTTGGCCAGCCAATTTATCAAGTTGGTTACCGAATCATCTCACCAAAATGAAAATGGTGTAAAATGTGGCTTTCTGTCAAAGCTGGAGTATGCAAGGAATCTAGTGCGTATGCCACCTATACCTAGCGTTGGCCAACCAAGACAATTTTGGTTGGTTGGGCTAGAAGTGGGACTTTGGGCAAAACTTTGATTCTTTATGGGCCATAAACTAGGATTTTGAGATTAGACCTCACACATGGTGCTGATCATTTTGGTAACAGCTTGGTTCGTCCACATTAGGGCTAGGATCCCCAGTATAAGTGGGAGCCAAATAAAGTGTCTACAATCATTAATATCTTTGCTTATGTGGCTAACAAAGCAATAATGTAACATTTTCAAATGATGCAACAATATTTTTAATATTAAAAAATTACATATAATTATTTACAACAACAAAAAAACACATGACAAGTCTGATAAGATCCAATAGTAACATCAATAGTCCCCACACCCAAAGCTACCCATCATTGCATAAATCAAAGGTGAAATAAAGTTTCCACATGACTGTGTAGCATTGCCAGTTATATAAGAAAATTTGGCAAGTATTGTAAAATTTTTAGGCTTTATTTTTATTTCCAACCACTTATGAGAAACTAAATGCAAAATTACCTCTAACTCAATGTAAATCAAATTACTGACCATAAAAATAAATAAAAATTATTATTAAAAAAAAATACGAACTTTCAATTGAAAACCAAAGAAAAAGAGAATAAACTAGAAACTTAATACACCTCATCAGGCCGATTAGCTTTCAACTTGATGCAACTGGAGGTATCTACTTCCTATTGTTCTCAATTAACATAAAATAAATAAAAGTCTAAAATGTTTGTCTTTTCGGAAATTTTCTCAGTAACCAAACAAAACTATAACTTCCAGTGAATGATGGAGATATTAGGGATTTGCTTGGTCCACATGGGGAGGAGCCATGCTAGAGGTGTGGGGTGAGTTAGGGCTCAATTTGGTATGGCTTTGATTTGGGGAAGAAGGTCATGTGTTTTATGATGTATAATTTTTTAATAAAAAAACATACCACGTCATTGCTCCATTAACCATATAGGTAAGGAAACTAATGGCATGCAACTAATGACAAGTAAGAATGATTAATTAGACTCATTTTTTAAAACTTTAAGGATGAATAATTCTCATTCAAAACTTTAGGGACTAAAAGCGTCCATTTGATAAATTTAGGGGCCAATAGTGTAATTTGACAATTTTGTATAAGTTCAAATCATATTAATCACCCCAAAAGAATTTACTTTTTTCTTTTAGGACATTTTTCCACAAATAAAATACCGACTTTGGAGGAATTTATTAATATTTTCTAAGATTTTAAATAATTGCCACAAAACACACATCACATAAACAAGTTTTTTTTTTTTTTTTTTTTCTTTAACTTACTGTGAACCAAACAAAAATAAGGTATCTATCTTCAAATTATGTTTTAAGTAACCTAGGACAATATATAATTAAACTGCTTACGTCATTTTAATTAAAATATCGACATGTGATTGGTTTTTGGAAATTCTTTATAATTTTTATTTTAGTTGCACTTGACAAAATTTTGTTACTTTGAATAGTACGACCTACCAAGTAGCACATGTCACCTTGTAATTGGCCATTATGAGATAATTACAATATTCATCATTGTGAGTATTTTTATAAATTTTTTTTTTACTTAGATTTGACAAACACAAATAAGGTATCTATCTTCAATTTTTCACACAAATCAATGGAACAAAATCAGAATATTCCAAAGAATCTCTATTTTTTCCATTTTTGTTTAATTTCTTCAGATTTCATTTTATTTAATTTCTCAAGTTGCTAAATGTCAATAAGTGAAAGTAATACTATATAATAGGAATCTACAAAAATAAGACCCATGTAAATCCTTAGTTATCTCCCAACAATAGCAAATTAATCTCAATCAAACATAATGAGTCCATTCATTAGATTAGCATCCCTGCTACTTCTCTTGCTCATAACTATGTGCGAAGCAGTAGATCTGAAAATCACTAACAATTTGGAAAATGGTTTGGTCTTGACCATCCATTGTAAATCCAAGAATGACGATCTTGGAATCCATGCACTCCCTATAGGTGGCACTTTTGAATTTCATTTCGAACCTAGATTTTTGTTTCCTACTACACAATTTTATTGTAGTATGGATTGGAAAGGCGCATCACACTATTTTGATGTCTACATCTATAAAAGAGACTTGCAACAATGCGTATCCAATTGCTGGTGGAGTGTAAAACAGGCCGGACCTTGTCTTTACAATAATCAAAGTGGCAAATATGATCATTGTTATCCGTGGAATTAATTCCCAAAACAATCATTATCTCTAATCAAGTGCTTCTTTTTGGAAAAAAAGGGAAAATTCTTATTATGCACTCTCAAAGTCTTTAATATTTTTGTAAGAGTTTCTCTACAATAATGAAATTGGCAAAAATTATATTTATCCCCCGTGGAATTAATTCCTAAAACAACCACAGTCCCTAGTCAAGTGCTTCTTTTTTGGATTTAAAAAAAAAAAAAAAAAAATCATATTATGCACTCTCCAAGTCTTGAATAATATGGTAAGAGTTTGTTTCTTTAATGTAATTGGTATTGTTTTTCATTTCTTATATGCAAAAATATCATGGCCATTTTTGAACTAAGGTGTCAACCTACGATGGGTCATATATATAAATATATATATATGGGTTGATTTCAAGTTATACTTTATGTAACTTTAAGTAATGTTACACCATTTAATATTTTTTAATTGGATGCAAATATTGACAAATCCACCGTTATATTACATTATCTTTGTATATTCTTTATACTTGCAATATTTCAAGGTGATCAAAAATTAATATCCAGGTCATTAAGCAATTGTTAAAATTCATATTTTTGTAGTTTAAAATAATGCATAAAATATTAGTTTATAGATCAAATGATAAATAGCATCCGATTGATATGAAAATTGGCATGCATGTTAAGAACATATAGAACATATAATTCAACGGTTGGATTTTCAAAATATTAATTCAATAACAAATTATTAGATGGTGTAACATTACTTAGAGTTACACTAAGTGTAACTTGAACCCAACTCTATATATATATATATATATAGAGAGAGAGAGAGAGAGAGAGAGAGAGAGAGAGAGAAGTTCAAGTTACACTTTGTGTAACTTCACAAAAGTTACACTTTTTTAAGACCATATATTTTTCTTAGATCTAAAGGTTAGAAAACATTCTTGCTATGTCGTAATTATTCTCTAAAAATTAGTGGTTGGCATTAACTCTTCCTAAAAAAAAAACAGCATTGAACTCTCCCATCTCCACCGTCATCGTTTTCTCCTTTCTCTGTCACACGTCTTTTTGGTTCTACGCACTTTAAGCCTCAAGGCCCTCAACCATTGATTTCTAACACCATTGTTTCATGGTACTGGAATTAGTGCCATAACAACATTTTTAAAAAAATCACTCATGGACAAAATCACAATTATTTTAGAGAACAATTGTTGTGGTTAAGTTTTTCTAAAATATTCATGACCAATTTCATTTGAGATCTGCCAAAATAATAGGCCTAAGGGTGAAAATAATTGGAAAACCACTCATGGCTGGGTCTTTCTAAAATACTACGTGATAATGTAATCATCTCTTTCACTTAGCGTATCATAATTATTATTTCAAAAAGCAAGGATTACAAGGTCAAAAAAACTGTAGTAACTAGGAATGGAGTTGGCCAAGATTGGTTTTGCGATATGAGAAACCAGATCTACATAGAAAATTCTTCAATTCAATGAAGTGCGCTATTTATGAAATAGGCTAATGATGAAAAAAAAAAAAAAAATCGGCCACAAAGAGTCTTTGCAGCAAGACAGGTAACCAATCTGACTTGGTGTTCAACAATCAACATAATACATGGTGGCTCCTCAGAATCATCTATAATCTAGGAGGAGAGAGAACATATAACTCGTTTTTGGTAATGAGAGACTAGTATGGAATGTCATAAATAAATGATAATAAGGGTCCGTTTGGGAGTTTATAAATGAATGGAATGGAATGATCATTAAAGGAATGGAATGAAATGGAATTTAAAAATCTTGTTTGGATGTTATAAAATAAAGGAATGAAATGGAATTGAAAGTAAGTAACACCGTTTGGAAGTAATATTGGAATGAATGGAATGGAATCATTTTATAATAACATTACTATTATACCCCTCATTTTAAAGAACATAAAAAATAATCAATGAGAACTTATAATTACTTTAAAATGTTTAGTATTTAGTGGATAATGTGAAACTAATTAGCCACAATTGGGTCTATGTTAGATTATTGAATTACAATATAGTTTTGTCAAGGTGAATAGATTGCATCACGCTAATTAATAATTTAACAGATGAAGATAATGACATAAAAAATTGACAATAGCACAATTTCTTTATTTCAATTTGCAAATTTTTTTTAGAGGCTGCTAGTTTTAGATTGGATCTTTCTTGGCCGGTGTGCTTTACAATGGATTTGATACTTTAATACATCTTCATCTCCCAATTTCTTTAAGGAAAAAAGAAAATTTTTATTGTAGCTAAAAAATAAGTTATGTATATTTCTATGTTGTAAAGCAATTCACGCATCACATATTTATTCTTAACAAAATAAATATTGTCTAACAATGTAAACAAATATCTTAAAAAAAATAAAAAATAAAAACTCTGGTAATGAGTCTTGCCAAAACAAAACAAAATAACATAATCCATTCCAAAACTAAGGTTGGCAAAAAAATCCCACACTTTTTTTAATTTTTAGGCCTAGACATCAGTGTTAATAAGACACATTTGCGCTCATGATTTGGGCAACCAAAGAACATCTCCTTATATGTTGGATTTTCCATCAAAAATATGTAGGCCTCAGTCTTTGATATTGGATCTAAGTCCAATACGCCCGAAGCTGCGTAAACTTCTGCTCCATATGACTTTGAAAAACACTTTGTCATAACCTCAGTCGTCCTATCAATTGTCTTTGATACATTATCAAATGACTGGGAAATTACATTCCCGAGCTCATCATCTTCTACCAGTCATCTTTTCTTGCTTTTAGAAGACATTGCATCTTGTAATGACACTCGAGAACGTGCAACATTAATTTCTGGTGACCTCTGATCATCTTCCACTTCAAAGTTCTCCAAAGAACTTCATTTTGAGATATCAAATCATCAATCTCATCAATAGTGGTTAATGCAGCATACCTAACACGTTTCTCCTTTGCAGTTTCAGCATTATCACCTTTTGCTCTATCTTTAGCCCAAAGTTGTGCCATCTTAGAGTAGTTGGGTATAGGTGTTGCCATCCACTTCTTGGCTGCAGGTTTAAACTGTTACAAACCAAGACAAATGGTTAAACAATAAATATAATTATGTAATACAAAATTAAACTCACAAAAAATGGTAATTTACCACTATGAGTGGCTCCCAAACTTTTAGTTTAGCTGTCCACATATTTAAAGAATCATTCCATCCAAAACCACTCAATCCATCTTTAAATATGTCATAGCATTCATGAAAATTCTCCTTCAGTGTCTTCTGTCGATTTTTCACCTTATCCTTGTTAATCTCCATGTCAAATTTTTCAACTAACTCTTTCACTATGTCATCATATGCCTTAAAGATAAAAGTTTCATTAACTCTACCACCTATGATCACCTAATGTAAAAAAGCATCCATTAAAGCATCATCCATAACACTGCTCTATTGTACTTTTTTGCTAGGATCTCCACCATTCTTCTTTAATATCTTACCCATGCTATAATTAATAAGACCAAAAACACATATAAAATATTGTGTAAATATTAATATTAATTATCAAAAGATAGAGAGCAATATCAAAATGAAAAGAGAAATTTTCATAACATTTAGGTCTAAGTAATTGAAATATAGTATAGTCTTAAACGACATGACAATAATAAACCCAAAAACTATCACATTTGGACATAGTTTTGCCACATGGCTGATGCTATAGAATCTTTTATAATATCTCCTTACGTAGCATCTTCATCATCTTCTCTTGGATTAGGGGCCACACATTCATGATAAGAATGCAAAACCTCTTGATCAACTTCAGCAATAAGACTTTCATCAGGATCGACACCCATTAAATAATTATGAAGTATGCTACATGCTAAAATGATTTCATTTTAGGTGTCAACACAATAATTAGGCTCTGTAGTACTTGCTATGATAGGAAATCTCTTTTTAAGTACACTAAATGCTCTTTCAATAGCAGTGCGCAATGACGCATGTCACAAATTAAACAATTTTTTAGCATTTTCAGGAGGACAAACAGAGTACTCTTTTAAATGATAACACACTCTCGTATAAGATGCAATCAGACGACTTCTATTCATGTATCTAACATCAACAAGATAATATTTACCTAATAAACAATAACAACCATTAATTATATACTACAAATTTTTTAATTATAAAGAATACACCCTAATACGTATTTGAATTAAATTTACCTTGTGGGATTTTCAAGTTATCATTTCTAGTTAAAGCACTCTTTATTATTCTTGAATTTGAAGCAGTTCCTTCCCAACCAGGTAATACATATGTGAATTTTAAATCAAATGAGCATGCCGCCAACACATTTTGTGTTGTGTAACCCTTTCTACCTCGATATCTTGGTGCATCCTCATTAGATACTTTGACACGAACATATATTCCATCAAGTGCCCCAATACAATCCTAAGATTGACATTATCTCTCAAAAACATTTACCTTAAAATATATTTGAAACTAGTTTAAACAATTACATTGCTAAGTGTATGGTTTTCAACCATACACGTGGACAGTACCCTTCTTGAAATTGAAGCAACTTAAAGGCACTACAATAGTCCAGAAACTAGTTTAAACAACTTGAAGTGAGTAGAAAAAGAGTTTTACCAGGGGAAGAGAGAGAGAAAGAGAGAGAGAAAGGAAATCAAACAAAGAAAGATGGAGATAAACTAAGAAAATATGGAATGCAAAAAGAGAAGAGAGGAATGATTGAAATTGAGAAAAGAGTCAAAGACTCATTTGTGGGCTCAAGGTGGGTTGCATATCAGTTCAGTTATAGATTTATTGGTGGTGTTGTGTGTTGTGGTAGTGTAATTTTTTTAGTATGAAGAAGAAGAATGCATAGAAAGACAGCCATCTTGGCCATCAACGCCAAAGTCAGCCAGAGGGAATGGTTTTTTTTTTTCTTTTCTTTTCTTTTCTTTTCTTTTAAATGGGGAATGAGCCAAATTTACAACAATTCTACAGCAAATTTCCAGCAATTCTCACTTTCAAATTTCTAAATAAATTATTTTTTTTAGCTGTACAAGTAACTCTAACAGCAGTTTTCATTTCTTTTCACTTCCAAGGTTTTTAGGTGTATAGAATACTAGTTTGTTTTGGTTTTTAGGTGTACAAAAACACTATATATCACTCTCATGAATGACTAGCAAACAGTTCATAAAATAAATAAAATAAAATAAAATAAAAGACTAGCAAACAACTGAAAAGAAAAAGAAAAAGATAGACATACTTGGTTTGAGCAATAATTGAAAATTGTAGCAGACAAAAGAAAAAGAAAGACCAACGGCAACAGCTTCATTTTGTAGAGGACGGACAATATCATGCAAGAATGATAGCTATATTTTTTTACGACTGAATGAGAAAAAAAAAGGGCTGATATTAAAGGGGTATTTTAGGGATTTAACAGAAATTTCATTAAACCTAAATTCATTCCCTCCCATTCCTCCTAATTTTTAAGGGAACAAAAATTTGAGATTTTGAGGGAAAAGGGAGGAATGAGCATTTCCTCCTAACCATTCAATTTCTTTCCACTTAGACTCCCAAATAAGGGAATGGGTTTTCCATTCTTTCTATTAAAACTCTCAAACAAGGAAAGTGAAGAATATTCTAAATTGATTCTTTTCATTCCTTTCCATTCCATTTCATTCCCTCTTCCCAAATGGACCCTAAATGAAATGCTAATCAGAATATCAATATTAATGAGTTGTTTTTTTTACTATTAAATCTACTTAAATCTAATGGTTTAGAAAATATGTAACTCTACACCAAGTGTAACTTGAACCCATCTCATATATATATATATATATATATATATGGATCAAGCATAACTCAAAATAAGAGCTTTGTGAAAATGTTGTAAGACTTTGTTGTATTTTTAGACTTTCTCATATAGTATATATAATCTACCATCTTTCTCTTTTACAAAATAATCATACAAAAGCAAGTCAATTTCAAACAATAATAATAATAATAATAGTCACCCAATACTTGGCCACAATAGAGTTAATAGAATCACCCACCACCTTTGGAATTTTAGAAAGGCTCATAGAGTAAATAGGGATGGCTTGTGCAATAGTCTTGATTAAAATCTCTCTCCCAGCTTTAGATATGATTTCTCTTTCCAACTCATTACTCTCTTACTGATCTACTCATGAAGCTCTCTAAAAGTATTAACCTTCAACTTACCTCCTATCATCGGAAAGCCCAAGTACTTTTCATAATCAGTCATAACTCTAGCCCCCAACATAGTCTGAACCTCTTGCTTTACATTGCTATTGTATTCTTACTAAAAACAAAAGAAGTCTTCTATCAGTTAATGGCTTAACCAGATGTTGCTTCATACTAACCCAGAATATGTAAAAGTTGTTGATATTCTCCCACAAAAGCTTCATAAAACAATAGGCTATCATCTGCAAATAAAAGATAGGTGATGCGTACCCCCTTTGTGCAAGATAAAACACCTTGTATTTGTCTATTCTCCACTGCCTTCCTTATCATTCCGGATAAACCCTCAAAACAAAGCAGGAACAAATAACGTGATAGAAGATCTTCTTGCTTTATTCCCCTAGTTGGTTGAACAAAGCCTCTAGGTTCCCCATTTATCAAGACTGAGTAGCTTATTGTACATATCGTTTCCATTTCCAAATCCACCCATCTCTCATCCATCCCCAGTTTACGCATCACTTACCTTATGAAAGCCCACTCCACCCAATCATACGCCTTACTAATGTCCAGTTTCACTGCCATTATTTGCCCTTTTTTCCATTTTCTTTTATTGCTTATCCTGTGAAGTACTTCAAAAGCTACAATAGTATTGTCAATTATTTGCCTATATGGCACAAAAGCACTTTGGGCATCCAAAATGACATTTGGCAAAACACTTTTCAGCTTGTTTGCGATGACCATGGAAACAATTCTAGAAACCACATTCTCTAAGCTAATAGGGCGAAAATTAGACATTTACAAAGGTACATTCTTTTTGGGATAATTACAATATGTGTATAATTCATTTTTCACAAAAAAAATGGTTAGAATGTAAAATAGATAAAAATGCATCTGTCACATCAACCCCAACAATATGCCAAAAATTTTGGAAGAAAAAGAGAGTCATACCATCTGGGCTAGAAGACTTAGATGGATGTATCTGAAATAATGCTGATTTTACCTCTTTAGGTGTGTAAGGTAGGAGAAGAGTTTAGCTCATTCCTGATATGACAACTCGATCAACTGAATCCAGAACTGCTCCCATTGAGATCGGGTTTGCTACCCTAAACAACTCCTAAAATACCCTTTAGCCACCATTGCAATATCATCTTCGGATTCACACCAATTTCCACCTCCATCAAATACTCAATGTATGTGGTTTTCCCAACAATGTTGGCTTGCTCTCTAATGAAAGAATTTGGTATTCTTATCACCAACCTTTAACCAAATAGATCTAGAACATTGTCGCCAATGCAATTCATCATGGTAAAGCATTGTATAATTCTCCTCTTTTACCCTTCAAATTTCATGCAAGTTTTCGGTCCTGTTGCTACTAGACAACTCCTGTAAAATCCAATGCTTCTCCTTTAATTTGGTCTTTGAATTGCCAAACGTTGGTCTACTTCATCCCACTAGAGCCATACGACATTGCTTTATTTTTTCAAATTGCACAAACATGGGGCCATCTATGGTTCTCACCTCTGTCCAAGCATGGTTGATTACATCTTCACAAGTAGGGTGTGTCACCCACTTCTCTTCAAACCGCTTAGGGATTCTCCTAGGCCGGTTATGGTTACTCTCTACCTATGTATTGAGTATAATGGGTACATGGTGAAAGTAAGATGTTGTCAAGTGTGATAATCTACTATGAAGGAATAATTCACACCACTCAAGTGTAGCGCAAGGCCTGTCAAGCCTCTCTTGTACATACGCATCCACTTCCTGTCCATTTTCCTATGTAAACATATTCCCCACATACCCCAAATCCACCAAGCCACAAGCCCATAATGCAGTAACGTGCTCTAAAAATCTTGCATGAGGTGCACCGGTTTTGGAATACAACCATCTTTTTCTTCATATGCTAGAATCTCATTATAATCTCCGATACACAACCATGGTGCCGACATTCAAGTACTTAAATGCTTAAGCAAGGCCCAAGTTTCATGTCTGAGATGTTCTTCTGATTTTCCATAGAACCTAGTAATTCACCATGGAGGGGATGTTGGATTTGAGAAAATAATGGCATCTATATGGTTTTGTGTATACATTTGGATATGTAAGTCCACATCTGCTTTCCACAGCATAGCCAAACCACCCCATCTTCTCAAACATGGAACCGCCACCATAGAATCAAATTGTAAATCATTCTATATCTGTCTCATTTCTTCAACAGTTTGTTTTGTTTCCATCAAAAACAAAACATTGGGAGTTTTTCCCCACCAAGTGAGAGAGAACATTGACTGCGCGTTAATTCCCAAGCTCCCAACAATTCCAACTTAGGACGATCATTGTTCTCGGCGAGGCTGAATATTAGCCTTCGCCATTAGAATCATATTTATACTGTCATCCTGTGTCTTCTTCCTCTTGCTGCCTTTTATTCTAGTTCCATCCCCCCTTTAGTTCTGAGCCTTATACGCTTGTTTTTTTTCCCACAGTACCTAATCCCCTTATTCCATCTTTTTCTGTATTACCCTTCTTTCTATCAGCTCTCTTCCATGTTGCTTATCTCATATTTCCCTCAATTTTTTTCTTCAACCGTACCTCAACTCCAATATCATGTGCTTGACCCATGGGAATAGTTTTCCCTAGACTAAGGTTTTGGGTGGACCCTACCTCAAAGATTGGTACACTAAATAAGGCATCTCCATAATTTTTAGAAATTGCATCTTTCCTTTCAATCTGATTTACCTGTCTCCTCATTACTAGCAGTTATTATGGGTTGTATATCAATTACCAAAGGGAGAGTAACTGTTACATTTGTAGAGTTTGTAACATCTCCTTCTCCTACGTGAAACGTGCTAATTTCCATCTCAGTTCCTTAATTTTTGGTAGTTCCATAACTATTATCTATGATTGTTGTTGGCGGCTAAACTACACGCGCTAAAGCCCAGGAACTGATATGTGTCTTGCAGCTTCCTCTCTCTCCAATTGATTATGGTTTCTATTCATGTTTACATTGTCCATCCTCCGATAACCATCCCTTAACCACTCCCCATATTGATTATTCTATCCCTTAATTTATCGTAATTTCTAGCTTCATGCCCAGCCTCTCCTTCCGGGTTTTTAATCTGACTACCTCAACAAAGAAGCTTGTCCAAAGGAATCTCAACTCAGATTTGAAGAAACCTTACTTGGTCCGAGGTGAAGCCTTTATAGTCAACTACCACCGCCTCTCTCCCATTAACATATTAGCAGAAAAGAGTTTTCAAAATTCCAAGGTCTGTTATTCAATACCCATTGAAGTTGGGATTCCATGATGAATTTGAATTGAAGGAGCCCATTGCCGACTTCTAATATCTTTAGGTCAAGGCCAAATTTCCATGTGTTACGAAGCAAATTCTTGGCCGCCCTTAGATTAATTGGTTTGCTGGTTAGAAATCTCCCAAAGAGACTCAATGTACACTCCTCAAGAATTTTCTACCTACGGCTCAACCGCACTTGAATGATCTCGCCTTCCTCTGATGTTAGTGTAATCCGTAGTAATCGTTCAATGAAATTGGAATCCATCAATGATTGAAAGAACTAGAGTGCTCTAAATGAAAATAAAACATAACTGAAAGGAAAAACCAGCATTTTCTTTTGACAAGAAAACTACGAAGCAAATTACTCACCCTAAGTGAGAGGGAAAACTCCAACAGAGAGAAGAGGAAAAAATTGTAGTTTGTATTCTGTTCCTTAAGATTTATAGTGCTTTGTAGTTTGTATTTTGTTCCTTTAGTGTAACATGTTCTGAGTGCCAAAAAAAGGTGACAAACATTTTGTATTGAAGAGGATAAAAATGAAGCCCGACGGGCCCTGTAAGATGGGCTTGACGGATCCATGTCCATGGGCCAATAAAAGGCAAGCCCAATTCATGTAAAGGTCCATTGTGAATAAACACTACAAATAAATAGAATCCCAATGGAAGTAGAGTCCAAGCGCGAGGAGGATTCCGGAAGATGCGCGCATTAATGAAATTCTTCTTTACAAGGAAATGACTTGTCCATCACGTTTAAGATTTCTCAAGAAGACTCCTATAAGGAAAGGACTTGGACTCTAAGGAAAAGAGGTCAATTCTCGACTACTATAAAAGCCCCAATACCCTCACATATCAAGGTACCCATAATTTACCCTTCTCTAGCACTCTAGAGTTGTGAGAATAGTTCTAACTTGACCTTCAGAGGGTATTTGGCTGGCACCATACCGGTGCTCTCTGTTAGGTCCTTTCTTTCTTTCTTTTGCGCAGGTGATTCATTCGAGCGTTAGGATCGTGTAACTCACTAGTGAGATTTATGGCCTCATCAGTTGGCACCATCTGTGGGAAAAACTGTTTAGCCAGACTAATCGCTTCCCAGACACAAGAGTTGCATGGTACTCACTCGCTTGATGGCTACCACCAACAACATTCAAGGAGATGAGCTGCCGCGACCCACCACATTGGAGAGACAGGTCCAAACCCTCATGGCCGCAGTGGAACGTATCACGAAACAGAACCATGACTTGAAGGAACAGCTACGTCAAAGAAATGCAGGACATAATGTTCAAGAGGAAAACTAGGAAGACAGTTCAAAACGGGAGGAACAAGAGAGGCCAGAGGGTAGTAACGCACTGAGCAGACCAGAGTGGCGAAACTTGAGCCTCCCATCTCTCATGGATAAAGCCCCACCACCTATTGTCGTAGAGATGCAGGCGATGAAGGAACAAATGGACGAGTGTCCAACAACCTTGATGATTTAGTAAACAAAACTGACTCCCCGTTTACTCTCTCTGTCAATTCCTTTCCCCAGCCACAGAAATTTCGCATGCCACAGATTGAAAGCTACGATAGGGTCAAGGACCCCCTCGATCACCTAGAAACCTTCAAAACCCTGATGCACCTCAAAGGAGTACCAGATGAGATCATGTGTAGGGCCTTCCTTACGACGCTGAAGGGTCCTGTGAGAATTTGGTTCAATAGATTGACGCCAAATTCAATCAACACTTTCAAGGAGCTGAGCGCCCAGTTCACCTCACACTTCATTGGAGGACATAGGTACAAGAGATCTACGGCGTGCTTGATGAGCATCAAGCAGCGAGAAGACAAGACGCTGAAATCCTACATAACTCGCTTCAACAAGGAAGCATTCTCGATCGATGAGGCTGACGACAAGATATTAGTAGCAGCCTTCACGAATGGTTTGTAGAAGGGCAAGTTCTTGTTCTCTTTATACAAAAATGACCCGAAGACCATGTCAAAAGTACTCTATAGGGCCACCAAATACATGAATGCGAAAGACGCACTGCTGGCTAAGGAAGAAAAGCCCAGAAAGAGAGAAAGACTGGAAGATGCACAGCAGGACCAAGGACAGAAGAAACCGAGAACGGGAGACAGAAGGGATGAAAGACGCCCTAAGCCCCCGAGAGGAACTTTTACAAGATTCACTCCGTTAAATGCCCCAATAGACCAAGTCCTGATGTAGATCAAGGACGGGGGGACTCTGACGTTTCCAGAAAAATTGCAGAGTGATCCAAGTAAGCGATCTAAAAACAAGTATTGCCGCTTCCACCGTGACCACGGCCATGACACGGCTGAATGCTACGACTTAAAGCAGCAAATTGAGGCCTTTATCAAAGAAGGAAAGTTGCAAAAGTTTGTCAGCAAGGAGAGAACGAATACGAATCTTCAAGAGCAGGCCCCCCAACGGGACAATGAGCATTTGAGACCCCCCATTGGAGACATAAGGATGATTATAGGGGGAACCGCGACTACTAGCTCATCCAAAAAGGCTCGAAAGATCTACCTAGGATGGTCTAAAACATCTAGCTAACAGGCTCCGTACCTAAAATAGCGCGGAGGGAAAGCCCCAACATTGGGTTCTTGGAAGAAGATGCGAGACGTCTTCATCACCCACACGACGACGCATTTGTTGTCAGCATACATGTAGGAGACTATGATGTGCACCGGGTGCTGGTCGATAACGGCAGCTCGGCGGACATCCTATACAACTTTCCAAAAGATGGGGATTGACAGAGCACGATTGATATTGATGAATGCTCCGTTGGTTGGCTTTGGGGGAACTAGGGTATTCCCGTTAGGAGCGGTTATACTCTCGGTGACGACGGGTGATTATCCACAGCAAATCACTAAGGACGTAACATTCCTTGTGGTCGACTGCTCGTCCACTTATAATGGTATCCTCGGACGACCCACACTAAACTCGTGGAAAGCAGCAACATCGACATACCACCTAATGATCAAGTTCCCTATAGATTATGGGATTGGGGAGTTGCAAGGAGACCAGGTGGCCCGCTCGCGAATGTTACATTGCCATGCTAAAGATGGAGGATCACCAGCAAACCATGTGTATAGAAGAGCAACGGACCATAGCGAAGCTGGTTGAAGAATTGGAAGAGTTAACTCTCGATGAATCAAGGCCTGAACAGACGATTAGGATGGGGACACTGGCCAGCCAGCCAATGCGTCAAGCCCTCACAGTTTTCCTTAAGATGAATCAAGATGTGTTTGCATGGAGCCACAAAGACATGCCCGAGATTGATCCTTCGGTCATAGTTCATAGGCTGAATGTGAACCCGACGTCCTCACCAATCCGACAGAAAAAGCGAGTGTTCGCACAGGAGTGAGACAAAGCAATAGCAAAAAAGGTTAGGAAGTTGCTGGAAGCAGGTTTCATTCGAGAAACATACTACCCCGACTAGTTGACGAATGTAGTCATGGTAAAAAAGGCTAATGGGAAGTGGCGAATGTCCGTCGATTTCATGGACCTCAATAGGGCGTGCCTAAAAGACAGCTACCCCCTCCCTCGAATAGATACTCTAGTGGACTCGACGGCTAGACGCGAGCTCATAAGCTTCATGGACGCCTTTTCAGGTTATAATCAAATCAAGATGAATGAGGACGATCAAGAAAGAACCTCTTTTGTCACCAGTCAAGGACTTTTTTGCTACAAGGTGATGTCGTTCGGACTTAAGAATGTAGGGACGACGTACCAGAGATTAATGAACAAAATGTACGCACACCAGATTGGGAGGAACGTACAAGTTTACGTTGATGACATGCTGGTGAAGAGTCTGCGCGAAAATGACCACCTAGATGACCTCCAAGAGACGTTCGACACCCTTCGGTCATATAACATGAAGCTAAATCCAAGCAAGTACGTGTTTGGGGTAACGGCCGGGAAATTCTTGGGCTTCATGGTATCCCAAAGAGGTATAGAGGTCAACCCTGAGAAGGTACGGGCCATAATGGAGTTAGAGCCATCGAGGACGGTGAAAGAAGTGCAAAGCTTGAATGGCAAAATCGTGGCCCTAAACAGGTTTGTCTCCAAAGCGACGGACAAATGTCTGCCATTCTTCCACACTCTGAAAAAATCATTCGAGTGGATGGACGAGTGCTAGAAGGCATTCAAGGACTTGAAGAAATACCTTTCGTCTCCACCATTGCTCAGCCCGTCCAAACCAGGAGATGAACTCTATTTCTACATAGCGGTTTCGCAAGCAGCGGTCAGCACAGCCTTAGTAAGAGAGGAGGAAGGATCGCAATGACTCGTCTATTTTATAAGTAGGGCATTCTGAGGGGCAGAAGAAAGGCACCCCTGAATGGAGAAGTTGGCCTTCGCACTGGTAACGGCAACGCAAAAGCTCAAGCCATACTTCCAAGCCCATACCATCATAGTTTTGACGGATCAGCCCCTGAAAAGAGCCATGAGCAGCCCTGAGGCTATAGGAAGGATGGCCCTATGGGCAATAGAGCTGAGCGAGTTTGATATACAGTATCGCCTGCGAACCGCTATAAAGGAACAAGTTGTGGCAGACTTCATCGCTAAGTATACTCAATTAGAAGGCAAGGGGGCAGAAGGCCTCTGACAATGAAGCATCCACATGGACGGGTCTTCAAATTGGCACGCAGGAGGTACCGGTGTGGTTATAAAAACCCCAAAAGGGGATAAGATGGAATGTATGATACGACTGGATTTCCTTATGACTAACAACGAAGTCGAATATGAAACCTTGGTGGTAGGGTTAGACCTCACGAAGGCAGCATGTGCTGAAAATATGATCGTGCATTGCGATTCCTAGGTGATAACAAGCCAGATTAACGGCTACTACGAGTGCAAAAATGAAAGGATGAAGAAGTACCTGGAAGAAGTGAAGACTCGGATTGATAGCCTCGAAGTCAGATTCGTTCAAATCCCAAGGGAAGAGAACGAATGTGCCAACCATCTTGCAAAAGCAGCCTCTGCAGAATTTATGATTGCCTCCGAATAGGTATTATCTTTTGTCCAAATCTCCCCGCTTATCGATGACGAAGCAAATGTGCAGGAAATAAATTTTGAGAAGAATTGAACCACGCCATTGATAGCATACCTGAGGTCAGGCATTCTGCCAAACGGGAAAGACGCTGCTAGGAAGCTGAAAGTCCAAGCCTCACGATTTGTGTAGATCAAAGATGTCTTATACAAAAGAGGATTCTCCCAACCGTACCTGAGGTGTTTGAACCACGACGAAGCAGACTACGTGATGAGAGAGGTCCACGAGGGTATCTATGGAAACCACTCAGGGACACGATCGTTAGTGCACAAGTTAATATGAGCAAGGTATTATTGGCCCACTATGCTGAAGGACACCCAAGCTTATGTTAAGACCTGCGACAAATGTCAAAGGTTCAGTAATCTGATTAGGCAACCATCCGAGAAGCTGACACCCATGACGGCCCCCTGGCCGTTCGCCCAATGGGGACTAAACATCATGGGCCCCTTCCCGACGGCAATAAAACAACTAAAGTTTTTGGTAGTTGGTATCGACTACTTCACCAAATGGGTGGAAGGGGAAGCCCTAGCCACTATCACGGAGAAGAACATCTGAAACTTTGTATGGAGGAATATCATCTGCAGGTACGGGATACCAAGAGTACTCGTCTCCGACAATGGAAAACAATTCGACAACAGCGCATTCAGGGACTTCTGCTTAGAGCTAGGTATTAAGAATCACTACTTGTCTCTAGCACACCCACAGGCCAATGGGCAAGTCGAAGTCACGAACCGATCCTTGCTCAAGATCATCAAGACCCAGCTCGAAGGGGCAAAGGGTATTTAGCCCAATGAACTACCAAGTGTCCTATGGGCATATCGCACAACCACAAGAACGCAAACTGGAGAAACGCCGTTTCGATTAGCATAAAAAACCGATGCTATCATCCTAGCGGAGGTAGGACTTACAAGCTATCGGGTGGAGAACTACAGCGAAGATAACGAAGAAGCCTTGCGCCTTCAACTAGACCTGGTAGACAAGGTCCGGACAGCAACAGAACAGAGGTTGGCGCAATACTAGAATCTCATGGCAAAATACTACAATTCCAATGTCAAGCGTAGAGACTTTCAAGTTGGAGATCTTGTTTACGAAAGGTGATGGGAGCTGCCAGAGATCCTTCGTAAGGAAAGCTCGGCCCTAGCTGGGAAGGACCCTACAGGATCACGTCATGGCAAAGGAAAGGCACCTACCACCTCGAGACGCTGGACAGACAGAAGTTTCAGCAACCATGGAACGCGGAGCACCTCCGGAAATACTACCAGTAGAAACAATGGATGACGACTTCCCCCTATTTCCCAGCTTATTTTAATTTTACTGCTACTAGTTTTCTTTTTTAGACAAGTTTTGCTACAATATTCTCAATACCTTTTTAAGCCCAAGGGGGCAGGTACTTTTCTATAGACATATGCTTTAATTTTTTAAGGGGAAAGAACAACTATGTTTCATTACTACTGTGCTTTACTAAAAATTCTAGCTACTAAGTCCATAGAATGGACGAACCCTATGAGGGTTAACTATTAGACAAGTCCATAAAGTGGACGGGCCCTATGAGGGTCCAATATTCAACAAGTCCACAAAGTGGACGGACCCTACGAGGGTTTAAAAATTTGACAAGTTCACATAGTGGACGGACCCAACTAGGATTAAAAATTTGACAAGTCCATGAAGTGGACGGACCTTGCGAGGGTTAAAAATTTTGACAAAGTCCACAAAGTGGACGAACCCTACAAGGGTTAACTGTTAGACTAGTCCATATAGTGGACGGACCCAATTTGGGTTAAAAATTTGACAAGTCCACGAAGTGGAAGGACCCTAAGAGGGTTAAAAATTTGACAAGTCTATAGAGTGGACGAACCCTGCGAGGGTTAAAAATTTTGACAAAGTCCACAAAGTGGCCGGACCTTACAAGGGTTAATTGTTAAACAAGTCCATAAAGTGGACGGGCCCTACGAGGGTTCAATATTCAACGAGTCCACAAAGTGGGCGAACCCTATAAGGGTTAACTGTCAGACAGATCCACAAAATGAACGGACCCTACGAGAATTAAATATCTAGCAGGTCCATAGAATGGACGGACCCCCATATACACGAAAATATCATAGATATATCCCACAAATAAAGTCACATAACAAAATATTTATAAGGCATTGGCAATATTGTTTACACATTATCCATGACGGATAAAAATTGTTCTCCACATACCAAAAATGCACTACAAAAATATGTAAAAACATGTAAATAACTATGCTTGGGCTGAAGCATTCTCCTGCTACTCTGCGACAAGTTGAATGGCTGCCTTGGTGGCAGACGGAGTAGTAGCCTTGGGGACGGGCTGATTGGCCGAGTCAATGACGGTTTGAACTGGGGCCGACTCCCCTTCACCTTGACCGTCAGCCTCAGCAAAGAGGTCGTTCGTGTCATCTGAAGCAACGAGCAGGACGGATGTTTAAGCTTGATCCTCCATTTTAATGTTCGAAACGTCCAGATCGGGATAGGTCTTCTTGACCTAACGGAAGGCGTCATCAAACCCCTAAAGGAAGGAGTCTCCAAGCTCTGATAACAAGGTGTCGGAGTCACGATACTCACATATCACCACCTCCTTAGCGTGACGGAGCCCATCCTTTATGTTTTTTATCTCCGTCTCTTTAAACTCTAGGGCCGTCTTCGCCTCTCCCATGCTCAGCTCAAGCTCTTTCCTCTCCCTCTCTGAAAGTTCAAACTTTTTCTCCATTATTGTTTTCCAACTCCGCAGTTGGTTCAGCTTGTCCTCCGTCTGCTCTACCTTGGACTGTACACGCTCCAAGGCTGCCTTGGTCTTCAGACACCGTCCCATCAGCCCCTTCATCATAACCATTGCCTAAAAGATGCATAAGAGAAAAGATAGTTAGACATTCATCCAAATCGGGATGACGGACATTAAGGTGACGGGTCGGGTTACCTGAGTGATTGCAAAGAGGCCGGATTCCCCCATGGCCTCCATGGAGTGGTTTCCCAGATCCTCATAATCCTCCGCAGAGATGATGGACGAGATCTGCTCCAAGGCATGCTTGGAGTCTTCACGGAGGAGAACAGGCAGTTTCTCTAGGATGTTGGACGAAGCCTTTATAAAACCCTCACCTGCCCCATGCTTCACAGGTAGTCTTGCCCTCAGCCATCAGCCCTACATCGGGCTCTAAAGAAACTTTAGGTTTCTTTGCCTGACGATCTCCTTTGGGTGCAGACTTCCTTTTAATGGATGGGTTGATAGCAACCGTCGCTGACGGAGCCGCGTCGTCGGACTCTTTCTTCTTGGCGGCTTGTGCCTTGATCAAAGCTCTCCTCTTGGCGTCGTCCATTTCTGAAAAAGTGAACGGATAAAATTATCTACTCAAACAAACTATGACCGTTCAAGTAAAGTAAAAATGATGAACTTACGTTTGCGAATTTTTTATTCGTACTTAAGAGCTGCAGGTGTTGGCTCTGGGCCGTCACAATACCATTGTATGGTCTTAAGATTGACCAGTTTTGCCTAAGTCCTTTCTTCAGGCTTGGTCTTTGAGAAAATCTTCTCAAGAAAGCCAAACTCTTCAACGTCAACTTGTGAGCGCCGTCTGACTAAAAAAAAAAAATGAATGACAGTTAAAGTTAAAGGTTGAATTCTATTGAACGGACAAAAAAGCAAAACAAAATGAACTAGGACGGGTGCATACGGGACGAATGTAAAATGCCCCAAGTTATGTCGATGGGCATATGTTCGGTATCCCCTAGACAACACATCCAATCGTCACCTTCTAAGAAGAAATAGCGGCTTTTCCAATCCCTGTTTGAGTCTGGAGTTTCATATATAACCTTCAATAACAGACTCCTAGGAACAAAACTGTACACCCCCTAGACTTATCAATCTCGTCCAGACGGTAGCAGTGGAGGAACTCTCTAACCGTCAGACTCCTAGCACCGTCCGTCATGGCGCCATATAGAATCTCCATTGCTATGAAGATCCTCCATGTGTTCAAAGACACTTAATTGACGGACAGACCCAAACATTTGAGAAGCTCACGGTGAAGGGTGCTCAGTGGGAACCTAAGTCCCGCTTTCAATATTTGTTCGTATATACCAACACCCTCTACGCCGTCATAGTAACATTTCTTTGACTTGTAGGCAGACGGATGGGAATGTTCTCTGAAATCTGATAATTTTCCCTAAGGGTTTTGAAGTGATTCTCCTTGATAGTAGATACAAAGTTATTCACTGTCCACTCAGGCAGCATAATGAACTCCCTAAGTCTATTAGCGCCAATGACGGATCTTAATGTTTGCTCCTCACCGTCATCAGAAATCTCTACTAGTTCAGCCATCTCCATATCCTCATTTGTTAAGGGCAAGGAGGAGGCAAATGGACTTCTATCTTCACCTGGACTCTCTTGGTCTACATGACCAGACGGATACACTTCCTCGTAATCCACCCCATCATGAATGACTGACTGGTTACTCAACACACTAGACATCGCTTACACGAGACAATAAAACCTAACGACTCAGACGGATCTAAAGATAATGACAGGCGTGTATATCTAAGAAATTAAAATAAAAAGTGTATCTACAAGACTCTTTGAAGAAGAACACTTACCAATTTTTTTGAATCAACGACGGGCAAACCAAGTGAATGGGACGAGTGCGTCGACGGTCGTTATGACAATATTGACAGGTCTCTCTGACAAGGATGATGGTTGCGCCCTGACAATATGTTTCAGCTGGAAAATGAAGAAATGAGAGGAGAAGACTGGTTTTTATAGGAAAAGTGCACGGAAGACGAAGCGATGTTTCGATCCAAGATAAAAACCAATCAAAGAACGACACGTGTCATGCGCTATAAATGCTTCCGGATAGTCTGTCAGGTGTTTGCATACTTGACAACTTCTGCATTTTCAACCGTCAACTCATTAACCTCGTCACCGTCAGCTTTGTCAATTAAGCCGTCAACTCATTAACATTGTCACCGTCAGCCCAGTCATTTGAGCCGTCAGCCCTTAAACCTTGAACCGTCAACCCAGTCATTTTAGTCGCCAACCCATGAACATTGAACCGTCGATCTGTAATTTTTTAACCGTCACCCCAATTAGTCCTCTTTCTCAATAGCAACGAACTAAAAAGGGTGAAGGGGGCAGCTGAAAATGATAAAAATGAAGCCCGACGGGCCCTGTAAGATGGGCCTGACGGATCCATGTCCATGGGCCGATAAAAGGCAAACCCAATTCATGTAAAGGTCCATTGTAAATAAATGCTACAAATAAATAGAATCCCAATGGAAGTAGAGTCCAAGCGCGAGGAGGATTCCGGAAGATGCACGCATTAATGAAGATCTTCTTTACAAGGAAATGACTTGTCCATCATGTTTAGGATTTCTCAAGAAGACTCCTATAAGGAAAGGACTTGGATTTCAAGGAAAAGAGGTCAATTCTCGACTACTATAAAAGCCCCAATACCCTCACATATCAAGGTACGCATAATTTACCCTTCTCTAGCACTCTAGAGTTGTGAGAATAGTTCTAACTTGACCTTCGAAAGGTATTTGGCCGGCATCATACTGGTCCTCTCTATTAGGTCATTTCTTTCTTTCTTTTGCACAGGTGATTCATTCAAGCGTTAGGATCGTGTAACTCACTGATGAGATTTACCTCATCATGTATATTGCATAAGTTAGAGAGAGAGAGAACAACATCGTTAACTGTAATTGATTTGGTGCAAAATAAGTTTAAGCAACTGCCAGGATTTTTCAAGTCACAAATTTTAATTATGGGCGGGGGACTTATTTATAGCCAATGTGCTTTGTTCTCTTTCCCTCTTTGGTAGTTTACTACTTTACTCGCGGAGTAGATGGATCAGAAACTGCATAAGCTGGAATTTTCGTGAGTTCCAAAGACCACTGACCAATATTTTGTTCATCTAAGCCTCTGTTTGGATAGCACGTCTGCGTTTCTTACACTGCGTTTTGCGTTTTTTTTTTTTTTTTTTTTTTTTCACGTGTTTTGGCAAAACGCGGTTACTGTTCATGTACTGTTCAATGAACAGTAACTGCAAATGTTGACTTTTCTACCGCAAACAGTGCATTATGTACTGTTCATGGACCCACAAATTCCACTTTTTAACAACTTTTTCATTAAAAATGGGCCCCACGATACTATTTACACATTTAAAAATTATTTTGCTACAGTGATTTCAGCAATAAGTTTTCAGTTTCAGCAAAATAAGTCCTATCCAAACAGACCCTAAAAAGCCATTATATTCTCCCCAATTATGTAAGTACGTAGCTTTAAGATTTAACTTCTACAGGAACTAATTAAGTTGTAAGATACATTCCCCAATAAAGACTAGATTTACTAATAAACATTTTTTAAGTGAAACAAAGTACATCAATAGTAAGATAAGTTGGTTTCCAGTCACTTGCAAGTTGCAAAAGTAAGATATGGACACTAAATCAGACGATGGGTCTACTCTACACTTGCAAAATATCTGACTTGTTAATCTTAAATAAAGCCAATAAGTTGTTGCTCAAATGACATCTCTACCCGTATGTGTGCAATTTCCAATAAAAAAAATGTTGTAAAAAGTAAAAACAAGCAAGTCGTCCTTTGAAAGGACAACTTGAATTTACATACCTCCATTTAAATTTTTTTTCTCATCAGTAAGTCATAATCACATTGGCAGAATTCAACTAAGATAACTCATTCATTGAACTGAATGACCAAAACTGACGAGAACAAAAATCTAAAATTTGATCATGCAAAATCTGAAATAGTGAAACATTATCGACTAGCAACTCTAGGTGTTTTTAATAAAGATATCTATGGTTTAAATTCCTCCCTCCCCGTTGCAACTATTGAAATATCTAAAACAACAACAGCAACAAAAAATACATTATCATCACATCTACCAAAACTATCCAACAAAGTACACGCAATAATGCCATTTCATGCATTATTGAAGATCTTGAATAGCTTCCAATCCATGCTTTAGTGTTGAAAATCTATCATTGGTAGAGTAGTCACACTGCCCTTGTGCCGGTCTAAGCTTCACATACTTTGGCTGGAATTTGGGAGAACTGAGATACTAATATCATAGTATCTCTTCCACCTGAACTCCAGATGTCTAAAACTTTCTTCAAGCAGCTGAAAAATCAATACACCTGGGGTGATGAGTTACTGAGTAACAGATATTCCCTCAGCTCTATGGGGCAGATGAATCTTCAACCACCTTAAATTATAAGTCACAATTTGGCCTTCCTGGATACAGTTGGAGAGCAAAAACATCAGCATCTTCCTTCACAACTGTTGTGACAGCAAGTAGCCTTAAAAAACTGCCAGTTTATCATGTATATAAATTTTAAAAAGAAAGTAATTTGACCGTCCATGAAATGTGTTACCATCTATCTGAGAACCAAAGAACACATGGTCTTTTTATTTGTTTTCTCTGATTCTATACAAAAAAATAAAATAGCTTAAATCTGGATCACATTTGAGAAAACTAACTTACCAAAACTATAATAATTTTCATGGTCTAGTACAACTTCAAGAGGCAAGTTCATATGCCTGAGCCTCATTTGTTTGTTTTTTGGATTCCAATCCTGGAAATTGTCCAATATCATGTCCTTCAAGTGGTCGACACTCATTCATCAAACCAACAGCAAACTCTTCAGGGCGAGCTCAATCACTTTGGAAATAATCTGCCATCTGCATGGAAAAGACCAACTCTGATGTGAATATTAAATATTTTGTTGATATTACGTTTTACTTTAAAGTTCAAACTATATTAAACCTTGAATGAAAATAGAACCACAACTTTTTACAGTCTTTATGTTCATAGACTTTTTAGTTCAGCTATAGAAAGAAACTGTTTAGTGGATTTGGAGAATATGAGTTGAAACCATGATCAACTTTTCTGAGTTTGTAGTTATATAAGCAACTACAAACCAATAAGTAAAATATAATAAATCCCATAAAAAATTAGAAAAATAAAATAAAAACAAAATAGAGAGCAAAAGTGGCACTTACATGATTGGCAAGGGCCATTCTTACAGCTGCCGATACTAAGGCCTTGTTTGGTTTTTTTTTTTTTATCACTCAATTTTCATTACTTAATATCCGTCACTTATCATTCATTACTTATCACTCATCACTCATCACTTTAAATACTACACCCGTTTGGCACTATCACTCAATATTTTTCACACTATTTGTGGGCCTCATATCCATCGGTGCAGCTTTTTTTTTTTTTCCCCCCAGAACATGAAGACCAAACCAATGAAAGAAGACAAAAAAAAAAAAAAAAAAAAAAAATGAAGAAGCTAGAACAGAGCGAACTAGTGAAAAAAAAAATAGCCAACCAAGAGAAGAAAGGAAAAAAAAAAAAGTCAAAAGTAGTCAAAAGTTGCGGTTGAGTACTGTTTGTGGATCCCTTATATGTGTTTAATTACAATATAGTCATTGAGTTATGAGTTATGAAAACTGAAAAAAGGCAAAATATGTTTTCAGTTTCCATAACTCATAGCTCAAAAATCAGAGAATTGAGTGATAGAAACAGAATTATGACTTCCCAAACAACCTTTTTGCTATGAGTTTCACCATTTTTGAGTTATGAGTTATGGAAACTGAGATATGAGTTATGAAAATTGCTAAACCAAACACCTCCTAAGCTTGAACCAAGTAACCAATCACCGCATGTAACAGCTCTTCCCTACGGATCAAAGATGCAGGGGATGTCCGGTGTATTAGTTGGTTGAGCTGCACCCCTGTAATACTCCAGAAGACAGGACAAACACCCAATCATTACAGAAAACTTTATCCAATTTTTAGTTTTTAAATAAAAGAAAACAAAAATTTCTTCAAACATCTATTATAAAGAACCATAATGATGAATCCATTGAATAATTCCCAAAGGAAAATCATTCCTGAAAAACAAGTTGGTTGTGATGATTCCAATGAAAAAATATGATGTACTCACTAGCGATAATGCAAATATAATGTACTCACTAGCGATAATGCTAAGTGGTAACACCCCCAAGTATGCCCCGCCTTCACCTTCTCTGCCATTGCACTTGGGATGTTTTCCTGGTAACAAAATTTTTTCAATAAAGTGCCCCCAAAAAAATACACCCGCATATACCTAAAAATATGGACAGTTGCATGCATGATACAACAACACACACAAGCATAGAAAATTTTTTACTATCATTTTATATAATTTCTTGCTTCTAAAATTTTAGAAATATGGTAAACACCATTTACTATTTTATTATGCATGGCAGAATTTTAAGACTTTTAAGTGATTTGAAGCAATATATTATAAAATTAAATGTATGAAGACATTTTATACATGTTATGGGAATTTAACTATCCATCAACAAAACTTTGTGGTTAAATATAAAAATTGGGTCTCCATAAGCACCAATGTCTAAAATTTATTGAAAGGGGATAATTACAATCACCGCTCAGAGGTACCCAATGGAGTCTCAGATTTCATTTTTAAATTTTGAATTTCTGATTTTTCTAGATTTCACTTTAGAATTCTAGAATTTAATATTGTTGATAATTTTATGGTAATTGTGGCTTGATGTCCTTTTATTACCTATTAAAAGAGGCTCCAAGAATGGTTTGAAACAATGCAATTTGAATAAAAAAATTATGATTAGATATGTTTCTTTAAGCTTGGCGGTGATTCCTAGCACCCTCAGGTGGTGAAGCATAAAATTTCAAGAAAATACTCAATTTGTAAGTGGTGAAGAATAGGATTTGTCCTGTTCTTCATTCCTTTTCTCTTATTTCTATTTTCCCACCCTTTGTCCTGTATCAGGATAAAAGCTTGTCCAATTAACAAAGTTTACATGTATAAATGCACATAACTCATGATTGCCATGTTTAAACAAGTTGGTGTTGGCCAAATGAACTCTTTTCTACCAGTACTCCCTATCTATTGTCATGTTTGCTAATGCCCTAGACAAAAACCAGAATCTTCAAGAATTGTATACCTATAAGTTCTGTTAATAATCCAAAACCATCAAATGGGTGTGTGTTTGTCCACACATATTCAACTGAGTACAGACCTGTGGAACCTTGTTCTGCTTTCCATAAGCTTCAGTACTAAGAAAGGTCTAACAGTGAGGGCCACTGCTTTGGGAATGTAGAAGTTTTTTGGTATTGTTTGCCATCCATGAGACAGAATCAACCCCTTTGACAAAAGCTCCTTCAAAAAAAGGGAAAATTATTAGGTACTCCCGGAATATCATAAATGCGTACTCCCTTCTCTCACATGAATGGTAGGACCTACTATGAATTTAATTAGTGAGACCCACCATTCATGTGAGAGGAGGGAGTACGCATTTATGATACTCCGGGAGTACACAATAATTCCTCCAAAAGGAGATGCAGCCGAACTACCTGGTATAGGAAGAGGTTTCTCAAACGCTGCAAGGAGGGCCCATATAGAACTTAATTCCAGCCTCTAGCAACGCACACAGCATTAAGTTAGCAACATATCCCAATGAATAATGCCATCAGTCCACCACATAAGCCACTTTAGATTCTGAAATTCTATACAAATCTGGAAATACCTCCTTAAGAACCACATCTCTGCACCGCAAGTCATGCCAAAAGCAAATATTGGTGCCATTGCCAACCTCGAATCTGGAGAAATTTTCCCAACCACTTCTAATATGCTTTGAAAGGCTTACGCCTTATGGTCCACTTACTGCCCCCAAGCAGCAACCACTCCACTCACCTCCATATTTTTTATCCATTATTTTCCTCCATAAAACAGTGTTATGCCAAAGCCTTCACATTAGTTTACTTATTTTTTCTTTTGTATTTTCCTTCTTATTTCTTTTTGTCCTTTTTATTTTCCTGAACTGCCTGGTGTACTGCCCGTAAACAAGGACACCTTTGTTTTTTTTTCCTTTTTCATTTTAATGAATTTATTTACCTATCAAAAAAGAAAAAATAACATACTTCTTATGCCCAATCCTCCATATTTAATTGGTTCACTACAATATGGAACATAAACTTGTCTCCTATACCACACCTACAAAAATCCCATTGTAATCCTCAATACTATTAGCAATATTATGGGAATAGGAAATAAAGAGAAAAAAAAATGTTTACAGACTCAACAATGTCCTCTTTATCAATATAAGTCTACTTCCTTTTTTTTATCTAGTACACAGTCTACCTCCCTTTGAAAGGTGAACCTTCTTCCACCCCACTAATCTCCCTTCCACCTTCTCAAGAACACAATCCTGTATTGCTCTTGATTTAAATTTAGAACTCTAACCAAACCCAAATATCTCATGGGAATTTCAAAACCTTATAGTCAACAATCTGAGTCAGTTTTTCAATGTCTGGTACAATACCAACAGGTATCAATGCAGATTTGGCCCGGTTAATCTTTCATCCAGATACTACTTCAAAGCACAACACACATTTCAAGTACCTAAGTTGTTCCAGGCATTCCCACAAAAGAAATCAAGTATCGTATAAAAATAAGAGGTGAGAAACCATCAACAGATCACATGTTCTACTTCCCACTGTGAAATCAGCAAGATGCTGTCCTGCACTTCACAAGATACTGCCCTGCCACTGCACCCTAGGGAATATTTTATATACACTACCAATGAGACTAATATGCCTGTATTCCTTCACATCTAGAGCACAACCTTTTGGAGAATTAGTGCAATAAATGTAGCAATTAGGCTTCTCTCAAACATACCTTGGTGTTCGTCTCCATCCTCTAACCATAAGGCCCTAGGATGATATTCATAATAATTTTTCGGAGAACATCTAAGTTCAATGGTATGTGATGTGATAGGGAGAACTCAGACTAGTGTAGATTTAGGGTTTAAGAAGAAATTCCAGCAACAAAACAAGATTATAGCAAAGAAAAGATAATGGGATTAAATTTGTAACAAGCAATTATCAATTTCTAAGCTCAAAGATCTCAAAAAATTCAGAGATCAAATTTCATAAAATAGATGAAAGCCGCCTACAATGACTCAAAGAGAAAATGGTATCCAACATTTAATTCATTCAGACATTATCTCTAAAGTCTAAATAGCAAACCATGGAGCATAATCGGATATTCTTCTTGCCATGCCAGAAGCCAACTCTATTACATTTACATAAGACAATTGGGAATTCTATTATGTTTCAATTCTAGGAACAGAACAGTGCACATAGATACAGTATTTTTTAGGTAAGCCTTATGATGCAATAACAAGAATAACAAATTATTAGAATCTTCGTATAATGTGAGGATACTGCAGCAACTGTAAAAATAAACTAAACAAGGGAGGCACTAAGTTACCATTATGTGCAATGACAATCACATCTCCCTGAGGTTTTCGGTTTTCATTTAAGTGCCACATACCATTAAATGGATCAAGTTTACTTATCCATTAAAGTCTCACCACATTAACCAAAGAAGTCTGCCACAAAGTGTAAAATAATTTATTAGCTCATGGACACAACAGAAGAAGCAAAGGGCTAAAATTAGAAGCAGATGAGATAAGTTCTTTTTTTTTTTTTTTTTTTGGTGCTGGAAAAAGAACCATAGCATATTTCAAAAATGAAAAACACTTATAAAATCACAACATATTTTGACATATTCAATGTCTTATGAAGCCATGCTAAGTTTTCTTTAAATTTTTTTTTTTATTTGGATAAACAGGTTTTCTTTTAAAATGGTAGATACTTATGTAATCATAATTGCATGTTCAAGTCCTAAGACGCATCCAAAGCATTAATTGAATATCAATGAGCAAGTAGCTATTCCAATTTCATCCATTATAATACGATGCCCATATACTAATCAATAACAACTAAAGACCTCTAAACATTTTTTTTAATTACAAAGCAAATTGATAGATGAAGTTTGCCAAACCAAATAAAAATAGCTCCTAGCCCCCTTACCCATCCCCAACCTCCTGCAGGTTAGAATGTTCTCAGAAAATGGATTGCAACCTTTTAGGATTATTCAATTGTTCGCTAGAAATCTTTATTTTTTACCTTTTTTTATAAAAGAAACCTTCTTGATAAAAACTTTATTGAAATAATAAAGGAATCACTTTCTATCTTTTATATCAAAAAAAAAAAAGGGAATCACCCAAAGTATACAGAAAGTATATAGATGGGGACAAAACATTCAATCACGCAAATTACAATGATCCATCAATCACAAATTGAACAGAAAGAAAAACATCTCAGAGCTGACAATCAATCTAAAAAGGTTTTAAAATAGAAAAGCTTAAGATCTGGCAGGTTCCTCAAAACTTCTGGAATTACACTCTCCAAATACACCATAGCAGACAATGGGGAACCGCTTTCCAAATATCAACATAATAATCTCGACCAAATCTTTTCCTATAAAAGAAACCTAATATGATTAAAAAAGAATAAGAAGGAAGAATAAAGGATAATCACCTCAGACAGTAATGAGTCAGCAAGGTTAACACCTACATATCTTGAAGGCGAAGAAGGATGTGGAACATACCAACCATCTATGTCAAGCTTCCCAATTATACCCTGCCACTCTTGAACCAGACCTTTCTCTAACCAGCAATCCACCAACTCAGCAAACTGAGAATCACTCAATGTAAAGAACTGAGCTGCATGGTCAAATATCAATGGCTGAGGATCAATTATTCTGGTTCCCATTAGTCCTCCCAAACGATGAATCCCCTAAAATAATAAAATATTGTAAGAAACTCAGAAAACATGATCATCATCACTGAAATGAAGCACTTGAAATTTAGTCTACTGAGAGAAACTTATATGTATCCTGGAAAAAAAAAATTACTGATATGATCTTTTTCTTGAATTATAGTCCCTTCTTTAAAAGGTTGAAGTTTATTCAATCAATAGACTTTATTCAATCAACATATTTTGAAAGGTTGTAGCAGTAAGTGGAATTCCTAACATGAACAATGTAGGACCGAATTTGGGATGGACCCAAATTAAGATTAGATTTCAACCCAATAAGCCCAAACAATGAATTTATAGAGAGTGGGTGAAAGAACTATTTCTATTCCAGAAGAAAGTTCATAATAATTGTAGTATTGAGAACATCAAACATAAATAAGATAAGAAAATAACGGTTCTCGACACTATCGGAGGAGCTAGGTTATAATATCTTATTGATGAACACAATTACCAATATTCGGTGGATTATTCTCAATGATTTTTTCTTTCTGATGATTTCTTCTCCCCCTTTCCTTTAGCCACATTTCCATGTTATATACTATCATTCTGTTATCATCCCCACCATACGTGTGTAGGTTAGATTCTAGGAACCCCTTCTTGTCCCATCCAACCCCTCACAGAACCCTCAACTAGTAGCTGTAAGACTGCTTAACCACTGTTCAAGTATCACCTCCACATTAATGCAGCTAGAGAGTTAGTTGGAAAGCATTTAATGTGGAAGTAGAAGCTTTTGAAGATATTTGTTGCCTCCCTTTACTCATCCCTTATCCAATATCCAACTCCCTGTTATGATGTAATTTTGAAGAATGTCCAAGATGATAAGAAGGCTTTAATCACCTCGGATTTACATATCCAAGGTGACTTTCCACCTCGGACATAGTTTGGACTATCATATACAATCTTTATCTCTTGCTTTGATTTCCTTCCCATTATGATCTTTAGTTGGCCATCCTCGGATTGGGCCATTGGATCATAAGCCCAATACATACAATTTTAATAGTACTTTCTAGGTAACAAGCCCCCATAAACAGGAATAAAAAAATGAAAATGGTCGAGGTGCATAAGAAACTAAGACATCTTTAAGCCTTCTTTCCCTTTGTTTCTTTTAATCTTTCAATGAAAACACAAGGGGGGAAGAATTTATAGAAAGAAAAGGATAATTCTTCCATTTTTAACAAATCACATCCTAATACCCACCATACAATATAATTCCAGTTTCCATTTTGTTTTATCTCTTCCTAGGAATCTAATGAAGTGCAAAAGGTGATGCGATAATATTAAGAAAAAAATTATTGCAATAATAAAATTTTAAAGAAAGATAATTGAGTTTCAAAACATATCCAAGAATATACTCTTGATTTGATTTTCTGGCAAAGTTGGTAAGAACATGGCAAATGGCTCCTCCTCCTCCCCAACAAGAATGGGGTGGAAGGTGAAGTAGTAAATTAAAGACCACGAGTTGCTGGAGTAAATTACTAATTAAAAAATTTTAACAGCAGGAAACTTGAGGAAGAGAAACATTATTTTGGTTAGTTGGTGTTGTATGTGTAAGTCCGATGGGGATTTGGTGCCTCATTTGCTCTTGCATTGGCCTTTTGCTAGAAAAATATGGAATATGGTTTTTGGGCAACTTAGAGTTCAGTGAGTGATGCCCAAGGATGTTGTAGGTTTACTAGCTTGCAAGGCCGTTTTGGAAGACATAGAAACAAAGCAATACGGAAGGCTATCCCTCATTGTTTGATGTGGTGTATTTGGCATGAGAGATATGCTCAAGTTTTTTAGGGTTGTGAGTAAACTATCCTAGAAGGGAAGTTACAATTTTTCCGAACATTGATGGAATGGATCATGGCAATAGGAGCATACCCTTTCTATAATGTATTAGAATTTATGGGTCATTGTAACCTCAGAACTTATTTGTGTGTTTATCTAGTATAACCCCTGCATACTTGATGGGTTTTTTTTTTTTTTTTTTCTCTCTCTCTCATTTTTTTTCTCATCAATAAAATTTATTACTTATTGAAAAAATCTACCAATTACAAAAAAGTTGACAAGAACACACCATCAAGTATTGGAAAAAATATTGGGTGAGATAGATGCATGCCTAACAGTTAGTTCAGCCAGTAAAGCGTCTTGTCATTAATCATTATAGAATCGTGGCATACCTATACCAAGGATTAGGAATGGTGTTTAGAGGGAAGGGAGAGGACTAACTCTCAATGTGTAGCCCTTAGCCACAATGGGCTTCCCATGTACCGAAAGAAAAATGAGAACAACACATTACACATATCAATAAATTCAGAACCACATGTCCTCATTCTCATATAAAATTCATGAATTTAGACTAAACATAGATTGAATACCATAAGATACAACCACTACTCTATATAGCTACCTAGTCTTAGCAGGGTTAACCATATTGACCATTTGTTCTTGTTTGACCAAGTTGAACATTTTGATAAACTGAAAATTCCATTTTCCATATTCTTCTGTTTTCGCACACATTCTCAACAATGAAACAATAAGTAATACTGAAACTTTTTGAACCTTACAAGAACCCAAAAAATGCACGAAGCCACATTCTCAAATTTCACATACATTCACCAACTCAACCATCCCCTCCAAAATTCACAAATCATTCAAAACCCACATCAAAAGTCATAATAAAAATAATAATAAAAAACCCAGATAGTAAAAACAGCTTAAAAATAAATAAAAGAAGGAAGCAACTGACCAACCGTGCAGTGTTGAAAATTGTGGACTGAACCCAAGGCCGGCCTCAAACATTTTGAAGCCCAAGACAAGAACTAAAATACGGCATTTTTTATACTTATGTATTAATTAAATTAATATTTATTTAATATTTTTATATTATAATATATTTTTTTTAAAATCTATTTTTTTTTCTTTTGAGATGCAAATTTAGTAATTAAATTTTTATATTCAAGTTCTGCTAACATCTCATTTTCAATCAATAATACAACTAATCCACTTAATCTTTCTTAGAACATTGTTGGTCTTAGATATGATTTTATTAATTTTAATTTTGAAAAACTTCTTTCTGCAGAAACTATTGTAACAGGTGTTATTAGTAAAATCCTATAAACAATGCATGTATTTGGAAATAAATCTAATCTTTTTATATAATTTAGTATGTCAATTGGAGTATAATCTTTTATTTGTAAAATTCCTTTTAAAACCTTTAACTTTGAAAATAAATCTAAACTATCAATATCATAATAAACATCATGTTTGAGAAAAGATTCAAGTTTAAGACAATATTTTTGTAAACTATCATCATAGTGAACCTTTTCATTTGTGACATTTTCATCATTATTTTCATTTTCTTGTAAATTCTTTTGAAGTTCATTATCAAGATTTGTTGTATTGCAAAATTGAACATCATTGTTATCTTGCAATTGTATCATTTCATTATCTTCTAACTCTTTTTAGTGAATTTCTTGTTCATTTGTGATATTTCTATCTAAATTTTGTGTTATATTTTATTTATTAGGCGAAACTACACTATTGGTCCCTAAAGTTTACCCTGTGTGCGCAATTGGTCCCTCAAATTTGAAACGAGCACAATTAGTTTCTTAAGTTTTAAAATTGAGTTGATTTGGTCTTTGTACTAATTATTGTTAACGGTGTTACTTATGTAGCTAACAGAATAATGACTTAAATTTTTTTAAAGATATGACATGTTTTTAATTAAAAAAAATTAAAAACTAAATTTACACGTGAGAAGAAAAATTCACCAGTACCAAATTAAAAAATTTATTTTCTACGGTTCTACCTGATGTAAAATCCCACAACAACTTTCTCAAAATAAAGAAAAAAAAAAAGAAAAACCCACAACGAGAGAGAAAGGGAGAGAGGGAAGAAATCAAACCCAAGCCACCGCCGGCAAAAGCCCAAGCTGTAGCTGCCGCCGGCGACAGCACAAGCCCTAGCAGCCGCCGACGACAGCCATTGCCCTAGCAGCAGCCGACGACAGCCATTGCCCTAGCAGCAGCCGACGACAGCCACTGACCCCCCTCCCTCTTCCTCTCGCACAACCACAGAGGTGCGTTCGTCCTCCCATCTCAGGTATTACACCTGCAAAGGCAAAAAATCAGCAATACTTGAGAGGGTTTTCAATAAGGGGAGGTGGAGAAGCACCAAGCCACAAACGGAGAGAGAGATGAGAGAGGGAGATCAAGAGTGAAAACGGCGTGGGTTCCGATGGGGCAATCGCTGGGTTTCATCTGGGTTTTCTTTGTGATTTCATCTGGGTTTTTTTTTTTATTTTTGGTCTTTTGTCATGTAAATTGCACTTGTTGATTGGGTTTTTTATTTTTTGGCTTGATTTTCGGCTTTGAATTCTGATTGGCTAGATCAAATGCAAGGTAGATGCTGATTTTGGATTGGAATTTTTGTGGGTTCATGGTGGAGGAGGTGTGGGTTGCCGTCGTGGTGGTTGGGGTGGAGGTGGGGTTGCCGTCAATATGATTTTTCAATTTATCTAACGTGGAAACTATTTTTTTAAAATTTTTTTATTAAAAACATGCCACGTCATCAAAAAAAAATCAAGTCATTATTCTGTTAGCCATGTAAGTAACACCGTTAACAACAGTTAGTAAAAGGACCAAATTAACTCAGTTTTAAAACTTAAGGGACTAATTGTGCTCACTTCAAACTTGAGGGACCAATTACGCACATAGGATAAACTTTAGGGACCAACAGTGTAGTTTCGCCTATTTATTACTAATAACAAATTTATCCATTAATCCTTTTTGAGACTCAATTAATTTTTTTATCTTTTTTAAGTTTTTCATATCCAAATGCATATTTTCTAGTAGACATTTCTAATCAAACAATATATTTATAAAGACTAAAATAAAAAAAAAAACGTTCAAGTGTAGAGCAAATGAGAAATAAAACCTGATTTATATAAAAAGTATTGTTGTAGTTTTACTAAGTAATAACAAGTTTTTAGTAATCTCAACTTGTATAAATAAAGATTTATTCATTATATTACCAATAACTAATATATATATAAACACAATATTAAAATTAAAAAAAAAAAAAAATTAAGCACAGCCATAACAAAAACAAGCCCAGCCTAGCCAAGAAGATGCCTGCCAAGACCCACCCACAAAAAACATAAAACAAATCCTATTACACCTATAACCAAAAAAAAAAAACCTTGAAGGCCCAAACATGAAACGTCTAGCCACAACCTAGCCCTCTTAACAAATCTAAAGTAGAAAGCCAAGCCTTATAAGTTATACCTCAAGCTCAAAAGTCAAAACCCATCTACAAAATGCCAGAATCAAAATGCAGCACGGCAAGAACGAAAAAAAAAAAGAAGGAAGTCGGCTTGGTAGTCAGATGCAATCGAATGGTTCAGATCGGAGGAAAGGAAGCTTGAGCCAAGCAGCTAGGCCCAACAACAGTGGAGAGAAAGAATGAGAGAGGCAGAGAGCAAGAGTTGAGAGAAAAAAGCATAGCAAGAATGAGAAAGATACGATAAAAATTTTTGGGATTTGAGATTTTTTATTTGTTTTGTGGTTAATTTCTTAGACCAGATTTGTAGTTTATCTTGTTGAATTTTGGTTTGTCTAGAGGATAATGATGTTATTTTTGGAACAATTGATTTTATTTAGACAAAAAAAAAATTTTATGCTACCAATGTTTAATCGGGTATAACAAAAATTTTGTTTTTTGGTCAAAATGATGTGCCGAATTTTTTAGATTCATTTGAAACCAATTTTTTTTCCCTACTACCCCTTCTTTTCTAAAATTTTGGGGTCTCCCTTCCACCTGGGGGGCTTAGGCAATTGCCTAATTGCCCTAGTGGAAAGGCTGGCCCTCCAAACCCCTCTCTTCTCCAAATTCAAGGCACAAACCAGACCTGTCATCCCTCCACCGATAATCGTGACAATAGGATCATCGAAGACTGGTGCAATGAATATAACTTGCTCTTGGTTGGAGGTTTTCTTGAGAATAGACCTTCTAGACGTACCATATGATGATTTTCTACGTTTTTTGGAGGTGGGTCTTTTACTGGGTTGGGATGTGGTGCAGGTTAGAGTCAGGGTTTTGGGGAAGAAGGTGGCGGGTTTGCATGAGGGTTTTAGGGGTTGAGAAATGAGAGAAGAAGGAAAGAAGGATAGGCATGGTTTTTTGGAGGGAGAAGGAAAAGGATTTATGAGGATATAAAGCTTTGAGTTTGGTTGGTTTGAAAATTGAGAGAGAGGTAATGTTTGGTATTAGCTTTCCTTTGTAGGAGCCTTTCCCTCCCAACCATGGAAGAAATAGTCCTAGATAGGTTCCAAAATTTATAGCTAACTAAAGAAGAAGAAGAAGAAGAAGATATATGCATCTTGACCCCGAGCCGTGATCTACTTGAACAATGTTCCCTAAGTCTATTTGGGAGATTGCTCTCCGACTGCCAACAATACCAACAAGCCCTCAAAAACACTATTTATGCTGCTTGGAAAATGGGCTCCAATCTAAGAACAGTGGACGTGGGTTAGGATATCATGCAATTCAAATTCAGTTCCAAATAACAAATGGAATGGGTAGAAAAAAAGTGCCCCTGGAATCCAAAAGGGGGCCAATAGAGCAAAATTCGCTGATAGTAAAAAGTAAAAGTAAAAAAAATAAAAAGTGAAAAAATGTTGTTAGAGAGAAGTAGGTGAATTGTACCCTAAGTATTGCACCCAATTCTAATCCTCTAATGACATCGGGAGAAGCGAATTTTATGGAAGGAAACCAATCTTGGGGAACTTTTATGCTAATGGTGAGTCAAGTCACCTACAAGGCCCTTGGAAAAAGGGGTATATTCTATCATTTTATTGATTTCAGAGATATTTTGTTATTTGTAGGTTTCAAAGGTATTTATGTTATTTTAAAGTTTGTGAATATTTTGGTCTTTTTTTAATTTTGGGCCTATTTCGCTCAGTTTTAGGTTAGAGAGGTATTTTGATCATTTTATGGTTTTGGGTATTTTGGCAATTTTATAGTGTTTTAGGAGTGTTTTTGGTCATTTTCAAGTTTTAGAGGCACTTTGGAAATTTTGATTATTGGGTAATTGTGTAGGTTGAGGTTTACCCATAATAATTAGATTAGTTGGGTTTGGATTAGAAGTTATTGATTAAATGGGTAATAATGGGCAAATGAGTTTTATGTACTCAACCCAATTATTTCCTACCCAATCTCACCCATTTGACACCCCTACTTGGAATGGAAGTGAAGATGCTCTCTCAATCGTGGGCTAGTCACAATTACCCAACAATGAAGCACAGGAAGTTACAAGCCCAATGAAACCAAAGTCTAAATGCAAGCCTAATGCAAAAGCCCCCAACCAAGACTCAAGCCTATAAGATAACAAGTAGCTGAAAAGGAAAGCCAAATGGAAGAAGATTGCTAGAGGAAAAGGCCAAACCCAAGCCCATAACAAGGATAAAATGATTATTGGTCTACAATCCCCCTGAATATGAATGATTTTGGAATTGGGGAAAAAATCATATTAGTTTTTGATGAACCATTAAAATTTGTATTGTCCAAAGGTGTCATTGGACTATCAAAGCAAGTTGGACGACCAAATCAGGTGTCGTTAGACGATCAAAGCACCATAAACATGCATTTAATGCATCAGCCGTTACCAATGGACACATGCGTATACATGACCATTGGCAAGATAATCAATCACCTCATTAAGCCATCAGAGGTGTTACAAGAGCCATTAAGGCCACCATTAAAGGCCTCCAACGGCTAGAAAAGATAGAGATCTATATAAACCACCTCAGAATCAAGAGAAGATATATATATATATATATACATACATATATATATTCACACATATACACACTGCAATATGCTCTGATATATTACTATCTCTCTCAATCATCATCTAACTTTATCATCAGAGGCTCATTGGTTGGCACCACGCCGGTGACCTTAAAGAGAGAAACACCTTTGTTATTATTTTACACGTCTCGAACTCATTCTCATTGGATTCCGTCTAGACAAACTTATCAACTGACGAATTCAGCTTCATTAGTTTGGCGTTGTCCGTAGGGAATGTCTTTCGAACTCTAGTTTGAAAATGTAGCTTTACCATTCAATTCTCTACATCTAGATGGAATCTAATGTGCAACAGGATCCAATGGCATTGGCCCTGCAAATCCAAACGCTCATAGCTAATGTAGAAGAACTGATTAAGCAGAATCAAGAAATGAGGCAGCGATTACAATAAGGAGAAAATTGTCCCTCACCAAGGAGGATTGATCACAATAGGAATGAAGTCGAAGTCTAAAGCCCAGAGACAAGTTGTAGAAGAGAGGGCTCAGAGAAAACTAATCTCCTCAAGAGCATGAAGAAGGAGATGGACGAAATAAAAAGCACCATGAAAGAGAAAACAACCAAGAAAAGAATGAAAGAAAGAAAAAACAAAGGTGCAATTATTGTATGCATTTATATATGATTATAAGCATGTACAATTAACAATATAACCCATTCATCCCAAAGTGCTTTTAACTTAATTGGAACTTTTAGATGCTTTTGATGAAGAAGTTCAAAGTTCAAATCCCTCTCTCCATTATTGAATTGTTAAAAAAAAAAAAAAAAAACCTCATTCATCATTGTAACAATAACAATAGTAAATCAAAGAGACTAGCACAATTTGATGTCTCTGTGGCTTAAATTATATATATATATATATATATATATATATTTTAATAGGTAAGTTACACACGCACCAAATGAGTCTTGAACTTATAATCTTATCCTCCATCGAGCACTTGCAAGGGAAAGATGTGTGATTTGAGCAAGAGTACATTAGGGGCCTACAATATTCACCAAACCTCATTTGCATTCATTGATTATTATATCATGATTTGCATTCTAAGAGTTTTGTAGTTAAATGTAATACTTAGTTTCCTTTTTAGGAGAATTAGGGTTCGAATTCACCTCCCCTACTTATTGTAACAATTGAGTTATTACGAGAAAAAAAAAAATTCTATAGTATGAATTGCACGACCAAGAAAGATGGTAAACTCTTTTACCCTTCTGTTCTCCCTTGGCTAAGCTTCCCCATTTGAAAGTACTATTTTTGTAGAGGTTAAAAATTATTAAGATATAGACATTCACATTTGATTTATTCTAGAGATTTTCCACTCTTTGATAGATCAAACTAAATATATGGAATATTAAAGTCCAAAATGAGAAGCGATAATATGATCTTAATCTGCACCTTATCATTGTATGCATGTAAAAGTGCGTGACGTACAGTTTTGAGTTACCCTTATGAGTCATGACCAAACAAAGAGGGGAAGAGAAAAGATGACAAGGAGTCAAGAAGTGGGAAGTAATATATAGAAACTTTTCCAACAGCGCCTAGAGTTGTAACAACTTGCAAATAACATAATGCTTCCAAACACATTATATCTTAATCCAAACAAGTGAGTTGAAATATTGGGTTCTTTTATTTATTTATTTTTGAGATAAGTAGATAATGCAAGAGGATGATGTGAAGTTCAAACCATAGATATAAAACACCACAAAATTAAGATATCATTATTATCAAACAATCACTTGACCCTTAATTTTTTGTGTTAAGATATTAGTTCTTTTATGTTGATGTTTTGCGGTTTGGTGTATTTTAAAATTTTAATTACATCCACTTCTAACTTTGCTTAGGAATCTAGGATAAATTACATGTCCTCCTAATTAGAATTATTTGATATATAAAAGCTAAAAAGAGCATATGTTGGAGAAATTATAATATATACCCTACCTATTGTATTCATAATAGGTGCAATAAAAATTTTTGGTCACGCTTAGGTTAAAGGCGCTAACTCAGATTGCCACTCTTACCTATTTTTGTTTGTTCATTAAAAAATAAAAAAGGTGCAATAAAAAAATTTTCAAATTAAGTAGGGGAGAGAATACATTGAGAAGACTAAAATAGTTAATATAATATAAGATAAACATCGCTCCTTCTCTCTCTCTCTCTCCTTTTTGTTTTCCGATGAGAAGAGTGGAACACCACTTAATCTAAAAGCTTACACCAATGAGTTTAACTCTATTATGCTACATTAATCATTTACTCTTGTTGTTATTATCTAATTAACATGAGATTTCACTACTTAACTAATCACATGAATCGATCACTTTCACATAAAAATTACCAATTACCCACCAAATAAATCTTTTTGGTTTACAATGGACCATGACTATTGACTGCACACATTCAACTTCCTCGATCTCTAGAGAGAGGAGAAAAACTGAAAAACTCCAAGCAGTAGTTTCTGGTGAAAGAGACTAAACATTGGCACCAAACACAAATATGCATATCTCAACGCGCTATGTATAAAAATTTAGGGCCCGTTTGGTAATGTTGTTCTAGTAACGTTATTTGTATTTTTTGAAAATACGTGTAGGTGAAAAAGTATGTAGAAATATATATAATATTATTTAAAAATTGAAAATTGTTGTTTAAGTATATATACCAAACGATCCTTTAACTTTTTACTACTGTTATTTTTAATCCGACAAGCTCAAACTGTGTTATTTCATCCATAACTTTCATTTTCCACAAAGTTCTCTAGGTAAAACGAAAACAATAGGACAAATGGCACTGTGGGTATCCTTTTTCTAACAACGAAATCAGACACTTCTAGCTTTTACCTTTTGTCTTATCCAATAATAAATTATTTTCAGAGACGGTAGTCTTGATTAATGAAATCATTTTCTATTATGAGCAAAACACATTCTTTTCCTTCAAGGACCAAGACTTTTGTGACACTAATAATTTGTGGCTTCCACCATTTTGAAGTCACAAAATCAACATGGCCTACAAATGCAATTGCAAAACCCAAATAGTAATAACTTTTACCAGTCAGAATGGTATCTTTGACATAGTGTATCAATGAAGATTATCATTTGACTCTTAACCTCTTGAGCCACTCATTACTAAAGAAAAAAGGAAAAAAAGAAAACAAGAACTTTCATCGATTAGTTTCAAGGTGATACTAACTTGAAATACAAGCATTTATCAAATACCTCAATTTTTTTTTTTTTTTTTTTGATGAACAAAAAAAAGATAGGTGGGCAACCAACGTGGCAATTCTATCTAATTGTGATCATAATAACACCTTACTCACTAGGTCCAAGGCTTTGCCAGGGTGCAAGGTACCACGATGAGCCATAACTTTTCAGCCTCACGAGAGACACTAGTGAACCTTGAACTGCTAAGAAAGGCAATTCAAGTGAGTCCATATTTGGATTTAAACCTTGGATCTCACACTCCGCACATCTAGTATATCACCCAAGACCACTAGACCACACCCCTCAGTGGTTGAAGTCCTAGCCTCATGGGTTTGCTTTCTCAGCAAACCAAACATTTTAAAAAATTCTTTTGAAAATCAGTGACATCATTATCTGATTTTGCATGAACCTTTTTATCTGATTTTGCATGAACCTTTTTAACGCTAACTTGCGGTTTTCACTGTTTTGAAAATCATAAATTGACCTAACAAGCTAATGAAGGAAAAAAAAACATGAACTTTACTACAAGGTAAAAACTTAAGTATTTGTTAGCTTTCCCAAAAAAATTCAAAAATATAATTGAATTGAATTTAAATGTCATTAAAAAAAACTAATATTGATTGTGCTTCATTAATAAATAGAAACATAAGTTTAAATTTAATTGGTGAATTTAATGTATTAATTAGACCTAAAAATATATACCTAAGTTATACACTTACTATAAAATACTTACAAACTAACATGACAATTATGATTGGTATCACTTACATATAATAAATAATCTTTTTAACTATTTTGTCTTGTATTTTACAATCAACATCTCAATTCGTAAACTAATGTAGTAAAATTTGTAAAATCCTTAACATTGGTATCTTTCACTTATCAAATAAAAACAGAAGGAAATAAGTGAATAACAAAAGCTTAATTTTGTTGCTCTTCTTCTGCTGTGTCCGAAATCTTAATCTTATGGCTTTGCTTTCTCAGCAACCTAAACATTTCTTTTACTTCTTTTAAGCATCAGTGACATCATTTTTTACTTATTCATCAATAATTGACCTTAATATTACTGCAGTAGACTTGTTAAATGATAGGAGTTAACTCGTGTGTGTTTATATTAAATAGTAAAGTTAGATAGATCATATAAATATTAAAAATTGTGCCCCTTATTAAATGGTAGAACATGATCATTGTCTTAGAGTAATTAATGTGACCAAATTACAAGCTCAGACTATCAAATGAGTCAACCCTTTATAAGCCCCTAATTACTGTATATATTAACATTGTGATTTTGATGCTTCTGTTTCCTTTTATTTGCCAAGATTCGAACCTGGCTTGTCTGTAATTTAGCCTTATACCACTGCAATAAAGCCAAAGCCACATTTGGCATTTTGATTATTGTTTTCTTATTGTTTTTTGACAAATGTGATCAACTATTTCACCGGGAACTCATTAAATGGTACTTTTTTATTTGATATTTGCTTATTTTTTCATTTTTATTGGTTACAACGAGAGAGGGGAGGTCTGAACCCGGCTAGGATGGCTTCGGAAAAGCATTAAAAAATGCTATAGTTATCTTTAACTCTTAAGCAAAAGAAAAAAGAAAGAGAACAAGATGCAAGTTCCATTTGCTGAGATTTTCTAGAATTTTTCTAGAGAGGGAAAACTATATATTTTTACATTGTGGTTATAAGAATGGTTCACTTTCTTTGAAAGTGGCAAATATTATTCACATTTTTACCAATAATATAAACTTTAGATGGTACTATTCACCTAAACTAATCAATGCCCTTTATAGAAATACTTCAGCTTATAAAATTCAAAAGCTAAATGAATCTCTTTAATGTTGTGCTTGAATTAGCTTATTTTTATTGATTTATTTTATTAAAAATAAACAAAATTAAATTATAGTTGTATCTATTAAAAAATAAGATGTCAACAAATTGTATCTATTAAAAATAAGATGTCAACAAATTGTATCTAATACTTTTTGTATTACAACATTTGGATGATTTTGTGAAACAGTATATGCTTTTTAGATGCGGATTATAAGATGCGTACAATAGGAATTATTATTCAAATAAGAATGTCAATATTAATTACTCAAAGTCCCACTATTTTTTTGAATTTTTTTTTTCATGTGTACTCTACTTTATAAGTATAAATTCACGGAAAATTATTATATATTCTGGGAGTACCATAAATGCATACTCTCCCATCTATCGTGAATTGTGGTTTCTACCATGAATTTAATTAGTGGGACCCATAATTACATGAGAGGGAGAAGTGTGCATTTATGCTACTCTGTAAGTATATTGTATAATTACCCTAAATTCACATTAAAGAGGACACTAATTGTAGATGTCATTCACCACCTAATCCTTAAATGGATACTTATGGAGTGAGTGATATTTGCCTTATTTGGGCATTGGTACATCCTCTCTCTCTCTCGTAGCTTAAGTGATATTGTTTCTGGTTGTACTTATAACGACTTTCCTTTACAAAGAAAACTAGGTTTAAATTTTCTTCTCCATTATTGTAATTATCATTTATAGAAAAACAAATATGGAATAGTTACTAGTAAATCAGTTATTACATGCCATTCATTCTTAATTAAAAAAAAAAAATCAAAGTTACATAAAAAAAAAAAAATCAAAGTAATAGTTTGTAGTTAGCTTAACTAGTAAAATATCTTGTCATTGACTAAAAAAAAATTATAATGGAATAAATATCATAAGTTGAAATTCAACGAAACAAAAGCATACATAGTGGCTTGATAATAAAAGAAAGTTTATTTTGTTAGAGATTTCTAGTATCATTATTTAAAATGATATGAAAACTGTGGTTTAAAAAGTGTTATGAAAACACATGTTTAAAAAACATAGTCGTATGTTTGAAGAAGGAAACTTTATATGTTATCTAATCAAGTAGTAAGGAGAATTTTCCAAATTTAGTGTTCATCTTAAAATGAATAAAGTAACTCAAACACTCCTAAAAAAACACTCCTATCAAATGCGTTGTTTTTTTAAGAAGAACAATTTTCAATGTTTAATACTAAAAACTATTGTTTGTAATCACATATCAAACATGACCAAATTTATTTGTAATCATATGAATCAGTCGTATTTTTTTCCTCTCAAACGTGTAGGTTTAAGTGTTACAATTTTTCATTTTTCATAGTAAAGGTCAAAAAGAAAAGAAGTAGAGATGGACCAATATCATGGAGCCACGTGGCAGTATCAGCCCATGGCCTCCTTTTTCATTTTGCAATAAAGCCTAGGTGGACAAGAGAAGGACGGAATTTTATCGCATTTTTCTCTTCTCTTCTCACTACCTTCTTTTCTTTTCTCTCTCTCTCTCTCTCCCTCCCAAATCAGAATCCACAAACGCACACAGACACGAAAAAAATAGACGAGAGAGAGAGAGAGAGAGAGAGCTGGAAATACAGAGCTTATAATTACAGCAATAATATACCAATTCTTATTACATCTTAAACACTAATTCTCTCTCTCTCTCTCTCTCTAAAAACCCTAATTTGGTGTCCATGAGGTGGTGGATACCGTAGATCTCAGAGACTCGAATCTCTGAAAACCCCCCCCAAACAACAAAAACGACACCGTATTGAAAGGGTTAAAGCAATAGCAATGGGGACGGAGCTAGGGCAACAAACGGTGGAGTTCTCGGCGCTGGTGAGCCGAGCGGCGGAGGACTCCTTCGTAGCCCTAAAGGAGCTGGTGGAGAAGGAGAAGGAGAAGTCTCAGTCGCTGTTGTTGTCGTCTTCGACATCGTCGTCGTCGTCTTCGGGCGAAGCCTCGCAGCTGGATACGGAGAGGAAGATCAACTTGCTCAAGTACATCGTCAAAACCCAGCAGCGCATGCTCCGCCTCAACGTCCTCGCCAAGTGGTGCCAACAGGTTCTGAAAGTTTGCTCCTTTTGTTAGAGAATGTCCAAATTCTTTGGATTTAGTTCGTTCTATTCAGGAAATTTTGGGTTTTTGTTTGTTTGTGTTTTTGGGTGATTGGTTGTGGGGTTGAATTATTTGTTTTAACTGAATCTGAAGGTTTTTTTTTTTTTTTTTGTTCATTGGTTGGTGGAAGGAGAAACAAAGAGAATTTGAAATTTTGGATTTTTTTTATTTTTTATTTTTGTGTGTGTGTGTGTGTGTGTGTGTGTGTGGGTGTATTGGTTTTAGTGACAAATTTTTATGAATTTCTGGTTTATTTGTGTTGGGGTTGAATTAGTTGGATTTGGGGTTGGGGGAGGAATGTGAAATTTAATGTTTTTCTTTATTTTTTTTATTGGGTTTGGATTGGTTATTTTTTTAAAAAGGTGATTTTTTTGGGTGGTTTAATTGGATTTGGGTTGTTTTTATTTATTTTTATTTGGTTGATGAGGAAGTGGAGGAGAGCAGAGAGAGTGTGAAATTTGGTGTTTTGCAGCTGAAAGGGTTGTGAATGTTTGATTTCATGGCCAATTGGGTTTGAGGGTTTTTTGAACTTTGGGATAATTTGAGTCTGGTTGAATTGCATTGATTCTGTAAGAGAATGTGACTTTTGGGTGGTTTTGATTGGAATGAGTGTTCCTTTTCTTCCAGAGGAAGAATTGAAAAGAAAAGAGAATTGCTAAAACTACTGTCTTTTGGACCTGGATGGGTTGCGAATGTTTGATTTGGTGGCGAATTAGGGTTGAGGCTTTATGAATTTTAGGATAATTGAGGATGTAATTTAATTTAGCTCAATCTTTAAGAGATTGTGACTTGGCATGGTTTAATTTTATTTTGAAATGGTTGCTGAGAAGTGGAGTAAATGCAAAAAATGCAAAGAAAATTGTGTTTTGGACTCAGCCAAGTTGTGGGTTTTGGTTTAGTGAAAAATCAGTGTTGAAGAGTTATTTGTTTAGGCTAATTTGGGTTGTGGTTTAATCAGATTTGCTATATCTTTGGTTGCTGAGAAGTAGAAAGAAATGTAAGTTTGGGCTTTTATTGTTGATTTGGGAAGGGTGTTTCATTAAGTTGCTCGATAGGGTGACTTAACCCCCAAAAAAAAAAAAAAAAAAAGTAGCTCAATAGGGTTAAGTTTTATGAATTTAGGTTATATTCAATCTTATGTTAACCAATTAGGGTTGGAGATTCATTAATTTTGGCTAATATCTGTTTTAACTTTATTTTCTTATAAACAAATTGTGAAATTGGGTGGTTCAATTGGATTTGCCACTTCTTTCATTGCTGCAGAATATGAAGGAACTGATAGAAATGGAAGTTTAGGTTTCTCTATTGATGCATTGGATTCATTGGCCCAAGTAGGTCAATTTGGTTGAGCCTATGCTTGCAAAATATGTGACTTTTATTTGGATAATGTAAGTTTAATTGATGTTTTGGGTTTTATGCTTGAACGGTTTAGTGGGATTTGACTTAAAGGCCAGTCAGGTTAAATTATGTGGACTTTGATAATTTAAATGAATTTTGTTTGGAAAATGTAATTTTTTCTGTCTTTTAGCCTCTAATTAGGTTAAGAATATGTGAATTTAGGTTCTTTTGTTAAATGCATGTTTTTAAATATGTCAATTTTCAAGATTTTAATTATTATTATTTTTTTTTGAAAAATTTGAATTTAGGTTGCATGTTGGGGTTTTCAACATCTACTATTTGTGAATTTGTCTCAGTAGCCAGCTAGGCTAAATAATAATAATAAATTCAGTTCAGTTTTATCAGTTGACTTTAACTACTCAAATGTACATTTTCTGCTTAAATTCGTTATACTTGCTTGAAGCCATCAACATTTTAATTGTTGAGAAAATGAATAACAAGTGTTGTTCTTTTGAACTCGGTTTACTTGCACTTCTCAAATTAGTGATGGGTTTAGTTTTTATTTTGGAAAGTGATTAACCTATGATGTTTCATTGATGTTTTAAGTGGATAGAATTTTCTTCTCCAGTTGGTTGTTAAGAATGGAGGAAAATGAACAAATATATGAAGTTTTGAATTCAACTTTTTTAGTTATTTTGGTTGAAAAAACTTCATTTGCCCCCATTCTTTATTTCTATAGAATTACAGAAATATAAAAGAGAGGTTATACAATTTTTTAAAAGTATTTTCTTTTTCGTGTGTCTGGCCTACTCTGCAGGTTCCTTTGATACAGTACTGTCAGCAACTTGGATCCACACTATCAAGTCATGATACATGTTTCACCCAAGCTGCAGATTCATTGTTTTTCATGCATGAGGGGCTACAGCAAGCTCGTGCTCCTGTCTATGATGTGCCTTCTGCTATAGAAGTCCTCCTTACAGGGACTTATGAGCGCTTACCAAAATGTATAGAGAACGTGGGTATTCAGAGCACATTAACTGAGGATCAGCAAAAGCCAGCTTTGAAGAAGTTGGACACGCTTGTGCGGTCTAAATTACTTGAAGTTTCACTGCCAAAAGAAATTTCTGAGGTAAAAGTTTCTGATGGCACTGCACTGCTTCGTGTAGATGGGGAATTTAAGGTTTTAGTTACGCTTGGTTACCGAGGACATCTATCAATGTGGAGGATATTACATTTGGAACTGCTGGTTGGTGAGAGAAGTGGGCTTGTGAAGCTGGAGGAATTACGACGGCACGCTCTTGGAGATGATCTAGAGCGTAGAATGGCTGCAGCAGAAAACCCATTTATAACATTATATACAGTTCTCCATGAGCTTTGCGTTGCACTTGTCATGGATACTGTCATAAGGCAAGTACAAGCTCTTCGACAAGGAAGGTGGAAAGATGCAATTCGATTTGAGCTCATATCTGATGGTAGTACAGGTCATGGAGGGAGTGCTGGTTCCACACAATTGAATCCAGATGGAGAAGCTGATTCATCTGGTCTCCGGACACCTGGATTAAAAGTTTTATACTGGTTAGATTTTGATAAGAACTCTGGGACATCTGACTCAGGATCATGTCCATTTATTAAAATTGAGCCAGGACCAGATCTGCACATAAAGTGTCTTCATAGCACATTTGTTATAGATCCATTAACTGGGAAGGAGGCAGAATTTTCTCTTGACCAAAGTTGCATTGATGTTGAGAAGTTGCTACTAAGAGCTATATGTTGTAATAGGTATACTCGTTTGCTTGAAATTCAGAAAGAGCTGGGGAAAAATGTGCAGATCTGCCGAGTGGTAGGTGATGTTGTCCTTCAGTCACACTTGGAAGAACCTGATATTGACTATAGAAAGGTCAGTTGACTTTTATTATGGAATCATTGCTCATGTGTTGAAGTTTCTCATTTGGCTGAATGCCATGCGCCTTGTATTGTTTCAAATCTGTTGAGATTGTTGGCTTGTTTGTAAATGAAAGTATTGCATGGTATCTCTTATGTGTTTGCAGAAGATGGTTTTGTACCAGGAAAATTCCATCATGGATCTTTCATTTATTTGTCTTTGTTCCTTTACTGTTGTCAGGAGTCTATTTCTTCTTTTTCATGCATTTTCTCTCTAGAGCTCATGAGCTTTCCTTTTGTTTTTTTGTTTTTAAAGGGATGAATCTCCTGAACTTGATTTTGTTTTATTTGAATTTCTGTCTGCAGAAGGACAATAAGTCTGGCACTAGGGATTATGAGGGGCAGGAAGTATTACGTGTTCGTGCCTATGGCTCATCTTTCTTTACCCTTGGAATTAATATAAGGTATCCTCTACCCATACAACTATAGTGACCTTCTATGTTTTCCTATATTGACATCAGTTTAATTTGGGGCTAACTTGATCTGCAACATAATAAAAGCTTTATTATTTTGATTGAGAAAATGAAGGAGAACTGTACTCACAATTAAAATTGATTTGGCTAGGCATTACAAAAGAAAAGCTATTGAAAAATTTTCATGGATTCTTTTTCCTTTTCCTATTCCTTTTAAAATAGTCATCTGTTTCATAGGAAAAAAGTGAAGAAACAAAAGCAAACACAATAGTCGCTGTTAAATTGTACTTTGTGGTGTTTCAGGACACAATTTCATCATTTTCTGTAGAATATCTAAGTGGTCGTGTCTTGTAGGAATGGTCGCTTTCTCCTTCAGTCATCCCGGAATATTCTTGAACCTTCAGTATTGACAGAATGTGAAGAAGCTTTGAACCAAGGAAGCATGACTGCAGCTGAGGTTTTCATAAGCTTGAGAAGCAAAAGTACTCTGCATTTATTTGCATCTATTGGCAGGTTTTTAGGCCTTGAGGTAAATGTTTGTTCTTTTTTGCTTTCTCTTGAAGAAGAAAAGCGATCAGTAATTATACATACCACCAGCTTCATAGATAATGTGTACACAAAGTCTTTCCTATTCAATAAAGATTATTACTCTTTAATTTTTTTTATTTAAAAAAAAAAAAAAACTTACGGCTTCAATTTGTATCCTTTAAGGTTGTATAATTTGGTTCTTGCAGGTATATGAGCAAGGTTTTGCTGCAGTTAAAGTACCCAAGAACATTGGGAATGGTTCATCTATGTTGCTAATGGGGTTTCCAGACTGTGGGAGCTCATATTTTCTGTTGATGTTACTTGATAAGGATTTTAAACCCCTGTTTAAGTTGTTAGAGACTCAGCAAGATCCATCTGGAAAAGCCCATTCTTTTAATGACCTAAATAATGTGATGCGTATAAAGAATATTGATATTGGCCAGATGCAGATGCTTGAAGATGAAATGAATTTGAGCCTACTTGACTTGGGAAAACGACATTCCTTTCTGCCTAGTGCAGGAGGTCCTAATCAGACTTCTGAACACGGTATTCTTTCTGATATTGGTCTTGAGAGTTCTATGCAGCTTGCAGAGTGTCCTCCTTCTAGTTTTTCATCTGTTGTTGATGAGGTGTTTGAACTTGAGAAAGGGTCATCTGTGCCTCCATTCTCTGTTCAGAATCTCTCCTCATCGTACAACACCTCTCCTGCTTCTCATTTTGGTTCTGCTCCAATGAATCTTCATAGTATAAAAGCTGCAACCCCTTCTCCTAAGTGGGAGGGAGGTATACAGATATCACAGATTAATAATGTTGCAAAAGTTTCAAGTATGGCGACTCATTATAATGGATCTTTGTATTCATCGGGCAATTTGAAGGGCCCTGTACAGTCCAATTCAGTTGGTTCACTATCTTCTGTCACAGGAAGGAGTGCAACTGTGAAAAAGCTATCAGCATCAAAGTCTGAGCAGGATTTGGCTTCACTTAGATCTCCCCATTCGGTTGAGGCCACAACAGATGAAGATCAGCTCAGATCGCTAAATGATACTTCAAAGGATTCAGTGTATGGGAGTCGGTCAGCTCGACTATTATCTCCTTCCAGAACCACTGGCCCTCGAATGCCTGTGCCAGGTGCAAAACCTAATGGACTTAGAAGTTCACCTACCGGGCCTCTAGCTGGATCTTTCAGAGTTGCTGGATCGAGTTCATGTACTACAACTCCCGTATGTAAGATTCCTTCTCCGGGTTTATCTACATTAAGTTGGGATATATACTCTTTTTTCTTCTTTTCTTCTTTTTTTTCTCCCAGTTCAATTCTACTCTTTAGATATCAATGTTTGACTAGAGATTCGCCTCGTTTCAGCCCATACACCAGAACCTGCAATTTGTCAAAGTCCTAGTCAAGATGTTTCCAAGCATGATAAAAATCCTCGAAAGCGTATGGTTTCAGATATTTTGAGTTCAATTCCATCACTTCAAGGTCTCGAAGAAAATACAGGATTTTATAAGAGAAGGAAAATCTCGGAGTCCACTCATTCTCAACAGCCTTCATCTCAGGCACTTTTATCAACAGAGATGGTTGCTAAAAGTGAAGGATATAGCTATGGGAATCTTATAGCTGAAGCAAATAAAGGCAATGTGCCTTCCAGCATCTATGTTTCAGCTCTGCTTCAAGTGGTCAGACACTGTTCACTCTGTATCAAGCATGCCAGACTGACTAGCCAGATGGAGACACTAGAGATCCCTTATGTTGAAGAGGTGGGGTTAAGAAATGCATCCTCGAACATATGGTTCCGGCTTCCATTTGCTACAGGTGACTCATGGCAACACATTTGCTTGCGGCTTGGCAGACCCGGAAGCATGCATTGGGACGTCAAAATAAATGATCAGCACTTCAGGGATTTATGGGAGCTTCAGAAAGGAAGCAGTAGTACACCATGGGGTTCTGGTGTTCGCATAGCTAATACATCTGATATCGATTCACATATTCGATATGATCCAGATGGTGTTGTTCTGAGTTATCAATCTGTTGAGGCTGACAGTATAAAGAAGTTGGTGGCTGATATCCGAAGGCTCTCTAATGCAAGAATGTTTGCCCTTGGCATGCGGAAACTCCTTGGAGTAAGAGCAGATGAGAAGCCAGAAGAGTGCAGTGCAAACTCTGATGTTAAAACACCAGTTGGAGCCAAATGTGCTCTTGAGACAGCTGATAAGTTGTCAGAGCAGATGAGAAGGGCATTTAGAATTGAGGCAGTTGGACTAATGAGCTTGTGGTTTAGTTTTGGTTCAGGTGTTCTAGCTCGCTTTGTTGTTGAGTGGGAATCAGGTAAAGAGGGTTGCACAATGCATGTTTCTCCCGACCAACTTTGGCCGCATACAAAGGTTTGTTCAATTTTACTTAACTGTGTATTGCTTTGTCTTTTTCCTTTAAGTTCTTTTATTTTCCTTTTCTTTTATTTTTTTGGGGGGTCAGAGGGGGCGGGCTCCTGCCGCGGGGGGGTTGGTGGCTGGGGATCAGAAAGTGGTGTGAATAATTTCCTTATCCCCTTTTGGGATTAATCTAGAGTTGAATTTGTGCTTCACTTACACTCAGCGTTGTGCTGGCTTTTATGCCTGCATCTGGCCTAGTCATTTCTCTACTGTAGCATGTTTAATTCTTTTTTCCCCCTTTTACTTTCTTCACACTCCTCCTTATGTATATAAAACAAAATTTTTTTCAGCTTGCACCCTTTCCAGAAAATTTCATGATCAAAAAGTATGCAACCATGCTTTCATGGAATTTCAGAAATGGATTTATGATATATGCCGGTGTTGTTATTTAGTACAGTAAATCCTGTGAAATATCAAGATGTTTTGTGCAAGATTATCTTTTTTCCTTTAATTCCTAATACTTTTATATTTGTGTTTATTATTTAAAAAAAGATATGTAGCTCTTCCCTCTTCCCCCACCCCACCAAAAAAAAAAAAAAAAAAAGCAAAATTTTCCTGTGAATTTATATATGAAGCCCTTTTTTTATTTTTTATTTTTTTATAGTAAGTATATGAAGCCTTTTCTGTTCTGTACAGTTTCTGGAAGATTTCATAAATGGAGCTGAAGTTGCATCACTTTTGGACTGCATTCGCCTCACTACAGGGCCCTTGCATGCTCTTTCAGGTGCAACTCGACCAGCACGAGCTGGTCCTGTTCCAGGGGTCCCTGGGGTAGCTTTCCCAAAACAGCCAGGGTACATAACATCTCCAGGTCTCTTGCCTGGCAGTTCAACAACAAATGTTAGTCAGGCTACCTCTGTTCCTCCAGGGAACCCAACTCCATCTTCAGCTACAGGTCCTCCTCCCAGTCACAGCCTTCATGGAGCGCCAATGTTAAATGCTGCTGGGCGTGGTGGCCCAGGCATTGTTCCAAGCTCCCTGTTGCCTATTGATGTCTCGGTTGTGCTACGTGGTCCTTACTGGATACGAATCATATATCGTAAGAACTTTGCGGTTGACATGCGCTGCTTTGCTGGAGATCAGGTGTGGTTGCAACCGGCAACACCGCCGAAGGGGGGCTATGCAGTTGGAGGGTCATTGCCATGTCCACAGTTTCGCCCTTTTATTATGGAGCATGTTGCTCAAGAACTCAATTGTTTAGATCCTAATTTCGCCAGTACTCAACAGATGGCTGGTCTAGCAAATTCAAATGGTCAAAACCCAAGTACAGTTGCTCAATTGTCTGCTGCCAATGGAAACCGAGTTAACCTCCCTAGTTCTGCTGCAATGTCTAGGGCAGGAAGCCAAGTAGCTGGTATAAACCGTGTAGGAAATGCTCTAGGAACTTCAAATTTAGCTGTTATGGGCTCTGGAGTGGCTTTACGTAGATCCCCAGGCACAAGTGTCCCTGCACATCTGCGAGGTGAACTGAATACTGCCATTATTGGTCTTGGGGATGATGGAGGGTATGGAGGTGGTTGGGTTCCTCTGGTTGCACTAAAGAAGGTTCTAAGAGGTATACTCAAGTACCTTGGAGTGCTATGGCTATTTGCCCAGCTACCAAATCTTTTGAAAGAGATTCTAGGATCAATTTTGAAAGACAATGAAGGTGCACTTCTGAATTTGGACCAGGAGCAGCCTGCCTTGCGCTTCTTCGTAGGGTAAGATAGTTTCCTGTTTGTTTTGGCTGTTTCTGTTCGCATCTTAAAAACCTTCCTTTTTCTACGTTTTGTTTCTCCTTATGTTATTTAGAGAATGGTGCCCATGATCTTACATGGTGTGCTCTGCAAATTACTTAGTTTCAATTTCTTCATATTATCATTGATGATATCAAAATGAAAGCACGGATGTGCGTGCAATTACTAAGTAGTGGAATTCTTAAATTGGGCTTTCTAAGATGGAACATCAATGGGTTTATAAAAATTGGGAAGATTAAAAGATTTATGGCTGTAATGTAAGGATAAGGCTTCTTATATCGTTAGGAGTTTAGGATGTAGCATCCCCATTTATGGCTTAATGTCAAATCTCTTGGCATGAGGGTTCTATAGTGTTGAGACATGGATAGTTTGTTTGTTGATCTGCACATGGTTGGCTCTGGAACATTTAGGACATAGATTATTGTTCTCTAGGCCATATCATGCGTAGATCTGTTGATACCTGACACTGCTCAACTTGAAAAATGTTTAAGCTTACTTTTAGTGGATTTATTTATAAATTCCAGTTTTCTCCTCACAAATTCCACCGTGTTCTATGTGTCAATTTTCTGATGTATGGATGTAAAACTTTTTTACAAGACACCTTCTCCATCAGAATTGAGATACCTGATCTACTGTTTTTTTTTTTTTTTTTAATTCAACTTCTCATATGTAGTTGTTACCCTCAAATTCATAATTGTAGCTTGATCCCCACCTTTTTTGGTTGTTTTTGAATTGATTGCTTGGACCTCGTCCACACTTTACTGCTGTTGGCAATTTGAGGTGTTAAAGCCATGAATTAGAAAAATGAAAATTCTTGAAAGCTTCTGTTCTCATCAGTTGTTGCATTGTGTAAGGGAATGGAAGCACTCTAATGCTGCTTGGATAATGTAGAAAGATAATTGCTTATTCCTTGCACATCGCATATGATTCCTAAATCTGATTGCACGCCTTTATGCAGGGGCTATGTATTTGCTGTAAGTGTCCATAGAGTTCAACTTCTTCTTCAAGTCCTCAGTGTGAAGCGCTTCCATCATCATCAACAGCAGCAACAACAACAGCAGCCAAACTCCGCTGCTGCACAGGAGGAACTTACTCAACCTGAAATTAGTGAGATATGTGACTACTTCAGCCGTCGTGTTGCATCAGAGCCATATGATGCTTCACGTGTTGCTTCATTCATTACTCTCCTCACCTTACCCATATCAATTCTAAGAGAATTCTTGAAATTAATAGCATGGAAAAAAGGATTAGCCCAGGTACAAGGTGGAGACTTAGCCCCTGCGCAGAAACCACGTATTGAATTATGTCTTGAAAATCACACAGGGTTGAGTATGGAAGAAAACTCTGAGAACTCATCTGTAGCAAAAAGCAATATCCATTATGATCGGCCCCATAATTCTGTTGATTTTGCTCTCACTGTTGTTCTGGATCCTGCACACATACCTCACATAAATGCTGCTGGTGGTGCTGCTTGGTTGCCCTACTGTGTTTCTGTTAGGTTAAGATTTTCATTTGGAGAAAACCAGAATGTGTCTTTTCTTGGTATGGAAGGAAGCCATGGAGGCCGAGCTTGCTGGTTCCGTGTTGATGACTGGGAGAAATGTAGACTGGGGGTGGCTCGAGCTGTGGAGGTTAATGGATCTTCGACAGCAGATGTTAGTCAAGGTAGATTGAGAATAGTTGCAGATAGTGTGCAAAGAACACTGCATAAGTTCCTTCAAGGGTTAAGGGATGGTGGTGGGGTTACAGCAAGCTCTGGGTCAACGTGATTAATTGGCTGTCAGTAGCAATATATGGTTCTGAAATATTGGTATTTGCCAGCGAGTCTCTTGGGGGTCTTGTATAGATATGTCATGGAATGTGCTTTCTTCTATTCTTAGGTAATGCAATTGAGTCGATGGAGGGAGTCGCAGTGATGGGTGAATAGAGTCTGGGTAAAACGTGATTAAAGATGTTTGAATGATGAACTCAGAGAGCTCGCAGGCGGGGGGGAAAGATTGACAGAGCTGACTTAGACCTCTCATAAGTAGGGCGGATGATGTTTTTGGACGTAGATCATCTGATAATTAGGGTGTAAAATGTTTTTGAAGATTAGTATATTTTATCATTGGTAACATAATTTTGGGGCAGTGGTTTTTCCTTGTACAGGTCACACTAGACAAATTAGATACGAACTTTGTAAAAAATTTGTTTCAGCTGGAGTTGTATACCCCTATGGGACACTTTTAAGGATGCTCATTTTCTCTAAAAGCGATTCAAGGATAATTAACCTGTGATTACAATTTTAGTCAAGGACTACATTGTGGACTTCTAGAGTCCTTTTTGGCAAAAAAGTTCAAACCTAAGATGCCTCTACTCGGTGGTCTAACTCAACTAGAAAATCCATCAAATCTTACTTTTAAGACTTGTACTGTATTGTAGGAGAATGATTTTTATAATATATATATACTAGGGTGAGAACTTGTTCACTTTCTCAACGTTGTGGAGTGCCAAAAGCACTGAATGAAATATTGGTTATGGAAATGATCAATGTAAGGAAAAATGTGATCAAGATCATTATAAAAACCAAATTGCAGTAAGCAGTATATAAGGATCTAGGTAACATTTGCCTTGATGGGTTTTGATGTATGTCAATATTTTTCATCGAGAATGTTCCATGTTAGTTTGGAAGAAATCCTTTCAAATTGTTAGGTGGCAGTTCAAAAGACTTACTTGTAATCCATTTAATAATCACACGATTTATTTAATAATTAGTAATGGATTTCAGATGCACTCTTAAGAAAGACACTGACAACAGAAACCTTTCAACTTCGCAAATATTAATGTATTTACACCCTTAATCCTCTCAACATTGCTGTTTATGCTCAAAGCTGGCTTAGCTTGCCAAGTAGTTAGCTTGAGCCGCATCTGAAATGAACAAAAAGAAGCATAATTAATTCATATAACAAGTTCTTAGCAAATAATAAAACAATAACAATAACTACAGCAAGTAAATTATAGTCATTGATTGGGTAATTGGGTTCATTACATGGAAGCCGTAGCACAGCATCATACACAGACCAATGATGGCTCAAAAGGCCCTTCCTTTAAAAATGGGGGTAGAAGGTCATGAATTATGCGCATATGCAGCATAATAAACATGGGTGTACATGTGCATGTGCATAATGGAACTATCTGAAAAATTGGTATTAAGGGAACTATAAGACACTACTGATTCCTGTCAGCAGTCATTGGCCTCTGGGTTGACTAGCACTTCCTGCCTCTCCCCAAAAGGAGGGAGGTTCAATAGTTCTAGGTGATCAGCCCATGGCCTTCGATTCGGGGATACAATTGTATTGTAAACTCCATCCCAAAGAGAGTATGTTGGAAATTTTAGAAAAGCATGCAATCACATGATTTTGCCTTCATATGTAACCATTCACTGGTACAGAACAATTAGTGTCTATATCATATATAATGGTTGCTCAACCATTTACTGCCCATAAGGCACAAATAGTCCCAATTTGAGCATTATAACATTCAGTTACAAAGCATTTATTTTGGGTAAGAAGACCTAACAAAACTTAACTACATAGAAATTCATTGTTTAAAAGAACACCTGACCATGAGCAGTCAGAAAGACGAATAAATGAAACCAAAATATGAGTCACACAGCATTCAAGACTACCTTCACTCATACACGGGAAAATGAGTCACTTGAGGACTGTCAGCATGAAAAGTATCTGCTAGTGCCATAATATGCTGCATTAGGTTTGACAAACCTGTTGCCTACTGTGTACTTCCCTCCAGCTTAGACTGACATGTTCACCATCCCAACAAATGCAATAATATAAAATGGAAATATAGTGATGAACAAACAGCAATGCTAGGCCAGTAAATATTTTTTGGTTAGGCTCTATATGAAATTATATGCAAAACAAAAGCCCACTAGGAAAATTCCTTGAAGAGAATTCCTAAGACGTGCATAGTCAAGAGAAAATACTAGAAGAACAGCATACAAGAAGTTAATTTCACATGACCAGCAAACTAAAAATATTCCATATCTGCATCACTGTTGTCAGTGTCAAAAAGCAAGTGTCAGGCCTCAAAACGGAAATCAACATAGGTCTATAGTAACATTTGCAAGAAGAATGAAAAATCAGGGCTGGACGTCATTTCACTTTTCATACAATTCAATATGGACTGGATCTCTTCCCATCTTGGATGCTGCTTATCTGCAGCCACAAAATCATGAAAATCTCCATCAATAACCACACTGCTGCGACCAGCAGTCTTCTTTACTCCCCTCCTTTCCATGTGTTCCCTAATCTTGTCTGAACAACTCCATCTTCCCCAGGTAGAATATATGTTGGACAACAAAACATATCCACCTGGTTCTTCAGGTTCTAACTTTAGTAGCTCTCTCAAAGCTCTCTCTGCAAGTTCCATGTTTCCATGAGCTCTACAAGCACCCACAATTGATCCCCATATGGATCGACTTGGTTTCATTGGCATGTTGTCAACCACTTCTTCTGCTTCAGCCAGCCTCCCTGATCGCGCATAAAGATCCACCAAACACCCATAATGCTCGATTCCTGGTTCAATACAATATTTTTCCTTCATGCTATTGAATATTTTGATCCCTTCATCCACAAGTCCACTATGACTGCAAGCAGTAAGAATAGCAACAAAAGTCACATTATTTGGCATTACATCCCCTTGCATCTCAGAGAATAATTCAAGAGCTTTGCTTCCATAACCATGGAATGCAAATCCAGTAATCATGGTAGTCCATACATTAACATCCTTTTTGGTTAGCCCCCTGAAAACCATGAAAGCTACTTCAATACTCCCACACTTGCAGTACATGTCTATTAATGCTGAACCCAAAAACGCATCTACTTTCATCTGCATCCTAACCACCCGGCTGTGTATCAATTTCCCTTTGTCCAGTCCTCCTATTTCTGCTGCAGCATGGACCAAGATTGCCATTGTGACATTGTCAGGCATAACATTATTTACAACCATGCTGCTGAATAAACTCATCACCATCATATAGTCACCCTTCTGCGAATAGCCAGAAATTAAAGAATTCCAAGAAAAAAGATTCCTCCTAGGCATTTGATCGAAAAAAGTGTGGGCAAGGTCCAATTCCCCAACCTTGGCATATCCTGCAATCATGGTGTTCCATGAAATGGTATCCTTTTCCACTAAAGCATCAAATATTCTTTGAGCAAACTCCAATTTCTTGCATTTGACGTACATATCAAGTAGAGCATTGCCCAAGATCAAATTTGAAGAACTATTGGACTTCCTCTGCTCAATCCATACATGAATTGACTTCCCCAATTTTGCATTTCCTAGCTGCCCACAAGACACAAGAAGACCTACAATAGTAAAGTCATCAGGTTCAAGGCCTGAAACCAACATTTCACGAAATAGTTCCAGTGCTTCTAAACTGTATCCCCTTTTAGCATAACCAACAATCATAATATTAAATGAGACAGAATCTAATACAGGCATATGCTGGAACACCTGATATGCAAGCCCCACAAGTCCATTCTCCAAATACATTTTGATCAGGGAGTTTTGCAGATAACCATAAGACAACAAACCCAACACAACAGCATGACAGTGGATCTGTTTTACTTCTAATATACGTTGGGAGGCTTGTAGCAGGTAAAGCAGAGTGTGTTTATCTGGGTATATACCTGACTGGAGCATTGAATTATAGAGAGCAAATGACTGATTTGTCAAGAACGATAAGGCGTTGATCATGGTGTTGTAAATGTAGAGATTTGGATGTGGAGTATAATTGTTGAAAAGGAGGAGGGCCATGTCTAGATTTTCAGGATGTGAGATTGCTGAGTATAAGAGGAGCCTGCTCATGGGAAATGTTTGGCCAATGAGATTGGTCCTCATCATCTGGCCCAATATCTGCTTGAAATGATCCCTTATGCAACATTTCTCAAGCAAAATAAGGGTAGGGTGATTGAGTTCAAGCGATACAGTTGGATCCCAGTTGATCCGGGTGTTTAAAGATGAACTAAGAAAGCGAATACCTCGGCCACACCGATGCATAAATAAACATTCAGTGAATACTAAAAAGCTCTATATGTGCTGGGAACAGAATAATTTTGTTTTATATTCAAAATAGTCTAAAATATCACCTTTTGTTTTTTGATCAATTGTGAAAATATAGCAGTGTTGACTATTACAAATAAATTTTTCTACAATGATGACCATATTTCAATCAACATGAAATTTTTTTTGGATCAAATGGAAAGCAATCATGCAGATTGTAGAGTCCCCAGCTTTAAAATGACCAATAATATCTTTAATATTGAAATTGTCACCACCTAAAAAGCCAAAAGAGCATGCTTTTTCTCCATGACCCTGAAGAGCTCCATTTATTCAGCCACTTTCACTTCCTTGTTGAAACTTCAAGGTTAAAAGTCTGCACATTAATACAATGCACATAGCTTTCTCAATTCTCAGGAACCCATCCTCGTACTTGAGATGAAAACATGCAGAGCTCCACAATGAACAATAAAAATGCTCACTACAATCTGATAGGAAAAATCAATTTCAAAAGGCAGCGGAAATCATTTCTGACCCCAGGACTATATTGGGTATCAAAACGGTTGGTCAATGAATACCAACAACTAAGAAATCCAATTTTAAATATGCATTGAAGGCTTCTCCCACTTCTACATGGGTTATTACCATTTTTTCAAAATGGTTTTCCCATCAAACACAAACTATGCAGAATGCCCGCATTACATGAACAGTGTTCACAGACATTCTATAGAAATCATTGTACATTGCTCCATTTTAAAGCATCCAAACAGAAAATCCTATCAAATTCACACACAAAATCTGATTTCAGCAGTAGCTTCAAGAATTTTGACATAATTCTCTAATTCTACATGTTCTAAAAAAAATCTTGATCCACACCCATTTCCCAGTAGAAATCACATCAGGGTCCCCAAAACCTACATTCCCAGAATTTCAATTAACATACATTAATAATGATAATTTCTTGTCTGCTCTAAAACAAAAACAGCATCTTTAATTCTGTAAAACTTAAATACAGTATCAAGCTAATGTAACCAAGAAATGATATTAAACCCCCAATCATAATTCACCACCACATATGCATTATACTAAGTGTAGGAAAATCCTTGTTTCATCAAAAAACTTGTACTATTAAACTTTTAAAGAAATGGGTTAGCTGAAAAATTAAAGAGAAAGTATGATCAAACTCAAATGCTAAGAAATTATACCAAATTCGAGCTCAAACATAAGCACATGGTTTCTATGGAAAGAGAGGGAAAAAAAAAAAGAGTAAAACTTACCAATTGATACTGAAATGTGTGAAAGAAGAATAAAGATCAAAGCCCTAAAATTTCAATAAGGGTTTAGATTATCTTGTAAAGAGGAATAAAGATCAAAACCCTAGCTGTGATAGAAAAAGCCCTAAAATTTCGAGAGAGTCGGGTCTAACTATTCTGATTGGGTTGGGTTTTCATTTTGGGCTGAACTGAATCACGTTATTAGATCCAACGGATGGCCCAGCTGATTATCTTATTCTTTGTTTTTTAAATAAATATTCTAATCTTTAGCTCATATGTACACTTCTTCTCCCAAAAAAAAAAAAAAAAAAAGAAAAAGAAAAAGAAAAAAAGAAGCTCATATGTACACTTCTTTTAAAGTTTCATTTTATCTAGATATAATTGTATTTTATCTAGATGTAACTAATGACTATTTTAATTAACATACAATATGATGTGATTCATACAATACATACCTATGTGTTGTATTATTCATGCATACTTACGATATGAAATTATTTGTATACAATACAATATGTACTGCATATTGTATGACATTGAAAACTATATTTAAACCTGCAATTTAGTGGTGATTTTAAATTAAATATTACACTTCAAAAAATTTCCACTCCAATCACAAACTCATTTACAGTGATATCATTAATATAAACTATTAAATTAAAAGATGCTAGGCTGATTATTTCAACACATATGCTTAATATATATGAACATTATTATTCCAAGTCGAATGGCATCATTTTGTTTAACATTATTCCATTAATAGCTTCACATATAGCATTATATTGGTGGAGTTAAAAAGTCATATTGCTATTTTTAGCACCACCAATTCAAAATATTAAGTTGCAATGGTGGATTTGGGTAGTGGTAACAATGGCAGTGGGTTGTTGCAGTGGGCTGTGGGTTGTGGGTTGTAGGTGGCAGTGGAGGTGGTTAGGGTTTTGGGTTTGCTAGTTATTCTTCAAAATCTTTAGATGAGAGAGGGAGAGACAGATAAAGTAAGGTGTGGAAGAAAAAATAAAAAATTAATAAAGAAATAATATTGAAATGAAAAGCTAACAAAATAAAACCACTGATGTTTAGTGTTTTGTAAAGTAAGGTGGTAAAATAGATAAAGTAGTTTTTTGTGATGCCAAATTGCTAAAATTTTTGCACCATCAATGTGGATGCTCTAGTTTATAATTGAATTGAAACATTGGTGAAAACAATAAGATTAATTTGGGGAAAAAAAACCTCGAAGCTAACTCTAAAGTATAAATTGAAATTATAATTTATCCAAAAATTAATTAATGAAAAAATATAAAAAGAAAATAGAGAGACAAAAAGAAAAAGATAAATTTTTCCTTTCTAATGGAGGACTAGGGGATTGATGGTCTATGTCTTTTGATTTATTTCATTCACAATGAAAGTATTTTATAAGATTGACAGTACAAGATTTTCTCAGCTGTGGGACACACAAAGAAAAACCAATTTCTACTCAAACCACTATAGGACACAAAAATATATAATACATAAAGAAAGACTAATTTGAACAAATTTTCCATTTCTAGAGGGCTAGGGGGTTGATGGCCTATATGTTTAGCGGTTTATTTTATTTGCAGTGGAAATTGGATTGAGATTAGGCATATTACCTATGAATGGTTAGGATTGAAAATTGAAAAAAAGCAACTGTCAATCTCAACTATTAATTAAAAAAATCTTAAGAAAAGTTAAAATTTAAAATTTAAAAAGTGAGAAATTGAAAAAAGTTTGAGAGAGGAGATAGGGTGAATCCTAATCCGTGGAAATTGGTCTTCCTTTGTGTGTCCCACAAGGGCCACAACATCAAAGTATCAAACCACTCTGGGGTGGCATTAAAAAAATATAAAGAAATACCAATTTGTTGAGCAAAAATCATTACAAATTCAACTGGGTCTCTGAATTTGAGCGGGACCTACCTAAAGTGTTAACTAATTGAGCTGGGGAAATAAGCCAACCCAACCGCATAAAAATAAGCTCTTTTTTTGTTCCAAAGGCGATGGGTTCGTTTGGATACAACTTATTTTTACTGAAATTGAAAATTGAAACTGAAACACTGTAGCAAAATAAATTTTAAATGTGTAAATAATACCGTGGGACCTATTTTTAATGAAAAAGTTATTAAAAAATAAAGTTTGTGAGACTCGTAAACAGTGCACAAGTGCACTATTCACGGGAGAAAAGTCAAATGTTGCAGCTTAAAAAAAAAAAAAAACATGATTTTAAAGCACAGATGCGCAAAATGCCGAATCCAAATGGGTACAATGGGACTTGAAAAGTGAAAACAATATTATCTAAAATTAACCATTGCCACTTCTAGGCAAGTTAGTATCTGGTTATATAAGTGACCTATTACTGGGGGTTCAGGCTCTCGCATTTACCAGGCAAAAAAAAAAAAAAAATAGCAAAAGCAAAAGCTACCTTATCATCTCATTCCAAACGTGCACTCCACATTTGACTTATTTCAATTTATTTTTTGTGGGTCTTACGTGGGCTAGTAATAAAGTAGTTTATATTTTACTTTTAATTTTTTTTTCAATATTTTTAGCATAAAATAAATTAGCTTATTCTATTTGAATTTTAACTTAAATTATTTCAGCAAAAAGTTAAATAAATTGTTTCCAAATAAACACTAATTTGACCAAAGAAAAAAAAAGCTTCATTTATGATATTGGAAGACTTGGGAATAACTTTGCACTTACACATGTGACATGCACTTGATAGGTAATATATATACACACACACATATACTATAACATAACATTTATTATTGTTATGTTTTTGTTGGGCCATATAAGAGGTCACATTATCTACCTATTTTCAACTCTCTCTCTCTCTCTCTCTTTAAGTTACCTTATAATTACACTTTCTCTAACATTTTTCCCTCTATTCTTTTTATCTCCCCATTGCTTTATACTTAAATGTTGCAATTCCTCAATTCTTTCATCTTCCTTTTATTTGAACTCTTATTCTACCCATTTTATTTACTATAAAAATTTTCTATTTCTCTTCCATTCAATACATATTTTGCCCATACAAAAATGTGAAGACTCTCTCTATTTTTTTTTTCTTTTGGTGGATTTTTAATTCTTTATAACATCTTTACTTTAGGTTGATAAATTTTTGTGTTGAACTCTATTTTAGGTTGATGCGAATTGGTTGGATTTTAATTTGTTATCTTTTTTCTTTTCTTTGATTGTAAGATATTATCCTATGACATTATATATATAATATACAATGATATAATGTATTATATTACATATCGTGTTTAGGATAACTTGATATTTATAACTATACATTTTCTGTTGAGTATTCTTCTACTCATTTTCTTTTATATAAATTTGCTATTTATCTCACATTCACTCCCCAAAAAATGTGATTATTCTCTCTCTCTCTCTCTCTCTCTCTCTCTCTCTCTCTCTCTCTATTATTTATTCTTTTTTGCAAATCTACTTTAGATTAATGAATTTTTGTTTTTTGTTTTTTTGGTATCTCTACTTTGGGTTGATACATTTTGGTATTGTATTTTCTTAGTTCCTCATCACATGTACTTTCTCTTCCTCTTAAAGTTATGGTCTGAGTTAATTCTTAGATATTTCGGAAGTGAGAATTTGAGTTTATATCAAATATAATTTACATGGCTATGTATTTAAATGTGTCTATCAATTATTTAAGTAATATCAATTGTAAATTTGTGATGAAGTTTAATTATCATGATAATTTCCTTAAGAAAATGAGAAATTTGAATTACTAATTTGAAACTTAAAAAATTTTATTTGTTCCAAAAAAAAGAAAATAAAATATAACACAATATAAAAAAGTTTGAATAATATAGACCACTTCAAAAAAGAATAATATCAATCAAACACACCCAAATTTTACAAAAAATAATATAATGATATATTTGTAGAGACAGAGAGATGGAAAGTACTTTTAGAAATAATTTAATTTTTAATGAGAATAAATTATCTTCAATAAATTTTAGAGAATGAATTATACATTATACCATATTACAAAATAATTATGTATTCTCATGTATCACGTGAGTCTATAAGTATTACAAATAAAACATGCAACTAATGTATATTACAACCAAATCCAGATCTAATATTCTCGTATCTCAAATGACACCTTTTGGTATTTCTAGCAAAGACGTCCTAGATTCATAATCCACCTCCTCTAATTATCGAATTATCAAGAAAAAAAAAAGAATAAAAAAAGAGTGCATTACTAATATCATATGTGCCTTACCATACATGCATAATACGAGACTTTTCTCAATGAATCTAGAGGTACAAAAAAATTCCTTTCTTTTTTCTAGTAGAAAAATTTGACATTATTTATTATTAGAACAGTAATAGTTGAGCATTGTATATATGGAATATACAATTAAATTATGTTTTGAACACACAATTTTAGTTATAATTGTAAAATCGTATTTTTGAAACATGATTTCAGCATTTCAGCTTCTGTGTGTATGATTGTGCGTAACATTGTGTGTTTAACAATAATTTTCCTTATTATTATTGTTATTTTTTTTTTTTCAGTTGTTATTGTTGATATGACTTGTTTTGATTGGAACATAATGATTGCGATGTTAGATATGCATCCATGTAAAAATTATATTCTAATCACAACTTATTATATTAATGGGTGAATGAGAAAAAAAAAAAAAAAAAAAATTATGCGTAATATTTTCTTTTTCCACCCTAATAATGTTTGTCTAAGGGAGGATGATATTTATTCAATGGTCCAATATCTAAATGAAATGTTTTTTTTTTTTTTTTTTTTTGGGAGAACAAAAAAATTCAATCATTCATTAAGATTTAAGAGGTCTTGGTATAGAGCTTCCACCGCAGGTGGTGGTGTGTCTTCTACCCAATACAGATCATTGACAATATTCCTACCATTTTTAGCTAATGAATGAGCTACCATATTCCCTCCCCTTCTCACCCAACTGATGGACACAACCTGCAAGCTTCTCATATAGCATCTTATATCCTCATAAACATGACCAAGCATGGACTCGTTAGCTGTTGAAGCCGAGATTGCCCTCATCACGATCTGACAGTCTCCTTCGATGATCAGCTCAGAAAAGCCTACTTCCACGGAGAATTCTAGAGCTTTCCGACATGCCAAAGCTTCTGCTTCCTCGCTGCTGCTGACATACGGTCCCTTTGCTGACATTCTAGCCATCACCTCGCCCATTGAGTTCCTTATAATTGCTCCAAATCCAAAACACTTCAGGTCCGAGAAAGTTGCAGCATCAAAGTTGAGTTTAAAAAATTAACAAAACTACTCGTATTAAAAAATAAAAATCTCAGTAGGAAATTTAGAAAAATCTTATGAAGAAAATTCCATAGGCTTCCCCCAATTTCAAACGTCTGTTTTTTGTCCTTATCATTTTATAAGTTTCAACAATGAATACACGTATAAGCGTGCTATGAAGACACTTGTGCTGATGAGAGCATCTGAATTGCTGCAATTACAACATCTTTTATTTTATTTTATTTTTTAAATATATTTTAAGATTTTTTCATAGGAGGTGGAGGCGGTTTTTGAACTGCATGCATAAGGTATTATAAAAAATGCCATTATCATTGACCTCATTTGAACTCCTCATATATGTTAAGCTTAGACCAACATAAATTCTCATTTTTTGTATGTTATTTTGATATAAATGGAGGAAGCAAAATTCCCCACTGAATGCATATCATACAAATATAGAAAGGTTCATAGAAAATCCACACTAAATAGGAAATAAATAAAAATTCTAAAAAGTTACATACCATTAGCGAAAGGTAATTGCAAATCAATACAAACGTTTATTGTCTTTAGCTTCACACAAAGACATACAAGCAATTTATACAAACTCTTACTCCCCCTTATTGTTTGAACATTTCCTTATGTTACGTAATTGGTTTTTAGAACCATAGTAATACAATACCTTAGAAAAGGATAAGTTCAAGAAAGCTCAAGGAGGTGAGGAGGAAGATGGAATGAAAGCAGCTTGCTTATCACAGCTAAGCACTTCATGAGATCCTGCCTCTTCTTGACCAATACCCATAAGATCAAGGTAATATAGATAATGGGAGATGATGTTGTTCATGGACTCATTATGACCTTGACCACAAACAAGATCTCCATAGAGCACATTCATGGTAGTACCAAAACCAGGAACTCGTTTGGCCAAAATGTCAGTCTTGGTGGGTTTCCAGGTGCCAATAAAGACTTCGTGTGCAGAAGGTTGATTCTCCTTGATTGGCGTGATCCACCTCCAAATTGCAACCTGGAAGGCCAGGGTAGCATTTTGTTCAATGTATTCCGGATGGTTCAACAAATCCACTTTCAACTCTTCACTGACTTCTCCATAATTGTAGTTCCTATTGAAAGCATTAGTAAAGAAAATTGTTTGGATTGTGGCATGCAAATATGAATTAGTCTACAGTAAATTCTTCTATGTCTTGAAATAAAAGACACATACAAGTCTTAAGGCAGTCGAAAGTATGCACTCACTTTTTTTTTTCCCCAATAATTTGTTACTTAGATTTCATTTGAAGAATGCATAACTTGATTACTTATATCTAAATTATGCTAGAAAAGGAACTCATCTTTGACATATAAACATAAAACTTCCATAGAAGTTTCAACTTAATTAGGACAAAATTGAATAATATAAGATGAGAAAGTTATTAATTCGAATACATAAATATAAGGGGAAGTTACACTTTTTCACCCTAAAGTACTATACCTCATTTTACATTTTACCTCCCCTAAACTATTGAAATACACGATTAACCCTTCAAAGTTATAACTTTGTAAGTCACATGCCTTGATGTGAAGTCTGATGTAAATAAGCATTAAAAAACAAATTTACCCCTCCCTCCAAAATAGATGGTAGTGGGTAAATTGGTCTTTTAATACTACATTTCATTGGACTTAATTTAGAAAGTGAAGGTGGGGGGGGGGGGTGTGTAAAGTATTATTCGGGCTTTAGTTTAGAGGGTCAATTGTGCATTATTGTAGTTAATGGGGGCAAGTGTAAAATGAAGTATAGTTTAGAGATGAACAATATAATTTTCTTTAAATATAAAAGATGTAATTATTGTTAGTGTGATTGAAAAGGTAGATACCAATATATAGGCAAAGGACCCCTGCCATAGTACGCAACTCCAGAAGCACATGGATAAGTGTTTTCGTAGCGCTTATCACAATAATTATACGTATTGGAATTTAGTTCCTTGTTATGGCATAAACTCCAGGCTAGTGGTTCCTTGGTGGCCACTCTATATCCACCTGAAAAAATATCAACACTTTTACTTTGTACAGAAATTGAGTGAACTAAGGATCATTGACCATAGTTCATATCCATATTTAATTACACTTTGAGCAATTCCTCAATGCCTAGTGCTCCGGATTCATTCTGTTCCATCTTCCAACCCAATATGTTTTTAGAAGAAAAGAATCTACTTAAGCCACTCTCGGTAGATTCACTTACAACTTAATTAAAGCTTTTTTCATTTGCACAAAGAATGTTGGATTCAAAAATTAAATTAAGATTTTAATCATAAATCTCATCCCAACATGACCCTAAACAATATAAATGGTCATCTCCCATAAAAAAAGAAAAAAGAAAAAAGAAAAAAGAAAAAAGAAAAAAGAAATATATATATATATATATGGTTAACTTTTTCATCACTTAATGAGTAATATTCGTTTTCAGTTTAAACCATATATTTTAATCAAATAAAAGTGTAGCAAAGCCCAAATTATACCCTTTAACATCAAATCATAACAGATTGACTCCCTAAACAACTGAAAAGAATCCATTTCCAATTTCATCAAATGAAAACTTACTTGGTTTGGATATTTCAAACAAAATGTGGTTGTTTTTTATAGATCAAATAATCAATAATATCTATATTTAGGTAAACAAATATTTTATAGAGATCAAAAAATTTCTTAAAATAATTAGTAAAAAGAGATTAAAAAAAAAAGATTTAATCATATCTCACAGGAGGTTTTGGTGCCAACATGAGCAAGAAAAGCTGCGACTTCCTTGGCTCCAAAGAAGCTTTGATTGATGTAGGTAATACCAAAGCCATGGGGCTGGTAGTGTGCAGCGGCACTGATAAAAGAGTGGTAGTCCCAGAAGCCTTTTGCGTGGGCCTCAAGGGAGTTTCTGTTTGAGAACATGTTCTCAAACTGGGAGCCCCGAAAGTAGTCAGAAACAACCCCATCAACACAGCAATTTGGTCTTCTTAACGTGTTGCACCCAGGACAGCTTTTTGGGTTAGGACGCTTAGGGCTAAGACGACTAGGTGGAACTGGTGCTCTCGCCAACGGTAGCTTCACACAATTCACAAACACTAATAATATCAATACCGTTGTCATGAGTACACACCATTTATACTCCATTTTTGCTTGGTGGGGTTTCTTTTTTCTTTTTTAGTTGAATAAGCTTGGTGGAGTTTGAAGAGAGGTCTGTACCTTCCAATATATAATAAGATTGAGGATAGGTGCAATATATCTAGGATATCAATGAATTGTTGAAATTTAAAATTGCAAAAAACTACTTTCAATCTCAATCATTAAATAATAAAAAAAATATTAAAAAAAAGTAAAGTTAAAATTAAAATGTTAAAAATGTAAATGGATTGGAAAAAGAAAAGTAAAGTATTTGGTTGTGTTATTCAAACAACGGTTTTCGTTGTTTAAATAACATAATACGTATTTCCACAACATTTTTTCATCTACACATATTTTCATACACTTAAAAAACGTTATTAGAATAACATTACCAAATGGACTCCAGTATCGAGAAAACAACTATTTTGGAGCACATATAGGGTGGACTTGAAATGTGAGTCCCACCATGTGAACCAAACTACCTAAGAATTGCCCAAAAAAAAGATAGTCAAGTTCAATTATGCAAGTCTTCTTTCACGCCTTTTTAAGTTTTTTTTTTAAAATTTAATTTTTCAATTTTTATTATTTCTAATTTTTGGTGAATAGGTTCTTTTCGGAAATAACAAATTTTATAATATTTTTATAACAATACCGAATTGATAATTTTTTATCGGCGAAAATCACATTTTCATCTCTACATTTTCATGTGATTCCCACTTTGGTCTATATCTTTTATTTTCACTACTTTTAATCCCTATTTAGAAAAATGTCTTCCATTTTAGTCCTTTCTGTTAGTACCTTAGCGGCAAACTACGCACCAAATGAAACTATTAAAATAATAATAATAAATTTTACTTTGGCATTAAAAAATGCCACGTCAGCATCTAAATTAAAAAAAAAATTAATTTATTAATTTTAACTAAATAAAAAAAAATAAAAATAGAAATAAAAACCAAAAATCACATTAATTGAGATCTAAGTGTGTCTTGAACAAGAACAACATGAACACAAACTAGATCTAAGAACACAAAATTAAAATCCAAAAATCACAAACCCAGAAAATAAGAACAGAAAATTAAACTATAGATCCACATCAAATTAAACATGAACAAGAAATTAAACATGAAAACAAACACAAAACACAAACCCAAACAATTAAAATAAAACCAACACAACACTCCCACTCTCTCTCTCTCTCTCTCTCTCTCGTGTAAATTCTTTATATCTTTCTCACTCTCATTGAGCGATCCCAGCCAAATCAAAACACAACCCAAATCAGTACAAATATCCCAAAAGTCAAATATGGGTTTAAAAAATTGTATAAGAAGCAAAAGGAGAAACTAACCAGAAGGGTTAAGATTTCTCACTAAAGTGGAGCTCTTAAGATTAAAAATCCGAGTTTGAACGTGCTTTTCAAACAAGGGGTTAATTCGTCCCACAATGTTCATCAAAACAAAGTCGAAAATTGCCAGCACTTCAAGTGGGTACCTAACCATCTTGATGTACAAGTCTGGATCATAATCAAACACGTCGTGTTCATTGACATCAAGTGACTTCCCCTTCAATTTCAATGACTCTTTTGATCACAATCTCATATACTTCCCTTCCTTGAGCAACCCATCTTCCGAAGATGATTGATTTGGGTTTTTTGGGTTTTCTGAAGATGGATTGCTGGGTTTGTGTTCGTATTCTTACTGATGTTTGGGTTTGTGTTTGGTTGACAAGAAAAATCAGTTGCTGGGTTTGTGTTTGTTGCTTTTGTGTTTGGTTGACAAGGAAGATTTGTTGTTGGGTTTGTGTTTGTGTTTTTGTTCTTGCTGGAAGTTAGTTTGTGTTTGTGTTTTTGTGTTTGGTTGACAAGAAAGGGCAAGAAAATGCTAGAAAATATGGGCATGTGTTTTTATGTTTAAATCTGAATTTGTGTTCTTTAGAGTTCTTGTTGAAGATGAATTGGATTTTAATTTTCTTTTTTCTTTTTTGTTTTAATTTTGTTTTCATGTTTAATTTCTTGTTTGTGTTTAATTTGACGTGGATCTATAGTTTAATTTTCTGTTCTTATTTTCTAGGTTTGTGATTTTTGGATTTTAATTTTGTGTACTTAGATCTGGGATTGTGTTCTTGTTGTTCTTGTTCAAGATACACTTAGATCTCAATTAATATGATTTTTGGTTTTTATTTCTGTTTTTAATTTTTTTATTTAGTTAAAATTAATAAATTATTATTTTTTTTAAATTTAGATGCTGATGTGGCATTTTTTAATGCCAAAATAAATTTTTTTATTATTATTTTAATAGTTCTGTCTATCATGTAAGACTTTGTCGTTAAGACACTGACGAAAAAGACTAAAATAGAAGGTGTTTTTCTAAATAGGAACTAAAAGCAGTGAAAATAAAAGATAGGGATCAAAGTGAGAATCGCGTGAAAATATAGGGACGAAAATGTAGTTTTTACATTTTTTATTTGTTTCACCTAAAAAAATGAATCAATTACTGATATCACTTTTTTATTAACCAATAAAAACAATTTGCCACCTTGATGTGAAAGTTTATAGTTTAATGATACTTTTTTAATTAAAATAAAAAATAAAATAATTAACCTATAATAGATATAATTTTGTTTTGAGTTCAGGGGCCACAGTTGGATCCCAATTGATACGGTTGTCTTGAAGATAAACGAAGAAAGCAAATACCTGGGCCACACCATGCATAAATAAACTTCCAGGGAGTACCAAAAGTCTAAAAAGTGTGTTATGAATGGAATAGTTTTGTTTTATATTCAACATAATCTAAAATAATCACTGATTATTGATGAACTGCGAAAATATAGAAGCAGTGTTGAGTGTTGACTATTACAAATAACTTTTTCTACAATGATGATCATATTTCTTGGTTTTTTTTATTTTTTATTTTTGGACCCATTGGAAAGCAATCATGCAGATTGCAGTCCCCATCATTAAAATGACTAATAATATCTTTAAAATTAAAAATTTCACCACCAAAAATGCCAAAGGAGCATACTTTTTCTCCATAAGAGCTCCATTTATTCAGCTACATTCACTTCCTTGTTGAAACTTCAAGGTTAAAAAGTCTGCACATGATTACAATGCACATAGCTTTTTCAGGAACCGGCATCATTGTGGTTAAGATGAAAACATACAGAGCTCCACAATGAAAAGTACAAAATGCTCACTAGTCACTACTATCTGATGGGCAAAATCATTTTCAAATGGCAGCGGAAATTATTTCTGGCCCCAACACCATAGTGCCATAAAAAAAGTTGGTCAATGAATGCCAACAAGTAAAATAATCCAATTTTATATACGCATTGAAAGCTTCTGCCACTTCTACATGTTGATTATTACCATTTTGAAATTTTTCAAAATGGTTTTCCCATCAAACACAAATTATACAAAATGCTAGCTTGCATAACATGACTGTACACAGATATTCATGGAAATTATTGTACATTGCTCCATTTTTAAAGCACTCAAACAGACGATCTTATCGAATTCACGCATATCTACCAAAAATTTACAGAAAAATTATTAACGTAACAAAATTTGATTTCAGCAGTAGCTTCAAAAATTTTCAAACAAAATTCTCTAATTCTACAGTCTTAAAAAATCCTGATCCAAACCCATTTCCCAGTAGAAATCTGATCATCACGGTCCCCAAAATCTACATTCCCAGAATTTCAATTAACATAAACTTAATAATGATAATTACTTGTCTGGTCTAAAACAAAACAGTATCTTTAATTCTGTAAAGACAAAGCTTAAAGAAAAAAAAATTAAAACTTAAATACATCGTCAAGCTAATGTAACTGAGTTTTTCAAAAAAAAAAAAAAAAAAAAAAGCTAATGTAACTAAGAAATGATATTTAACCCCAAAATTATAATTCAACACCACATAAGCATACTAAATTCTTGTTTCATAAAAAAAATTGTACTATTAAACTTTTAAAGATATGGGTTAGCTGAAAAATTAAAGAGAAAGTATGATTGAATTGAAATGCTAAGAAATTATACCAAATTCGAGCTCAAACCATATTTCATTTCATACCTACATAAGCACGTGGTTTCTATGCAAAGAGAGAGTGAAAATTTAAAATATATATATATATATATATATATATATTATGGCAAAACTTACCAATTGATACCGAAATGTCTGAAATCCGTAAGGGGTTTAGATTATCTTGTAAAGAGGAATAAGATCAAAACATTCAAAACTTTAGCTGTGATAGAAAAAACCCCTAAAATTTCCAAAGAGTAATGGGTCGGTTTGGGTCTAGCTATTCTGATTGGGTTGGGTTTCTATTTTGGGCTCAACTGAATCACGTTATTAGAATCAACGGATGGACCTGCTGAGTCCAAAACCTTTTTCTTTCTTTCTTTTGGGGCCATCCTGAGGGTCTATAACTTATATGGTAACATAAGACCCAATAATCACTAAAATCTGAGAGTTTATCTTTCCTCTCTATGGGCTTAAACTACATTGAGTTTTTTTTTTTTTTTTTCCCTCTAAGAAAAAGCTACTTTGAGAATTGAAGTAACCTATTCTGAATTAAGATCCTTTAAAGTTCATATAACTTCATTTTTTTTAGTATTTTTCCATTAATAGCTTTACACCTAAAGAGTTTATGATAAAATTGGAATATGGTTGAAAGTTGAAACTGTGAGATTATTTTGAAACTCATGAAAAGTTAGGATTTACTTTTTGAGGCGAGCTCTAAAGTATAAATTGAAATGATAATTATCCAAAAGTTAATTAATTTAGAAACGTCAAAAGAAAAGGAGAGAGACAAAAAGAAACAGATCAATATTCCTTTTCTGGTGGAGGACTTGGGGATTGTCTGTTGGTATTGCACCTGTTTCTCCTGAACCAACTGAACCAAATCCATGAATGAGCCTGGTGCTGCTTTAAAATTATCCACCCTACCAAAATCAGTACTCCAAACTCACTGGAGTAATTTTTAGGTACTCCTAGAGTATAGAGAATGGTGCTCCCTTCTCTCACATTCATGGTAAAGTCCGCTCATTAAATTCATGATGAGATCCACCATGAATGTGAGAGAAGGGAGCACTATTTCTCTGTGCTCCGAGAATACCTACTTATTTTCTAATTCGCTGTACCTTCTCACATCCCCACAGAGCGTGCAAAACATTTTCAGATTCACTGGCACAGAGATGGCACACCGAATCTTGAATGATTGTGCGCTTCAATAAGTTTTCTTTTGTAGGCAGCGAATTGGTGCAAGACTTCCACATAAAATGCTTTATCTTCCCTGGTACTTTCAGCTTCCATATGCATCTTTAAACCTGCAATTTAGAGGTGATTTTAAATTAAATGTTATACTTTAAAAACATTTCCACTCCAATTAAAAACTCATTTATAGTGATATCATTAATATGAACTATTAAATTAAAAGATGTCAGGCTGATTATTTCAACGCATATGCTTAATATATATGAACATTATTAATCCAAGTCGAATGACCTCATTTTGTTTAACATTATTCCATTAATAGCTTCACAAGTAATGAGTTTATGATAGAATTGAAATATCGTTGAAAGCAATAAGATTAATTTGGGGGGAGGGGGGGGGGGAATCTTTGAGGCTAAGGGTGAGTTTGGTTCAGCTTTTTGAAAAAGTGCATAATGAAAAAAGTAGAGTTTTGTAAAAGTGCATAATGAAAAAGTGGAGTTTCAAAAAGCTGAATGTTTGGTAAAAGCTGTTAAAAAGTGCATAATGAAAAAGCTGAGTGTTTGGCTAGCACTTATAAAAGTGGCTTTTTGAGGGGTAAATGACCAAAAAGGACAATGTATATATAAGAGAATTTATTTCATACTTTTTTTTTTATGTGAATTTGTTTCATACTTAAATCAATTTTTCTCTTTCTAAAAAAATTATTTTTTTTCTTATATTAGCTAATAATAACCTACCACTCAAGATTTATTGTGAAAGTATTGTAAAAATATTGTGATAAAAATTGATAGTAATTTTAATTTTAACATACTATTAAAATTATTTTTTTCTCTTTCTAAAAAAATTATTTTTTTCTCACCAATATTAGCTAATAATAGTCTATCTTAAAATTTATTGTAAAAATATTGTGAAAATATTATAATATAATTTCTTTTTTCTCCCTTTTTTTTTCTCTCCACACACGTGGCTCTACTTCCTTTTTTTTTTTCCTTTTTTTTTTCTCCTCTTTTTTTCTCATCCACCCCCGTAGCCACACTCTTTTCTTTTCCTTTTTCCTTCTTTCCTCTACCATCTTCAGTCCAGAACATTCCCAGCTCTCTTTCTTTTCTTTTCTTTTTTGCCTCTTAGCACTTTGGTCCAGAACACAGCTCTGCTTCTTCTTCTTTTTTTTTTTTTCTTTTTTTTTTCCTCTTAGCACTTCGGTCCAGAACACAGCTCTGCTTCTTCTTCTTTTTTGATGATGATGATGATGAAGATGATTGAAACATAAGGATTTTGGGATTTTGGGTTGATTTTGAGTTGGGTTTGGGATGGGGTTTCCGGATTTGAGTTGATTTTAAGTTGTTTTTGTGTTGATTTTGAGTTATTTTTGGTTTGGTTTTGTTGATTCTGTGTTCGGAATATCAAAGGTTGAAATGGGTTTTGTTGATTGTGGGGGTAGACCGGTGAAGAAGCAGAGGAAGACGAAGAGGAAGAAGACGAAGAAAGAAGACACAGATGAGAGATGAGGGCGTGAGAGAACTGATGAGTTTGCGAGTCTGTGTGAGGGACATTTTCGTAAATGCACATACCAACGGTAATAATCCAAAAACGCCCAGCAGCGCGTTTTCATTTATGGACCTCTGAGGTCCATAAATGAAGCGCGTTTTGGACGTGTATTTTGCCTGAGCCCAAAACGCAATTTTTTTTAAAAAGTTGCGTTTTGGGCTCAGCCAAACGCATTTTATTGCCAACTTTTTCATTTATGCACTTTTTGGGCTTAAAAAAGTCCAAACAAACGCACACTAACTCTAAAATATGAATTGAAATTATAATTTATTCAAAAATTAATCAATGAAAAAATATAAAAAGAAGAGAGAGAGACAAAAAGAAAAAGATCAGTTTTTTCCTTTTTAATGGAGGAGGACTAGGGGATTCATGGTCTATGTCTTTCGGTTTATTTCGTTCGCATTGAAAGTATTTTATAAGACCGACTCATGCAAGACTTTCTCGACTGTGGGACCCATAAAGAAAAACCAATTTTTACTCAAAGGACTATAGGACACAAAAATATATACATAAAGAAAGATATTGATGGTCTATATGTTTATTGGTTTATTTTATTTGTAGTGGAAATTGGATTAAGATCAAGTGTAATACCTGTGAATGGTTGGGATTGAAAATTGAAAAAAAAAAAAAATCAACTTTCAATCTTAATCATTAATTAAAAAAATATTAAGAAAAGTTAAAATGTAAAAGTTAAAAAGTGAAAAAGTGAAAAAAGTTGGTGAGAGGGGATAGAGTGAATCCTACGTTCTATTTGTTTCAGCAATAATGTTTTCTAAAAAATGAGTTATTTTTAAAAAAATATTTTTTATAAAACTATCTTATTTTCCTATATTTAGTAGTAACTTTATATGAGTTAAAATATATATATCTCTCTCTCTCCTAACTTTTCTTATTTAGCTTGCAGTGAGATATTGTTGTTTTTCAAAAAAAAAAAAAAAAAAAAAATAGTGGAAAACAATTTCTAAAAATAAGTCATACTTTTTATGATGACTAAAAATAATTTTCCTTTAAATCATTTTTTCTAATGCTACTTATGATGCCCTATTTTGATAGATTGTGTTGTGTGGGTGTGTGATAAGTCTCACATTGAGTATTTACTGGATAGAACTAAACTTTATTAATAACTATAAAAAATCTCAATTGAGACTAATTCTTTTGAAGTATAAGACAAATGTGGCTAGTATTTTTGTTGGTCGTTACACTGAAAAACATGAAAAACAATCTTTATGTACAGTTTTCAATCAAAACAAACATAGCCCTAATATGTGTGGAAATTGGTCTTTCTTTGTGTGTCCCACAACATCAAATCACTGCCCACCTACCTAAAATGTTAACAAATTGAGCTGGGGCAATAAGCTAACCTAACCGAATAAAAATAAGCTCTCTCTTTTTTGTGAAAAGTGAAAACAATATTAGCTAAAAATAAGCAAAAGTTGCCTTATCATCTCAATCCAAATGCACACTCCACGTTTGACTTATTTCAATATATTTTTATGGGTCTAACGTGGGTCTAGTAATAAAGTAGTTTCTATTTTACTTATTTTAATTTTTAAACTTTTTTTCAATATGTTCAGCATAAAATAAATTAGATTACTCTACTTTTTAATTCTTTATAGCATCTCTACTTTAGGTCGATAAATTTTTAGTTCTTTATAGCCTCTCTACTTTGGGTTGATAAATTTTTGTGTTGAATTCTATTTTAGGTTAATGCGCTTTGGTTGGGTTTTAATTTGTTATATTTTTTCTTTTCTTTAATTGTAAGGTATATTATCCTATGACATTATATAATATACAATGATATAATGTATTATATTACATAGCATGTTAGGATAACTTGATATTTATAATTTTGAGTATTCTTTTACTCATTTTCTTTTATATAAGTTTGCTATTTCTCTCACATCCTCTCCCAAAAAAATGTGATTATTCTCTCTCTCTCTCTCTCTCTCTCTCTCTCTCTCTCTCTCTCTCTCTTATTTATTCTTTTTTGCAAATTTACTTTAGATTAATGAATTTTTGTATTTTTTTGTATCTCTACTTTGGGTTGATACATTCTGGTGTTGTATTTTTTTAGTTCCTCATCACATGTACGTTCTCTTCCTCTTATAGTTATGGTTTGAGTTGATTCTTAGATATTTTGGAAGTGAGAATTTGAATTTATATCAAATGTAATCTACATGGCTATGTATTTAAATGTGTCTATCAATTATTTAAGTAATATCAATTGTAAATTTGTGATGAAGTTTAATTATCATGATAATTTCCTTAAGAAAATGAGAAATTTGAAAAACTAATTTGAAACTTAAAAAAAAAATTATTTGTACAAATATATATATATATATATATAGCACACTATAACAAAAGTCTGAATAATATAGATCACTTCAAAAAAGAATAATATCAATCAAACACACCCAAATTTCACAAAAAATAATATAATGATATATTTGTAGAGATAAAGAATGTAAAATACTTTTAGAAATAATTTAATTTTTAAGGAGAATTAATCATCTTTAATAAATTTTAGAGAATAAATTATATATTATATCATATTACAAAATTATTATATATATTCTCACGTATCACATGAGTCTATAAGTAGTACAAATAACACATGCAACAACCACTAATATGTATTACAACCAACTATAATATTCTCGTATCTCAAATGACACATTTTGGTATTTCTAGCAAAGGCACCCTAGATTCATAATCCACCTAATCTAATCATCGAATTATTAAAAGAAAAATAAAAAAGAGTGTATTACAAATATTATATATGCCTTACCATACACGCATCATATATATGAGACTTTTTTCAATGAATCTAGAGGTAAAAAAAATTGCTTTTTTTTTTTTTTTTGTTTTTTTGTTTTTTTGTTTTTTTTTTCTAGTAGAAAATTTTGACATTATTTATTATTAGAACAATAATAGTTGAGAATTGTATGTATGGAACATATAGTTAAAATCGTGTTTTGAACACATGATTTTAGTTATAATTGTAAAATCGTGTTTTTAAAATATTATTTCAGCATATTCAGCCTCTATGTATATGATTGTGTGTAACACCGTGTGTATAGTATTATCACTAATATATATGAACAAACAAACAAACTCATTTATAGTATTATCACTAATATAAACTATTAAATTAAAAGATGCTAGACTGATTATTTTAACACATGCTTAATATATATGAACATTATTAATCCAAGTTGAATGGTGTCATTTCATTTAACATTAATCCATTAATAGCTTCACATGTAATGAGTTTATAATAGTATTGAAATATCTCTGAAAACAATAAGATTAATTTGGGGGAAAAAAAACTTTGAGGCTAACTCTAAAGTATAAATTGAACTTATAATTAATTCAAAAATTAATTAAGGAAAAATGTAAAAAAAAAAAATATGAGAGAGACAAAAAGAAAAGGATCAATTTTACTCAAACCACTCTAGGACACAAAAATATATACAAAGAGAAAGAATAATTTGAACAAATTTTCCATTTCTAGAGGGCTAGGGGACTGATGGCCTATATATTTATTGGTTTACTTTATTTGCAGTGAAAATTGGATTGAGATAAGGTGTAATACCTATGAATGGTTGGGATTGAAATTTTTTTTTAAAAAAAAAATCTCAACCATTAATTAAAAATATTAAGATTAAAAATATGTTAAGAAAAAATTAAGAAAAGTTAAAAAATGTGAAAAAGTGAAAAAAGTGGAGGCATTAAAAAAATAGCAATTTGAGCTTCCTTTTCTGAGCAGGACCCGCATAAACCAATTCGTTGAGCAAAAAGCATTACAAAGTTAGCTGGCTCCCTAAAATGTTAACTAATTGAGCTGGGGGCAATAAGCATAAAAATAAGCTCTTTTTTGTTCCAAATACAATGAACCTGAAAAGTGAAAACAATATTAGTTAAAAATAAGCAAAAGCTACCTTATCATATCTAAATTATAAATTGTAATTATAATTTATTCAAAAATTAATTAATTAGAAAAAGTAAAAAAGAAAAGAGGTAGGCGAAAAGGAAATGATTGTAATGGTGGACTTGAGGATGGTCTATGAGTCTATGTCTCCTGCCGGTATGCTCACGTGACATCATTACCCTGCGTACTTGACCGGTCATGCAACTAATACACGCAACAATGATTAACGTGTACTGCATATATGACATTTGCTTATTCTATTTAACTTTTATTTTGAATTATTTTAGCAAGAAGTTAGACTTACACATGTGACATGCACTTGACAGATATATATATATATATATATATATATAAACACTAAAACATAATATTTATTATTATTATGTTTTATAAAATATCGGCAGCCACGTCATTATATATTTCCAACACTTTCTCTCTTTTTAAATTATCTTATAAATACACTTCTTCTAACATTTTCCCTTCTAATCCTCTTATTTTCTAACTACTTTATACTTAAACGTGGCAATTCCTCAACTTTTCCTTTTATTTGAACTCTTCTTTTACCCATTTTATTTACTATAAAAATTTGCTATATTTTCTCTTTCATTCAATGCATATTTTGCCCTCACAAAAATGTAAATACCCTCTCTATTTTTTCTTTCTTTCTTTTGGTGGATTTTTAATTATTTATTGCATCTATACTTTAGATTGATAAATTTTTGTGCTGAACTCGATTTTAGGTTGATGTGATTTGATTGGGTTTTAATTTGTTGTCTTTTTTTTTTCTTTGATAGTAAAATATTATCCTATGGCATTATATAATATACAATGATATAATGTATCATATTACATAGCATGTTTAGGATTACTTGATATTTATAACTATCCATTTTCTTTTGAGAATTCTTCAACTTATTTTCTTTTATATAAGTTTGCTATTTCTCTCACATTCTCTCCCAAAAAAATATGATTATTCTCTCTCTCTCTCTCTCTCTCTCTATATATATATATATATATGTATATATATATATATATATTATTTACTGTTTTTTGCAACTCTAATTTAGATTAATGATTTTTTTTTTGTATATTTTTTTTTGTTATCTCTACTTTGGGTTGATACATTTTGGTGTTGCATTTTTTTAGTTCCTCATCATATATACTTTCTCTTCCTCTTATATTTTTGGTTTGAATTAATTCTTAGATACTTTGGAGGAAAGAATTTGAGTTTATATAAAATATATTCTACTTGACTATGTATTTAAATGTGTCTATCAATTATTTAAGTAATATCAATTGTAAATTTGTGATGAAGTTTAATTATCATGATAATTTCCTTAAGAAAATGAGAAATTTGAATAACTAATTTGAAACTTAAAAAAGTTTATTAGTACCAAAAAAAAAAAAAAATTGAATAATATAGACAACTTCAAAAAATAAAATAAAATAATATCAATCAAACACACCTAAATTTCACAATAAATAATATAAAGATATATTTGTAGAGATAGAGAGATGGAAAGTACTTTTAGAAATAATTTAATTTAATTTAAAGGAGAATAAATTATTTTCATTAAATTTAAGAGAATGAATTATACATTATATCATATTACAAAATAATTATATATTCTCACGTATTACGTGAGCCTACAAGTAGTACAAATAACACATGCAACAACCACTAATGTGTATTACAAACAAATGTAATATTCTCGTATCTTAAATGACATCTTTTGGTATTTCTAGCAAAGACATCCTAGATTCTTAATCCACTTCCTCTAATTATCAAATTATAAAAAAGAAAAAGTTTATTACAAAGATCATATGTGCCTTACCATACATGCATAATATGAGACAATTTTCAATGAATCTAGAGGTGCAAAAAAATTGCCTTTTTCTAGTGGAAAAATTTGACATTAGTTATTACTAGAAAGATTTCTAATAATAGTTGAGCATTGTATGAGTGGAACATACAGTTAAAATTGTGTTTTGAACATACAATTTTAGTTATAATTGTAAAATCGTGTTTTTGAAACACGATTTCATCATTTCAGCCTCTATGTGTATGATTGTGTGTAACACCATGTGTATAACAATAATTTTTCTTATTATTATTGTTATTTTCTTTTTCCTTTTTTACCGTTGTTATCGTTGATATGACTTGTTTTGATTGGAACATAATGATTGTGATGTTAGATATTCGTCTATGTAAAAATTATATTCTAATCACAACTTATCATACTAATGAGTGAATGAAAAAAAAAAAAAAACTATGCACAATATTTTCTTTTCCCCCCCCCTAATAATGTTTGTCTAAGAGAGGATGATATTTATTCAATGGTCCAATATCTAAATGAAACTTTATTTTTCCAGAAACTTAAACAGTTTCTTGGATCTTAAAAAATTAACAAAACTACTCGTATTAAAAAAAAAAAAAAATCTCAATAGGAAATTTAGAAAAATCTCATGAAGAAAATTCCATAGGCTTCCCTCAATATCAAACGTCTATTTTTGTCCTTAGCTTTTTATAAGTTTCAACAATGAGTACACGTCTCTCCCAAGTAGGAGTCTTTTCTCTCTCGAGTAAGAGTCATCTCCCATAGTCACTGACTGTGGGGCTTTCCTTTGACTACTTTGGTTTCACCGGCTAGAGTATGGTCAATCTATAAGCTCATATTATGGAGCAAGCAGTGCTGGATGGGTTGCAAAACCTGCAACTCACCAAGGAGGAAGAAGATAGCATACAGATCTCAAGCCATAGCAGCAACGAACTATTGGAGGAATGCCATCTGAGTCTTTTTGGCAAGCTTTTATCAGATCGGCAGCAAAATCAACGTGCTTTGAAAAACACTCTAAGATCAGTTTGGAGAATGGGGTGAGATTTGAGGATTGTGGAAGTAGGTAATGACATCCTCCAGTTCAAGTTTTGTTCAAAGCATCAGTTGGAATGGGTGGAAAAGAATGGTCCATGGAATTTCGACAATAATCTCCTGCTCCTGAGTAGATGGCGTAAAGGACTAACAACTGCAAACATTACTTTCTCACACACACCATTCTGGGTTCAGGTGTGGGGAGTGCCTTCTGAGTTAATGACAGAGGAAACTGGAAGAGACATTGGGACCAGAATGGGAATTTTTGTTGAAATGGATAAGAGATCATGGCAGATGGACCAAGCCAAGTTTATGAGAGTCAGAGTTGAACTACCAATAGACAAGCCAATCCGTCGAGGTGGATACCTGATGGATATGGAAGGAGACAAAACCTGGGTCACATTCAAGTATGAGAGACTCACAACGATTTGCTTTCTTTGAGGAAAATTAGGCCATGATAAGAGGCACTGTAACAGTACCAGGGACGGTAATCAAGTGGAGTATCAATATGGTGATTGGATTAAGGCCAATGGAAATTACAAAGGAAGCAACGGGAGGATGAAGACCAGGAAAGACGACGGGACCCAGTCAAGTGGTGATGGTGGAAAACTAAACTCTCAACCATCAACGGAGGGGACAAAAATTCTAGTGAGGATTGACGATGGAGGATGAAGCAAAAGATTTGATAGTGACAGAAGGGAAGAAAAATCTGAAAATTAGGGAGCTCTAGGTGATGGTGTGGTGTCAGGAAGGCATGAAGCTAATCACCCTAGAGGATGGGACAGCACTGAAGAGGGAACACCAACCATGGGAAAAGGAGAACAGGTATGTGCCTCACAACAAGTTTTAAATTTTGAACTAGCCAAAGGAAAAGAAAAAGTTTGCACTGATGCAAACTCGGCAGTGGGCTCACAATTAGTGGGCTTAAGTGAAGAGCACGAGGTCACTAGCCCATTAAAGTCCAAGCAAAGCACAAAGGCTGAGAGTGAAATGGGCTACCTTGATATGGGATAGTGCAAAGAAAAAAAGACCAAATGAAAGGGAAGATTAAAGAAATTAGCAAGGGAAAGAGGCCCACTAGGAGACGAAGTAATGTTGGACCACGAAGGAGAAATTGGACTTAAACGTAAAGGTAAGTTAGAAACTCTAGAAGAAGAGGAAGATAGAAAATGTAAAAAGAAATGTGTTGAAGTCATTACTAGTGATATTCTGGTACCTGCAGAAATGGCGGAGGCTAAGAGATAGCCTCGTCGAGAGCCATGATTGCCCTATGTTGGAACTGCTAGGGGCTTGGGACCCCCCGGTCAATTAGAGCGTTGCGCGATTGTGTGCGGTGTTGGGATCCCAAGGTAGTCTTCTTATCGGAGACAAAGAAGAAGATTGCAGGAATGAAGAGGTTGAAAGTGAAACTTGATTTTGTGAATGGTTTTTATGTCCAATGGGGAAGGAAAGGGAGGGGGCTTAGCAATGTTTTGGAGGAAAGAGATCAATCTGGAGATCAAAAGTTATTCTAAGCACCACATTGATGTTGTGATTACTGAAGAAGCATCAGGTTTTAAATGGAGGATAACTGGGTTTTATGGACACCTAGAGACCTATCGTAGAAAGGAATCTTGGAGTTTCCTAAACACGCTCATCCAACAATATCATTTACCGTGGTTATGTCTTGGCGATTTCAATGAAATCCTGCTGAGAGAAGAAAAGTTGGGTGGAGCTCTGAGATCGCAGCAACAGATGGATGCCTTTCGCAATGTGGTTAACAGATGTGGGTTCAAGTACACGGGATATAGTAGGTCAAAGTATACATGGTGCAATCAACGGGAAGGGGAAGATATGATGTACTTGAGGTTAGACAAAGCTTTTGCTACACTGGATTGGTTGGCACATTTCCGAGACATTAAGGTTAGGCATTTGGTAGATACAACATCTAACCATTGTCCTCTATTACTTGCTAAATCACGGGTCTTGCAGCAGCGGGGTAAGCGTAGATTGCACTTTGAAGCAATGTGGACTAGACGGGTGGATTGTAAGGATATAATTGAGCAAGTCTAGAATGAAGGTACAAGCCTGAATAATCCGAGTGGACTCATCACAGGGCTGTGGCAATGTGCTGATGCTCTCTCCAACTGGAGCAATTCAGTTTTTGGCCAAATACCAAAGAAGATTCAAAAGAAAAAGAAAGCTCTAAGTGCCCTAACCAAGGATGATATTGACAGACAGAATGGAGCTGAAATAAATAGAGTTTGGAGGGAGATTAATGAGTTATTGGATAAGGAGGAAATGTGGTGGCAACAAAGATCTATGGTGCAGTAGTTGGGTGAGGGAGATCGCAACACAAAATACTTCCATCATAAAGCATTAGAACGAAGCAAAAGAACACAATCAATGGCCTATGGAATGAAGAAGGGTTTGGTGTGACAGTAAAGAAAATATTGCTAGTGCAGCAATTGCATATTTTGAGGAGATATATACAACCACACACCCAACCAGAGTTGAAGAAGTAACGAATCTGCTCCCTCGCAAAGTTACTATGGAGATGAATGCTGATCTATCTCAGGATTTCACCATGGAGGAGGTCAGATTAGCTCTTAACCAAATGCATCCAACAAAAACGCCTGGCCCGAATGGTATGTCTGCTATTTTTTACCAAAAATATTGGGTTATTGTTAGAAATGATGTCATAAATATGGTATTTAATGTGCTTAATTCTGATGCTCCTATAACTGACATAAACAACACTAACATTGTTTTGGTGCCAAAAGTGAAAAACCCCACTACAATGAAAGAATTTCGTCCTATCAGCCTTAGCAATGTATGTTACAAGCTAATTTCCAAGGTCCTTGCAAACTATTTGAAAATAATTCTTCCACAAATAATCTCAGAGAACCAAAGTGCATTTATATCGGAGGGGTTGATAACAAATAATGTGCTCGTAGCTTTTGAGCTAATGCACTATCTAGATCACAAAAAATAAGGAAAAGAGAGTTTTATGGCAGTTAAACTCGATATGAGCAAGACATATGACAGGGTTGAATGGGTTTTTGTTGAAAAGGTGATGAGGCAGCTGGGTTTTCATGGAAAATGGATTGAATGGGTGTTGAAATGCATCACAACTATCAGTCTTGATTAATAGGGAAGCTCACGGTACTATCTGTCCGAGTAGGGGGCTTCGACAAGGAGATCATTTGTCTCCCTATTTGTTCCTCCTGTGCACAGAAGCTTTTTTAGCCCTTATTGTTGAAGCAAATAATAGCAAAAGTCTCACTGGAGTATCTATATGTAGGGGCTGTTTGAGGGTTACCCATTCATTCTTCGCGAATGATAGCCTTTTGTTCTGTCGGGCAGAAAGACAGGATTGCATCAAGTTGGTTGAAATCCTAAAATTGTATGAGGCAGCTTCGGGACAAAAAGTTAATGCAGATAAGTCCGCAGTGAATTTCAGTCACAATACAACCCCTGAAGCAAGAAGTGAAGTCTTGGAAATTCTGGGACCCATGCAGGACACAAGACAAGGAAAATAACTTGGCCTCCCATCGGTTATTGGCAAGTCGAAGAATCAAGTTTTTGCAGAAATAAAAGAAAGGGTTGGGAAGAAGTTATCGGGTTGGAAGGAAAAAATGCTATCCATGGGTGGGAAGGAAATTCTCATAAAAGCAGTAACTCAGGCAATCCCCACGTATACCATGAGCTGCTTCTTGCTTCCAAAAGGTTTGTGTGAGGATTTGGAGGGGATGGAGAGGAATTTCTGGTGGGGCCAGAAAGACCAGGAGACCAAAATGTCCTGGGTTAGTTGGAGGAAAATGTGCATGTCAAAGACACATGGAGGTATGGGCTTCCGCAATCTCCATGCTTTCAACTTAACAATGTTAGCAAAGCAGGCAAGGCGCATCTTGGCTAATCCAACATCCTTGGTTGCACGAATATACAAGGCAAGATATTTTCCCTATAGTGACATCTTGGGGTCAAAGCTTGGGGGCAGCCCTTCTTATGCTTGGCGGAGTATCCATAGTAGCTTGGAGGTGATTAGGAAGGGCACTAGATGGAGAGTGGGGAATGGAAGGATGATACATATATGGGAGGACAAATGGCTGTTGTCTCTAACCACATATAAAATCTGCTCCCCCCAGCAAGATATTGGTGATTTCCCAATGGTTTCGTCCCTAATAGATGAAGAAATGAGGCGATGGAAAATGGACAGAATCAGAAGGTTCTTCCTACCTTTTGGGGTTGAAACCATTCTTAACATTCCGCTTAGTTATAACCTTCCAGAAGACAAAATAATTTGGGTAGGAAACAAATGCGGCATGTTTTCTGTCAAGAGTGCATATTATGTAGCTTTACCATTGGTGGAAAAATCTGAATTACGTGAATGCTCGATTAGGGATTGTAGAACCCCACTATGGAAGAAAATGTGGCAGCTCAAACTCCCCTCAAAGATCAGAATTTTTGCTTGGAGAGCATGCATGGAAGGACTGCCAACGAGATTGAATTTGCATAAGAGGGGGATAAACACTGAAGTGAACTGCCCTTTATGTGAGAAAGGTGTAGAAAGCACTAGTCATGCGTTACTGTACTGTGAAAGGAATTGGGATGTGTGGTGGAATTGGCATGAGTGCTTGATTAGCTTGCTGGCAGAGAATAAGACTTTTGTGGATGTTGCTTTGCAGATTCTGAGCAGGGGTACACCTTTTGACTTGGAAACTCTTTGTGCCACAGCTTGGTCCATATGGTATAGAAGGAACAAAGTGGTCCATGATTCCCTTTGCCTTGCTCCATCCCAAATCTGGGGGTTTGCGCAACGAACCCAAGAGGATTACAAGGGAGCTTTGGTTGTACACCAGATAAGACAACGGCCTACAGATGTTAGGTGGTCAGCACCACCGCCGGGTTATTATAAGATAAATGTTGATGGTGCAATTGATGAGAGTAGAAGAATGTCCAGTGTGGGTGTAATCATTCGGGACTGCGAGGGCAGGATAGTAGTAGCAAGGAGCAAGGTGTTGAATGGAATGTATATATGAAGCAGAAACAATTGAAGCTTTTGCAGTCGAAGAAGGCATCCTTCTTGCCTATGAAAGAGGACTCAATCAAGTTGTTATTGAGTCAGACTCTCTGTCAGTTGTCCAAGCTATCAATACAAACTCAATCATGGAAGAGCTGGGTTCAATCATTCAAGGAATCATAGGCTTTCTAAGGGCGTTTGGAAGCTGGAATTTGAAGCATTTGAAAAGGGAATTCAACAGAGCTACGCATGAATTAGCACAGTTAGCAAAAGTTACTGGGGTTACTCAGTCATGGGAAGGAGTAGACCCACCCTTGCTGCAAAGTTTGCTCATCATTGATAGGGCGAAATGTTAGTTTTACCATATTTTATCCTTGCTCCCCTCTGTTGTACTTCAATTTCGGATTCAGTTTAATGAGAATTGAGTTTTCCTCTCAAAAAAAAAAAAAGAAAAAAAAACAATGAATACACGTATAAGTGTGCTACGAAGAAAACTTTTGTAGATAAGAGCATTTGAATTGTTGAGAGCATCTGAATTGCTGCAATTACAACATCTTTTTTTTAATAAAAAAATAAATATATTTTACGCTTTTTTCATGGAAGGTGGAGGTGAAGGTGGTGTTTGAACTGCATGCATAAGGTACTATAAAAAATGTCATTACCACTGGCCTCATTTGAACTCCTCATATATATGTTAAGTTTAGGCCAACATAAATGCTCAATTTTTGTACGTTATTTTGATTTAAATGGAGGAAAAAAAATTCCACACTAAATGCATATCATACAAACATAGAAACATAGAAAGGTTCATAGAAAATCCACACTAAATAGGAAATAAATAAAAACTATAAAAATGTTACATACCATTAGCGAAAGGTAGTTGCAAAGACATACAAGTAATTTATAAAAATTCTTACTCCCCCTTCATGTTTGAACATTTCCTTATGTTACTTAATTGATTTTTAGAACCATAGTAATACAATACCTTAGAAAAGGATATGTTCAAGAAAGCTCAAGGATATGAGGAAGACAATGGAATGAAAGCAACCTGCTTATCACAACTAAGCACTTCATGAGATCCTGCTTCTTCTTGACCGATACCCATAAGATCAAGGTAATATAGATAATGGGAGATGATGTTGTTCATGGAATCATTATGACCTTGATTGCAAACAAGATCTCCGTAGAGCACATTCATGGTAGTACCAAAACCAGGAACTCGTTTGGCCAAAATGTCAGTCTTGGTGGGTTTCCAGGAGCCAATAAAGACTTCGTGTGCAGAAGGTTGATTCTCTTTGATTGGCGTGATCCACCTCCAAATTGCAACCTGGAAGGCTAGGGTAGCATTTTGTTCAATGTATTCCGGATGGTTCAACAAATCCACCTTCAACTCTTCACTGACTTTTCCATAATTGTAGTTCCTATTGAAAGCATTAGTAAAGAAAATTGTTTGGATTGTGGCATGCAACTATGAATTGATCCACAATAAATTCTTTTATGTCATGAAACAAAAGAGAAAAGACACACACATACAAGTCTCAGGGCAGTAGAAAATATGCAGTTTGCAGAATGCATAACTTGATTACTTAAATCTAAATTATGCTAGAAAAGGAACTCATCTGTGACATATAAACATAAAACTTCCATAGAAGTTCAACTTAATTAGGACAAAATTGAATAGTATAAGATGAGAAAGTTATTAATTCGAATACATAAATATAAGGGGGGAATTACACTTTCCCACTCTAAAGTACTATACCCCATTTTACAATTTGCCTTCCCTGAAGTATCGAAATACACGATTGATCCCTTAAAGTTATAACTTTGTAACACTTAAACCTCAGTTGCATGCCTTGATGTGAAGTCTAACGTAAATAGGAATTAAAAAACAAATTTACCCTTCCTTCCAAAATAGATGGTAGTGGGTAAATTGATATTTTAATACTACATTTCATTTGATTTAATTGAGAAAGTGACGATTGAGGGAGTAAAGTGTTACACATGTTTCAGTTTAGGGGGTCGATTGTGCATTATTGTAGTTAATGGGGGCAAGTGTAAAATGAAGTATAATTTATAAATAAACAATGTAATTTTCCTTAAATATAAAAGATGTAATTACTGTTAGTGTGATAGAAAAGGTAGATACCAATATATAGGCAAAGGACCCCGGCCATGGTAAGCAGCTCCAGAAGCACATGGATAAGTATTTTCGTAGTGCTTATCACAATAATTATACGTATTGGAATTTATTTCCTTGTTATGGCATAAACCCCAGGCTAGTGGTTCCTTGGTGGCCACTTTATATCCACCTGAAAAAATATCATACACTTTTACTGTGTATAGAAATTGAGTGAACAAAGGATCATTGACCATAGTTCATAGCCATATTTAATTACACTTTGAGCAATTCTTCATTGCCTAGTGCTCCGGATTCATTCTGTTCCATCTTCCATCCCAAAATGTTTTTAGAAGAAAAGAATCTACTTAAGCCACTCTCAGTAGATTCACTTACAACTTAAAGCTTCTTTCATTTGCTCAAAGAATGTTGGATTCAAAAATTAAATTAAGATTTTAATCATAAATCTCATCCCAACATGACCCTAAACAATATAAATGGTTATCTCCCATTAAAAAAGAAAAAGATAAAAAGAAAAAAGAAATATATGTGGTTAACTTTTTCATCACTTAATGAGTAATATTCGTTTTTAGTTTAAACCATATATATATATATATACATATTTTTTTTTTTTTTTTGAGAAAGTAAACCATATATTTTAATCGAATAAAAGTGTAGCAAAGCCCAAATTATAACCTTTAACATAAAAAAATAACAGATTGACTCACCAAACAACTGAAAAGAATCCATTTCCAATTTCATCAAATGAAAACTTGCTTGGTTTGGATATTTCAAACAAAATGTGGTTGTTTTTAATAGATTAAATAATCAATAATATCTATATTTAGGTAAACAAATATTTTATAGAGGTCAAAAAATTTCTTAAAATAATTAGTAAAAAGAGATTAAAAAGAAAAGATTTAATCATATCTCACAGGAGGTTTTGGTGCCAACGTGAGCAAGGAAAGCTGCGACTTCCTTGGCTCCAAAGAAGCTTTGATTGATGTAGGTAATACCAAAGCCATGGGGCTGGTAGTCTGCAGAGGCACTGATAAAAGAGTGTTAGTCCCAGAAGCCTTTTGTATGAGCCTCAAGGGAATTTCTGTTTGAGAACATGTTTTCAAACTGGGATCTCTGAAAGTAATCAGAAACAACCCCCTCGAAACAGCAATGTGGTGTTCGATACGTGTGGCACCCAGGACAGCATGGTATATTAGTTTCAGGGTCAGGATGACTAGGTGTAGCTGCTACTCTCGCCAACGATTCCTTCACACAATTCACAAACACTAATAATATCAATACCGTTGTCAAGAGTACACGCCATTTATAATCCATTTTTGCATGTAATTAACAAGAAGCTTGGTGGATTTTTTTCTTTTTTTTAGCTGAATAAGCTTGGTGGAGTTTGAAGAGAGGTCTGTACCTCCCTATATATAACGGGGATTGAGGTCAGCTGCAATGTATTAAAGTATTGTACTTGATGTAATAGTAATGAACGGTTGAGATTGAAAGTTGTAAAAAAAAAAAAAAAATCTTAATTATTAAATAAAAAAAATTAAAGTTAAAAATTTAAAAATGTAAAAAAATTTGTGAAGAAAATGATGCAATTGCTTTTTTAATTAAACCTAATCTCAGTCCATACAATGGGTTAGAAAAAGAAAAGTAAAGTAATGAGAAAACAATTCAGCAAAAAAAAAAGTAATGAGAAAACAACTAACTTGGAGCTCTCAAATAGGGTGGACCCACGAGTGGGTCTACCATGTGTGCCAAACTACTTAAGAATTGCCAAAAAAAAAAAAAAAAAGATAGTTCCCATAAAAAAAAAAAAAGATACGAGATAGTCAAGTGCATCTCTGCAAGTCTTCTTTCACGCCTTTCTAGATATTTTTTTAATTTAATTTTTTAATTATTTCTATTTTTGGTGAATAGGTTTTTTTCGGATTCAACAAATTTCATAATATTTTTATAATAATATTAAATTGTTAACTTTCTATTCCTTTCATCCGAAAAATTGAATCTATCGTAGACATTACATTTTTATTAACCAATAAGAACAATTTGTCACCTCGATGTGAAAGTTTATAGTTTAATGATATTTTTTTTAATTAAAATAAAATATAAAATAATTAACCTATAATAGATATAATTTTGTTTTGAGTTCAAGGGCCACTTGAAGATAAACGAAGAAAGCAAATACCTCGGCCACATCATGCATAAATAAACTTCCAGGGCGTACTAAAAATCTAAAAAACGTCCATGCATAGTTTTGTTTTATATTCAACATAATCTAAAATAATCACAGATTATTGATGAACTACTGCGAAAATATAGAAGCAGTGTTGACTATTACAAATAACTTTTTTATTTTAATTTTCAAAAGACAGTACAAATAACTTTGTCTACAATGATGATCATATTTCTTGGTTTTTTTTTTGGACCCATTGGAAAGCAATCATGCAGATTGCAGAGTCCCCAGCATTAAAATGACTAATAATATCTTTAAAATTAAAAATTTCACAACCAAAAATGCCAAAGGAGCATACTTTTTCTCTATAAGAGCTCCATTTATTCAGCGACGTTCACTTCCATGTTGAAACTTCAAGGTTAAAAGTCTGCACATTATTACAATGCACATATCTTTCTCAGGAACCGGCATCATTGTGCTTGAGATGAAAACAGGCAGAGCTCCACAATGAAAAGTACAAAATGCTCACTACCATCTGATGGGCAAAATCAATTTCAAATGGCAGCGGAAATTATATCTGGCCCCAAGAGTAAAGTGGCATAAAAAAGGTTGGTCAATGAATACCAACAACTAAAAAAAATCTAATTTTAAATATGCATTGAAAGCTTCTCCCACTTCTACATGTTGATTATTACCATTTTGAAAATTTTCAAAATGGTTTTCCCATCAAACACAAATTATGCACAATGCATGCTTGCATAACATGACTGTACACAGATATTCATAGAAATCATTGTACATTGCTCCATTTTTAAAGCACTCAAACAGACAATCCTATCGAATTCACGCATATCTACCAAAAATTTACAGAAAAATTATTAACATAACAAAATCTGATTTCAGCGGTAACTTTAAGAATTTTCAAACAAAATTCTCTAATTCTACATGGTCATTAACAATCCTGATCCACACCCATTTCCCAGTAGAAATCTTATCAGGGTCCTTGAAACCTACGTTCCCAGAATTTCAATTAACATAAATTTAATAATGATAATTACTGATTGTCTGGTCTAAAACAAAACAATATCTTTAATTCTGTAAATACAAAGCTTAAAGAAAAAAAATTAAAACTTAAATACATCGTCAAGCTAATGCAACAAAGAAATGATATTTAACCCCAATTATGATTCAACACCACATAAGCATACTAAGTGTAGAAAAATTCTTGTTTCATAAAAAAAATTGTACTATTAAACTTTTGAAGATATGGGTTAGCTGAAAAATTAAAGAGAAAGTATGATTTAACTGAAATGCTAAGAAATTATACCAAATTTGAGCTCAAACCATATTTCATTTCATACCTACATTAAAAAAAAAAAAAAAAAAAAAATTTATGGTAAAACTTACCAATTGATACTGAAATGTCTGAAATCCATAGGGGGTTTAGATTATCTTGTAAAGAGGAATAAGATCAAAACATTCAAAACCTTAGCTGTGAAAGAAAAAACCCCTAAAATTTCCAAAGGGTAATGGGTCGGTTTGGGTCTAGCTATTCTGATTGGGTTGGGTTTCTATTTTGGGCTCAACTGAAACACGTTATTAGAATCAACGGATGGCCCAGCTGAGTCCAAAACCATTTTTCTTTCTTTCTTTTGGGGCCATCCGTCTATTTGTTTTAGGAGCTTACAATATATTCTAATTTTGAGCATATATACAATTCTTTTTTAAAGTCTCATTTTTTAAAGATATAAATGTATTTCTCAAAAAAAAAAAAAAAAAAATTTTACACAAATTTTTTTTTTTAAAGAACCAATGGGCTTAGAGTCTTAGACCGAAAGTGCATGTATACCCTTCTTCTTCTTCTTCTAATAATTTTTTAATTGAGTTTATAACGTATTGATCCTATATATAGAATTACTACATTGCAATGACATATTTGAACTTATATGGTAACATAAGACCCAATAAAGGCAATAATCACTAAAATCTGAGAGTTTATCTTTCCTCTCTATTGGCTTAAACACTTAAACTACTTTGAGTTTTTTTTTTCCTCTAATAAAAAGCTACTTTGAGAATTAGAGTACCTATTCTGAATTAATATCCTTTAAAGTTCATATAACTTCATTTTGTTTAGTATTTTTCCATTAATAGCTTCACACCTAAAGAGTTTATGATAAAATTAGAATATGGTTGAAAGTTGAAACTGAAAGATTATTTTGAAACTCATGAAAAGGTAGGATTTACTTTGAGGCAAGCTCTAAAGTATAAATTGAAATGATAATTATCCAAAAGTTAATTAACTTAAAAAGGTCAAAAGAAAGGAGATAGACAGTAAGAAAAAGATCAATATTCCTTTTCTAGTGGAGGACTTGGGGATTGATGGTCTATGTCTGTCGGTGTATTTCATTCGCAGTGGTTGAGGAAGTGGGACACATAAAGAAAGACCAAAATAAAAAAAAGACTTCTTCTCACAAAAATAAATATATAGAAAAAGACCAATTCGAGCTTCTTTAATTTGAAAAAAAGAAAAAAAGAAAAAAGAAAAAGAAGAAGCTTCCTTTGTGACAGTGAAGGACATGGGGATTGCGTTCTGTGAAAGCATTTCAACTTTTCTAGCATATGGTGTATATTTTCATGCAACTGAACAAATTTTTTTTTTCTTTACTTACCTACTTTTTAAAATACATTTTTTATTTATAAATATTATCTATTATTTATTTATCTTATTTAAATATTATTTCTTCTTTTTTTTTCTTAAATATTTTTTTACTCACTCTTTCAAAAACTTTTTAAATTTTTTTTTTATTGTTTCTTTACTTTTTAATTTTTTAAGCCAAAAAAATATTTGGCTAATAAATGGTGACTGTTTAGACAATGAGCCACTATTCATAAGAAAAAAAAAAAAACCTTTTTCTACTTTAAACAGACTTGGACTAGCTTTTTAAGGGTTTACTCTTTAAAATAGAGAGGATTTGAGTTTGTCTATTCAATTGGAGATGCTACATGTACTTTACAAATGGCAAGTCATACAAATAAAACATGCAACATCTATTAATGTGTACTACAAACAAATGTAGTAGTTTTGTATCACAAGTAGCACATCTTGGTATTTCAAATTCACTCACTTTCAAATATCAAATTATAAAAAAAAAAAAAAAATTGTATTGCAAATATCATATGTGCTTTACCATATATATGTAATTCAAGATTGTTTTCCCCAATAAATCTAGAAGAAGAAAAAAGTTTGCATTTTTTTAAAGTAGAAAAATTTCACACTTTTTTATTACAATTATTGATATGACATGGTCGTTAGAAATACATTCATAAAAAAAATGATATTATAATCACAAATTATTATATTATATTATATTTATCTAAGGGTTTTATTAATGTGTGTTCTTATAATATACATTAGTAAACTATTTTAAGAAACATTTTATAGAAAAAAAAAAAAAATGATTAATTTTTTTGACATTTTTTTCATTTTCTCATAAAATTATTATATAGCTAATATTTTATCCGTTTTTATTATATTAATGTTTGTTTAATGGAGGATGATATTTATTCAATGGTCCATTGTCTAATTGAAACCCTTTTTTTTTTGGTTGAAACTTAGTTTCTTGGATCTTAAAACTTTAACAAAACTAATCATATTTCAAAAAAAATCTCGTCACAACAGGAAATTTGGAAACATCTCAAGATGAAAACATCTCAAGATGAAAATTCTCTAATCTTCCCTCAATTATAAACATCTATTTTTTCCCCAATCTTTTTATAAGATTTCAACCATGAATACACGTATAAGCCATCTTTGGAGGCACCTTTTGCAGATGGGAGCATTTGAAGGGATCACCGATTACAATAATTTTTTACCCCATTTATGTTAAGCTTTTTCATAGGTAATAGTGAGGGATGAGAGGCGAGGTTGGAACCATAGATATAGGATACCATAAAAAATGCCATTATTTTTAACCACATTTGAACCTCTTATATTTGTTAAGCTTAGACCAACATAAATGCTCATTTTTGGTATGTTATTTTGATATAAACAGAAGTTAAAACGTGGTATACATTCTAAGATTTTACAAATAAAATGCATATTATAAAAATATAGAAAGGTTCATAGAAAATCCACACTACATAATTATACAATAACAGGAAATCAAATATATATAAATAACACCAGCGAAGAATAGCAGTTGCAAATCAATACAAACTCTTATAGTCCAAGCTAGTTTAGCTTCACACGAAGACAAACAAGCAACTTATACAAACTCCGACTCCCCCTTTATGTTTGAACCTTTCCTTCTGTTACTTAATAGGTTCTTATAACCAAATTAATGCATAACCTTAGAAAATGATTACTTCAAGGAAGCTCAAGGAGATGAGAAAGAGGATGGATTGAGAGAAACCTGCTTACCACAACTGAGCACTTCACGAGGTCCTGCTTCTTCCGGCCAACACCCATAAGATCTAGGTAATATAGGTAATGGGAGATGATGTTGTTCATGAACTCATTATCACCCCGACTGCAAACAAGATCTCCGTATAACACATTCATGGTAGCACCAAAACCATAAAGTTGCTTGACCAAAGTGTCATTTTTGGTGGGTTTCCAGTAGCCAATAAAGACTTCATGAGCTGAAGGTTGATGCTTCTTAGTTGGTGTCATCCACCTCCAAATTGCAACTTGGAAGGCTAGGGTAGCATTTTGTTCGATGTATTCTGGATGTTCAACAAGTCCACCTTTAGATCCTCACTGACTTCTCCATAGTTATAATTCCTGTTGAAAGCATTAGTAAAGAAAGTCTTTCTAATTGTGACATGCAACAATGACTTGATCATGGCAAGAAACAAAGGACTCATAAAGTCTTAGGGACTTAGATTTCATTTGAAGAATGCATTACTTAAGTACTCATATTTGAATTATGCTAGAAAAGGAACTCATTTTGATGTTTCTAACAGCGAAACATAAACCTTCTATAGTAGTTTGAACTTAGGATAAAATTGAACAATATAAGATGAGAAAATAATTCAAATGCTTAAATATAAAGAATGTATGATTATTGTTAGTGTGATAGAAAAGGTAAATACCAGTAAATAGGCAGGGCACCTCGTCCATAGTATGCAACTCCAGGAGCACATGGATAAATGTTTTTGTAGTGCTCATCACAATAATCATATGAGTTGGAATTTATTTTCTTGTTATAGCACAAACCCCAAGCTAAGGGTTCCTTGGTGGCCACTTTATATCCACCTGAAAAAATATAATCCACTTTTACTTTATAAATAGATTTAGTAGCAAAGGACCAATATATGACCATAGCTCATATACAAATTTAATTACACAACCAATTCTTTAATATGTAATGCTCCAGAGTCCAGATTCATTTTGTTCCAACTTCCGACCCAATAGGATTTTAGAAGAAAAGAGTCTACTTAAGCCACTCTCAGTAGATTCACTTACAACGTATACCTTCATTTATTTGCTCAAAAAATGTTGGATTCAAAAACTACATTAAGATTTTAATCATTAGTCTCATCCTAGCATGAACCCAAACATGTAACAAAGCCAAAATTATACCCTGTAACATCAATTCCTAACAGAACAAACAAACTAAACTTCAGAAAAGATTTGAAACATTTATAAAATCCAATTCCAATTTCATAGGAGACAAAAACCCAAATGAAAATTTCCCGGAAGACAGAGATACTCACAGGAGGTTTTGCTGCCAACATATGCAAGAAAAGCTGCGATTTCCTTGGTTCCAAGAAAGGTCAAGTTCATGTAGGTAGTGCCAAAGCCATAGCTCTGGTATTCAGCAGAAGCAGTGATAAAAGAGTGGTAGTCCCAGAAGCCCTTTGCATGGGCCTGAACCGAGTCACGGTTTGAGAATATGTTCTCAAACTGTTCGTTCTGGAAGTAGTCAGTAACAGCCCCCTCTACACAGCAATCTTGTTTTCTATTCCTGTTGCACCCAAAACAGTTTGTCCCTCGGTTATAAACAATTGGGTTTGGGCATGGCTTCGGAATATTCGGTTTAGTCGGATCATTTACTGCTACTTGCTTGCCATTCACAAGCACTAATATAAATGGCAATATTGTCAATAGCAAGCTTAGATCAATTACACTAATTGTGCGGTCCTATCCAAAAATTAAAAAGGATGGGCTTTACTAAGCTTAGATCAATTACACCACATAAAGTGGACTCTCCTATTTCCAATGAAAGGATGACATTAGAACAGGATTTAGGCCCAAATCTAGTAAAACATTTACCATGGAAGAGGCGTCTGAGAAGTTTTCTGACTTATAATTGCTTCCATAGAAGAAAATTTTCAAAATTAAAATTAATATAATCCGTCCAACAATTGATTATGTAACAAGAAAGACTAAATCAGTTAATCATATTATTAATTGAAAATAATGTTACCGTAATTTGGATAAATAATTTTATTATTAATTTTGCACTTCAAAAGGTAAGAAAAATATATTTCAAATAAAACATTATATCTCAAATTGTATCAAGTTGATCTAGGAATCTGAGAAGTTTCAATTAACAACATATTTCTTTCATTTTTGTTAATCTTAGTCCAGAATAAATGTACATTTTTTATTTACGTAATGCTTGTTTTAAATAAATAAATAAAAAATGGAAGCGCAAAAATGAGATATTCCAAGATATCACAACTAAAATGCATACTATACAAGCCTAGAAACATTCATATACAATCCACAATAAATAGTTAAAAATATTAAGAACTTGAAAACAAAAATTATATCTCAAAAGCCGCACAACACTAGCAAAAGGCAGTTACAAATCACTAAATAAAAACTCTTTGACCTTCAAGCAAGTATAGCATCACACGGAGACACACAGTTTATACATACAATTACTCTCCCTTGATGTTTTGTTCATTTCCTTTTTGTTACTTGATACGTTCAGAGAACCTTATAAATGCACCTCCTTAAAAAAATGATTAGTTCAACAGAGGGCAAACTATCCATCAAAACCAAACAAAGCACAAGGAGATGAGGAAAAAGATGGATTGAAAGCAACTTGCTTAGCACAACTAAGCACTTCTTGAGGCCCAGCTTCTTCTCTGCCAACACCCATAAGATCAAGGTAACATAGGTAATGGGAGATAATGTTGTTCATGGACTCATTATCACCATGACCACAAACAAGATCTCCGTAAAGCACATTCATGGTAGTACCAAATCCAGAAACTCGCTAGGCTGGAGTGTCATTTTTGGTGGGTGTCCAGGTGCCAAGAAAGACATCACGTGCTGAAGGCTGATGTTTCTTAATTGGCATCATCTACCTCCAAATCGCAACTTGGGAGGCCAAGGTAGCATTTTGCTCAATGTATTCTAGATGGTTTAATAAATCCACCTTCAAATCTTTACCTGCTTTTCCATAATTGTAGTTCTTGTTGAAAGCATAATTAAACAAAAAAAAAAAAAATTTGAATTGACGCATGCAATTTGAATTGATCTACACTAAATTCGTTTGAAGAATGCATCACTTAGATACTCATATTTCAATTATGCTAGAAAATAATCTCATTTTGGGGTTAATAGATAAACATAAATCTTTGAACGAAATTTCAACTTTGGATAAAATTAATCGACATAAGATGATAAAATAATTCAGATGCAAAGATATACATGATGTATGATCAATATTAGTGTAAATGATAAAGTAGATTGTGACATCCTACTCGGTCAACAGCAACGCAAAAAAAATTAAAGTCAATTTTTTTTAACGGACCACACGTGCCCCCCATCTAACACCCTTCCCCACTACTCATTTTCACTCCTCTTCTTATCTCTTTGACCGGTCCTCACTTCTCCTCACTTCTCTTTTCTTTCTTTTTTTTCTTTTTCATTTCTGTCTGGCACTTCTCTTCACTCCCTCATCCTCTCCCACGGTACTCACTCTGAATCAACATCTCTACCACCATTTTTCTGGCAAGATCACGGAAAAATTCTTGTGAACCCATAAATACCTTCACATCTTTTTTTTTTTAGTAAAAAATTTATAATCTTTTTTGTGGGTTTTATACTTTTGCTTGAGGTTATTTTTATCTAAACTTTAATAATGATACCCATGTGATTTATGAGCATTAGAAGTGATATTTATGTGTTTTTATACATGAGTTTTGTATTGGTGGAATTATTTGTTGAGTGGGTATATAATTTGTGCTAATGATGACTACTTAAGGTTTATGTATGGTGGGAAATTTAAGGGTTTTAAGTTATAACATGTGATGATTGGTAAATCTAATTTTCCATTGCCATTAGGTTTATTTGGAGTTAGTTGAAGTTCTAAATTTCTTGTCTTAGAGGATATTTTGATTTTTCTTTCATGGGTCTCTTAATGATATAGTGTAAATTTTATGGAAGCTAGTCATGATGCTGGAAATGATATTGAATGGGTTAAATTTATAAATTGGAGTCTATGTCTTGTGAATTAATTTGTTAAGAAACTTTGGAAGAGGAATATATTATTGATGAGGTTAAATGCTAGGCTTGCCTAATTAAGTGCATATTTGGCAATTCTTAAATTGTAGCTAGATACAATTTTAAGCTTTATGCTTATTGTGTTAGGTTTGCTTAATATTGTTGAGGTTCTAGCTAATCTCCTTTGGAGCTTGGAGAATTAGGTTTTTGCGGTTGCGAGGTAAGTAGCTTTTTAATGAGATTTTTTGAAAATAACCATGTTGCATAAATGTTGTTTTTGGGTTAGACACACTTTTGGAAACTATCTATGGAAACAATATTTTCCTAAAAACTATTGTGTTGTAACCTTAATGTATATATGAAAGTGTATCATATTTGGTATTGCATTTGGGGAAATGCATGAATTTGTTGATATGGATAAATGAGCATCTTTTATTTAATCTTTGATAAGGAAATCTTGGATTTTATGGTATATTAGAAAATTTAAAGATGCTTATTTTGTCTTGTTATATGGGAAATTGATAGAAAATCTTTTTGATAAGAATGAAGTTGAAAACCTTACAAACTTTATGGAAGTTAGATTATTTAAAATTTTTCTAAAACTTCCTGAATATGAACTATGTGTTTTAAAGTAATGTAACCTGTGAGTTTATGTGGTTTTAACACCATGCTATGTGTGATTTCCCGGTGATCACCCGATTTAATTGGTTTCCGTAGTCTTTGTGACAATGGAGTCAAATCCAAGTAAGTGCCCTTTCACTTTGGATGACGCGTTCTTCCCTGCTGTCCATGGGGGGAAGAGGTTCCTTGATTGTGTGTGGATGAGGTTGCTGCCCAGGGCCAAGAGACCACATGCAAGAAAGTTCCTTGATTGTGTGATAATTTATCTTATGTTAGATGTTATGGTTTTGGAAATTATATTGTTGATGCTCACAGATTATAGTATATAGTTTCAAGGTATTTACTTTGAGAAACTTTGTGCTTCATTATTAAATTATTCTTATCATATTATTATTATTATTGAAGATGAAACTTGCATTTCCCCCACCCCCATTAATTATGCTACTTACTGGGTTTTAGCTCATCCTAATCTTTCACAGTCTTACAGATTAATTAGCTATATCATGGGAATGGAGCTTGCCTTATCGGTAGTGATTGGAGTTTTATGCAGAATTGGGAGACTTACATTACTAATGGTTGGTGATTCGATCTAGTTGTTTTTAAGGGAGCTTGCGGTAGTTAATTTTATTAGAAGTTGGGCTCTTGAGGCTTGTTAGCCCAAGAGTTTTGTTGGGATTGCATATTTTAGAGAGCTTTGGGACTTTCTGTTTAAATTATCAGAGTTTTGTAATATATTCATGTATTATGTGGAGGCACATGATTTTTAGTTATTGTTCGTAAATGTGTTATAGAGCTCCGACTTACTTTGAGAGTATATTCAATGAAATTATTATGATAATTCTTGATGTTGGTACTTGATATGATTTATGTGGATTGGATTGTCAAAAAGGAAAAATCTACAGGTACTTGGAGACGTCTTTTTCATGCTTTGAACCATTTGGGGTTTGGGGCATGACAGTAGATACCAATAGATAGGTAGAGCACCACGACCAAAGTATGCAATTCCAAGAGCACATGGATAAGCTTTTTTGTAATGCTCATCACAATAATTCGAATTGGAATTCATTTCCTTGTTATAGCATGAACCCCATGCTAATTGATCCATGGTGGCCAATTTATTTCCACCTGAAAAACAACAACAACAACAACAACCAAAAAAAAATCCACCTCTACTTTGCATGGATATGTTGTGCTCCAAATTAGTTTAGTTCCAACTTAAATTGTTCTTTGGAGAAAATGAATTTAGTTAAATCACTATATGATTAGACTCACTTACAAGCCAACACTTTTCATTCATTTGGTGAAAATACAATATAAAATTTTTAGGTTAAATTACGAAGCCAATCCTCTAGTTATTGAATAAAGTTCAATTTGATCCTTATACTATTAATTCTATCAATTTAGTCACTCAACTTTTAAAATTAAGGCAACTTCATACTTTGGTCTAATGTATGTTTAAATATTAAAATAATTAAGAGTTGAAATTAATCTGATTTTAAAAAAAAATTACATTTTCTATAATAATCTTCTAATATGTGTTCTATTATCCTCCTTAAATTTTAAACGAAGAGAATATTCAAGGATGAAGTAAATTCGATTTTGAATTTTTTGTAATAGATTTTGAAAGTTGAGGAATTAAATTGGCACAATTAATTTTTGAAAAACTAAATTAATACAATTGAGGGACCAAATTGAATTTTACCCTATAGTTGAAAAACCAAATTAGTGATTAAACATTTTTTTATAAGATTTTTTTTTCAGTTAAACCATTTTAATCAAATAAAGTTATACACAGCCCAAATTATAAACTATAACATCAATACATAAGAGATTAAATAACTAAATGATATAAAAGAATTAAAACATTAAAATCCATTTCCAACTTCATCAAATTAAAACTTGCTTTTTGATATATATATATATATATATATATATATATATTAAGAGAATTTAGAAAGTTAGTTATGACTTTAAAAAATGTCAAAAATACCCCTAATCTAATTAGATAATCCTTATTCTTTAAAAATAAAAAATTGGTTTAAAATTGTAATTCAACAAAATTATATATGTATATATATAAAAAATAAAAAATAAATAAAAAATACTAGAAAAACTTTTTCCCAAAAATTAGCATTCTCTTTATTTAAATATATATATCTCACGCACATTTAATGCATTTTTCCCTAAAAACTAACATACACTAAACCTAATATCTTACTCCATTTCAAATCCTAAATTTTAATTTCTTTTAAAAATTCCTTCTTGGGTAACCTCACTAATAACAAATAAATAAATAAATAAATAAATTACATTAAACTCAAAATAAAATAAAAAAGAGCATCATCACACGTGTGTAATGCATGTGATGAGGCTAGTGTGTGTGTATGTGTGTGTGTGTATATATATATATATACATATATAAACTCGATAATTAGAGGAGGGGTTTTGAACCCTAGGTCTTCAATATAATAAAATTAAGTTTCAAATAAGTTTAAACATAGGACACACTATGATATATTTTATACTTAAACCCCTACAAAATTTGAATCCTCAAATTTATATTCAACCCCCACCCCCCCAAAAAAAAAAAAAAAAAAAAAGGTATGGTTTAAAAATCGGATTCTAATTTGGTTCTAAAAATATTTAAAATGTGGGACTTATTTTTATTTTTATTTTTATTTTATTGTTTCGATTTTTAAAACCATACCAATAAGACAAAAACCCAAATTGAAGTTTACAAAACAGAAAGTCTGCAGTACTCACAGGAGATTTTGGTGGCAACATGGGCGAGAAAAGCTGCAACTTCCTTGGTCCCAAAGAACGTCCAATTCATGTAGGTAGTACCACAGCCATAGGGCTGGTAGAGAGCAGAGGCAGTGATAAAAGACTAGTAGTCCCAAAATCCCTTATTTGCATGGTCCTCAACCTCAAGGGAGTTACGTTTCGAGAAGATGTTCTCAAACTGGTCCGTCTTGTTACTAATGGGACCCCTAGGACTACATCTATGTTAAAGGTTCTCTTCAAGCAGTACTAGACTCAATATTTACTACTCTGCTTGCCCAGTTAGGTTCGCAATAGTATTCATGAAACCAACCTGTTCGCGAACAAATAATATGTAAGTGCACAAAATTATAACAAGTAGTAAAGTGTTTTTAGAAAACGAATGTCGAACCCACAAAGATTAACTATATTATTGAATACCGAAATTCACTAAATTAATTACTATTTGGAAAATTGAAAATAAAAGGAACGTTCTACTATCTAGATTAAATTAAACTATTTAATAAAAATAAATCTAGCAAAGCGTAGAAGTCTAAGAGTGTAAAGAAAAAAATATGATAAGAATGGATCTAGAGCAATTTATTCTTCCTAATTATTAAGTTCTAATAATCTCCAGTTGATAATTAAAAATTCCTCAACTATTCAATATCTTCTCTCGAATAATATCAAAAATATCTTCAACTAACAATTCCATATCTCTATGCAAATTTAATTAACTGGAGACTCATTACGTACTTTGAATTTTCTAAAAAAAAAATCACACTAATCACGGTAAAGCATCTCTACTTTCACTCAACTAATGGTGTTTAATTCTAGAACTTAAATTAACAAATCACCTCTTGGTCTCATTGTAATTCAATTGATCAGACAATAATTCGTAAAAAAATAGTAAGCATTAAGAATAAGAATTAAACACTCAATCATGGAAATATTAAAAATAAAATAACTCAGAATATAAATTGTGTATTCATTACTAGACTACATCAACGCTCTAGAAAATAAAATTTAGTTCATAATATAATTGAAAAGAAAACAAATAAAACTTATATCTTTCATCTGAATTGGTTGATCAACATGAAACGGTGCCCCTTTGTCCTCAGAAAAACTCCAAAAAGGATTCTTCAAATGCGGCCCCCCCTTTTCCTCTCAGGTTTCCGCTCTCTCTTTTTTCCCTAAAGAGCCTTTAAATAGGTCCAGGAATCCTATTCCCATTTGGAAAAAATCTTAGATTTTTAGGCTTCAGTTAACCGACGATTTTGGCCCATTTAACGTCATAATTCGGACTTTTGGTAAACTAAAAAGTTGTAGCCCTTTAAGCTAAATTTCTAGCCCAACTTGAATCATCTTGATTGGACATCTGAGCCCAAAGTTATACTGAAAATACTAACTGATGTGCAGGCTGAAATCCTAATACGAATTGGACTTGGATTTGGTGCAAATTTCCTTTGATTCCTTGCTCCAATTGGACTTGAATTTAATTGTGTTGGTCTTCTCTTAAATTCATGCCTAGCTGGATGTAAGTTGGCTTGATTCAATTGGTTTAGCCCCACTTTGCATGTAAAGCCCTTGTAGATTAATATGAAATCTTCTCATTCCTTCAAAGCATAAATAAATAGATAAATATAAATAAAAATCAAATCAAATCAAAAGAAATAAAGGAAAACTAACAATTTTAAAAAATAAGAGGATAATAAAAATCATGTAAAAATTACATTTATCACAACCACCCACCCAGTTAGGTTCGCAATAGTATCATAATTTCATTTTAATATACAGAAGTTTTTTTAGTTATTAAGTTTTTATTGATATATAATAAAAGTGAAGTCAACGAAACGTCCTTCTTTTTTTTTTTTTTTTTTTTTTTTTAAAATTTTTTTTTTAATCTTTTTACACACGATTCCAACAATTCCAATAACAAATTTCTTTCTTTTATGTTTAGCTAGACCAAAATAATTGCATCTCTTTTAGTCAAATTTAGCTCAACTCATTGTGGGGTCTAAAGTGAATATTTTAAGTGGGGTTCTTTTTTTTTTTTTTCTTTTTTTTTCTTTTTTTTTGTGGTTATATTTAAACATTAGTTGCATAATATTTATATTTTGATTTTTTTAATTTAACAATATATATTTTCTAGCTTTTCAAGATGCAAAAATGCAAAAGGTCCGTTTGGGTAGTGTGGCTGCATCCGCGTTTTGGGCATTTTTTTTTAAGTCCAACATGTTATGCATTGTTCATTGGCCATGAACAATGATTTTAAGCCAATGAATAGTGTTGAACAGTAATAAACAGTAAAAAAATTATTATTATTATTTTTTTTAGTTTTCAGTTTTCAGTTTTCAGCAAAATAAACTGTATCCAAATGCACACTATGTGTTTATACTAAAAAAAAAAAAAAAATGTTCTACAGCCGTCCACCGGTTTTGAAAACCGCCATTATAAGAGACCTAATACAACTCTTTTAGAAACTTCCACAAGAGGTTGACCTATTAAGGCAGTTTAAAGCTGGTGCTTTTTAAACCACTGGTATAGATACCCTACTGCAACTCTTTAAGAATTGCCACAATAAGTAGAACTATTATTAAAATTCTACTAACATTTATTTTTCAATTTGTAGTATAGTTAATCCACTTAATTGCTTTTGTGAAATAGTCGATTTTAAATACAATTTTATCAATTTTAATATTCAAAAATTAATTTCTTAGACCAACTGTTTTCTCAAAATTTTAAAAAATAAAAATAAAAAATAAAAAATTCTTAGACCAAATGTAACGTATATATCTTTAGTAATATTCTGTAAGTGACACATAAATTAGGAAAAGAATCTAGTATTTTTATATAATTGAGCATGTTAATTGGAGCATTTTCATCTATTTGTAGAACTTCTTTTAAAACTTGTATTTTGAAAATAAGTTGAAACCATCAATTTCAGAATGAATATCATGTTGGAGATAGTCACCATCTCTCTCTCTCTCTTTTTCCTTCTATAGTAAATAGTCACTATCTCTTGGCAATGTTAGATTTTAGGCATTATATATACATTGGATTTCAATAATGAATTTGTTTGGAAAACTATTAACTTTAATTTTAAACTTGAAGGAGAGAGAAAGAGAGAAACGAAAAGAGTCATTTCACCTTCTATGTGTTTGGAAAAGCGAAAATGTTTACATGCACACTTAAATTGCCGCAGATGAGTTCAACATACTAATAGAGTGCACAACATTTGAACAGAGGATTATTTTTTGAAATTTTACATTATTGTATAAATAAATAATGCATTGTATTGGCCAAAAGAAACGGCCCTCAAATTGTTTTTCTTAGTTAGGGCCTTACATTTATAATTATTATTATTAATTTCTATAAAACAAACAAATAGTGTGATTAAGTTACACAATAACAGGACATAATTAAAAAAAGAAAAAGAAAAAAAAAAGGAAAAAAAAAAAAAAAAAACAAACAAACAAACTCAGAAGTTACACAATACTAACAAGAGACGGATAGAAATCAATACAAATCCTTATTGTCCAAGCAACATCATTACACAGAGACAAACAAACAGTTTATACAAACTCTTACTCTCCTTCGTATTTAAACCTTTGCTTCGGTTGCTTAATAGGATCTTAGAACCATATTAATGCATTACCTTAAAAAAGGATTAGTTCAAGAAAGCTCAAGGAGATGAGGAAGAGGATGGATTGAAAACAACTTGCTTAGCGCAACTAAGCACTTCATTAGGCCCTGTTTCTTCTCGGTTAACACCCATAAGATCAAGGTAATATAGGTAATGAGCTATGATGTTGTTCATGGACTCATTATCGCCTTGACCACAAACCAAATCTCCGTAGAGTACATTCATGGTAGCACCAAAACCTGAAACTCGCTTGCCCAAAGTGTCATCCTTGGTGGGTTTCCAATAGCCAATAAAGACTTCGTGTGCTGAAGGTTGGTGCTCCTTAATTGGCATCATCCATCTCCAAATTGCAACTTGGAAAGCTAGGGTGGCATTTTGTTCAATGTATTCCGGATGGTTCAACAAATCCACATCCAGTTCTTTACCGGCTTCTCCGTAATTGTAGTTCCTATTGAAAGTATTAGAAAATATAATTTTTTTAGATTATAGCATGCAACTATGAATTGATCTACAATAAATTCTCCGGGGTAGGGAACAAAAGACATATACAAGTTTTAGTGCAGTAGAAAATTGTTTTTCCCGAAAATTAGTTACCCAGATTTCGATTGAAAATGCCTTAGGTGCTCTTATTTGAATTATGTTAGAAAACGGATCTCATTTTTATGTTTTCTTTAACAAATATACATTTAACTCCATCGAAGTTTCAATTTGGGATAAAATTGAACAATACCATATAAGAAAATAATTCAAATGCAAATTTGTGAAGAATGTATGATATGTCAAAGTGATTGAAAAAGTAGATACCAATAAATTGGTAGAGCACCCCGACTGTAGTACGCAATTCCAGAAGTACATGGATAAGTATTTTTGTACTGCTCATCACAATAATATGAGTTGGAATTTGTTTTCTTGTAATGGCATAAACTTGAAGCTGATGGTTCCTTAGTGGTCACGTTATATTCACCTGAAATATATCATCCACTTTTACTTTGCATAGAGATTGAGTGAGTACAGGATCATTGTCTGTAGCTCAGATACAAATTTAATTACACACAACTCAGGGATATATAGTGCTCCAGATTAAATCATATAGTTTCGACTTACAACCCAGTCGATTTTTAAAAGAAAAGGATCTACGTAAATCACTCTCTATAAATTCAAATACAATCCAAAGCTTCATTCATTTGCTCAAAAAATTGTAGGTTTCAAAAAATAAATTAAGGTTTTAATCATAAATCTCATCCCAAGAAGACCCTAAACAATGTAAAATGTGAAAATTTTCATTTGTTAATGAGTAGAATTTGTTTTCAGTTGAAATCATTTTAATCAAATACATGTTAAGAAAAGCCCAAATTATGCTCTGCAATATCAATTCTCTTAACACATTAATTAACTAAACTCAATAAAAGAAATTTTAAAATTAAAATTATGATTCTATTGATGATATTTCAGTTGATTAACAATCATAGTCTTTATTACATATCCTATCTTTTGCTAACAAAATATTATATTGGGATAAAATAAAATTAGTAAAAATTGATTATTAAAAAAACAAATCTAATCATATTTAGTGTAAACAACCTAAATATAATATTACATTTCATATTGATCTAGTTTACTTAAGGTTTGTTTGAATACGGCTGATTACTAAAAACTAAAAACTATAAGTACTATAACAAAATAATTTTTAAATATATGAATATATAGTACCGTGAAACTTAATTTTAATAAAAAATTTGCTGAAATCTGTACTTGCGGATCCCATGAACAATGCATAGGACCCACACAAAAATTGCAAAAAACTTTCATTTTCAGTGCAATCCGTAGGCTTAAACCCATATTTGTACCCTCAAATCCATTTAGAACCTATGAAATCAAAGCCAGACAGAGAAGAAGTTGTCAAACACATATATTCAACCAAACCAACAAAATAAAATTCCAAATTAAAATTTCACAAAAGCGAAACTTTGAACTCACAGGAGGTTTTGGTGGCAACATGGGCAAGAAAAGCTGCAACTTCTTTGGTTCCCGTGAATTTCCGGTTGATGTAGGTAGTACCAAAGCCATAGGGCTGGAAGTAAGCAGAGGCAGTAATAAAAGACTGGTAGTCCCAGAATGCCTTATTTGCATGGCTCTCAACCTCAAGGGAGTCACGGTTTGAGAACATCTTCTCAAACTGGTTGATCTGGAAGTAGTCAGTAATGGCCCCCTCGACACAGCAATTTGGTGCTTTAAGCACGTGGCACGAAGCACATTCTCTTTCAAACTCATTCCGTTTAGCGCACCTTATTAAGGCGTCACAATTCACAATCATCACTAATATCAATGCCGTTGTCAAGAGTGCACAGCACTTATACTCCATTTTTTTGAATGTAAAAATCAACAAGGGTGGAGTTGAATAGAGGTATGTACCTTCCCTGTATTATATATATATATATATATATACTGGGGACTTGAGTGATTTAAAGTTTAGGAAAGAAAAGATAGTCAATTGCAAGTCATCAAAATTTTGAAGACTAGGCGGGTCTTCGGTCAGAAAGTCTGCAGAATCTTTCGCTTTTTTAGCTGCCTCTTTACCTTATTTTATTTTTTTCGTTAAAGAGGTTTTTGATTACTTTACTTCAAAAGAAATAAAGTTAAGTGGGGATGGTAGTTAGTTGTTACATAAAGTGTGTTACACACTCCTTTTCTTTTCTTTTTTTAATATATATTTTTTTATCAAAAAAAAACTGAAAATGTGACACAGTGTGTAACACTGCATTCTAAACTTTTTTTTAAATTTCTATTAAAAAAGAATAAGTTAACTAATTAATTTTGAGAGAGTTTTTTGAAAAAAGATTTATAAAATCATTCACATGTATTAAATTGCACAATTTATTAAATTATTTAAATAAATTATGTTACCATTAAATATGACATTACCAAAAATAAACATGAATAATTTTTTAAGTTACTAGTTTGTAGCAAAATTCTATGGTAATTATGACAAAAGGGAAAAATCCTCAAAAGATCTAAGGTATATATTTGGTATGATGGACAAAAAAACAAGAGTGAAGTGTATCAATTTGTGGGCCTAGAAAATAATGAAGAGGGCCAAGTCTTTAAGATCAAATTTGGAGCTCAATTGGATAACCAGATGAGTTATAAAAGAGGGATGGTTTCCTCTAATGATAATATCATCAGCATACAGGAACAAGTATAGTAGATTGGAAGAATGGTTGTAGATAAAAAGTTTATCATTTTCACTTGAAGCTACAAAGCCAAGATGTAGTAATTGAAAGTTGAACCTTTCAAACTAGGCAATAGGAGCATGCTTAAGTCCATAAATGGTCTTTGTGCAAAAGATAAACATAATTAGGAAAATAAGGATGTAAATAGCCTTGAGGTTGTGTCATGTAGACTTCTTCCTTCAAGACCCGTGAAGGAAAGGATTACTAACATCATGCGCTTCAAAGACCAACTGCAAGAGCAGGAATCAATCTCATTGTTATTGGTTTAGCAACTGGACTGAATATTTTATCATAATCAAGTCCATGTTACTGTAAATTATCCCTTGCAACTAGTTTGGCCTTGTAACGAGCAATGGAGACATCATCATACTATTTGAGCTTATATACCCATTTACAAGTGACAATATTCTTATCTAAAGGAATTGGAACGAGAGACCAAGTCTACTACTTATGTAAAGACTGGAATTCGGAGTCCATTGCAGATGACCATTGAGTATATTAGCAAGCAATGGCATAAGAGGGAGGTTTCTTATACGTATATTCAGTGATGGCTTTATAAATTTTGGATTTATGAATGCCAAGTTAATAACGATTGAACATGGGTTGAGAATTAATTCGAGTTGCAAGAGAAATAGAGAAGGAATTAAGGAATAGTAGAAGGGGAATATTGAGATGACAATGAGTCGAGGAATGGAAGAACTGGTCAGAGAATTTCAAAAATTAATGACTTAGCTATTGCAAAAGACAGGAGAATTAGATTAAGTTGTTGGAGTGTCAAGAGAAGGAAATGAATGAGAAGCTGTACTAGGTAATGAAAGTAGTAACCAGTGATCAAAATCATATGTATGGATTGAATGAGAAGAGGCTAAGGATAATTAACCAAAATTTAGGACAGGGCAGTCCAATTGAATAAAGCGTAACATGTAACATAAACTTTGTTGGTAGAGGGATCAAGACACAAATAACATTTGGACAAAGTAGGGTAGCCTAGAAAGATAAACTCAAAGGATCTTGGCTGAAATTTATGTTTATTATAATGCATGATTGAACAAAGGATAACAGGCACAACCAAAGGTCTTAAGGGCGTTGAGAGGTGGAGGACATGAGTGCAATTGTTCCTATGGAGATTTGAAGCCAAAAAGAGATGAGGTTAACATGTTTATGAGATAAAGGGGAGTGATGAAAGACCAATAATTGAGAGGTAATTGGATTTATGGAGTATATCTAGGCCTGTCTCAATAATATGTCTATGTTTTCTTCAAAAATTATATTTTGTTGAGGAACATAAAGATAAGACAAAGGATGTAAAATAGCACGAGTGGAGCAAATTATTGAATTTCTGATTTTGTATATTTTCCTCTACCATCAATCCCAATGGTATGTATGGAGAGATTTTAGGGAGGACGGAAAATTGAGGAAAAAAAAGTGAAGAGAAAGCATTTTTAGTGGGTTTTTGGTTGAGAGAGGAAAAAAAAGTGGTAGGGTATAGAGTTTTCTCTTCGAGTCCACAAAAAAAATTTCTCTCCAAATTGAGGATATGTTTTGGACACAATTGGCCCTCCCAAACGTTATTTTTTTAGACTTTTTATTCTTTGCTTTTTTGTTTTTCTCCATTATTTTATTTTTATTTTCTTCTTATTTGCCTTTTCTTTTGCTACGACCCTTTATTTGTCTTCTTTCTTCTCTTTCTTTTTTGGCATGATACATGCTTCTCTTTTTCTTTTCTTTTTTTTTGCGCTTGGTTGGTCATTTTCCTATCTTCTTCTCTTTTCTTTTTTTTTTTTTTCCTTTTTTTTATATAACTTTTTTCTTTTGTATCGGGCATGATTTTTCTTTTTGGGTGATTGCCTTTTTTTTGTTAACGCATTTTTTTTAATTGGAAATAATTTTTTTTATAAGGTCACATAAGTACATAATACAAAATATATTTTCTATCATTCCATTTTCCTTCTTAACCAAACAAAATAATTTCTACCTCTACATATAAAATCCAATTCCAATTTCATAGGAGACAAAAACCCAAATGAAAATTTCCCGGAAGACAGAGATACTCACAGGAGGTTTTGGTGCCAACATGGGCAAGAAAAGCTGCGACTTCCTTGGTTCCAAAAAAGGTCAAGTTCATGTAGGTAGTGCCAAAGCCATAGCTCTGGTATTCAGCAGAAGCAGTGATAAAAGAGTGGTAGTCCCAGAAGCCCTTTGCATGGGCCTCAACCGAGTCACGGTTTGAGAATATGTTCTCAAACTGTTCGTTCTGGAAGTATTCAGTAACAGCCCCCTCTACACAGTAATCTTGTTTTCCATTCCTGTTGCACCCAAAACAGTTTGTCCCTCGGTTATAAACAATTGGGTTTGGGCATGGCTTCGGAATATTCTGTTTAGTCGGATCATTTACTGCTACTTGCTTGCCATTCACAAGCACTAATATAAATGGCAATATTGTCAATAGCAATACACACCATTTATACTCCATCTTAATTTGCATGTAACAATTAACAAATGGTGGAGTTTGAACTTTGAAGACAGGTCTGTACCTTCCTAGTTCCTATATATAGGTGGGAGAAGGAAAAGTAAAGAAAAGATAGTCAAGTGAAGTGCGCGCAACTGTGCACGCAAGTCATCTTTCCCTCGCATTTTTAGGTTCTTCTGTTCTTTTTCTTTTTTTCCTTTTTCCTTTTGGCCAAAGAGGTTCTTCTTCCCTTGACCGGAACGGCAATTTTCATAATAAAACTTGATAAGTTTTACTGGTTTTATCTAAATCCACTCGTGACATCAGTTTTTAGCTACCATAAGAATTTGCTACCTTGGCCTGTATTAATTATACACAAACTATTTTACATAATTTAACATACAGTTCAAAAGACAACTAAAAAAAGTTTTGTGCATCAAATATTTATCTAAAGTTAAACACGTGAATCTTGCATTCTAAACTTTTAATAATTATCTTCTAAAACACATGAATTAACTAATTAATTTTGGCAAAAAGCCCACAAGACCTTTGTTTTTACTTTTTCCTGGATGGGCAGAAAGAGCTTCAAATTTGGTGCTGTGTGAGTGCTAGGCTAGCTGTTGTTGGCCTTATCTAAAATCTTATCCATGTTTTTGTTTTTTTGTTTTTTTTTTTTTTTTGTGGGGGGGGGGGGGGGGAATTAACCATGTTTATTTTGAGTAGCTGCACTCTAAAAGCTTGCTTATCAAAGTACATTAATTTGTACATCCATAACTTTATAATTTAAAGATAATTTTTTAATTAAAATAAAAAATTTAACCTATAAAGTGACACAATTGGATCTCAGTTGATCTGGGGGTGAGTGATGAAGATGAACTGAGAAAGCGAATACCTCGGCCACACTGATATGTGTTAGGAATAGTTTTGTTTAATATTCAAGATAGTCTAAAATAATCACTGATTTGTTATGATTTGCAAAAATATAGAGAAGCAGTACTGCTGACGATTACAAATAACTTTTTCTAAATAATCATATTTTTCTCAAGATGATTTTTTCCTTTTTTGGGGGGTCCAAGTAGAAAGCAATCATGCAGATATTGTAGAGTCTCCACTCCCAGCATTAAAATGACCAACAACATCTTTAATATTGAAATTGTCACCACATAAAAATGAAAATGCCAGAGGAGCATACTTTTTCTCCATGACCCTGTAACGCTTCATTTATTCAGCCATGTTCACTTGTTGAAACTTCAAGGTTGAAGTCTGCACATGCAGTTTACCAAAAAAAAAAAAAGAAAAAAAAGTCTGCACATGCTTACAATGCACATAGCTTTCTCAGGAACCGGCATTCTTGTACAAAGCTCCACAATGAAGATTGATGAACAATACAAAATGCTGTCACAATTTGATATGCAAAATCAATTTCAAATGGCAGAAAAAATTAATTCTGACCCCAAGACCATAGTGGTATAAAAAAGGGTTGGTCATTGAATACCACCTACAAGTCTAGGAAATCAAATTTCAAATATTACCCTTTTTTTTTATAAACAATTTTCCTGTCAAACACAAACTATGCAGAATGCTTGCATAACATGAATGGTGTACACAGATTCAATAGAATTATAGAAATCATTGTACATTGCTCCATTTTAGAGCACTCAAATAGACAATCCTATCGAATTCATGCACATCCACCAAAATTTACAGACCAATTGACATAACAAACTCCGATTTCAGCAATAACTTCAAGAATTTCCAAACAAACTTCTCTAAAACTATATGTTCTAAGAAAAGAAGAAAAAAAAAATCTGATCCAAATCCATTTTCTAGTAGAAATGTCATCAGGCTCCCTGAAACCTACATTCCTTGAATTTCAATTCACATACATTAATAATGATAATTAGTTGTCTTGTTTAAAAGCAGAGCAATATCTTTAAATCAGTAAAGATAAAACTTAAAAGACAAAAAATTCAAAAAAGGGAAAAAAATTAAAAATTAAATACATAATCAAGCTTATGTAACTAAGAAATGATATTAAATTTTATCACATCTCATTCCAAATGATTAATCAATTAAAAATAACAAAAAGTAAGGTCAAGTTAAAATTTAAGTATGTAGTTTATTTGTGATTTCAAATTAAACCCTACATTCAAAAACATTTCAACTCCAATTAAAAACTCATTTATGATGACGTTTTTAATAGAAATTATATATATATTTTTTAAAAAAGTCGGGTGGTTATTTCAACACATGTACAATATATATATATATATATATATATTATTTCAATCAAAACCACGTGTGGTTGTTTTGTTAAAAAATTTCGGTAAGATTTAATTTAATTTTTTATCAATAATTTGATAGTTACAATAAAGAAAAGAAATGTTTGATCCTTACATATCTATTTAAGAAATACAAAAAGTATTAATTGAATTACAAAACTTTGAATAATTATAAAATTTAATTTGAAACTTCTAAAATTGTAGACTTCGAGTCAATCTCTCAACTATAAATCTACAACTATAGAATAAAATTATAATTTATTCAAAAATTAATCACTTGAAAAAAGTACTTAAAAGAAAAATGACAGAGAAAAAGAAAAAAAGAAAAAAAAATTATTATTTTAGTGGAGGACTCGGGAGTTGTTGGCCTATGTCCGCCAGTAAATTTCATTCACATTGGATTGATGCTGTGGGACACAAAAAGAGAGACAATTATCCAAAAAAAGAGAGGCTAAGATTCCAAATAGAAGGGAAGACCAAATTGACTCAATTAATTTAGGGGGAATAATTCAGCTTCCTGTACAATTGACGACTTGAGGATTGCTCTTTTACACTTTTCACATGTGACATGCTTCACTGGCCATGCACGTACATATCTATATACATAATATTTGTTCATTATTTTTTTTTAAAAAAAATTAGACTAAATTAGACTTAAATTAAACTTTCTAATCTTATCTAAAATTTAATTTAATTTAATTTGTACAGTTTAATTCAATTCTCTAGTATTGAATTTTATTTAGTTTGGTTTGTCTGTTAATGTCTATTACTATTTAGTGCTTAAAACTATGTAATTTTGGTTTTTTTTTTTTTTTTTAAATTTATAAACTAAAAAATTAAAAAAAAAAAAATATATATATATATATATATTTTTTTTAAATTCCAGTAGTGTGTACTTATCGCTCTCAGCACATCTCCTTGTGCAGTGTGATTCAGGCAAAACACAACTATTAGAAATACTGAATAATTGTATTGTATTTATTGATGAAAGAATATACACGAGTGCCTTTATATAGGAAGTATATGAGTGTAGTACAAGTAAGAGTGTAGTAGAAGAATGTGTGCTATACAAGTAATCTAGTTGGGCCTAAAGCCTGCAACACTATACACGTTAACAACCCTCCTTAAACTCAAGGTGGATGTGAGACTAACTTGAGGTTGTCAACCAAAGTATGAAAGCGTCCCTTAGGATGTGACTTGGTGAAGATATCTGCAAGTTGAACTTTAGAGGAGACTGAGATTAGCTTGAGAGCACACCATGGACAAGATGAAAACAGATAAAATGACAATCGATCTCGATGTGTTTAGTTTGCTCATAGAAGACATCATTATGAGCAATATGAATGGCACTCTAGTTGTCACAATAAAGAGAAGTAGCAGAGGATGTAGACATACCTAAGTCTTTGAGAAGCCATCATAGCCAAATGAGCTCAGATGTGGTATCAGTAAGGGCATGATATTCTACTTCAGTATTGGAGCAAGCCACATGAGTTTATTTCTTACTTTGCCAAGAAATCAGAGAAGAACCAAGAAGAAAGCAATAACTAGTGGTAGACCTGCGATCAATGGGATCTCTTACCCAATCAGTATCAGAAAATGCACGGAGAATAAGAGGAGACTGAGCAGAGTAGAAAAGACCATGGAAGAAAGTGCCCTTTAGGTATCGAAGAATATGCAGAACAGTAGCATAGTGAGTCAATCGTGGAGCTTGTTTAAGGCCATAAAGTGCATGTTGAAGGTGACAAACCTTATTTGATTTAACAGAGAGACTAGGAGGAGGTTGCATATAAACTTCTTCACTTAAATTCCCATTAAGGAATGCATTTTTGACATCCATCTGAAAAAGGTCTCATTTACTAGCAGCAGCAACAGTTAAGAGGGCATGAACATATGAGATATGAGCAATCGGAGCAAAGGTCTCTTCATAATTAATCCCATACTCCTGTGTAAAACCTTTTGCAACAAGACAAGTTTTGTAGTGCTCAATGGACCCATCAGAGCGAGTTTTAATCTTGTAGATCTACTTATAACGAACAATAGATTTCCCAGGGGGGAGTGTCACTAAATCTCAAGTATGGTTTTTAGATAATGCATTAAGTTCCTCCTTCATTGCAATCTGCCATAAAGGGTTAGTGGAAGCCTTACGATAGGTGTGAGGCTCGTATAGTGTAGTAAGGGTAGTGTAACAATGATAGTTAAGTAAATGCGCAAGAATGGATCTTACCCCAGTTGAGTGACGAGGTGGAATGTCCTGTGCAAGATCTTCAGGCAGAGTAAGAGTAAGGGACCCAAACTCAAGGTTGGGGTTGGGTAGCTCGTCTTCGACCTGTTCATCTTCCACCTGTTCATTAAAGGGTGAACTAGGAAAGGGATCAATGATATCTGGTGGTTGGACATAGAAGTCTACAGGAGAATCATGAGCAACTACAGGAGGATCGGGAGCAGCTACAGAAGGAACATGTGCCTCATCTAGAAAAAGATCTAAGACAGAGGAGAAAGATAGGGAGGCACGGAAGTGAGAAACCTCGTTAAAGAGGCGATGTTCCCAAAAAACAACATTGCGGGAGATACAAAGATGATGAGAAACGGGATCATAACACCGATACCCCTTTTGAGTTTTGCCATAGCCAAGAAAACAACAAAGCCTTGACCGAGGCTCAAGTTTGTTATGCTTATGTGGCTGAAGAAGAACGAAACAGGCAGAACCGAAGGAGCGAAGGTGATGATAATCTAGAGATGACCCAAAAAGGCACTCATATGGAGTTTAATTTTGGATGACAGGACTAGGAATATGATTAATAGTATGACAACATGAAGTGAAGCTTCGCCCCAAAAAGGAGCAGGAACTTTGACAGAGAGAAGGAGAGTACAAATAGTGTCGAGAATATGACGAAATTTTCGTTCGACTCTACCATTTTGTTGAGAGGTACCTGGACAAGTTATTTGATGAACAGTGCCATAGGAATGCAAAATAGTTTGGAAAGTAAATTGAATGTATTCAAGAGCATTATCAGATTGAAAAATTTTGATGCGTTTGGAAAACTGAGTTTCAACCATTTTTTCAAAATTACAATATACATGCAATAATTTAGAACGATGTTTCATATGAAGAATCTAGCTATGGCGAGAGTAATCATCAACAAAGACAACAAAATATCGAGATCCACCAATACTAGAGACAGATGAAGGCCCCCAAACATCAGAATGAATAAGGTTAAAGATATTAGTGGATATTGATTCACTAGTATTGAAAGGCAAAGCTGGTTGTTTTCCTAATTGACATAAAACACAATCAAAATTTTTTGTAGACATTGAACCTAACAAACCTCTAGAAGCCAATTCTTGAACCTGAGAGGAAGATGTGTGACCAAGTTGGGCATGTCACAAGAGAAGGAATAGAAGAAACAGCAACAACAGAATTAGGAGCAACAAATGGAAAACGAAGGTTGTCCATGGGAAACATATGCCCAACTCTAGGACCAGTCCCAAGCTCTTGTCCTGTCCTCGAATCCTGCATAATACACCCAGAATAATCAAAGATAATGCGATAACCCAACTCAGCTAATTGTCCCACAGAAAATAAATTGTAAGAAAGGTTAGGAACATTAAAGATCCCAAGAACCGAGAGGTTGGAGGTCGAAACAGAACCTAAATTATGACCAGACATTGTGGAACCATTTGCGGTGCGAATATAAAGAGGGTGTGGTGCAGGATTAAGGTCAGAAAATAAGGACGAGTGAGGTGTCATGTGATTTCAACAAGTAGAATCCATAAGCTAAGAGGTAGGAGACATACCGGATAAAGCTGAGAGAGAAGAGGAATAAGATGCATTACCAACCATTCGAATGACATTAGCGATGATGTTTATAAGGTCATCTCTGGAAATGGTGAAAGTGGATCCAGAAGACTGAGACTGTGCAGAGACGTGAGCCATTGGTTGGACACTCTTAGTAACAACTGATTTGTTGCGATGATAGCAAGTCTCAATATTGTGGTCAAGATGTTTGCAAAAATTGCAAAAATGTTTACTAGATTGTTGGAGACGATTATTGCAACAAGAAGTAGACCTGTCCTTATTCTTCATTTAGAAGCAAAATATGCAAAAATGGACTGCAAAAATGAAATCTACACAAAAAACTGAGTAAGAAGAACTTGGACTGCAAAAAGTTAACCTTGGAGAAAAGTCAACGTTTAAAGTCAACATTCAGTTAAAGTCAACGGTATGGTCAACGCAGGTCAACGATGACGTCAGTTGACGTGGCGAGTGACGTCAGTAGATGAGTGGATAATAATGTCAACAGATGATGTGGCAGTGATGACGTCACCTAGGGCTGACGTTAATAGGTGCAGATCTAGTGCGTGTAAGTGCCTGGAGGCGTGTGAAGAAGACTGTCGACACGTATCGGCATGTGGAGTGCGTGAGCTTGGGTGCAGGATCTTTGGGTGGCACCTGAGGGCGCGTGCAAGCTTTGATGATTGTGAGATTTCCACAATTGAGTAGATCGGGGCGAGACGGTCACTATGGTAACTGAAAAATACTTATCAGAGCAAGATGCACGGCAAAGATGGTAAGTGCAGTGGTTTGTGCGGTGCGGGACTCCTCAATGGTGGTGGCTTCAAGTTCGGAACCCAAGGACGACGGCTGGAAGGCGTTGGAGGTTCTACCGTGAAAGGCTGCGGCAATTGTTGTGATGGCGGAAGCGATGTTGAGAATTGAGTAACACCAATAAAGGCAAGACTGCTAAGAAAATGTCAGAATAGTGGCTTTGATACCATGTTAGAAATACTTAATAATTGTATTATATTTCTCAGTGAAAGAATATACATGAGTGCCTTTATATAGGAGGCATATGAGTGCAATATAAGTAAGAGTGTAGTACAAGAATGTGTGCTATACAAGTACCACTTTGCCGTATCCACTTTGTCGTATTAACAACAACATCAAAATTAAGTTTTAGAACTCCATGAGGATGGAGGGGCTTAGACATATCTGACCATTTAGGAAGTTTTTTTTCAGAATCTTATGTCTGCTTATGGAGATTGAAAACTCCAAAGATACCATTGGCCACTTTTATAGGGCGCTAAACATAACCAGCAAAGAGAAGGCTCTTCTTTTCTTGATCGAGTTTTGAGAAAGATAAGATCTATGTTTTTTACAATTATTTTGAGAAAAACTTATTCTATTTAAACCTGACCCCTACAAAATCCATACCTATTCTATTCAACCCCAAAACCCAACCACTGCAAAAAGCTTTGTAGTGGTCAGGTTTTGGGGTTGGTTTGTAGTTGTTGCCTTGTTGGGTGGTTTGTAGTTGTTGCCTTGTCGGGAAGGAGATGGAGTGGAAGAAGAAGAGTGAGGACTACAATGTGATACTATAGTAGCCATGGCAGACAGGCAGAGTCTTGCTAGATGCTCCATCCTTAAACTTTCAACATTGAACCCCTTGAAGAATATTGCTAGCCAAATCAAAGAGAGTAGCATTTAAATATTCTATAACAAAAATGAAATTTTTTTTTTGGTTATTTTACAGGAGCCTAACAATACATTTTTTCTTGTTACAGATACTTTTTCTTCCTTACTTTATTTGCGAACAAAAACAGTAGTATAGGAAGGATCATGGAAGTTTTTGAAAATGAAAATAGTTCACAGGTATGATAAAAATTGAGGTGTTTGCAATTTGTTAAAGTAGGTTCCCAAATATTTTGACACTGACAATGACATAAGATAAAAAATTCCGATCCAAGTGTAGCATCTTATTGTTCTTCACCCTATAGTTAAATAAGCCTTACAATTTTTCTTTAATTGTACTATTGCAAGACGTGGCCATGCTTTGGCATTTGGGGCCTGTTTGGATAAGCTGTTTCAAAGGTGCGTTTTAAAAACTAGCGTTTTAAAAACGTGTGTTTTAAAAACTCTATTTTAAAGCCACAGATAAGTGTTTGGTAAAAATGTGAAAATAAGCGTTTTATATTTTTAAAGCCATATTAAGCGTTTGGATAAGCTGTTTTAAAAATAGCTGTTTTGAGTGTAAATTCCAAAAAAAGATTTAACTATTTTTTGAAGGTTATATTGTCATTTTTCTTGTGATCAGTGTTTTTTAATTATTGAAAATATGTAATTAAGCTCAACAATTACATTAATAATAACAACAATGATGATGTTTTCGTTGTTGAAATTCATGGAGAGAAGTTTATCAAATTTAAAATATTAAAAATAACTCATCAAGAAAAAGATATTAAAAAGATTAGGAAAATAATTATATTAAAATGTTAATTGCCAACAATATCAATACTAGACAATCCATTATAATATTAAAAAAGTTCTTATCCGAAAAATTTAAAACCAAAACACCAAAATAGAAATAATAAAAAAATAGTTTACAACCCACAAATGGATCGAGCTATTTTGTCACGAACAAATTTCATCTCCTCATCTTGTAAATTTTCAATATTTGCCTGTCTGCTACTACCTTCTCCACTACAATTGCCTTTTGGTCTGTCCAAGTCATGTTCATCCCAATTGAATCCCTCATCTTCCCTATCATGTTTTCTAATAAAATTATGCAAAACACAAGTAGCAACTATAATGTTTCTTTGGTGCTTAATGTCATAAGGTGGCATATGCTTCAAAATTTTCCATTCATTCTTCCACACTCCAAAAGTTCGCTCAATTGCACTTCTAAGTGATGAGTGAACATAATTAAACCTCTCTTCTATGTGATTCCCTCGACCAACTCGTCGAAAATCTGAAAGATGATACCTCTGTCCCTTATAAGGTGGCAAATATCCTTTCCTTAAGGGGTATCCAACATCAACTAAATAATATTTTCCCAGTAAAAGAAAAAAAAATATAAGATATACATAAATAATATCTTTCATACATATTTAATGTATAAAAATTTTATATACCTGGTGGTGGTTTTGGAAAGTTGACAGATTGTCGATGGATAGCATCTAAGAAAATACGTGTACCATGTACTGCACCCTCCCATCCAGCCATAACAAATGTGAAAAGTAAATCAAAATTGCATGCTGCCATCACATTAAAAGATGTCACACCCTTTCTATTATAATATGGAGCATTCTTGTCGTCTCCAACAACAACTTGGATATGTGTACCGTCAATGGCACCAATGCAGTCCTAAAATAGAATATAAATTTTAGTTACTTAGGAAATAATCCTAACAAATATTAGAAACAAATTAGAATGCATGAAATGAATACCTGAAAGTGTGGCATGTACAATGGATTCTTTTGTATATGTCTTGGAACTACACTAAATGTAGGGTCAGAAGGCTTGAAGATATCCATTGACATTATGTTAAGGTGTTTCAGAACTCTATGAAAATGTCTGTGTATAGTCTCACCAGAATGATGGAATCTTTCTTGAATCATCCTATAACAAGCTCCTTGTTTAAGTATCATTAAACATATACCTACTGACTCTTCAAGCCTAATATGCCTTGTGTGCTGAAGTCCATATGTATGGTGTAAAACATTACACAATTGAAGGAAAACATGTGGCTTCATTCTAAACATTTTGTAACATTTTGTTTCATTACCCATCAAACAATCCATCAACTACATATAGCCAGTTTGTTCAGAATCTCTACAAGGTTGTTTATCAATATATTTCATATAATATATCACTGCAACATGACATCCAGCAACAACAGGATCATATAATTCTTCATCATCATATTCATCGTTTTCCACATCATAAGAATAATCTTCATCACTATTATCAATATAATCATTGTAATCCATAGGAATATCACCTAAAATATTATAGCAATAAATTAGATAAATCACAATAAAGAAAATGAGTAAACATTTAAAATTATGTAACTGGATAAATCAAAATAAGTATCTAACAACAGCCCACAAAAGTATCTACCTAATAGTCATGACTGCCCATAGTTAGTATGTGACAAAAATCCCCTAGGTAGATTCAAAGACAACTTATCATAAGAGCACCTTACAGTGGATGTGTTTTTAAGTAAAAAGTACTTTAGGATCACCTTATACAAAATGGCAATAATACTTGGCCATAATACTACTGTCAGAGCCTCGCAATAATACTACCTTATACAAAAGTACTATAAGCTCAATTTCTTATAGGCCAAATTCCTTAGGACTATATATTGGCAATAATGGTACTGTCAGAATCTCTAAAGTCGAACCAAAGCATCAAAGAAATGTGTCTAAAAGAAGCATCAATGAAATAGAGCACAACCAAACATAGAGATCCAACACCTTCAATTTTGGTACCAAAAGAGAAATTTTAGTAACAAACCTACCTTATATAATAGTAAGAAAAATGAATTCTAGTAACATTTTTCTTGGAAGCACGAGTCAGAGAAAATGTGATATATTTTGGAAAAGTTTACCTTATAATCTTCCATAAATAACATGGAAGTTAAGATCAGCTTGTGTCAGAAGACAGCCAAATGGCAACCAGAAGCCGATTGTCTCCAAGATATGAATTCTAAGAAGAATATATATAGTAATGTACTTTGCCCACAAATTAAAAGTATTTTCATTCAATTTTTTTCTTGGCAAGTACATATTTTGCCAAGAGGGGGAAACAAAGGGAAGGGAACAGCCCAACTACATGAGTTCTATATGCGAGCTAGTAACCAGCTACAGCAACCATGTCCAACAATTTATAGATATCATAAATTAGACAAAGAGGGCCATGAGCTCTATCCTAAATGGCAGCTCCTGCTCCTATAAGAATAGGATGGAGAATATAGTTGTGTGTAACTTACTAATGAAAATACTATGAGAAAAAAATTTGCAAAATTTACTTGGTATGACATCTTTGATTATTCCTTTTTTCCCTTTGAATTTTGTACTTTTTTAATAATGATTTTTCGTACTCATGGATGTGACTAGAGTTCTTGTTTAAAATCAACATGCATATGTGAATCAAGGAAAAAATTGTAAAAAAAAAAAAAAAAAAGAAGAGTCCTTATAGATATATTTGCATATAGTTTGCTTTGTGATGTGAAGCTCCCAGTACAAGAATCCATTAAGATTTTTAAACTCAATTATTGAAATTCGTATGTTCCTGAGACCAGCTTTTTTCCTTCTTTCTTTCTTTTCATAGTTATTTATTTTAAATTTCCTATATGGTCTATTCTTTAAAGTGACGCTACTTGTCTAATTGACCAGAAGTGAATCTTTCATTTGCCTTGATAAAAAAAGATCCCCAAAGAAACTATTAAAAGCATCATTGAATGCTTTTCCATAGCCAAGGAATGAAACCAAACACAACTATTGCATTCAAACAAAAATTGTTTCTAAATGAGTAGAGTTCAAAACGATGCTTGGTAACTCAGAAGCCAGGACAGGTGACCAGACTATTTCATTGATATCTAGAATATCACACTTACATTACCACTGCTGACTGAGACAGTTATTTGCCCTTGGAAACTTCAATTTGCAACTATCAACCTGAATGTTATATGGACTTTCCACAGTACAAATGTGACTGATTCATGCATTAAACAATCAAACATATTAGATAAACTGAGGACCTCTAATCAAATTCAGAAATTTCCATAAGATTCACTACAAAAGCACCATATAAAAAATTACCCTCCATGTAATACTCTATCTTCGTAATTCAAACACCCTAATAGCCCAACAAGTTAAAACACCCTAACAACCACATTATTCAAAGGATAAAACATAAAACAGCCTAAGTGCCAAAGTAGTGCCCTCCTAACAATCTTGCCTCCTCTTGTAGAAATTAAAGTTGTAAATATAGTTCTTCCATCACGACAAACATCTCTCTCTTCTTTTGCTTTTGAAAAATACGTGCTGCCATGAGGTAGAGTTCGGAACCCTTCTCAATGCCATCTAAGGTGCACACGCGTTTCATGACATTACGAATAGTACTACTTGGCTCCATTGAAAAAGCTGAGTTCCTTAACTCCACAACATCACAGATACGACTAAGTTGTTGTGTCAACTGTAATGCTGTTCCTCTTTTCTTCCCTTTGCTCTATGTGGATGATGGTAAAACTCGCTTCTTTCCTTTGTTTTGTGTTGGGTTAGGTGGTTGTGTGAGTTTAGGAGTCTTATCTTCATGAACGTCATCATCATCATTTGGAGAAGATGAGTCAGCAGAAGTATCACCTAACCCCTCCATAGGTGTCTCAAGATCATCTGGTAACACACCTGAAGTGGGAGCCCATGCTAAATCTCCTGTAGTCGCAATGTCCTTAAACATAATGTCTAATAAGTCAACATTCTCCAAACCTTTCTCTCGAAATTTTGCAGCTTTAGGAACCTCCTACAATTTTGAATATTTTCATTAATAACTCAAATAGCATGGTTTATCTACTAATACAAAATATGTACAATGGATTATACAAAACATACCATTAGTTTCCTCTCCCACCACTCATCAGTTGCAGCTATTGTTCCTTTGGCTGCATCCCAACCCAATCCAGTTTCACTTCCCTTCAACTTATTCCAAAGTACCCAATCTTTCTTCAAACTATCCCATTTATGCTTATACTTCGCCCTGGGATATTCCTTTCCAGTTTTCTTTTCAAAAGTTGCTATAATATTTGCCAAACCCTTTTTACTAAAATGGGTATTAGGTCGATTACCCTTAAATACCTCATCCACACAAGCTTCACAAAAGATAGTCGTTACTCTTGATGGCCATTGAACTCTAACATTTGAGCTATTTTGGGATTGTTTGGTGTTGGGATTTGAATTCTCCTTGTTGTTAACCATCTAAACAAAATGTAGGTTTATTAATAACAATGTTCACACGTAATAAACTAGCAATACATTTTAGTTAAAAATTAGTAAACGGCAGAACTAGCAATAGAATAAGTAAGTGGTTGGAACCTTTTATTAAGTAAGAATATATAAATAATTTTTTTGGGTCAGAAATAAGATGATCTGAAGCATCATGACTCATGACTGACTGGTGCTGCATGTGTTTGAGAACCATTATGTTGTTTCTCATTGTTTTTGTAGATGGGCATGCATGAACCAATTTTTATTTTTATTTTTATTTTTTTGGCAGAATTGTAAGATTGAAAAGAAACAACAACACAATAAACTAGCTGCCCAAAGCAAAAGGCAAAAACAAAAGACATAAGAACAAACAAAATTACTTAAGGCCTCTTTGAGTGCACTAAACTAGAAACACAATGAGGAGGATTCCATAGACAAATTAAAAAAAAAAAAAAAACTGAGAATTTACCCCACTTAGCAAGCGTGTGAGCAACCACTTTCCCCTGCCTATTCATCATAGAAAGCTAAATTCTAATCTCGCCGCATTCTAAGTTCAGCTTAAGTGTAGGTTCAATTTAAAAGGCAGCAAGAACAAATTGGATGAAACAAATGCCTAAATTTTTTAATGAATCATAAATTTAATTGATGATAATAAAAAAAAAACACATGCAAAAAGGACATATTGTAGTAGACAGCACTTCAAAACAACATTATAAAATCACTTAACTACAAAAACACTTAACTGCAAAAGTAAAAGCACTGCAAAACACTCTTAAAACTGTAAAAGCACATCAGAACAACAACCTGAAATTTTCCATCAACCCCATCTATCTGAATTTTTTATTTTAAACTTCACAACCAGTAAATAAATAGCAGCAGCAAGCAGGGGCGGAGGGAAGGGGGGGCGAGGGGGGGCAGGTGCCCCCCCTGAACTTTTAATTTTTTTTTTACTGATAAGTGGTAATGATAATGTATTGAATTGAAATGTGTTATTGGGAACGACCTACAGCTACACCTACATGGTTCAGAACTCAATAGTAACTCTAAAACTACTATAACTTTAATATAAAACTATTGGTCCCACCTAGTAATGATTTAAAAAAAAAAAAAAAAACTGCTGCTAATGCTATATGCCTATACGGAATAGGAATCATAGCAGCCTACTACTAATAGAACTTTGAAAAAAGAAAAAAAAAAAAAAAGATGTATATATAATACTGTATAAAGCATGCCACCCATTAAATAAAAAAAAAAAAAAAGGTTCTTGGGATTCTTTTAAAATTAAGTAAGAGGGGGATAATTATCTTTTTCATAATTTGTAATTTTGTTAATATATTATGGGTAAATTTGATAATTCATTTTGTTCAGCACTTCTAAGCTCTGCTCTCCCTCAAAATCTCTTCAATTTTGAAGAATTAAAAATGAGAGGTTAGAAGTAGTTAGAACCCCTCCAAATCCCTCCACCTCCTTTAAAAACCATTCAAATAAGATAATTTAACTTACTCTTTCTCTCTCTCTCTACTCTATTTCCATATACTCCCCTTTCATCCAAACAAGGGACAAAATTGCCTTTTGCCCTTTTCGGGCAAATTAATTAGAATTTTGCCCTTCTTCCCAAACTAAATAGGGAAATGCCTCTCTTTTGAAAATCGAGTTTTTCAAAATCGAGTTAAGCCCTATAGCGACGTTTTTAATGGCCTATAGTGGCGTTTTAAGAACCTATAGCGACGTTTTATAACTTGATCGCGCGATGCTGAAAAAGCAGTAGAAAATTTCATTTCCAGAATCGCTAAAATCTGCGGAATTGAAAATGCAATCCTGCAGAAATCGCCTAGCCAAACGCAATCTTGGAATTGCGATTCACGAAACTACCGTTCTGTGCAATGTAAATGCCTAAACAAATGGGCCCTTGGTCTATCTAAACAATGATAATAGCTTTTATTTTAGGAACATACGCGGTGGTGCCACTTCCCTTGGAGATTCTATAGCCATTATTATTTTACGTAGTAGGTGCAACTATAATTAATAGGTATTCAAGAAAGCCCAAAGAGATAGGTAAGATTATGAGCAAAGAAATAGCAATTGGGTGGTATTCCAAAGGCCCAAAGAGAATAGAACGCACGTATAAAATCAAGCAATGGCCTAAAAAGGAAAAATATGTTTGAGAATGGAGAATAAAGCCCAAGGTAGGCCCATTGGTCCCTTTTGGGAGAAAAGTAGTAGGAGGCCTTTCTTAAAGAGTATTTTTTAGAATGGTGAATAAAGCCCAAGGTAGGCACACAGACCCCTTTTGGGAGAAGAGTAATAGGAAGCCTTTCTTGAAGAGTAAAAAATGGGGTTTAAAAAAGCCCAAAGGTAGAGAAATAAAATAGGGCCCGATAAGTGAGGCCTAGTAGAATTAAATAAATAAAGAGAAAAAAAAGGCCTGTAATGTCCTTGTATGAGGGTATAAATATGAATTCTGATTCTATAGAGACAAAATATGATGAAGTAATGCAAAGTAATAGCTACAAGAAATGCATGAAGAAGAAATAAGACAAAATCAAAAGCGGTAGGAGATGCGTGAAAAGGAAATGACACAAAATCAAAAGCAGTAGTGTTAGGTTCTAAATGTTTAGGTTTAAATATTTAGATTTCTATTTTTATGTATGTTGGAAAATCGAGATCAAAACATGTCTAGATTATGTATTAGACATTGCTCATGATAGTACAAGTCAAGATTCAAGAACATTGAAGCTGTAGAAAGAAGAACTTACTTTCAGTGAAGTTCGACCAATCAAAAATCGCAAACATGATTTTTTGCAAAATTCTATTTCAGTCAAAACACTATAAAAACGTTTAAGGTTTCAAGTGAAACAAAGCTAGGTATAAAAGGAAAGCCCTAATTACATTTTAGAGGTTTTAGGAAGTCTTGTGAGTTACTCTTGTGAGATTTGAGAGGTTCTATACCTTCTAACTCAACAAGCATCTGCCAGATCAAGAGATCTACAATTAAGAACTGGTGGAACCAAGTTGCTGCAAAAGATCAACTACTGACGGTGATCTGAACCCTTTGTGTGGCATTTTAAAGTCACAAACGTGGGTGTTTGTGTGCAACAAATTCAAGATAGAAGAGTCCATATATTCGGAGCTACATGTGGTTGTGTGAGTAAGTTCTACAAGAGGTAGCTCAAGATTTTAGGGAGAAAATATATTGTAAACTTCCATTCTATCATAGTGAATCTTTTACCTTGAGGATAGCTAGGTTAAATCCTCCCTAGGTTTTTTACCTTGAAATTAGATGGTTTCATTGGTTTTCGTAGGTAATCATATCGTTGTCTTCTTTATTCTTCTGCACTACATGATATGATTTATTACTGTTTAACCTAGATTTGAATAATAAACCTAAGTGTCAACTTGGTTAATTAATTATGTTAAATAATTTGACTGTTCAAGGGTCTAAACAAGCAAACAGTAGTGTCAGAGTGGGTTAGCTCTTGCTTAGGTAGTTTTACCTTGAGTTGATCCTTGACCCCTACTGTCATGGATTCTCTTGTCTTTCCTCTAAATTCTATTAGATTTAAAATTGAATCTTTTTCATCTGGACTATGTGGCTTATAAACTATGCAAATTCTATTCTTGAATACCTTGGTATAACTACAAGTTACAATAATAATATTTGTTATACTGCACTAACTACCTTAAAAGTACGTGATACTTGTTTGTGGTATTTGTATAGTGGTTGTTCTAGGCACATGACAGGTAACAAAACCTTGTTCAAGACTCTCTTTGAAGGAAAGATAGGAACTGTCACATTTGGAGATGGAAGCAGATTAGTCATTTATGGTATTGGCATAGTAGACATACCAGGGTTGCCCATCTTTGAAGAAGTTTGGTATGTGGATGGATTCAAGGCAAATCTATTGAGTATCAGTCAAATCTCTGACAATGGACTGAATGTGTTATTCACCAAGTATGAATGTGAGATACTTGATGATGGTGGTAACTACATTTGTGTTGGGATAAGAACCGTTGATAATTGCTATGGCATAACGCCAAGCATCGGTCATAAATGCTATAGTGTGAAGATAAATCAGGTGGACTTATGGCATCAACAGTTAGGACATGCTAGTCACAAGCAAATTGAAAAGATCTTTAAGTTTGAGGCTGTTGTAGGGTTATCAAAATTTAAGAAGATAGAGAAAAGTATCTGTGGACCATGTTAGATTGGTAAACAAGTGAAATCTCAACATCCATCAATAGGTGAGGTTCAGACATCTAGACCATTAGAATTACTACACACTAATCTAATGGGTCTAGCCAGAGTTCAAAATTTAGGTGGAATAAAGTACATACTAGTAGTGGTTGATGACTTTACTCAATATACTTGGGAAATTCTTTTGAGAGATAAATTTGAAGCACAAAGATGATACATCTATTCAAGAAACTTTAGATTGGGAAGAATGCTATTGTTGCCCGTATCAAAAGTGATCATGGAAGAGGGTTTGAAAACTCTAAGCTTGGATCATTTTGCAATGATCAAGGAACTAAGCAAAATTTTTTTGCACCCAAGACATCTCAACAAAATGGAGTTGTGGAAAGGAAGAATAGAGTAATCCAAGAAAAGGCCAAGTCATTTTGGGGAGAAGCCATGAATACTACATGTCACATACTAAATAGAGTTTACTTTAGACCTGATACCAAGAAAACTCCATATGAACTCTGGAGAGGGAAAAAGCCTGTTGTGAAATACTTTAGAATATTTGGCAGTGAGTGCTACATTCTTAGAGATTGTGAGAATTTTGAAAAGTTTGATCCTAAAGTGATAAAAGGGTCTTTCTTGGATACTCTACATCAAGTAGAGCCTACAGAATATACAATCTCAGAACCAAAACAGTGATGGAATCAGTAAATGTGGTAATAAATGAGGAACAGAGTACTGAAGATCATTCTGAAGTGTTTCAAGGAACCCAAAGCTGTCACACTAATAGTGAAGACACTCTGCCTAAGGAGTATGTTAGTATGCCTGATGACCAAGAATTACAAATTCTAAATGATGCAGTGTCAAAACCTACAACACCTATTTGAGAAAGGATACAAGAACAAGGTGAGGGAAGTACTCCTAGGCAGACTAGAACATCAACATCCTTGGTAAAAGGATCATCTGCAAGGGTTAAGTTGAATCATCATATTACCAACATCTTGGGAAGTTTAAATGACAATATGCAACTAAGATCAAAGCACTAAATGTGATCACTCATTCTTGCTATTTGTCTCAAATAGAACCCAAGAAGGTAGATGAAGCTCTTGAAGATACTGATTGGATAAACTCTATGCATGAAGAACTTCATCAATTCATTTGGAATGATGTGTGGGAACTGGTTCCTAAATCACAAGGAGTTAATGTAATTGGCACTAAATAGATTTTTAAAAACAAGTCTGATTAACATGGCACAGTTATAAGGAATAAATCAAGACTTGTAGCACAAGGGTATACTCAAATAGAAGGAGTGTATGTGGAGCAACCTAAAGGATTTGTCGATCCACACAAACCTAATGATGACTACAAATTGAAGAGAGCAATGCCTGGTCTCAAACAAGTCCCTCGAGCTTGGTATGAAAGATTGACTTCTTATCTTATGGAGAATCAATTTAAAAGAGGAAACGCTGATAGTACTCTTTTTATTCGGAACAATAAGAAACATTTTTTCGTAGCACAAGTCTATGTGAATGACATTTTTTTTTGGCTCCACTGATGATAATCTTGCCAAGTCTTTTGCTGATGAAATGAATACAATGTTTGAGATGAGTATGGTAGGCAAACTTACCTACTTCTTAGGATTACAAGTGAAGCAAACTGACAAAGGAATCTACATTAGTGGCCACCAACACAAAATTGGGGATTGATCCATTAGGTCAGTCTATTGACATTACTTTATATAGAAGTATGATTAGTTGTTTGTTATATCTTACTGATAGTCGTCCTGATATATCTTTCAATGATGGTGTGTGTGCTAGATTTCAAGCCAAGCCAATCCTAGAATTTCACATTTAACTGCTGTTAAAAGAATAATCAAATATGTGAATGGAACTAGTGATTTTGGTTTGTTCTATAGCAAAGAGTCGAATGTATCCCTTGTTGAATATTCTGATGCTGATTGGGCTGGGAATGCCAATGATAGAAAAAGCACTACTGGAGGGTGTTTTTATGTTGGAACCAATTTAGTTGCTTGGATGTGTAAGAAACAAAATTCAATCTCTTTGTCTACTGCAGAAGCTAAATATATTGTTGCGGGCAACTATTGCTCACAGCTTTTGTGGATGAAAAAGTTGTTAGGTGATTATGGCATATCACAGGATACTATGGTTGTATATTGTGATAACTCTAGTGTTATTGATATCTCTAAGAATCTGGTTCAACACTCTAGGACTAAACACAGAGAGATTAGATATCACTTTATTAGGGATCTTAGGGAAAGAAAAATAGTTGTTCTTGAATATATCCCATACTGAGCATTAGAATTCTCACATATTTACCAAACCTTTTAATAGAAGTATATTTGAGCCTCTCTGTCAAGTGATTGGTGTTATCACATTCCCTAAGGTTTTCCTAAACATCATGGTCCTCATGCTTAATCTGTCTATCTTTCAGACCAAAATGCTCTTGTTTAGGATTTTTATTTATTTATTTATTTATTTATTTATAGGTTTGATTAGGATGTTTTTAAGTATTTAAAAAAAAATACAAATTTTTTTTGTATTGTAGACCACTAAGTGTGTAATTGAGGTTGGCATATGAAATTTACATTTCATGACTATATTTCTTGTTTAGCTTTGATGAGCTATTTTTTGCACTTTGCTAGTTTTTGCAATGTAGTGCTTAATTATGTGAGTTGTTTATATTTTTTAAACAAACTCTCTTAATTTTGATATCACATATTTTGATTGTAAGGACTAGAAAATCTTAGGAGAAAGGCATAAATAACTATCTCACCATTGTTACTCGCCAATCATGAACACCTGTGTACAAATTATAAAAGCCGTGCTCGGTAAGGTGTAGTACTTGCATAGCAAGATTAAACGAGGTGTTATTTTCAAAAGAATAAGAATATGTAACAAGGGTATTTTCTTTTTCTATCTTTTATATGCCCATGCATGATATTTTTGATTATGCCCAAAAAAAAAAAAAAAAAAAAAATCAAAAGAAAAAGCGAAAAGAATCAAAATGCTTTAATATGATTGCAGGCATGTTTTCTAGGAAATGTGAGAGTTATATGATGTAACTCTTTAGGTAATAGTCTCTTTCAAACCAATGTGATTGATGATGTAGAAAATTTGTTTAATTACTATCTACATATCACCTTTTATGTATTTTATATACTTACTAGTTGCATACATTACACGCAAATCTTTGTTAAACTTTGTACATATGAATGTGTGTTAACTGATTTGGCCACTCGAAATTATACATTGGATTCGTTTTGATACAACTTATTTTTGCTGAAACTGAAAACACTGTAGCAAAATAATTTTTAAATATGTAAATAGTGCCGTGTGACCAATTTTTAATGAAAAAGTGGATAAAAAGTGAAGTTTGTGGGACTCATGAACAGTGCATGGGTGCATTGTTCACGGGAGAAAAGTCAAATGTTACGGCTTGACAAAAAAAAAAAAAAAGAACGAAACATGATTTTAAAACACAAACGTGCAAAACGCCAAATCCAAATGGGTACATTGTGTGATGTTGATAACGCCTTAAAATGTATACTTGTTATATATTTATGTGGACATTATCTCCTTATTACTACGCTTAATTTGTATAATTAAGCCATGATTTGCATTAGTTCCTATTATTTATCTTTACATAATTTTTTGAATAAGATGTCATTCGTTGCGTGTAATTTTCTACTTTCCGGGAATTATGTGAGAAAGATGAGTTTACAGAAGTTTGTGAGAGAATGGATGCCAAATTAGAATTAAAGTGGAGTTAAATGACCGTGCTTAAATGTCTAAGGAGGTGTAGCTAGAGTGCTTGGGTCATTTACCATGTTTGGAAACTTCAAAAAAGGAAAAAAATCAATGAGGTAGAATCTGAAAAGGAAAAATCAGATTTGAGCACTGATCAGTATTTTGGGCGTATCTCTCTCCTCAAAATCCCAATTGTCACAAGGCTAAATGGGTTGGAACCGTGGCTTAAATATCAACAACTTTTCAGTTTTGAGTTTTTCAAAATTCACAATTTTTGAAGGCAGAAATTAACTCACAAGTTACTGCTGTAAATCTGGACGAAAATTAAAATCGTAATATAATTCTCGAAGTACCGAGGTTGAACCACAAGGAGCAGGGTAAATTCTAAGACAATATAATTAAACAACAATTTGGGTGAAGAAGAAAAGTACTTTTGTTCGGTGATTTCTAACAAGAATAATAATAAAAGTATTTAAATCAATAATGTAAATACTAGGGCATCAGGGTGTTTCCCTATATCAATAGGAAATTCTTTGTGATCTAAGAAATTATATATTTCATTATTGATTGTTCTTATACAATTAAATACTTATGATTCGGTTAGACTGAGATAATTTAAGAACGCATGATAACCTAGATTACTAATGCGGTTAGAAAAGTGTGAGTTAATTTCGGCCTTCAAAAATTGTGAATTTTGAAAAACTCAAAACTAAAAAGTTGTAGATATTTAAGTTACGGTTCCAACTCATTTGGCCTTGTGCCAATTGGATTTTTGAGGAGAGAGATATGTCCAAAATACTGATCAGTGCTCAAATATGATTTTTCCTTTTCAAATTCTACCTCTTTGATTTCTTTCCTTATCTGAAGCTTCCAAACATGGTAGATGACCCAAGCACTCCAGCTGCACCTCCTTATAAATTTAAGTATGGTCCTTTAACTCCACTTTAATTCTAGTATGGCCTCCATTCTCTCACAAACTCCTGTAAACTCATATTTCTCATATGATTTCCTGAAAGTAAAAAATTACACACAATGAATGACATCTTATTCAAGAAATTATGTAAAGATAAATAATAGAAACTAATGCAAATCATGGCTTAATTATACAAATTAAGTATAGTAATAAGGAGATAATGCCCACGTAAATATATAACAAGTATACATTTTAAAGCGTTATCACACTCCCCAACTTAAATCTTGCTAGTCCCTAGCAATCCACAAAGCACTCATGTCTACTAAAAGTGAAAAATTAAAACTAAAATACAAGCCACTTTCGTAGGCTACATGACTACACTTCCATGTGCAGCAAGTCTTTGAACCCCTAGGTCACCCTAGGGGACGAGTTTACTCTCATGAGGGTTTGCAGTGACTCTACTCACAAAAGTCAAAAATTTCCTGAAAATTACTGTAACAAATGTTAGTCTGCTTTATCATTATATCATACAAATGAGTTTTAAATTTTTTGAGTTGGTATATTATTCATCATATTAAAGAATTTTCACCAGCTTCACTTTTGGAGTGTGTGTGCATAGCCCAACCAATCAAACCGACTTTTCCAAACATGCATAGACTAAGAATAATTTAGATTAGAGTCTCTACTCCAAAATCTCTCTTAAGTTATCAACACTATGAAAGAACACACATAGAAGTCATTTCACTTTTCATACAATTCAGTATGGACTGAATCTCTTCCCATCTTGGCTGTCGCTTATCTGCAGCTACAAAATCATAAAAAATTCTATTAATAACCACACTGCTGCCACCAGCAGCCTTCTTTACTCCCCTGCTATCCATGTGTTCCCTAATCTTGTCTGAACAGCTCCATCTTCCCCAGGTAGCATATAGGTTGGACAATAAAACATATACACCAGGTTCATCAGGTTCTAACTTTAGTAGCTCTCTAAAAGCTCTCTCTGCAAGTTCCATGTTTCCATGAGCTCTACAAGCACCCACAATTGATCCCCATATGGATCGACTTGGTTTCATTGTCATGTTGTCAACCACTTCTTCTGCTTCATCCAGCCTTCCTGATCGTGCATAGAGATCCACCGAACACCCATAATGCTCGATTCCTGGTTCAATAAAATATTTTTCCTCCATGCTATTGAATATTTTGATCCCTTCATCCACAAGTCCACTATGACTGCAAGCAGTAAGAATAGCAACAAAAGTCACATTATTTGGCATTACATGCCCTTGCATCTCAGAGAATAATTCAAGAGCTTTGCTTCCATAACCATCGAATGCAAATCCAGTAATCATGGTAGTCCATACATTAACTGACATCCTTTTTGGTTAGCCCCATGAAACCCATAAAAGCTCTTTTAACGCTCCCACACTTGCAATACATGTCTATTAATGCTGAACCCAAAAACGCATCTACTTTCGTCTGCATCCTAACCACTCGGCTATGTATCAACTTCCCTTGGTCCAGTCCTCCGATTTCTGCTGCAGCATGGACCGAGATTGCCATTGTGACATTGTCTGGCATAACATTATTTACAACCATGCTACTGAATAAACTCATCACCATAATATAGTCACTCCTCTGGGAATAGCCATAAATTAAAGAACTCCAAGAAAAAAGATACCTCCTAGGCATTTGATAGAAAAAAGTGCTCTGGATTAATTCTGTTCCATCTTCCAACCCAATATGTTTTTAGAAGAAAAGAATCTACTTAAGCCACTCTCAGTAGATTCACTTTCAACTTAAAGCTTCTTTCATTTGCTCAAAGAATGTTGGATTAAGAAATTAAATTAAGATTTTAATTATAAATCTCATCCCAACATGATCCTAAACAATATAAATGGTCATCTCCCATAAAAAAGAAAAAAAGAACAAAGAAATATATATATATATATATGGTTAACTTTTCATCACTTAATGAGCAATATTAGTTTTCAATTTAAACCATATATTTTAAGAGAAAATTCTTAAGTACTTTCGGAGTATGGAGAAATAATGCTCTCTCCTCTCGCATTCATGGTAGATCCCACTATAAATTTAATAAGTGGATCCCATCATGAATATGAGAGGAGGGAGTATCATTCTCTGTACTCCAGAAGTACCTAAGAATTATTTTATTTTAAGCAAATAAAAATGTAGCAAAGCCCAAATTATACCCTTTAACATCAAATCATAACAGATTGACTCCCTAAACAACCGAAAAGAATCCATTTCCAATTTCATCAAATGAAAACTTGCTTGGTTTGGATATATCAAACAAAATGTGGTTGTTTTTAATAGATCAAATAATCAATAATATCTATATTTAGGTAAGCAAATATTTATCTTTCAAAAAAAAAAAAAAAATGAAGGTAAGCAAATATTTTATAGAGATCAAAAAATTTCCTAAAATAATTAGTAAAAAGAGATTTAGAAAAAAGAAAGATTTAATCATATCTCACAGGAGGTTTTGGTGCCCAACATGAGCAAGAAAAGCTGCGACTTCCTTTGCTCCAAAGAAGCTTTGGTTGATGTTGATAATACCAAAGCCATGTGACTGGTAGTGTGCAGAGGCTTTGCATGGGCCTCAAGGCAGTTTCTGTTTGGGAAAATGTTTTCACCCCGGGAAATTATTGGGTGGTCCGGATCCCAACCAATAACTTTAAGACAACTCATTAAATTTTGCTTACAAAGACATTTACGCCACATCAGCAGCATCGACTAATTAAACCCCATCCACCCTAACGTCTGTTAACCCCGTTAAAATCTTAAGAGCAAATTCTAAATTTAGAAGGGAATTGGGCTGGTTAGTGAAAATTTTCAATCTCAAAACTCAAAGCATTCAAATTTCATTTTTCATTGTTAATCAAAACTCTACAACCCTTCTCAGTCTCTAGTCCACCTCTACTCCTTCAGCTGTCAGATAGCTCACTTCAGGCAGGCTTGATGAGATCTACATCCTTCTATTGGGTTAGCTCTCTCTCCCTACAATATTATTCCCCTTTTTTCTTAATTATTCCAAGACTTTGATTTCGTGCAACAAACACAGCCTTTTTAGGGGTTTAAAATTTAAGTATTTCATGTAATTGATGTTTATAAATTATTGAATTTGTGTAAATCAAAGTTCAAATTGATAGGGCTTCGTCTATGCGAGCTTCCTCCTGAAAGATTGCCTTTAAGGTGTTTGTGAAAATGCCTGTTTGCTTGACATTTCTTTGTTGGCTTTATGCTTTTGCTTCTGGTGGGTGGTTTTGAATTGAAAAAAAAAAAATGAAGAAATAAGTGCATAGTTGATGTCACTGAGCCAAGTAGTACCAATTTAGTTTTTATTTTCTACCTGTTGCTCTCATAGTTTCTTCAAAAGAAGATTAGTAAAACATGGTGTTTTTAGCTCTTATTTATTCAATATTTTGTAATTTGAGTGTTTTGTCATACGAACTTCTTGAACTACAACCAAAAAAATAAAGGTTCTTGGTTCTTTGAGCAATTTGCTTTGGCACCCATTAATTGTTAATAGTTCTATCGTTTTTACTAACTTCAATTTATCGTGAAGATGTAAAACTCCTATGCCCCCTTTTTTCTTTGAGTATTGGCTTAAATTTGCTGACCGCTTTTTTTCCTTTAGGTATTATTAGCTTTAGAGTCCCATTTTTTGGGCACATGTTTACAAATAGGCCTGAAGACATTAGTGTAAGAGTGTACTTCACCAGTTTTAGTTTTTGGCAAATTTACAAGCATAGGCAGCCATAGCGTGTATGCTTTGCAACTATTTTCAAGGAATGTGCTTTATATACTTATTGCTCCACTGATTGCTTATTATTTGACTTCTCTAATTCAAGTTCCAATCAAATTCTTGGTTTATTTTACTTGAAACCAAATGAACATATATCTTTGCAAGTAAATAGAGGTTCGGCTTCTTGGATATTACTGTACTAATTGAAATTTGTTTTTCAAAGTTGCAGGATGATAGAGCCCCAGCTAAGCCACATTGCTAATAAAAACTTTGAAGCCTTCATGATGGATTGAAGTCATGTATCTTGAAGTTACCAAGACAATTTTTAGTTTTACTAAAGTTTTAGATTTGATACATGTTAGCTTCTTTTTAGTTTGAAACAAGTGACATGTCGTGTACATAATTTTGGAATTTGGCTTATAGAGATCATAATAGCTTATTGTTGTGCTTGAGAAAACAGTTCTTCCCTAACCCCCCCCCCCCCCCCCCTTTTTTTTGGAGGTGACTGGAATTCATGTTTTAAACCATTTGTTAAATAAATAAAAAATGATGCCTAGAGAAGCCAAGCACTAAATGCCATAACTTCCATTTTCACAAGAGAAATAAGGAAAGAAATGCAGCAAAGTTGCTCCATGAGTTCCAAATAATAGAAACTTTAATGAGGCCTTCATCAATCTCTTCCCCACTTTTCTCAATTTAGTCACAAAATATGGTCCTAAAGCAAAAGATGACATAAAAAGATATATCATCCTCTTAATTCAAGTCTTGAATGGAAACCATAGAGATGTTAGCCAATCATATAAGAACCTCTTATCTTTTTCTTTTTTTGATAATCAAAGAACCTCTTATCACTCATACCAAAGTTGCAAAAGAATCTCAAAATGAGTCCAGTCAAGGTTCATTTTTTCAACAAAGAAAGCAATCTCCAAATAAGATACTAGTTCTATAATAACTTTAAGCAAATAAAAGCTTTGTTCAATTTCTCATGGCAGCACGCACAACTACACTGTATACAACCTTTCCTTTCTTGACTTTTCAATTTGGATGGGCTTCCTCAACTGACACAACTATTGTGTCTCCCAATCTTTCACCTTTCTTCCCTTTTAAAGCTTGTATGCACATCCCTTTGTTGCCCCCAGGTTGTCCACAACTTTGAGAATGATCCTCATTTGAATGAAGGACCTTTGTTGTTGAAGAATTGCAGAGAACAAACCGAGGCAAAATCTAGAGGAGATAAAACTAGTGTACCTTTAAATATAGATTTAGCAAAACTGATTAAACCTTGGTAAAAATAAAATGCCTTGTTTTACAATGAGGTATCAAATTAAGAGCATCAACATCCCAAAATCCCAATTCTACTCTATTTTACCATCTCAAAAAGTCACTTTATCATTATACCAAACCATTGTACAATACAACACATTAAAATAATATTTATACGTAATAAAATAATATATCCTAAACTCAAATAAAAACAAACAAGAGCATAAAGTGAGAGAGAGAGTTAGAAAATATGAATAAAAAAATATTATATGTTTTAGAATTGTGCTACAGTGCAATTCTAAAGGTAGAATTGCACTATAGCACAATTCTAAATATTTTTGCAATAATCCCTCTTGACAATTCTTGATGCAGTGGTTATTTGGTGCATTAATGCTAAAATTCTCTTAGATATGACATTTGCATTTCCTAATGCTGATGCTTGGGGTTCTTTTAATCTTTCAAATAAAATGTAGGCACTAGGAAATTTTTATAACATCTATAGATGGCTAAAACAACTCTTCCTTTAAAGACAGAGTACACATTTTGATACAACCTAACATTATTTAGCTACACTTGGGGTAGATGTAATAGGAAATAAATGTTCATTGGCATTCTCGTCGTTTAGTTGTGGAGGCTTCAACATCATATGCATGCTCTTAAGCAAAAAAATTGGACTTGTTTTATAACTAGAACTTCTGCGCAATAAAGCGTCATCTTAATCAATCAGCGTTCTCTAAATTAATCAACTAGAAACTTTTAAAATAAATCATTTCTTCTACACCTCATTTAAATTATGATGAAATCCTAAATAAATGAGCCATTTGTTTAGAAAGCATGTTAGGTTATAGCCATTTCTGAATTCTTTCTGAAGGTTATAACAATAACTTAGATATCTACCTCTAATTCTCACCAACTTCAAAGTTGCTTGGATATTAATTCCTTCCATTGAAGCCAATTCAATTAAGCATAATCAGTTTCAAAAGCATATAGTTGAGTCTCATCCCATGAATGGAATTTAGCTTTGGCTAAATCACTAAGTCTATTCAACCCAATCTTGAATGAGGCAAACCAATCATGAGTAAGACTCAGCTCTTTTATTGGTGTTGAGTAGTATAAATAATGCAAGTACAAAGACTAGAACCTGATCTAACCTGGCTTTGAGCCTCAATACTCACATTCTCAATCCCACTAAAAATTTTAACAACATCAAGATTCGACACCATTTCTGAGCTCAAGCTCATTTACACACCAAATTCAAACAAAGTTCATTAAAACCTCACATTTATCTGGAAAAAATCTATCATCCTAATAATGTTAGTACCACTAAAAAAATTCTTTCAGTAAATTCACACAAATAATACTTTAACAATAGGCTCTTAGTTCTTCCCAACCATTAAATCAAGGACTACTACCAGGAAAAAGAAGGGCTTAACAATTTGTGAAGAAGCATTTCAATCAATTGCACTCACATGTATCATATCAATAAAACCCATATGAACTATGATAGTTTTTAGACCCCTTAAAACCACAATTGGATTAACCTAGGTAATTAGTCAAATTGTTACTTAGTCCAAATTCCAAATCTAGGTTATCACAATCAAACAATCATATCATGTAAAGTAGCAGAAATATAAACAACACAAAGATATGATCACCTAGGAAACGAAACCGATAAAATCCTAGGGAGGATTTAACCTAGCTATCCTTAAGGTAAACTTGAATCCACCATCTTGAAAGAATCGAAGTTCATACAATAAGACTTACAAGCCTCCACGCTTGACTTCTTATTGTTACCCACCAGTAGAACTTACTGACACGACCACGTTCAAGTTCCGAATCCACAGACTCCTTCTTTCTTGGATTCACCATAAGATACAAGCATACCTGCTTGTGTTTCTTTAAGCTTCAATGGCAACAACTGAATTGATCATCAAGGTGTAGATAACATCTCTTCCTTGAAAACCCTAAGCTTATGTAAAGGACAGCTCCTCACAGATCTCATAAGAGATTTACACAAACAGTAATATGAGCAACCTTAGAGAGGTTTTGGGTACAAAACCCTAAATACAAAGGAGGCACAAGAGGCACTCTAATCTCTCTCTCTCTTTCGTCTTAAAAACGAGACTTAGGGTTTCCTTTATATAGTGGGAGAAGTAGATCTGAAACCCTAATCCTTAATGAGCTTAAGCTGTTGTTTGGGCCAACTTAAAATTCTGCAGATACGATTTTCGATTGATTGAGCCTGTTTTTCGATCGATCGAACCAGGCAGAATATGAAATGTTCTTCCTGCAGCTTGTATGTTCTTGAATCTTGACTTGAATCACCTTGAGTATTGTCTAATAAAACCTATAGACTTTAAGATCTATATCTAGACAAGTTTGTGTTCACGATTTGCCAATTGTTCTAAACATTTAAAACCTAACAAACTCCCCCTTTGGCAATTTGTGACAAAACTTTCATACAAAATGAAATACTCAAATACAAGAACAACCCAATACAATAAAATGTCCATTACAACAAATTCAACCTAACCACTATCCATCAGTTGCAAGTGTAGACAACAGCTCAATTGAATCAACCTGTATATTTCCTGAAACACTAAACAAAATGCATAAACGCATGTGTGGAAAATACAAGTAAACAAAAATAAATTCTTGATTTCACATAACACAAAATAAAGACATATACCAATGAAGAACTCATAAATATAAATCAATAAGAAGTGAAACAAAAAACAAATATATCAAAATAAATTCTAACTCTCCCCCTAAGTTAGATACATCAAAAAGTTTTTTATATACTCCCCCTAAACAAAACAAACAGGTCATCTATGTCTCCCCCTTTTTGTCACGTATTGACAAAGACTACACTACATAATCAGAAGGTAGACAGAAAACATACGCAACAGAATAAGAGAAAATAGAGACAACTCCCCTTATCAAGAGCAACAACTCCCCCTAAGAACCACAAAGGTTAAAAAAAAATTTCCCCCCTTATAAAAATAGGAAAAAACAAAACAAATTTTGGAAAAAACAGTTTTGGGGAAAAATAAAGGGGGTGGGGATAAATAAAAAGACACAAACCAAGTTTTTTTTTAAAAAAAAAAAACTAAATTAAGGATACACATGAAGAAAAAATATTCTCTCTTTCAATAAAATGCAAATATAGCACTATGTAACCCATAAACAATTGCATGAGTAGAGAAAATATTTGCACATTGATTATCCATCATATCTCTTAAGAAAAATATTTTCTACAGTTCACACATAAAAAAGGCATATACTAGAAGATACATAGCTCAAAAATTAATCAATCAATTTTTTGATCAAGTTGAGTACCCAATGTAGCAAAGTGTATGCATATTATATGTGAAAAAAAATGAGAGATATGACTGCAAAACTGCAAAATGGATACAAAAACAATGCAATGCATGTAAATCCTAAACACAAATGATGCAAGAAAAAAATTTTGGTAAAAAACATAGTAACTTAAAATTTTTCAGTTGCGATCGATAGAAAATTGATCGAACATCAATCGAGTCAGGCAGACTCAAACTAAAAATTTTAATCACAATTTCGATTGATCGAAAAACAGGTTCGGTCGATCGAAAGTTTGGAAAAATCAGATTTTTGAAAAACAGAGCATTTTAACGCAGAAACTCCTTAAAGCACATTGTTTTATAAAAAAAATGCATGAGTATGAGACGAAAATTTTTTCAAAAACACTTGAATTCAAACCAGATCTTCCAAAATCAAGATTTTCAATCAATTTGTCCTCAAAGTGCAAACATTAAACACAGTTTGCATTAAAATCAAGGAACTTTTAATCTTGGATGGCCACAACAAAATCACACGCAATATAATGTACCAAGTTTAGCAAAGATTAACTTGTGTAGTGTATGCAACCAGCAAAAACTTGAGATACATGTGAGGTGATATGTGAATAGCAATCAATCACAAAGTCTACAAAATTCATCACATAGAATTTAAAAGAGACTATCACCTAAAGAGTTACATCATATAACTCCCACATCTCATAGAACATAAGCTTGTAATCATGTAAGTTTCTTGAATTTTGCCTCATAATATACACACCAATTTTAATTTATTCACAAATTTATTAAAAAGCCAGGATAATGTACACACCAATTTTAATTATGTGATTTGGCATCAAGCCTAATAGTACACACAAATTTTAAGCATTAAGCAATTAAACCGAGGCTACACCTTATGTTTTTTTTGTACATGTGCTACACTTTCTTGAGCATAAAATCTTAGGATATGCACTAAAGTGTTTGTGTGATTGACTAGTAAACAGTGGTGAGATGGTTATTTATGCATTTCTCAAAAGGTTCAATTCAGACAGTCAAAGACATGTGACTTCAAGATCAAGACAAAGTGATCAAAAACTATAAACATCTCCCACACAACATGCACTACAAAGTTTTAACTAGTAAGGTGCAATAAGTAAGCTCATCAAAACTAAACAAGGTACATAAACATGTTATGTAAAGTTAATATGACCAATCCTTGATTATAAATCCAAGATGTGAAATACAAAACACAAAAATCTTTTTGGTAAAAAAAATTTATGACCAAAAACAAAAAACACATATTATGCTAAATGAACAATGCAAATGCAATGCATGACAATGCTTAACTAAGGTATAGAGGGTACACAAACAAGAAATATCAATTTCTTAATTAACCCTTAAGTACGTGTACAAACTAGTACATACTCACAAAAAATTAGAAATAGCTTAGCATACTATTCAAGTTTCTCCACAATGTCAAGCATGTTCTAAATCAAGAGAGATATCATAATTCATGTAATTCTCAAGAAAAATAAAACTAGACATAGAATAAAATATTTTTGTCTTTTTGAAAATTTTCAATGTTTTTGGATTTTTTTAAAAATAAAAAACAACCTAAAAAAAAAAAGCAAAACAACTAAAAACAAAAACAAAACATGTCCACAAATAATTGAAAGAATTAAATCAGGAGCAAGTCAGCAACACTTACCTTAGAGAATCTTTTCTTACCCATATAGCATGAGTCTTTGGCTTTGTAGGTGAAAATCCATGAGAGGCAGAGTGTATTTGAGGAATTACACCAATTTTCTGAAAAAGACTTAAATCCTGCAAATTCCTTTCACAAGCCAACAAGCTCAAATTTTTCAAAAGAATATGAAACAATTTATATGGACTTATGGCAGGAGAGATATCATCACAAATCTTAGACTGAAACACAGAATACTTAAATTTCAATTTATGACAATTAGGACGAATGTGACTAGAAACACCACAAAAGTGACAAACAGGAACAAAAATAGATTTATTATGCTCTCTAATAGTAGGTCTAGACTTAGGTTTAGAAACTTCAACGTCTACATCAGAACTTTTACCTTTGTCTAACCTAGCAAAATAAGCATTTTCTTTATTATTCCTCTTAAAAGGAGAGATATAAACTTTCTCAGTTTTAGGATTAAGAGAAATAGAAACACTTCTGTTATCAACAGCAGGCTTGATACTAGTTAAATTTTCAATTTTAAATTTATATTCAACTAACTCTTGTTCCAAGCTTTTCATCTTCTCATCTTAAGAGGAAATTTAATTTCTCAAAAATTCATTTTTTTTATTAGATTCATCTAATCTAACAACCAATTCCTCTTTTTCAAGATTAGCTAATTTTAACTATTCCTTAAATTTCTTAGCAATTTTCATAGATTTCACTAATTCCTTACGGAGAGTTTCACAAGCATCAATAAAATCAACAGAAGCATAAGCAGAAATATGATTAGAAAGATACTTCAAATTATTTATGACAATAGGGGTCAAAGATCAGCTTTTAGATAAAAAGATTTAAAACAAGAGAGCTGCTCGCTCTGATACCACTTGATAGTTTTTAGACCCCTTAAAACCACAATTGGATTAACCTAGGTAATTAGTCAAGTTATTACTTAGTCCAAATTCCAAATCTAGGTTATCATAATCAAACAATCATACCATGTAAAGTAATGGAAAGATAAACAACACAAATATATGATCACCTAGGAAACAAAACTGGTAAAAACCTGGGGAGGATTTAACCTAGCTATCCTCAAGGTAAACTTGAATCCACTATCTTGAAAGAATCGAAATTCATACAATAAGACTTACAAGCCTCCACGCTCGACTTCTTATTGCTACCTACCAGTAGAACTTACTGACATGACCATGTGCAAGCTCCGAATTCACGGACTCCTTCTTTCTTGGATTCACCACAAGATACAAGTACGCCCACTTGTGTTTCTTTAAGCTTCAATGGCAGATTGATCATCAAGGTGTAGATAACATCTCCTCCTTGAGGAAAGCTCCTCACAGATCTCACAAGAGATTTACACAAACAACAATATGAGCAACCTTAGAGAGGTTTTGGGTACAAAACCCTAAGTACAAAGGAGGCACAAGAGGCACTCTAATCTCTCTCTCTCTTCCATCTCAAAAACATGACTTAGGGTTTCCTTTATATAGTGGGAGAAGTAGATCTGAAACCCTAATCCTTAATGGGCTTAAGCTATTGTTTGGGCCAACTTAAAATTCTGTAGATACGATTTTCGATTGATCGAGCCTGTTTTTCCATCAATTGAACCAGGCAGAATATGAAGTGTTCTTCTTGCAGCTTGTATGTTCTTGAATCTTGACTTGAATCACCTTGAGCATTGTCTAATAAAACCTATAGACTCTAAGATCTATATCTAGACAAGTTTGTGTTCACGATTTGCCAATTGTTCTAAACATTTAGAACCTAACAAACTAGATGACTATATTCAACATTAAGACAAACCAAAGCATCAAAAGGCACAGTATAAGCAACTATGGGCCAAAAATTGAAGCTTCAAGGAAGCAATAGAAGTAGAATCACATACCTTTAGACCATTTCGAAGCAAATCCAGAAGCCATCTTCGTGCTTATCTACTATTCCCTTTAATTATGAGATTATATAACCATCAAAAGCATTCAATTAAATGATGGCTCATTGAAAGAAAAAAAAATGACAGATTAACAATGATCCAAGTGACCAAACAACCATAAGAACAAATCCAAAGAGAATAAGTAGATGGGACATGCATTTCAAGTAGATTGAATTGAAGCAAAGCAGACCCCTTTGCTACACAAGAGTGAGAGAGGGGGGAAATTCTTAGCTTGCTGACCTTGGAGATCTCATCGAGCTTGGGCCTGAAGCAAGCAATCTGAGAGCTGAAGGAGAAGAGGTGGACTGGAGACACAGAACAAGTCCTTGGAATCTTGATGCACAATGAAAAATGAAATTCGAAAGTTGTTTGAGTTTTGAGATTGAAAATTTTCCCTAACGCGCCCAATTAATTCCTTTCTAAATTTTGAATTTGTTCTTTAGATTTTGATGGGTTAACAAATGTTAAGGTGGGTGAAGTTTATTTAGCTGATGTGGCATAAAAGTTTATGTAAGCAAATTTTAGTGAGGTGTCTTAAATCTATTGGTTAGGACTACAAGCTCAACTTACTGAGTAGATAGTCCTAGACCACCCAATAATTTCCTGACACCCACACCATAGTGCCATAAAAAAAGTTGATCAATGAATGCCAACAACTAAAAAATCCAATTTTTAGTGTGCGATTTGGGTTAGATTAAAAATTAAAATTATTTCACTATTCAGTTTATTTTTGCTACTATTTATGGACCTCACTGCACTTTTTGGTACTATTTATAGACCCCACTATACTATTTCAACTAACTTTTACTTTTATCAACAGTACTTTCAATAATAATTTTTTAGTTTCAGCAAAATAAGCGGTATTCAAACACACCCTTAAATATGCACTAAAAGCTTCTGCCACTTCTACATGTTGATTATTACCATTTTGAAAATTTTCAAAATGGTTTTCCCATCAAACACAAATTTTGCAGAATGCTTGCATAACATGACCGTACACAGATATTCATAGAAATCATTGTACATTGCTCCATTTTTAAAGCACTCAAACAGACAATCCTACCAAATTCACGCATATCTACCAAAAATTTACAGAAAAATTATTAACATAACAAAAACTGATTTCAGTTGTAGCTTCAAGAATTTTCAAACAAAATTCTCTAATTCTACATGGTCTTAAAAAATCCTGATCCACACCCATTTCCCAGTAGAAATCTCATCAGGATCCCCGAAACCTACATTCCCAGAATTTCAATTAACATAAATTTAATAATGATAATTACTTGTCTGGTCTAAAACAAAACAGTATCTTTAATTCTGTAAATACAAAGCTTAAAGAAGAAATTAAAACTTAAATACATCGTCAAGCTAATGTAACTAAGAAATGATATTTAACCCCAATTATAATTCACCACAACATACGCATACTAAGTGTAGAAAAATTTTTGTTTCATAAAAAAAAATTTACTATTAAACTTTTAAAGATATGGGTTAGCTGAAAAATTAAAGAGAAAGTATGATTAAACTAAAATGCTAAGAAATTATACCAAATTCGAGGGACAAAATTGCCTTTTGCCCTTTTCGGGCAAATTAATCAGCATTTTACCCTTCTTTCCAAACTAAATAGGGAAATGCCCATCTTTTGAAAATCGAGTTTCTCAAAATCGAGTTAAAAAAAAAAAAAAAAAATTTCAAGGACCTATAGTGACGTTTTTAATGACCTATAGTGGCGTTTTAAAGGACCTATAGTGACGTTTTGTAACTTGATATCCATGAAATCGAGTTATAGGCAATAAAATTGCCTATAACTCGATTTCATGGATATCAAGTTACAAAACGTCACTATAGGTCCTTTAAAATGCCACTATAGGTCATTAAAAACGTCACTATAGGGCTTAACTCGATTTTGAAAAACTCGATTTTCAAAAGAGGGGCATTTCCCTATTTAGTTTGGGAAGAAGGGCAAAAGGCTGATTAATTTGCCCAAAAAGGGCAAAAGGCAATTTTGTCCCAAATTCGAGCTCAAACCATATTTCATTTCATACTCATATAAGCAAATGGTTTCTATGCAAAGAGTGGGGAAAAAAAAAATATTTTCAATTATGGTAAAACTTACCAATTGATACTGAAATGTGTGAAACCCATAAAGGAATAAGATCAAAACCCTAGTTGTGCATGTGATAGATAAACCCCTAAAATTTCTAGAGAGTAATGGGTTGGGTCGGGTCTATTTTGATTGGGGTGGATTTCCATTTTGGGCTCAATTGAATCATGTTATTAGATCCAACGGATGGCCCAGCTGACTATCTTATTCTCCCTTTGTTTTTATTTATTTATTATATATATATATATATAGATATTCTAATCTTTAGCTCATATCATATAAACAATTCTTTTAAAGTCCATTTTAGCTAGATATAATTGTATTTTTACACAATTTGTTTTTAAGGAAAATGAACTAATGAGCTTAGATTGAAAGACTAGAATCTTTTGAAGAGATTGATGAGACACTTAGAATCTATTTGAGAACATCTTATTTACCTTTTTGCTTAAAAATTTTTGTTAAAAGTATGCTAAAATATATTTGTACTTCATCAAAATAAGAAAAAAAAAAGATTTTAAAAAATATACGAAAAAGCTTAAATCTGAGAAAATAAGCTCAACCCAAACGAATACTTAGGCTACTGCCTTAATTTGCAAAATATATATTTTGTAAAAGGTTAGAGGTGTAAAATCTTTTATTTTTATTTTTTTTTTATTTCATATAATTAGCTACAAAAATGGGAGAGTGAGCATTTGAACATTGAATGTGTGTTGAAAACATTAAAAAAAATGTCAATTGAGTTACAAGACTCTTGGTGAAGTGTATATCCTATTGATCTTATGGAATTATTACATTGTAATTACATCTTATAAATTATATAGTAACCAAAGACTCAATATTCGCTAAAATCTAAGAGATTTATCTTTCTTCTCTATCGGCTTAAGCTACTTTAAGAATTAGGGTAGCCTATTATAAATTAAGATCTTTTAAAATTACTAGGATCCTTTTGAGGTGGGTTTATAAACTTATGAAACTTTTAATCCATTTCTTCTTCCAATTAATTAAAAAAAAAATGACAAAAAGAAAATATAGAAACATAAAAGTAAGGGCAAATTAAAATTTAAGCCCATAAATGTTAAAACGTGAATCATATCATGAATTGTTTTTTCACTTTAAAGAAATGTGTTTTGTACTATACAAAAGTACTATAAAATTTATGAAAAATTTATATATATATATATATATATATTTAATGATATATTTATTATAAAAATGGAACATATGCAACTAATGACTACTTTAATTATCACTTATGCTATAATATTTGAAAAAACTAACCAAATAAAATAAATGAAAATATATTTATAACATCCATATTTGAAATTATCAAATGTAAAAGTTATTATACATAATATATAAGTAAAAATAATAATCTACCTCTATTTCATGATATTCAATACTTTCTCTTTCATTGCATCTCTTATTGGGTTTATGTGAAAGCAAAATGCAGTTAATCACATGCAAAAACAACTACGATACAAAAATTCACAATTCAAATCCAGTACCAAGTCAAGAAATTAAATTTTTTTTAACAACCCAAATAATTGCACAAAAAGATTCAACTTATAGGGACCTGAGAAGTTTCTTATCATTGTAGAGAGACGGAATTGATAAATTAGAGAAAAGAAAGAAAGGGAAGAACTTAGCAATTACAAATAATAAGGTCGAAAGAAAAAAAAATAAACAACCCAATTAAGTGGACAAATTCATAGGAGCGAGTTAGGCTCTTGTAATCCAAATTAACTTTCAAAACCAACAGTATTCAAATTAAAGCAATTAACAATATTAACCGAAACAACAAAAAAAGAAGAAAACAATGAAGGTTTAGGGTCGAACTATCTAACCATGGTTGCGAGGGAGTTTTGAGGAATTTTGGGTCGTAATCGTAAACTTTGAGTTAGATTTATGCTGTGGAAAGAAGCGGCTAAGCGTGAGAGTGGTAAACTGAGGAGTGAAAGCAGTGACAAAGGAAATGATAGAGAGAGATTGAGGTTGGAAGGATGAGAAAAGAGGGAGATGGAAGGTTGATTTGAAGAGAGTCGAATGTTTGAAGAAAGAAGAAAGAGACAGTGTCAAAGAAAATAGATTTTTTTTTTTTGGAAGAGGCAATTGTTTTTTTAACGTTAAAAATTAAAAAAAAAATACTATTGATTTGGAAAATTGTGAGAAGTTCAAAACTTATGTAGTAAGCTCTCATGAGGTCAACAAAAAGTTAAAATTTTTTGATTTTATAGTATTATATAGATTAACTTTAAACCTAATGAGTTTAAAGTTAAATTGAAATAAAAGATTAAATTTGAAATTAATGACAATGTAGGGTTCACTTTTGAGACAAGCTCTAAAGTATAAATTGAAATTATAATTATTGCAAAAATAAATTAATTAAAAGAAAGGTAAAAAAGAAAAGAGGGAGACGAATCGAAAAAGATAAATTTCCCCTTTCTAATGGAAGACTTGGGGATTGATGGTCTTTGTCTCCGGCCACTATATTCAACTAGTGTATATCTCCATGCATATGCATTGGTACAATTAAATACTATCACAATTATACAATTCAAATTATACGTTTTTTTTAGAAGATGTTCAAATTATACATGGTATTAACTTACAATTTTTTTTTTATTATAAAAAAAACCATATATTTCTAAAAGATGTAATGGTTTTTCATTATATATATATATATAATTTAGACTCTAATTGGTTTTAGATTTTTTTATTTTTGCGTCCAATAATTTCTTTGCCACAAAAATTAAAACCTTAGATGAAGACGTGGCAGAAAGTTGGACTCTAATGAAAATCCAATTTAGAATCTAATTGAATTTGGACTCTTCGATTTTTGTATTTAATAATTCACTGGGCACAAAATTAATAATTAAATTGGACATGTGATGCAAAATTGAGAATCCAATTAAAATCTAATTGAATTTTCTTTAAGTTTTAGCTATTAGTATATATATATATATATAGATTTACAGTGGTTTGATGGTGCGGCTATTAGAAAAATAATAAAAATTTTTGTAAGGTCTCAATTTGTGGTCCAAACGTATAGTATAATGGCCTAATGAGCCCAAGACAATAAATTTGTAAAGAGTGGGTTGGAAAACTGGGTCTTAGTGAATTTGGGCAATAATTATCACAAGTTCAAAGAAGATTTGAATCAAACTTCAAAAACAAATAGGAACAGACTCTCAGTCCGAGGAGCTTTGCATTCATATAGATTGATTCTCACTGCATACAATTGTAAAATAAGCTGTTATTCTCTTTCCTAGAATTTTTCCGATCCTCTTTCATAAAGGATTCTTTACATTATATAGCTTTCTTTGGATCATCTTAACCTTACACTTGTCGATCTTTTGAGATATCACTTGAGTACTTGTCCCATCAGACACCTCTCCTGGTTTTCTGCGAGTTGTAATAGCCAAAGTTTCACTGTTCAGATGTTTTCTCCACATAAATGCAGTCAGGAAAGTGGTTATAGTAAATTTAATGTAGTGGTAGCAGTTTTTCCTTAAATATTTTTGTGTCCCTCCCCCCCCCCCCTTTCTTTCATGTTCATAAGATACGTCCTCATCTCTTGAGCTTCTTGGAAGGTTCCTCCAGCTGGGATACAAATTCGAGACATGCTAGCCATATCCGAGAGGGATCTCCTCCTCGGACATTCCTCCAGGTGTCTCTTACATATGAGGTCCTACGCTGGGCCTTTAATAATCACTGGCCTCTCCTTGGACAGTTTAGTGTCCTCGGATAAGCCCATGGCCCAATATATTATTTCGGGCCTCCGCCCCTACAATTTTTATCTAACATTTAAAATTGCCACATTAGCATATAAAGTTTTTTTTTTTTTTTTTTTTTTTTTTTTTTTTTTTTTATAAAATAATTTATCAATTTTAACTAAATAAAAAAATAAAAAACCAAAAAATTTAACAAGTACAGAAATCAAAAAAATTTAAAACACAAAAAATTAACATAAGGTCCATATTAATACAAAATTAAACCTGAACAAATCCAAAGAATCAACCCCCCACACCACCAAAACATCAAAACTGAGTATAGACTTCACATTCAAACCACACAGCCACACACTCTTTCTTTTTCTTTTTTTCATTATATTTCTGAAGAAAACTGAACTTTTCTTCCATGAGCAAAAAGCTTTTTGAGAAACCAAACACAAAAACACTACTCAAACTCGAAGACCCAAAACTAGTAACAATCACAGAGACCCAATCCTTCTATCTTCTCTCTCTATATTCTTTCATCTCAAACTCTCTCTTCTCTCATGGCTGAAATTCCTATCATGGAGACCTAATCCTTCTCTCACTGCTCTCATCTCAAACCCGAGCTCTCTCTCTTCTTTCTTGGCCAATCTATCTCATGGCTGAAAACCCATGGACTATCATTTTCTCTAAGTCCATGGTTGAAGACCCATGGCCGAAACCCTATGGTTGAAGACCCATGGCTGAAATCCACCTTGACCGAAATCTCATCTTCTCTCTCTCTCTAAACCCAGATCGGTAGTGGTTGACCAAAATCTCATCATCTCTCTCTCTCTTTGGTTAGGATTATTTAGAGGAAATCAAAAGAACTTCTTCATGCATGTCAATGGAGCCTAATGCCAATGATGGCCACCGTGGTTTGATCTGACTAGCTCATGATTGGCTTGTGTTTTGGTATATTTTATCAATGAGGATCGGCTTTAGGTTCTAGAATTTTTGGTTTTGTGTTTTTGATCTGACCGTGTTTTGGGTTTTGTTTTTTTGTTTGTTTGTTTGTTTGTTTTATTTATTTATTTATTTATTAAGTGTTTTGGGTTTTGTTAGTTGATTGTATTAGAATATTTGAGTTTGATCATGATTTTGTATGTGTTTTTGCCTGTTTGGTTGCTAAGAAAATGCAAGAGAAGAGAAGTAAATCTTGAATTTTTAATTTTCTAGGCAACCATGTTCTTGGGGGAAGAACATGAAGAACAATTATTATTTAAATAATTAAATAATAACTATTTTTTTAAATAATTAAAGAAAAGGAAAAATAATGATGTGGCTTTGTTTCAATATTTAAAATGCTGAGTTGTGTATTCCGTTTGCCACGTAGGCTATTTTCCATTAGTGAGATGACGATAAGGACCAAAATGGAACAATTTTTGATTTTGGGGACTAAGAGTGGTAAAAATAAAAAGTAGGGACCAAAGTGGGAATGAGGTGAAAATGTAGGGATAAATATAGTATTTCCGCCTTTATTTATTTATTGGGAGAATTAACCATGTTTATTTTGAGTAGCTACACTCTAAAAGTTTGCTTACCAGAGTTCATTTGTACATCCATGATCCATAATTTTATAATTTATTGATACTTAATTAAAAGAAAAAGAAAAAGAAAAAAAAACCTATGATAGACAAAATTTTGTTTGAAGATGAATTGAGAATGCGATCGAATTCTTCGGCCACAACGATAAATTATAAGGGCCTATTTGGTAGTATCTTTCAAGTATAGTTGTTCGAAATGATGTGAAAACTATGGTTTAAAAAGTTTTGTGAAAATACTTGTTTAAAGTACTTATAATGAAAAAAATGTGCTTGGTACCATGTTTCAAACAACATATTTTTGTGATACTACAATTTCTAAATTTGGACGCTTATTGGGGGGCCTTACTAAACTCTGATTGACCTTATTCACGTGGCATTGGAAAGATATGGATGTTTAGTTTCCAAATCATTTGACGTTTTGAAAATCAGATGTCAGACCAAAATGTTATGGGCCCATGAAGCAAGCTAATGCGCTTAGCAATATTTTCATGATATTTCAACTATCTTAACTCTGATTTTGATCCATGAGCCATCGTTTTAAATGGAATTCAATACTATTTGCAATGACATTGGTTTTATCCTGATCAGATGGTTGCATCAAAAGTCAACCCTAGGTCAAATTTGGTCAAAGTTGACAAAAAGCTCAAATAACCTTAGGTTTGATATAAAAACATGAAAAAGGTCATTTTGATGGAGTTTTGATCAATTTTGACCTTCAGTCAACTCATGGTTGACTAGGGCATTTTGGTCATTTTGAGCTGAAATGACACTTTGAGCACTTTTATTTCTGAACGGGTTAAACCATGATGATCTCGATGTTCCCATAGTCCCCTAGTAAAAAAAATGATTTTTCGTTGGAATTTTTGGGGTCTAACATGCAAATCGAGGCAGACAAAGTACGGTATTAACACAATGCTAAGGACAAAGTACGGTATTAACACAATGCTAAGGAATGTCTGGGATAGAAAAACTATCAAGAGGAGACGTTGCAATTTGGTCATGGTGGTGTGTGCAACCGAGGAAACTAAAACCTCCAATGCTTACGAATCATGATGAACCTAAGAAGGGTTAATGAGGATGATGGTGTGCTTGATGATGACATTTCAGCGAGGTAAAAACATTTATTTTCAAATCTTTTTGAAGGACAAATCTTCCAACTCACTACATGAAAATTCATAAGACTATCCATGCGTACATTGGCCCCATTTGATTCCATTTAGTTGGGGTGATTTTGGAGGGAAGGAAATGGAAGGTGAGAAAATGATATTTTTTGGGTTTTTATTTGGAGGAGAAAATGTGAGGGAAAACTGGTAGGGCACAAGTATTTTCTCCATAGGCCTACCAAAATACAATCTCTTCAAATCAGGAAGAAAATGGAGAGAAAAGGGGGAAAAAAAAGTCTCACATGTTTTGGATGGAAATTTCGACCAATAAAACTTTTCTTTTCTTCCCGCTTTTGTCAATTTCTTCTTTCATTTTTTGTGTTTCTATTCTTCTCATTCATTTTTCTGCCCATTCTTTTGTGTGTTTATCCTTTTTTTTTTTTTGTACATCCATTTGTTTTCCTTATTTGTTTTGCGTTATTGTGTGTGTGTTTGTTTGTATATTTTAATGAAGTGTACATCCATACACAATTGAATTGAACAAATTTATACAATTTACATTTTCTATCCTAGCTCTCATTTTTCTTTCCAATTGAACAAATAAGTTTTATATTCCTCCAATTTTCTAGCCCCCAACCAAATGAAGCCTTAGTTACATGGTCTATTTGATGAATCACGAGACTAATCTAAATAATACATTCTGATGGTTTTACGAGTTGTTATTTATAATTCAAGATTCCACAATTAAAATGCATATAATACAAACACAGAGAGGTTCATATACAATCCACACTAACTAATTACACAATATTAATTAGGAAATTGAAAACAAAAGTATATTCCAAGATTCACACAAAACTAAGCAATCTTTTTCATCTAAGCAAGTTTGACATAACATGACACACAAATAGTTTATACAAACTCTTATTCCCTGTTCGTCTTTCAACATCTCCTTCTTGCTACTTGATAGGTTCTTAAAAATTTATTAATGCATTACCTCCAAAAGAAGATTGGTTCAATAAAATATGGACTATCCATCAACGCCAAACAAAGCTCAAGGAGATAAGGCAACAGATGGATTGAAAGGAACCTGGTCAGCACAACTAAGCAATTCATAAGGTCCTGATTTGGTTCGGTTAACACCTATAAGATCAAGGTAATGTAGGTAATAATCGATGATGTCTGTCATGGACTTCTCATTATTACCTTTACCACAAACAAGATCTCCATAGAGCACATTCATGGTAGTACCGAAACCTGAAACTCTCTTGGCCAAATTGTCATTCTCGGTGGGTTTCCAGTTGCCAATAAAGACATCGTGTGCTGAAGGTTGATTTTCTTTTATTGGCGTCATCCACCTCCAAATTGCAACTAGGAAGGCCAAGGTATCATTTTTTTCTATGTATTCTGGATGGTTTAACAAATCCACGTTCAGATCTTTAGTGGCTTCTCCATAATTGTAGTTCCTGATGGATATCATGAATAAAGAGAATCCATTGGATTGTGTCATGAAGCTGTCAATTGATCTACAGTTTCTTTAAGGGCAGGAAACAAAAGATACGTACATGTCTTACAGTTGTAAAGCAAAATGTTATGTCTTTAAGAAAAGGAAAATTCTTGTATTTAGTTTTACCAAAAATTAGGTTGCACATGTTTTTCTCAAGAATCGGTTACCTAGATTTTGTATGATGAATGCATAACTTAGGAACTCATATTTGAATTATGCTAGAAAATGATCACGTTTTGATTTTTTTTTTTTTTTAAACGGTAAACATAAAATTTCTAAAGAAGTTTCAACTTAAATAAAATTGAACGATATAAATGATAAAACAATTCAATGCAAAGATATAAAAAATGTATAATTATTGCTATTTATTGATAAGGTAGATACCAATAGATAGGTAGAGCACCCCGACCATAATATGCAACTCCAGGTGCACATGGATAAATGTCTTTGTAGTGCTCATCACAATAAGAAAAGTTGGTATTCTTTTCCTTGTAATTGCATAAACCGCAAGTTACAGGTCTAATAATGTACCTGCCGCCGTCCTGTACGTCGTCACCTAAAAAATATCATCCACACTTACTTTGCTTAGAGATTGAATGAATCAAATATTATTAATCATTGTTCATATACTACTTTATTTACAAATAGCTAGTTCATCAATACGTAGTTTCCCAAGTGAATTTAGTTCCCAACTTAATTTGTTATTTTAGTTCTATTTGTTTCAACGTTAATATTTTTTTAAAAATGAGTTATTTTCTAAATTGTATTTTTTATAGTCGAAAATACCATTTTGGTCTCTACATTTTAGAGTAATGGCCAATATATATGGTTCCTACGTTGTGATAACAATCAAGTTAATCAATACCGTTAATTCACTAATGAAAAATACTTACATGGCTAACAACATGCATTGTTGGCACACATATGGCAAACAAAATAATATAAAATTAAATATTTAATATTTAAAAGCCACATAAGCATTTCATTTAAAAAGAAAAAAGCCATTTTAAAACCAAAAAAATAACTGGAAAAATTAATTGAATTAAAAAATAGTCTTTAATTTTTAAAATTTTCTTTTGTATTCTAGTAGTTTCTTAGCTACCAAACATAATTCCAGCAGCACACCAATATGAAAATCCCAACCAAAATAAAACCCCTTACAAAAACAGACACACAAAAAGAACTAATCAAGGCCCAATCAAGAACAAGTGCTCACTGATCAAACACAAACATCACATATTCACAATCCATACAATATATTCCTCTATTTACACATAACTTGTCACCCACATACACATCATAGAAACCTTGACAACCAAAATTTCACAAATCTTGTGCCACATGGCATAGATGTCCCTTCTAGACACCAGTTTGAGAAGAGAGAAAAAGAGTAGAACCTTTAGGGTTTAGGTTAAGCAGAGAGAGAGTTGAGGCTAGAGTGAAAAAGGGAAAAGGAATGAAATCAATAGAGGAGATGGTGGTGGTGTGAGCTTGCGAGAGGGTTCGGCTTGTGAGTGAGAGAGAAAGAAAGGTTTTACTCTGAGAGAGAGAGAGAGAGAGAGAGAGAGAGAGAAACAAAGGGATGCCATTGCTGATGCTAGCAGTAGCATGCAATGGCAAACTAGAAGGGATGATATTTCTGGAGGATCAAGATTATGGCCATGGAGGTTGGGGTTTGGTTAGACATAAAGAAAAGATTTCTAGTAGGAAGGGGGAACTGATTAGGTAGTGTTTGATTATGTGAGAGATTTTATTTGGTTGGGATTTTCTATTGGTGTGTTACTGGGTATTGTGTTTGGTTGCTAAGAAAGTGTAAGCATACAAAAGAAAAATTAAAAAACAAATTTGAGGATTTAAAAAAAAAAATACATTACCATTATTTTTTCAATTAAATTTTCAAGATTTTTTTTTGGGGGGGGGGGGGGGGGGGGGTTCTAACATGCCTTTTAAATGTTAGGTACTTAATTTTATATTATTTTGTTTGCCATGTGTGTGCCAATGGTATGCACGCCATCAACCATGTAAGTATTTTCTTTTAGTGAATTAACAGTAGATACCAAATTGACTTTAAATTGAAAATTATAGGAATTAAACTAACAGCTACCAAAATGTGAGGACTATATTGACCGTAACCTCAAAATGTAGATAAAATGGTAGTATATATTTTCTATTTTTTTATACAACTATTTCATTTTCCTATATTTGGTAACAACCTTAAAAAAATTTTAAAATGATCTCCTATCTTTCCTTATTTTTAGTTTGCCGTGAGATATGGTTGTTTGCCAAAACAAATTTAGTGGAAAATAATCTTTAAAAAATAAAGCATACTTTTTCTATTAACTAAAGATAATTTTCCTTTAACTCATTTTTTCTGATGCTACCAAATACCAAAAATGCGGAAACTATCTACACACAATGTTTTCCTTAGAAACAAATAGATTAGATAAAATAATTCACACTCTGTTTGTTTTAATGGAAAACTTTATATGAAGATAGTTTTCCACATTTTCCTATATTTGGAAGTATTAGAAAAAGTGGGTTAAAAGAAAATTATCTCTTAACTTTTCTTGTTTAGCTTGATGTGAGATAGAATTATTTCCACTAACATTTTCTACAAAACAATTTTATCTCAAATGAACTTAAATAAGAAAAACAACTCTATCTCACTTAAGTTAAATATGGGCAGCCAAGAGAAAGTTTTTCAACTCAATTTAAGATCATTACTAAACATGTAATGTTTAATTTGGCCCCTCTACTATAGATTGTACTAATTATAGCCCTCAAATTTTAATATCAATTGTCAATTTCATCGTTTGGTCTCTTGTCCTTTTAAATATTAACAAAATTATTAGTTGAAATTGATTTTATTTTACATATTTACAGTCTCAAACATTGTTAAGTATAAAATAATAAAATAGTGATTTTTTAATTATTTTAATAGGACCAGTTATTTTAACCATTGACTTCACGTGAGCAGGGTGAAAGTCTGTGGGAAGTAGGAACTATCAAAAAAATAAATACAAAATTATAGTGTGTGAGTGTGATAGGTTTCAGTTAGCTCAACTCATCAAAAATTAATTGGTGTCTTAGTCTAATAATAAAGAACTATCATTAGAAGTGGACGTTATTGGTTGAAACTTTCTTAAAAAATTTTTTAAAAAAATTAGCTTGTTTTATCTTTTTATTTTTTTAATAGAAGCTTTATTTAGATTTTTTTGGACTAGAAGCTTTATTTAGGTTAGGACGAAATGTATAGATGCTTACCTTGTTCCCCCTCAAAAAAAATAATGATCGGGTCCGATAATATATATCTTTTTTTTTTTTTTTGAAAAAAAGGTAAGCAAAATAATATATATATATATATATATATATAGGTAAAAGACTTTCTTTTAAAGAACGGGGGTCTTTTCTTGCTCCTGGCGACTCCGTTGTTTTTAGATAACTAAATATTTTATTGAAGGAAAAAAAAAAATCTTTAAAAAAATTTGGAAAAGGATGTTTAAAAAAATATAAAATATAAAAAACAAATTCTAAGATTCGATCCAGGCAAAACAATCTCCCTTCTGGAAATTTGAATCTTGGTTCTTACCCTCCACACCCCATAAATATTTATATTTGTAGAATAACCATCGCATTAAGGGCGTGCAATGGTGATTTACATTGTATTATTAATGTAAGATTTATATTATAGGCTAAATAAATGTCCAGTGCAAATTTTATAATGTTATAAGATGTAAAATAATAATTTTGGGTTTGTTTGGATAGAACTTATTTTGCTTAGACTGAAAATTGAAAACTGAAAACACTATAGTAAAATAATTTTTAAATGTGTAAATAGTACCGTGGAACCCATTTTTAATGAAAAAGTTGCTAAGAAGTGGAATTTGTGGGTCTATAAACAGTACACTGATGCACTGTTTACGGCAGAAAAGTCAACATTTGCGGTTACTGTTTAATGACAGTATATAAACAGTAACCGCGTTTCGGAGAAACGCGTGAAAAAAAAAAAAAAAAAACAAAAACAAAAACAAGAACAAAAACGCAAAACGCAGACAGTTCAGTGGATCCAAACATACACAAAGTAAGTCTTGAAAGTTGCTTCTCATTTTCTAAAAAAAAAAAGAAAAAAAGAAGTTGTTTCTCAAAAGAACAAAAGTCTTGAAATTAAGTTGAAACACAGTAAACACTTTGATCTCATCTATATATGACATCAAAGCCAGACGGAATATACACATATATATATATTCAACCACGCCAACAACAGAAAAACTCAAATTAAAGAGAAACCCTGAACTCACAGGTTACTTTGCTGCCGACATGTGCAAGTAGAGCTGCGACTTCCATATTTCCAAGGAAAACCTGCCCCCCGTCCTTGTAGGTAGTACCAAAGCCATAAGGCTCGTACTTAGCTGCGGCAGTGGTAAAAGACTTGTAGCTCCAGAACTTTATTGACCAAGGCGACGGCTTAGAATGAGTTGAGAATGCTGGTCGATCGCGCATACTGGTATACTGGGTCTGCCGGATGTTCTGACTAACACTCCCGTTGCAGCATATTCCTTCGCCTACCTCTATCAACATACGGCGTCGACTTCCACCTGTTTTGCAGTAAGGACAGTGCATACGACGGTCATAAGACCCGCCACAATTCTCAAGCACTAACATAAATGCCAATATTGTAAATGGTACAATCCATTTATACTCCATTTTTTGCATCTAACAACTGAAAAGGTTATTGGAGACTGGAGAGAGTTGTGTAATGTGTTCCTTCACTTGGAAGAAAAGGAGTGGATGTTAATGTGATTACAAAGAATCAGGAATATATATATATATATATATCTTTACTTCAAAATGAATAAAATAATTTGTTTCATTTTGGCTGAAAAGGAAGTAACGTAATTTACATAAATACTTAAATTCTATACTTTAATTACGATTTGGACGGTATTTATCTTTCTCCACTTGTGCCATGTTCCACGCAAGTTCTTTTCCTCTCTTGCATTCGTCTTCTTCTATGCTTTTGAATAATTTTTTTGATATTGGTTAGAACTTAGAAATATCTAAGCTCTGGGGGTGTCTTCTTCTTCCACCATAGCTGTGGAGTCTTCGTGTAAATGTCTAGTCTTTGTTCAAAGTCATGCTACTACTTTTCATCTGTTATTATTTGCCCTATATATATATATAGGTATAGCCAATTTGTTTGTGTCAATTATTTTCGAATCTATTTTTGTCTAATCTTCACGTTTAATGTTTTTTTCTACGCAATCTTTGTTGACTGTCTTGTTATTACTTTTGTCCTATTCTTCGTTCTGTAGCCAGTTTTTTTGTCTCTCAATTTTTTATTTCGAGTATGTTTTTGACTATTCTTCACGTCTATTATTATTTTTAATAAATTAAATCATATTCATATACAGATAAAGGGATAAGATATTTTGTCCCCAATGGGCACTCAACGTTCCTCTCACTCTCGTCTCTCAACTCAAACCCTCCCTGCTGAGTCCAGAGTCGTCCCCTTCCAACCACAAACCACGTTTTCTAGGATGTAGCGTTTATTACACGCATACAAAGTACAAAAACCTCTACGCGTAGCAAAAAAGCAATTGAATGACCTTAGTTATAAATTTTGACTTGAAATCATTATTTTAAATACTTGTTTTTTCGTATGTGTGCATTAATGTGTATTAGTGCATGTAACAAATTTTTAGGCAAAAATGCAATTTACACCGCTAACTTTGCTTAAGAATCATTTTAGTCATTTAAAAAGTTGGAATTTGGTCATTTTAATCCAGTAAGTTTACTCCAAAATCATTTTAGTTCTTTAAGTTTGAAAATGATCATTTTACTATTTTAGCCCAATAAATTTGTAGTTTTGAGTTATTTTTTGGCAAAGTTACTTGGACTAAGTGTCCATTTGGGACAAGTTGAAAATTTCAGCTAATTTCCAATTTCAGTTTATTTTTGTTACTATTTATGGGTACCATTGCACTTTTTGGTACTATTCATAGGTTTTGCTGTACTATTCAATTAACTTTTACCTTTATCTACAATACTTTTAGCAAAAAGTTTTCAATTTCAACTAAATAAGTGCTGGTTTGGATTCGGTGTCTGCATTTTCAAAGCGCGTTTTTTTTTTTTTTTTTTTAAGCCGTAGTTATTGACTTTCAAAGACAAAATTCACTTTTTATGAACAGTGCATGCACTGTTTACGCACTGTGCATACACTATTCACGTATTTAAAAATATTAAAAATGGGTCCTACGGTACTATTCACACATTTAAAAATTATTTTGCTACAGTATTTTCAGTTTTCAGTTTTCAGTTTCAGCAACAATAAGTTCAATCCAAACAAACCCTAAGTTGTTCTCAAATAGACACTAAGTGAGTGTTTAAAAGACTAAAATGATTTTTGAATGAATTAGTTACCAGACTAAAATGAAAATTTCAAACTTAAAGAACAAAAATGTTTTTGGTGCAAATTACAAACTAAAATGATCAATTTCAAACTTAAAGAATCAAAATAATTGTTGGACAAAATTAGTGGGTGTGAACTGTATTTTTTCTAATTTTAACCTTTATGTAATATTATTACCGCCTTTTACCTTTATGTAATACTATAAGGTACATACTTTACGTTTTACTTTAATCCTTGTGTACTATTAGTTTTAGACTCTACTTGGCATCTCCTTCTTCTTCTTCTTCTTCTTTTTTTCTTTTTTTTTTTTTTTTTTTAAAAAAAAATTTAATTTTTAATTTTTAAATGAATCCACTTGGCATGTCTATACATTGGATTGGATTGAAATCAATAATATGTTTTCAGTTTCAACAAAGTAAAAAAAAAAAAAACGAAGAGAGATGAAAATGAGAATTTATTTGTATGTGATGCTTCATTATTGTTTCGTGGAATATGGAAGTCATTATTTTGTTTTGGTGTATCGACAACAGGCCCTTTGTATGCAAAAGAAGTTGAGGGCGGAAAAGCATGTAACTATAGTTGAAAGTTTACTGAAGATGCCCATGTCATCATCTTCATTTTATTTTATTCTAATTTTTCTTTATTGTTCCGTGTGAGTAAAATCTCATATTAAATAATAATGAGAAGAGAAAATAACTAATATAACATAATTGGATTCAAACTCATTATAAGTTTAATCTTTTTGATCATGTGATGCCTCTATATATATGTTATATTAACTACTTAATTATAGTTTTTTCAATGTGTAATTTTTCTAACAAGTGGTATTAGAGCCCATAATAGTGTTGAGCAAAGGTGGCAAAGTTATCATAATTCCTTTTGCAATTACAGCAGAGACAAAGGTTGAATAATAATGAAAATAAAAGGGATGATTAATATAATATAGTTGTAGGACCTCAAAAATTTATATAGTATAATATTAGTAGGTTAACTAGAAGTTAAACATTTTATATTATATTATATATATATATATAAAATAAATGAAATTTTATAAGTGAGATATTTGGGTTTTACTATTTAATAATCTAGTGCATGTCTCAAGAAAGGTCCTAAAACTGTTTAAAATACTGAATTATCAAAAATAGGATGTACATCAATAGCTAGTGTAGAAAGGAAAATTTTCTGTACAACCACAAATTGTCACGTCATTTTCATGGTACTGAATTCTATCTTTCTCCGCACATAAACTCAATTTTTACCAATATTAAGGCAAAAGATTCATTAAAATGACAAATAACATCATTAATATTGAAGTTGTCAGTGTCACCTCCTAAAAAGCCAAAAGAGCATACTTTTCTCCATGACCCTGAAGAGCTCCATTATTCAGCGACGTTCACTTCCGCATTCAATGTTGAAGGTTAAAAGTCTGCACATGCTTACAATGCACATAGCTTTCTCAGGAATCAGCATCATTGTGCTTGAGATGAAAATGTACAGAGCTCCACAATGAACAGTACAAAGTGCTCACTACAATATTTTGATAGGCAAAATCAGTTTCAAATGGCAGCGAAAAAATTATTTCTGATTTCTGGCCCCAAGATCATAGCGGAAATTGTCACTATATCTTAACAAACTTGAGAAAAGGGTTTGTGATTCTTGTGAAAATTTTGTGTCCCTATTTGCTATATCTACAAGAAAAATACCTATTAGTGACCAAGAATTTTTGACAGACCTAAAAAGCCCTCTAAAAAATTCTTATTTGTGATGGCAAAATAAATCCCTCGCAAATATTTGATAAAATCAGGGGCAACTCCAAGAGCAGCCTAGGGGGTTCAAATGAACCCCCTGACCTGGTCCCCCTAAAAAAAAAATTATATATAATTTTTTTTTTTTAATCTTGTTTTGACTCCTACAAAACAAAACAAAAAAAAAAAAAAAAAAAAAAAAAAAAAAAAAAAAGAACACCCTGACTTTAAAATTTTGGTTAAGCACAATTGAAATAAGCTTTGTCACGCCCCGAACCCAACTATAAACTATAAAGATAGGCACGTGACAACCGCCACACACTTATAAAGTAAGCCCCTTATAAGTGTGCAAGACTTTCTTGGCAACTAAAATTTATCCTCAAAAATTAAATCAATTAAATCCAAAATACCTCAACAATTTCTTTATGAATAGATCTCCAATAATTTAATAGGAACAAAATCCAAACCTTATGTACAAAATGCCAATTGGCCAATAAATATAAAACTATTCGAAGACCATTCAATCCCATAATCACTAAACTTCTTTTCCCGCTCACAACACAACATCAGAACTCCTAAAACTTGTCATTCTTCATAATCTGAAATTGGAGGGGAAAAAGGCGGGGTGAGTTGACAACTCAATAAGTAACCAAAATCCTAATAAGTTCTATCAAGCAATAGATCTGTAAAATAATAAGATGTAATATGAGCCTTCAAAAGTTATAATATGCTATGGGTTTTCAAAAATAACTAAAGAAGTTTCATAGTCTTAAAATAATAAGTTGCAAATAGATCACGTACTTTAGTCTTACAAATATATCATAGATGGTTTAGAAAGTAGTTAGTTTTTCATATATCAAAAGCTATAACTTACAATAGGTTCTAAAAATACATAAGCAGTTTTAATGACTCAAAGTAATTCAAATATACTCAAACATTTTCAAAATCACATATGTAATTTTAAGGATTCAAAATAGTTCAAATGTTCAAATGTAATTCATATTCTTAACAATCTTATGACTATGGTCATGCTATATCCCTGTGACTGAGCATCAAAGTACAAATGAATAACCCTCATTAGTTTGGGTATCAAAGTACCAATGAATAACCCACGTTGGCTGGTATCAGAGTACCAAGGAATAACCCCCATTGGTTTGGGTATCAGAGTACCAATGAATAACCCCCATTGGCTGGGTATCAGAATTAATTCATAGTCAGATCATCCATAATCATGTATAAGAAATCATAGTTTCTATGAAAAATATATCTTATTCAAATACATATATATATATAATCATATATTCAATATTCAAATCTATTTGTGATATTTCTATATTCTTTACTTTAAATCAATGTAGCTAAAAAACAATTAAATAAAACTAATTCTTATATTCAATGCTCATATATATTTGTGAAAATTCCATATTCTTTACTTTGAATCAGTATAGCTAAAAAAAAAAAAATTAAATAAGATACATCTTATGTTCAGTAATCAAATATATTTATGATAATTCTTTACTTGAAATCAGTATTACAATAGAAACAAAATTGTAACATTTGTAAACAATTTTCAGTAGTTATAATACACACAATAGAACCAATTAGGATAAGGTTACTTACCTCCAAAATAGACTTTTCCCTAACACTTCTTCTAAAATCCTTTGATCTCACCTAACAATTTACAAGCACCATTTACTCAATAATCATATAATTTAAGAAATACTTATAACGGTATCAAGCCAACAGAGAAACTACTAAAATATCCAATAATTTCACTCTACTATCTCAAAATAAAAATCCATGTATTCAATATATATATATATACACACTCTACTGCCACTAACAAAGCCTAGGATAGCTAACATCATTTAGAGTCAAAAGCCTATACCATCTTCTACACGTGTTCTTCCCTTTTTTTTTTTTTTTCTTACTGCCACTGCTGCCTCTAGTTTTCCCTATGCATGAGGATAAATCTCTGACACAAGATTTTATTGAACTCTATTCTTCCTCTACCAAGTCAATAAACAAAAAAATAATATATTAGAAAGCAGTTGACATTCCTTCTTTGTGTCAAGCAGTTATTTATTATTATTATTTTTTTTCCTCCATCAATCCAATTCAATTCCTTAAGAAAATTTCCTAGAACACCCAAGCGGCCATGGCTAAAGAAAGTCTCACGATTGGCCAAAATACTAACATAAGAAAATACTCTAATTCTAAATAAAATTTAGATTTGACAAGAAAGAAATTCTTAAGCTCTTATCTCAATTGTGCAGTCAAACCTTCTCTACTGGAGTAATTTCGGTAGTCTCCTCTCTCAAAATATCTCTTCATATACGTTGACATAATAAGCTTATATATAGCTAGGGTTTCAACCTTATTTTCTAAAAACCCCTTAGAAATATTAATTACAAAAATGACCCCATAAACAAATTTACTTAAATAACCTTACTTTTATTTATTTATTTTTTTCCCGGGTGTTACAAGCTTGAACATGATCCTTAGTTTTTCTCAATGTTCAATCAAGTAGTTTGATAAGTGCTTTACACATTTCCAATCCCAAGAAATCTTATACTGCTTACTCTAATTCGAAAAGAGTGATTGTGTGTATATTTATAAAACCATATACTTCAAAAGCAAAAATTTATTACTAGAGTGTTATTTTTCTTAGTTTCACAGTTTACTCCTAACCATGTTACTATTCTTTCTTTCTTTTTTATAAGTAAAACTTTTAGAATACTCTACTATTCTTATTTGTTCTATTTTTTTATTCAATTGATATAATTTATAAATATAATAAGTTATTATTAATTTGATAAAAAAATGTATGATTAGTTATTTAATTCTATTTGTTTATGCATCCAATGATCGTTGTCTTAAGATTCTTAACGATCTTTAAAATGTTAATAATTTTTTAGAACTTGGAAGTTGTATATATAGAAAAACCAAAAACAACAATTAATCATCTTATTTTTTTCACTTGTGCCTACCTTCCGCCAATAAATTTTTGGCTCTGCCATTGTTGACCTCCTTAGAAAAAAATCTTGGAGTCGCCATTGGATAAAATGTGCAATATGTGTGACCAACAAAAAAAGATGTCGCAATTATCTGTTATAGCCGTCACAAATACTAATATTTTTGAGGGAAATTTTCCCTCCATATTATTTGTGAGGGACAATTGGAAATCTTTCGCAAAAAATGTAATATTTGTGACGATTAAAAAAAAACCGTCACTAATACTAAATTATTTGCAAGGGTGTTAGGATCGACCTTCACAAATAATCATTAAAATGTCAAAATTTTTAAAGGGAAATGTTCCCACCAAATTATTTTCAAGGGACAATAAAAATCCCTTGGAAAAAGTTTATTTTTCGTGTGGGTTTAAAATATGCCCTTACTAAAAATAAATTATTTGTGAGGGCCACGATTGACCTTCGCAAAAAATCATTAAAATGTTAATTTTTTTAGGAGATAAAATTTATTCTTAAATTCAAAGAAAAATTAAAATTAAAAAAAAAAAAAAAAACTGCATAAACATATAGCACTTTGGATTCTTTAGATGAACCTTTTGTTTACAGTCTAAAAAAAAACCTTTTATATACATCTTATATAAGAAACGTTTGTCCTTATTTTCTAAACAATTGTACCCATAAAAAAAATGATAGCACTTTCAACTTCAAAATGGTAGTCTAAAATTCAAGAATTTCAGCCTTTTGTACTCTCTCTCTCAAAAGTGACTAAAAATTTCTTCCCATTAAAATAATGCATAAAAGATAAGTTTATAAATCAAATGGTAAATTACATCCGATTGACATGAAAATTGGCATGCATGTTAATAAAATATAGAACATGTAATCCAATGGTTGGATTTTCAAAATATGAATTCAATAATAAGTTATTGGGTAATGTAGCATTTTTTAGAGTTACATCACGTGTAACTTGAACCCAATTCTATATTTCTTAATTCGATGTGAATTTTGAAAAATCTACTGTTAGATTACATTATCTTCATATATTTTCCTTGCTTATAAAATTTCAAGGTGATCAAATATTAATTGTCATGTCATCAACCAATTGTTTAAATTCAAATTTTTGTAGTTTAAAATACTGCATAAAAGATGAGCTTATAGATCGAAAAGTAAATTACATCTGACTAGCATGAAAATTGGCATGCATGTTAAGAACATATAGAACATGTAATCCAACGGTTGAATTTTCAAAATATGAATTCAATAATAAGTTATTGGGTCATGTAGCATTTTTTAGAGTTACATCATATGTAACTTGAACCCAACTCTATATTTCTTAATTCGATGTGAATTTTGACAAATATACCATTAGATTACATTATCTTCATATATTTTCCATCCTTATAAAATTTTAAGGTGATCAAATATTAATTGTCATGTCATCAACCAATTGTTTAAATTCAAGTTTTTGTAGTTTAAAATAATACATAAAAGATGGATTTATAGATCGAACAGTAAATTACATCTGATTGGCATGAAAATTGGCATGCATGTTAAGAACATATAGAGCATGTAATCCAATAGTTGGATTTTCAAAATATGAATTCAATAATAAGTTATTGGGTGGTGTAATATTTTTTAGAATTACGTTAGGTGTAACTTGAACCCAACTCTAAATTTCTTAATTCGATGTGAATTTTGACAAATCTATCGTGAGATTACATTATTTTCATATATTTTTCATGCTTACAAAATTTCAAGGTAATCAAAGATTAATGACCATGTCATCAATCAATTGTCTAGATTCAAGTTTTAGTAGTTTTAAATAATGCATAAAAGATGAGTTTATAGATTAAATGGTAAATTACATTTGATAGGCATGCATGTTAAGCCCATATAGAACATGTAATCCAACAGTTGGATTTTCAAAATATGAATTCAATAATAAGTTATTGTGTAGTGTAACATTTTTTAGAGTTACGTCAATTGTAACTTGAACCCAACCCTATATTTCTTAATTTGATGTGAATTTTGACAAATCTACCGTTAGATTACATTATCTTCATATATTTTTCATGCTTACAAAATTTCAAATTAATCAAAGATTAATAGCCATGTCATTAATCAATTGTCTAGATTCAAGTTTTAGTAGTTTAAAATAATGCATAAAATATGAGTTTATAGATCAAATGGTAAATTACATCTGATTGGTATGAAAATAGGCATGCATGTTAAGACCATATAGACCATGTAATCCAACGGTTGGATTTTTAAAATATGAATTCAATAATAAGTTATTGGGTGGTATAACATTTTTAGAGTTACGTTAGGTGTAACTTGAACCCAATTCTATATTTCTTAATTCGATGTGAATTTTGACAAGTCTACCGTTAGATTACATTATCTTCATACATTTTTCATGTTTACAAAATTTCAAGGTAATCAAAGATTAATAGCCATGTCATCAATCAATTGTCTAAATTCAAGTTTTTGTAGTTTAAAATAACGCATAAACGATGAGTTTAAAGATCAAATGGTAAATTATATCCAATTTACATGAAAATTTGCATGCATGTTAAGAACATATAGAAAATGTAATCCAACGGTTAGATTTTCAAAATATGAATTTAATAATATGTTATTGGATGGTGTAACATTTTTAAGAGTTACGTCAAGTATAACTTGAACCCAACTCTATATTTCTTAATTTGGTGTGAATTAGATTACATTATCTACATATAGGTTTCATGCTTACAAAATTTTAAAGTGATCAAAGGTTAATAGTCATGTCATCAATCAATTGTCTAGATTCAAGTTTTAGTAGTTTAAAATAATGCATAAAATATGAGTTTACAGATCAAATAGTAAATTACATCCAATTGGCATGAAAATTGGCATGCACGTTAAGACCATATAGAACATGTAATCCAACGGTTGGATTTTCAAAATATGAGAGTAATTGGGGAGTTAACCCAAAGCGCTTTCTTCAAAATTTTGTTTTAAATTCAATTAAAAGGTTTTCCATTTTTTCAAAAACCCCATTGCAATGATTAGGACCCCCACCACCTTAAAACGTGATTGGGATAAGGAAAACATTGAGATTTTTATTTTATCTCAACATTAACCGTCGCTGGTCATTGATTGTTTTAAAAAGAATTTAAAGTGAGGGGACAGTTTCCCCCTCTAAAATCAAAAATGATAGGCTACAAACTGCATGACCCATTGTGATAAAAATTAATTAATTACTTAGTCAAGTTATTAATTTATCAATTTATCATGCAAACGCGTAATAGCACAAACAAATCACCAATAAACTAAATATGCAGCGGAAAATAAATGACACGATGATTTGTTTACGAATGGGGAAAACCTAATGGCAAAAACCCCACCGGGTGATTTTCAAGTCACCACTCCCAAAACTCCACTATTATCACAACAAGTGGTTACAAGCAAGGAATCCCAAGTACCTTACCAACCTACAGTTGAACCTTTACCCCAATACCCAATTGGACTTGTTCCATAGTAACAGTTCCCCTTTCTGAAGCACGGCTCCCAAGTATATGACTAACCAGTTTGATGCGCGGATCCCAGTACGCGGCTTACTCCTTTGCACGAATCCCAATGCATGACTAACTCCACAGCAACCCTTTGATTGTTGTAGTTGATTTGTAGCAGCTTCACATAGAAACACCAATAAGATCTTCAATGTTGGTGCAAGAGACTTTGCTTGATTATAGAATCCAAAGGCGTGCAAGAAACACAACAAGAACTCTTTGTTTTGTAGGAGGAGGCTAGGGTTTCGAAAAGAAAACCTTATGAAGCTCTCTAGGGTTTAGGTTTTTCTTTGTCCTACCTCCTTTAAATAGGATCTTAATGGGCTCTCCTATTCCAAATAGGTTTACACAAACCTTGGGTTTTCCTAGTCTAATAAGGATTATACAAACCCATAAACAAATAGCCTTTTAGAATAAAAAAAATTGTTGGCTATAATCTGAAAACCCGTAAGCTCAATCGATCGAGACATCTGTCGAGTTTTAATGAATCTCAACAGATCGAGCTTCTGTCGAGGAGGTATCAAGACCTGCATATTTGCTCTTTTCTTGAGCAGTTCTTAAGTAGTCTTCAATTTAACCACTTGTAATGATCATCTTGAAACTACTTAGATTTACCCAAATACAAATAAAGTGCATTTTGTCTAAGGATATGTCAATTACATAAAAATATGTCCCTAACAAAAACCATTTATCAATTCTATTTTGAACCCCATTTCGGTTTGTCTAATGGAATGAAATATTTCAATACTTGTCAATTTCAGCTTACCCTCTAGGTGTTTCGAGATTCCTAAAAAAATTATTATATATATATATAATTTTGTACCACATAAAATTATCCTATCATAGTCATATGAGTAGTTTTAGGACCACAAATTATTTCGCAATTTTTTTTACCACAACTCTAACATGGTAGATTGTGAATAGTTAACCATTACTTACACATTGGATCTACCATTTTTTTTCCCACTAATCACATTCTGCCATGTCACAATTATGACAAGAAGCTATAAAATTGTGTTCCTAGAGTTTTTCTTAAAATTATTAATATTATTACTATTTATTGAAACTTGGATATTTTGGGAGCATTTTGGTCATTTTAGAGGTTTCAATAGTATTTTGGTGATTTTGTACGTTTAGGGGTATTTTGGTTATTCTCATGAATAAAGTCAATTTTATTAGTATGAGCAATTTTGTCAATTTACAAATTATTATATCTACACCAATAAAATTTATTAGTAAAATAAAAAAGCTTATTGTGACAAAGCATAATAGTTGTCACACTATTGTGTTTAAACGTAGGCAATGTAAGTCTCTCATAATATATGGCCTAATGTGACACACCAAATGCCACAAATAGATATAGTTTTTGTTACAATAACTCATGAGATATATAGTAAAAAAGAAAAGAAAAAAAAGAGTACTACCTAATGAGAAATTCTTACCTAGTCTCGGACTACAAGGTCACCAAGCTGACCTTGTAGTCCCAGCCAATAAAAACAAGACAGGTAAGATGAAAAAACTGACATCATTTAAATAGTACAGCTTGGCAGCACACTCTTGAAATCCCAACGTTAATTCTCAAAACAATTAAAAAAATGTCTCCAATGTTAGTCAACAGTTAATGTTAACTTTATTAAAAGAATAAAATATACAAAATGGAACCAGCCAGCTGTATTCCAATAGGAATTTAGGATAAGGAGAACCTTTTAGGGTTCTCACTGTTGCGAACAAAAGCCACAAGGTCTTACTCAGTGCCGACAAAAACCAAGTGCACTGTGTGACTGCAAACAAATGTTACTGTGTGTGATTTCTAGTGAAATCAAGTGAAAAGTTTGAGATAAAATCTTGTTCACATAAGTATGGAGGAGCCCAATTTTCAAAGTAATGGAGGTATAATTTATTTTGTTTTGTTGTCTTTTGTTTCATTTTTTAAAGAATGTATTATGATTTGTTGTTATATGTTAGATCCAAAATAAAATATATGGAAATGTAATGAGGTATGAATTTAATGCTTTTTTTTTGTGAAAAATTTAATGTTTTGTTGTGGTATGTTTGCTCCCAAATAAAACATATAAAAATGTATTGAGGTATGAATTTAATGCTTTTAATTGGTGAAAAATTTAATGCTTTGTTGTGATATGTTTGTTCCCAAATAAAATATATTGAGGTATGAATTAAATACTTTGTTGTGATAAGTTTGCTCCCAAATAAAATATATAAAGGTGTTTGCTCCCAAATAAAATATCTGTAGTGATGTATGTTTTTTTCTTTTGTTGTTGTTGTTATATTCTAAATTTACGTGTGTATATAAATATATATATATAAAATATGATATGAATAAATAATATATTCATCTTTATATTGGTAACTATGTCTAATTTCTAATTATATTTGTGCCTAGAAGTGGGGAAGCTTTGTAATAAAGCATACCATAGGCCTTTAAGAACACATAAAAAATTGCACACATAAGATAATTATTGTATTGTAAATTCCTTAATATTTTATTTCTAACGTTTATATTTTTCATAAAAATTATTGTAGTTATTTGCAATTCAAGTGATATTGAAGGAATTGAAGATTGTTTGTTTGTTGAATGACTAGAAAATAGTGATGACAATTTGTTGGATAAGTTGACATATACTGAAAATGAAGCATACAATTTATACAACAATTATGCATTACAAACAGGTTTTAGTATATGGAAAGGAAAGCCTAGATATTTTAATGGGACAAAGAACATAAGGTAACGTGAATTTTTATGTTCTAAGGAGGGGTTTAAAGTAGATGAAGATCCTTGTGAAGAGAAAAATTGGAAGAAACTAGAGACTAGAACTGGCTGTAAAGCATTTATTTGTTTCACAGTTGAAAATGATACATGGAGGGTTACTGCATTTAATCCAGAGCATAATCATGAACTTGCACTACCATCAGAGAGACATTTGTTAAGATCGGGTCGTTGTATTTCAAAACCTAAGGCAGGTTTAATTGATTCCATGGTGAATGTTGGTATAAGTACAAAGAATACTTATTTGTATTTAACAGAGGAAGTTGGAAGGAGTGAGAATGTGGGCTTCACTGAAAAAGATTCTTATAATCATGTGAACACAAAAAAGATGTCAACGATTAGTGTTGGAGATGCTCAAAGCCTATTGAATCATTTTAAGAAAAGGCAGATAGAAGATCCCATGTTTCTTTACACGGTTCAAGTAGATCAAGAAAATCGCATGACTAATTTTTTTTGGAGAGATGGGAGATCAAGAGTTGATTATGATTGTTTTGGAGATGTTGTGGTATTTGACACTACTTACCACACCAATAGATATAATTTGATTTGTGCTCCATTTGTAGGTGTTAATCACCATTGGCATAATGTAATATTTGGGTGTGCATTTCTTTTGGATGAAACTACTGCTTCTTTCAAATGGTTGTTCAAGTCATTCTTAGACTTAATGGGGAATCGATCTCGAATAACAATTTTTACTGACCAAGATCAAGCCATGTCAAATGCTATTGAGGAAGTGTTTTCGAACACACATCATCGACTATGTTTGTGGCATATTTCAAAAAATGCACATTCCTACTTTGAAGAGTTAAATTCTAATTCGGAGTTTCTGTCCTTGTGGAACAAGTGTCAAAAATATTGTGATTCAGAATTGGGATTTCAAAACACATAGGATAAAATGATGCATAAGTTTACATAAATACTTAAATTCTATACTTTAATTACGATTTGGACGGTATTTATCTTTCTCCACTTGTGCCATGTTCCACGCAAGTTCTTTTCCTCTCTTGCATTCGTCTTCTTCTATGCTTTTGTATAATTTTTTTGATATTGGTTAGAACTTAGATATATCTAAGCTCTGGGGGTGTCTTCTTCTTCCACCATAGCTGTGGAGTCTTCGTGTAAATGTCTAGTCTTTGTTCAAAGTCATGCTACTACTTTTCATCTGTTATTATTTGCCCTATATATATATATATATATATAGGTATAGCCAATTTGTTTGTGTCAATTATTTTCGAATCTATTTTTGTCTAATCTTCACTTTTATTGTTTTTTTCTACGCAATCTTTGTTGACTGTCTTGTTATTACTTTTGTCCTATTCTTCGTTCTGTAGCCAGTTTTTTTGTCTCTCAATTTTTTATTTCGAGTATGTTTTTGTCTATTCTTCACGTCTATTATTATTTTTAATAAATTAAATCATATTCATATACAGATAAAGGGATAAGATATTTTGTCCCCAATGGGCACTCAACGTTCCTCTCACTCTCGTCTCTCAACTCAAACCCTCCCTGCTGAGTCCAGAGTCGTCCCCTTCCAACCACAAACCACGTTTTCTAGGATGTAGCGTTTATTACACGCATACAAAGTACAAAAACCTCTACGCGTAGCGAAAAAGCAATTGAATGACCTTAGTTATAAATTTTGACTTGAAATCATTATTTTAATTACTTGTTTTTTCGTATGTGTGCATTAATGTGTATTAGTGCATGTAACAAATTTTTAGGCAAAAATGCAATTTACACCGCTAACTTTGCTTAAGAATCATTTTAGTCATTTAAAAAGTTGGAATTTGGTCATTTTAATCCAGTAAGTTTACTCCAAAATCATTTTAGTTCTTTAAGTTTGAAAATGATCATTTTACTATTTTAGCCCAATAAATTTGTAGTTTTGAGTTATTTTTTGGCAAAGTTACTTGGACTAAGTGTCCATTTGGGACAAGTTGAAAATTTCAGCTAATTTCCAATTTCAGTTTATTTTTGTTACTATTCATAGGTACCATTGCACTTTTTAGTACTATTCATAGGTTTGTACTATTTAATTAACTTTTACCTTTATCTACAGTACTTTCAGCAAAAAGTTTTTAATTTCAACTAAATAAGTTCTGGTTTGGATTCGGTGTCTACATTTTCAAAGCACGTTTTTTTTTTTTTAAGCCGTAGTTATTGACTTTCAAAGATAAAATTCACTGTTTATGAACAGTGCATGCACTGTTTATGAACAGTGCATGCACTGTTCACGCATTGTGCATGCACTATTCACGCATTTAAAAATATTAAAAATGGGTCTCATGGTACTATTCACACATTTAAAAATTATTTTGCTACAGTGTTTTCAGTTTTCAGTTTCAGCAACAATAAGTTAAATCCAAACAAACCCTAAGTTGTTCTCGAACAGACACTAAGTGAGTGTTTAAAAGACTAAAATGATTTTTGAATGAATTAGTTACCAGACTAAAATGAAAATTTCAAACTTAAAGAACAAAAATGTTTTTGGTGCAAATTACAAACTAAAATGATCAATTTCAAACTTAAAGAATCAAAATAATTTTTGGACGAAATTAGTGGGTGTGAATTGTATTTTTTCTAATTTTATCCTTTATGTAATATTATTACCGCCTTTTACCTTTATGTAATACTATAAGGTATATACTTTACGTTTTACTTTAATCCTTGTGTACTAATAGTTTTAGACTCTTCTTCTTCTTCTTCTTCTTCTTCTTCTTCTTCTTCTTCTTCTTCTTCTTCTTCTTTTTAATTTTTAAATGAATCCACTTGGCATGTCTATACATTGGATTGGATTGAAATCAATAATATGTTTTCAGTTTCAACAAAGTAAAAAAAAAAAAAAATAACGAAGAGAGATGAAAAGGAGAATTTATTTGTATGTGATGCTTCATTATTGTTTCGTGGAATATGGAAGTCATTATTTTGTTTTGGTGTACCGACAACAGGCCCTTTGTATGCAAAAGAAGTTGAGGGCGGAAAAGCATGTAACTATAGTTGAAAGTTGACTGAAGATGCCCATGTCATCATCTTCATTTTATTTTATTTTAATTTTTCTTTATTGTTCCGTGTGAGTAAAATCTCATATTAAATAATAATGAGAAGAGAAAATAACTAATATAACATAATTGGGTGCAAACTCATTATAAGTTTAATCTTTTTGGTCATGTTATGTCTCTATATATATGTTATATTAACTACTTAATTATAGTTTTTCCAATGTGTAATTTTTCTAACAAGTGGTATTAGAGCCCATAATAGTGTTGAGCAAAGGTGGCAAAGTTATCATAATTCCTTTTGCAATTACAGCAGAGACAAAGGTTGAATAATAATGAAAATAAAAGGGATGATTAATATAATATAGTTGTAGGACCTCAAAAATTTATATAGTATAATATTAGTAGGTTAACTAGAAGTTAAACATTTTATATTATATTATATTATATATATATATAAAATAAATGAAATTTTATAAGTGAGATATTTGGGTTTTACTATTTAATAATCTAGTGCATGTCTCAAGAAAGGTCCTAAAACTGTTTAAAATACTGAATTATCAAAAATAGGATGTACATCAATAGCTAGTGTAGAAAGGAAAATTTTCTGTACAACCACAAATTGTGACGTCATTTTCATGGTACTGAATTCTACCTTTCTCCGCACATAAACTCAATTTTTACCAATATTAAGGCAAAAGATTCATTAAAATGACAAATAACATCATTAATATTGAAGTTGTCACTGTCGCCTCCTAAAAAGCCAGAAGAGCATACTTTTCTCCATGACCCTGAAGAGCTCCATTATTCAGCCACGTTCACTTCCGCATTCAATCTTGAAGGTTAAAAGTCTGCACATGCTTACAATGTACATAGCTTTCTCAGGAATCAGCATCATTGTGCTTGAGATGAAAATGTACAGAGCTCCACAATGAACAGTACAAAGTGCTCACTACTATATTTTGATAGGCAAAATCAGTTTCAAATGGCAGCGAAAAAATTATTTCCGATTTCTGGCCCCAAGATCATAGCGGAAATTGTCACTATATCTTAACAAACTTGAGAAAAGGGTTTGTGATTCTTGTGAAAATTTTGCGTCCCTATTTGCTATATCTACAAGAAAAATGCCTATTAGTGACCAAGAATTTTTGACGGACCTAAAAGGCCCTCTAAAAAATTCTTATTTGTGATGACAAAATAAAGCCCTCGCAAATATTTGATAAAATTAGGGGCAACTCCAAGAGCAGCCTAGGGGGTTCAAATGAACCCCTGACCTGGTCCCCCTAAAAAAAAAAAATATATATATATATATATATATATATTTTTTTTTTAATCTTGTTTTGACTCCTACAAAACAAAAAAAAAAAAACAAAAAAAACAAAAAAAAAAAAAAAAAAAAAAAAAAAAAGAACACCCTGACTTTAAATTTTTGGTTAAGCTCAATTGAAATAAGCTTTGTCACGCCCCGAACCCAACTATAAACTATAAAGATAGGCACGTGACAACCGCCACACGCTTATAAAGTAAGCCCCTTACAAGTGTGCAAGGCTTTCTTAGCAACTAAAATTAATCCTCAAAAATTAAATCAATTAAATCCAAAATACCTCAACAATTTCTTTATGAATAGATCTCCAATAATTTAATAGGAACAAAATCCAAACCTTATGTACAAAATGCCAATTGGCCAATAAATATAAAACTATTCGAAGACCATTCAATCCCAAAATCACTAAACTTCTTTTCTCACTCACAACACAACATCAGAACTCCTAAAACTTGTCATTCTTCATAATCTGAAATTGGAGGGGAAAAAGGGGGGGGGGGTGAGTTGACAACTCAATAAGTAACCAAAATCCTAATAAGTTCTATCAAGCAATAGATCTGTAAAATAATAAGATGTAATATGAGCCTTCAAAAGTTATAATATGCTATGGGTTTTCAAAAATAACTAAAGAAGTTTCATAGTCTTAAAATAATAAGTTGCAAATAGATCACATACTTTAGTCTTACAAATATATCATAGATGGTTTAGAAAGTAGTTAGTTTTTCATATAACAAAAGCTATAACTTACAATAGGTTCTAAAAATACATAAGCAGTTTTAATGACTCAAAGTAATTCAAATATACTCAAACATTTTCAAAATCACATATGTAATTTTAAGGATTCAAAATAGTTCAAATGTTCAAATGTAATTCATATTCTTAACAATCTTATGACTATGATCATGCTATATCCCCGTGACTGAGCATCAAAGTACCAATGAATAACCCACATTGGTTTGGGTATCAAAGTACCAATGAATAATCCTCATTGGCTAGTATCAGAGTACCAAGGAATAACCCCCATTGGTTGGGTATCAGAATTAATTCATAGTCAGATCATCCATAATCTTGTATAAGAAATCATAGTTTCTATGAAAAATATATCTTACTCAAATACATATATACATACATATATATATATATATATAATCATATATTCAATATTCAGTATTCAAATCTATTTGTGATATTTCTATATTCTTTACTTTAAATCAATATAGCTAAAAAAACAATTAAATAAAAATAATTCTTATATTCAATGCTCATATGTATTTGTGAAAATTCCTTATTCTTTACTTTGAATCAGTATAGCTAAAAAAAAAAAAAAAAAATTAAATAAGATACATCATATGTTCAGTAATCAGATATATTTATGATAATTTTTTACTTGATATCAGTATTACAATAGAAATAAAATTGTAACATTTGTAAACAATTTTCAGTAGTTATAATACACACAATAAAACCAATTAGGATAAGGTTACTTACCTCCAAAATAAACTTTTCCCTAACGCTTCCTCTAAAATCCTTTGATCTCACCTAACAATTTACAAGCACCATTTACTCAATAATCATATAATTTAAGAAAGACTTATAACGGTATCAAGCCAACAGAGAGACTACTAAAATATCCAATAATTTCACTCTACTATCTCAAAATAAAAATCCATGTATTCAATATATATATATATATACTCTACTGCCACTAACAAAGCCTAGGATAGCTAACATCATTTAGAGTCAAAAGCCTATACCATGTTCTACACGTGTTCTTCCCTTCTTTTCTTTTTTTTTTTTTCCTTCTTACTGCCATTGCTGCCTCTAGTTTTCCCTATGCATGAGGATAAATCTCTGACACAAGATTTTATTGAACTCTATTCTTCCTCTACCAAGTCAATAAACAAAAAAAATAATATATTAGAAAGCAGTTGACGTTCCTTCTTTGCGTCAAGCAGTTATTTATTATTATTATTATTATTATTATTTTCCTCCATCAATCCAATTCAATTAATTAAGAAAATTTCCTAGAACACCCAAGCGGCCATGGCTAAAGAAAGTCTAACGGTTGGCCAAAATACTCACATAAGAAAATACTCTAATTCTAAATAAAATTTAGATTTGACAAGAAAGAAATTCTTAAGCTCTTATCTCAATTGTCCAGTCAAACCTTCTCTACTGGAGTAATTTCGGTAGTCTTCTCTCTCAAAATATCTCTTCATATACGTTGACATAATAAGCTTATATATAGCTAGGGTTTCAACCTTATTTTCTAAAAACCCCTTAGAAATATTAATTATAAAAATGACCCCATAAACAAATTTACTTAAATAACCTTACTTTTATTTATTTATTTATTTTTTCCGGGTGTTACAAGCTTGAACATGATCCTTAGTTTTCCTCAATGTTCAATCAAGTAGTTTGATAAGTGCTTTACACATTTCCAATCCCAAGAAATCTTTTACTGCCTACTCTAATTCGAAAAGAGTGACTGTGTGTATATTTATAAAACCATATACTTCAAAAGCAAAAATTTATTACTGGAGTGTTATTTTTCTTAGTTTCACAGTTTACTCCTAACCATGTTACTATTCTTTCTTTCTTTTTTATAAGTAAAACGTTTAGAATACTCTACTATTCTTATTTATTCCTAATCATCTTATTTTTTTCACTTGTGCCTACCCTCCGCCAATAAATTTTTGGCTCCGCCATTATTGACCTCCTTAGAAAAAAATCTTGGAGTCGCTACTGGATAAAATGTGAAATATGTGTGACCAACAAAAAAAGATGTCGCAATTATGTGTTATAGCCGTCACAAATACTAATATTTTGGAGGGAAATTTTCCCTCCATATTATTTGTGAGGGACAATTGGAAATCTCTCGCAAAAAATGATTTATTTGTGACGGTTAAAAAAAAACCGTCACTAATACTAAATTATTTGCAAAGGTGTTAGGATCGACCTTCACAAATAATCATTAAAATGTCATAATTTTTTAAGGGAGATGTTCACACCAAATTATTTTCGAGGGACAATAAAAATCCCTTAGAAAAAGTTTATTTTTCGTGTGGGTTTAAAATATGCCCTTACTAAAAATAAATTATTTGTGAGGGCCACGATTGACCTTCGCAAAAAATCATTAAAATGTTAATTCTTTTTGGAGATAAAATTTATTCTTAAATTCAAAGAAAAATTAAAATTAAAAAAAAAAAAAAAACCGCATAAACATATAGTACTTTGTATTCTTTAGATGAACCTTTTGTTTACAGTCTAAAAAAAAAAAAACCTTTTATATACATCTTATATAAGAAATGTTTGTCCTTATTTTCTAAACAATTGTACCCATAAAAAAAAATGATAGCACTTTCAACTTCAAAATGGTAGCCTAAAATTCAAGAATTTCAGCCTTTTGTACTCTCTCTCTCTCTCTCTCTCAAAAGTGACTAAAAATTTCTTCCCATTAATATAATGCATAAAAGATAAGTTCATAAATCAAATGGTAAATTACATCCGATTGACATGAAAATTGGCATGTATGTTAAGAACATATAGAACATGTAATCCAACGGTTGGATTTTCAAAATATGAATTCAATAATAAGTTATTGAGTGATGTAGCATTTTTTAGAGTTACATCACGTGTAACTTGAACCCAACTCTATATTTCTTAATTTGATGTGAATTTTGACAAATATACCGTTAGATTACATTATCTTCATATATTTTCCATCCTTATAAAATTTTACGGTGATCAAATATTAATTGCCATGTCATTAACCAATTGTTTAAATTCAAGTTTTTGTAGTTTAAAATAATGCATAAAAGATGATTTTATAGATCGAACAGTAAATTACATCTGATTGGCATGAAAATTGGCATGCATGTTAAGAACATATAGAGCATGTAATCCAATAGTTGGATTTTCAAAATATGAATTCAATAATAAGTTATTGGCTGGTGTAATATTTTTTAGAATTACATTAGATGTAACTTGAACCCAACCCTATATTTCTTAATTCGATGTGAATTTTGACAAATCTACCATGAGATTACATATTTTCATATATTTTTCATGCTTACAAAATTTCAAGGTAATCAAAGATTAATGACCATGTCATCAATCAATTGTCTAGATTCAACTTTTAGTAGTTTTAAATAATGCATAAAAGATGAGTTTATAGATTAAATGGTAAATTACATCTGATAGGCATGCATGTTAAGACCATATAGACCATGTAATCCAACAGTTGGATTTTCAAAATATGAATTCAATAATAAGTTATTGGGTGGTGTAACATTTTTTAGAGTTACGTCAATTGTAACTTGAACCCAACCCTATATTTCTTAATTTGATGTGAATTTTGACAAATCTACTGTTAGATTACATTATCTTCACATATTTTTCATGCTTACAAAATTTCAAATTAATCAAAGATTAATAGCCATGTCATTAATCAATTGTCTAGATTCAAGTTTTAATGGTTTAAAATAATGCATAAAATATGAGTTTATAGATCAAATGGTAAATTACATCTGATTGGTATGAAAATTGGCATGCATGTTAAGACCATATAGACCATGTAATCCAACGGTTGGATTTTCAAATATGAATTCAATAATAAGTTATTGGGTGGTATAACATTTTTAGAGTTACGTTAGGTATAACTTGAACTCAATTCTATATTTCTTAATTCGATGTGAATTTTGACAAATCTACCGTTAGATTACATTATCTTCATACATTTTTTATGTTTACAAAATTTCAAGGTAATCAAAGATTAATAGCCATGTCATTAATCAATTGTCTAAATTCAAGTTTTTGTAGTTTAAAATAACGCATAAAAGATGAGTTTAAAGATCAAATGGTAAATTACATCCGATTGACATGAAAATTTGCATGCATGTTAAGAAGATATAGAAAATGTAATCCAACGGTTAGATTTTCAAAATATGAATTTAATAATAAGTTATTGGGTGATGTAATATTTTTAAGAGTTACGTCAAGTATAACTTGAACCCAACTCTATATTTCTTAATTCGGTGTGAATTAGATTACATTATCTACATATAGTTTTCATGCTTACAAAATTTCAAAGTGATCAAAGATTAATAGTCATGTCATCAATCAATTGTCTAGATTCAAGTTTTAGTAGTTTAAAATAATGCATAAAATATGAGCTTATAGATCAAATAGTAAATTACATCCAATTGGCATGCACGTTAAGACCATATAGAACATGTAATCCAACGGTTGGATTTTCAAAATATGAGAGTAATAGGGGAGTTAACCCAAAGCGCTTCCTTCAAAATTTTGTTTTAAATTCAATTAAAAGGTTTTCCATTTTTTCAAAAACCCCATTGCAATGATTAGGACCCCCCCACCTTAAAACGTGATTGAGATAAGGAAAAAATTGAGATTTTTATTTTATCTCAACATTAACCGTCGCTGGTCATTGATTGTTTTAAAAAGAATTTAAAGTGAGGGGACAGCTTACCCCTCTAAAATCAAAACTGATAGGCCACAAACTGAATGACCCCTTGTGGTAGAAATTAATTAATTAACTAGTCAAGTTATTAATTAATCAATTTATCATGCAAACGCGTAATAGCACAAACAAATCACCAATAAACTAAATATGCAGCGAAAAATAAATGACACGATGATTTGTTTACGAATGGGGAAAACCTAATGGCAAAAACCCCACCGGGTGATTTTCAAGTCACCACTCCCAAAACTCCACTATTATCACAACAAGTGGTTACAAGCAAGGAATCCCAAGTACCTTACCAACCTACAGTTGAACCTTTACCCCAATACCCAATTGGACTTGTTCCGTAGTGACAGTTCCCCTTTCTGATGCACGGCTCCCAAGTACATAACTAACCAGTTTGATGCGCGGATCCTAGTACACGGCTTACTCCTTTGCATGAATCTCAGTACGTGACTAACTCCACAACAACCCTTTGATTGTTGTAGTTGATTTGCAGCAGCTTCACATAGAAACACTAATAAGATCTTCAATGTTGGTGCAAGAGACTTTGCTTGATTATAGAACCCAAAGGTGTACAAGAAACGCAACAAGAACTCCTTGTTTTGTAGGAGGAGGCTAGGGTTTCAAAAAGAAAACCTTATGAAGCTCTCTGGGGTTTAGGTTTTTCTTTGTCCCACCTCCTTTAAATAGGAGCTTAATGGGCTTTCTTATTCCAAATAGGTTTACACAAACCTTGGGTTTTCCTAGTCCAATAAGGATTATACAAACCCATAAACAAATAGCCTTTTAGAATAAAAACATTGCTGACTATAATCTGAAAACCCGTAAGCTCGATCGATCAAGACATCTGTCGAGTTTTAATGAATCTTGACAGATCGAGCTTCTGTCGAGGAGGTATCGAGGCCTGCAGATTTGCTCTTTTCTTGAGCAGTTCTTGAGTAGTCTTCATGTCTTCAATTTAACCACTTGTAATGATCATCTTGAAACTACTTAGATTTACCCAAATACAAATAAAGTGCGTTTTGTCTAAGGATATGCCAATTACATAAAAATATGTCCCCAACAAAAACCATTTATCAATTCTGTTTTGAACCCCATTTCGGTTTGTCTAATGGAATGAAATATTTCAATACCTGTCAATTTCAGCTTACCCTCTAGGTGTTTCAAGATTCCTAAAAAAAGTATTATATATATATAATTTTGTACCACATAAAATTATCCTATCATAGTCATATGAGTAGTTTTAGGACCACAAATTATTTCGCAATTTTTTTTACCACAACTCTAACATGGTAGATTGTGAATAGTTAACCATTACTTACACATTGGATCTACCATTTTTTTTCCCACTAATCACATTCTGCCATGTCACAATTATGACAAGAAGCTATAAAATTGTGTTCCTAGAGTTTTTCTTAAAATTATTAATATTATTACTATTTATTCAAACTTGGATATTTCGGGAGCATTTTGGTTATTTTAGATCTTTCAATAGTATTTTGGTGATTTTTTAGGTTTAAGGGTATTTTAGTCATTTCCAAGGTTTAGGGGTATTTTGGTTATTCTCATGAATAAAGTCAATTTTATTAGTATGAGCAATTTTGTCAATTCACAAATTATTATATCTACACCAATAAAATTTATTAGTAAAATAAAAAAGCTTATTGTGACAAAGCATAATAGTTGTCACACTATTGTGCTTAAACGTAGGCAATGTAAGTCTCTCATAATATATGGCTTAATGTGACACACCGAATGCCACAAATAGATATAGTTTTTGTTACAATAACTCATGAGATATATAGTAAAAATAAAAAAAAGAGTACTACCTAATGAGAAATTCTTACTTAGTCCCGGACTAGAAGGTCACCAAGCTGACCTTGTAGTCCCAGCCAATAAAAACAAGACAGGTAAGATGAAAAAGCTGACATCATTTAAATAGTACAGCTTGGCAGCACACTCTTGAAATCCCAACGTTAATTCTCAAAACAATTAAAAAAATGTCTCCAACGTTAGTCAACAGTTAACGTTAACTTTATTAAAAGAATAAAATATACAAAATGGAACCAGCCAGCTGTATTCCAATAGGAATTTAGGACAAGGAGAACCTTTTAGGGTTCTCACTGTTGCAAACAAAAGCCACAAGGTCTTATTCAGTGCCGACAAAAACCAAGTGCACTATGTGACTGCAAACAAATGTTACTGTGTGTGATTTCTAGTGAAATCAAGTGAAAAGTTTGAGATAAAATCTTGTTCACATAAGTATGGAGGAGCCCAATTTTCAAAGTAATGGAGGTATAATTTATTTTGTTTTGTTGTCTTTTGTTTCATTTTTTAAAGAATTTATTATGATTTGTTGTTATATGTTAGATCCAAAATAAAATATATAGAAATGTAATGAGGTATGAATTTAATACTTTTTTTTGGGTGAAAAATTTAATGCTTTGTTGTGATATGTTTGCTCCCAAATAAAACATATAAAAATGTATTAAGGTATGAATTTAATGCTTTTGATTGGTGAAAAATTTAATGCTTTGTTGTGATATGTTTGTTCCCAAATAAAATATATTGAGGTATGAATTAAATACTTTGTTGTGATAAGTTTGCTCCCAAATAAAATATATAAAGGTGTTTGCTCCCAAATAAAATATCTGTAGTGATGTATGTTTTTTTTTTTTTTTTTTTTTTTTGTGGTTGTTGTTGTTATATTCTAAATTTATGTGTGTGTATATAAATATATATATACATATATATATATATATATATATATATATATATATAATATGATATGAATAAATAATATATTCATCTTTATATTGGTAACTATGTCTAATTTCTAATTATATTTGTGCCTAGAAGTGGGGAAGCTTTGTAATAAAGCATACCATAGGCTTTTAAGAACACATAAAAAATTGCACACATAAGATAATTATTGTATTGTAAATTCCTTAATATTTTATTTCTAACGTTTATATTTTTCATAAAAATTATTGTAGTTATTTGCAATTCAAGTGATATTGAAGGAATTGAAGATTGTTTGTTTGTTGAATGACTAGAAAATAGTGATGACAATTTGTTGGATAAGGTGACATATACTGAAAATGAAGCATACAATTTATACAACAATTATGCATTACGAACAGGTTTTAGTATATGGAAAGGAAAGCCTAGATATTTTAATGGGACAAAGAACATAAGGTAACGTGAATTTCTATGTTCTAAGGAGGGGTTTAAAGTAGATGAAGATCCTTGTGAAGAGAAAAATTGGAAGAAACTAGAGACTAGAACTGGTTGTAAAGCATTTATTCGTTTCACAGTTGAAAATGATGCATGGAGGGTTACTGCATTTAATCCAGAGCATAATCATGAACTTGCACTATCATCAGAGAGACATTTGTTAAGATCGGGTCGTCGTATTTCAAAACCTAAGGCAGGTTTAATTGATTCCATGGTGAATGTTGGTATAAGTACAAATAATACTTATTTGTATTTAACAGAAGAAGTTGGAGGGAGTGAGAATGTGGGCTTCACTGAAAAAGATTCTTATAATCATGTGAACACAAAAAAGATGTCAACAATTAGTGCTGGAGATGCTCAAAGCCTATTGAATCATTTTAAGAAAAGGCAGATAGAAGATCCCATGTTTCTTTACACGGTTCAAGTAGATCAAGAAAATCGCATGACTAATTTTTTTTGGAGAGATGGGAGATCAAGAGTTGATTATGATTGTTTTGGAGATGTTGTGGTATTTGACACTACTTACCACACCAATTGATATAATTTGATTTGTGCTCCATTTGTAGGTGTTAATCACCATTGGCAGAATGTAATATTTGGGTGTGCATTTCTTTTGGATGAAACTACTGCTTCTTTCAAATGGTTGTTCAAGTCATTCTTAGACTCAATGGGGAATCAATCTCCAATAACAATTTTTACTGACCAAGATCAAGCCATGTCAAATGCTATTGAGGAAGTGTTTTCGAACACACATCATCGACTATGTTTGTGGCATATTTCAAAAAATGCACAGTCCTACTTTGGAGAGTTAAATTCTAATTCGGAGTTTCAGTCCTTGTGGAACAAGTGTCAAAAATATTGTGATTCAGAATTGGAATTTCAAAACACATGGGATAAAATGATGCATAAGTTTAATCTTGAAGATCATCACTGGCTTAATATGATGTACAAAATTCGACATAAATGGAGCACTGCATTCACTAAGGATAGCTTTACAGCTGAATTTAAAGCTTCCTCGAGAAGTGAAAGCACAAACCATGTTTTGAATAATATAGCAGATACAACAATAAGCCTTACTAACTTTATAATTAAATATGAAAGTGTGTTGGCAGGTATGCATTCTTCAGAGTTTAATGAAGATTTTCGATGCAAGCAAGGCGCCCCGCATAGAGCAATTAACAAGAGTGGTATTTTGGGTCATGCAGCTCAAGTTTACACTTGTAAGATATTAGATTATTTGAATATGAATTCCTTAATAGTCTTGCAATAGAGTGGAAGCAAGTTGATTGTCAAGAAACAATTGATGTCTTTGAGGTGAAAGAAGAAGATAGTGAAAGAGTACGCATTGTCCATTTTGATAATTTCAATAGCAACATTTCTTGTTCTTGCAAGAAATTTGAGTCATTGAGAATTCTTTGTTGTCATGCATTGCGGGTTTTCAATTTAAAAAATTTGACTAAAATTCCAAGCCAATAAATTTTGAAACGTTGGACAAAGGAGGCTAAGAAAGGGATGATGGCTTATGAACAAGACAATCATTCAAGTGGCAATGCTAAGGAGGCCGAGATAGTGTGGCGTAATAGCATGTTACGTATAGCTAATACAATTATATCCAAAAGCCAAGGGGATGATAGCCTTAAAAGCATTTGTCAAAAGATACTATTGGGACTTGATGAAAAAATCGAAAGAGAGTCATCAAAGTTGGGTTCAAATGCAAATTTGGAAGAAAATGAAGTTGTAGAGCATAATATAGTTGATGAAATGCTTGGCTTATCAAATCATGTGTCAGTTTTAAATCCCCCATGTGTGAGATCAAAAGGCTTACGAAAAGATAGACTTAAAGGCCACTTTGAGAAGCGCAAGGCAAAATCGTCTAAGGATGCATCCTCTTCACGTAAGAAATTCCTTTTTTTCTTTATACTAAATATATGTCATATTTTTATTTTTAATAAAACTTTTTATTTACAATTATTATTATGTTTGATTTTTTTAATGTGCAATTTTATAGGAAAAGAAAAAAAAAAACAAGTTTCTAAAGAAAATCCAAATGTGTCATTCGGTGGCTCATACAATCCAGCTATATACCAACCACCAAATCCCTACTCTCATTTAGGATTTACAAGTGATAATGCACATGGTCAATCTCACATGTCATGGACAAATCATTCTCAGGTTTTCATTATCATTTAATTTACAAATTTAGAATATTTATAATGTGTAATCATAATTTTGGTCATTGACGTAATATCTAAATATGAATTTTGTCTCTATATAGGAAATGAGTTGTGTAAATGTTCCATTTACAACTATGTTGCAAGGTACCAATGTTATAACGCAACTTAGTCAGGTAAATTGACACGGTTGATTATTTATTTGAAATGAAATAAAATATCTATCATTTATGTATTAACATGTGTACAAAGTTTTGTTTCGAAATAATGTTTTCTTATATTTTGATCTCTATAGAATCCAACGACTTATATTCCTGTGAGAGACAGTGCCCCCGGCCCCATTTTTTAGGATGTTGGGCCAAACAAACGTGAATGGGTGGAGTCGTGTGGTTGCCTCTCAAAATGGAAGTTCGACCGATTATATTTTCCCCTTTAAATTAAGAGTTTTACAATGGAGTCGTCACTTATTTAATTATTGGAAAAATAAGAAAACCATAATTGAAAAGAATTCCTCATTTTATTAATTTGAAATTGAATTTACATTGATCACAGGAAAATTATATGGCTTTGGTCCTAGATACAACCTAAGATAAAGTATATGGCTTTGTTTCCTAGTTACAATCTAAACATTTAAAATTACATGGATAAGTATTTGATCTACTAACCCTTATTCTAAGTTTGAAGGCTATGTTACAAGATGGGAAGGTGTTAGGCATCCACCTTGCCCGATGAAACCGATCTTCTAGACTATGGTGGCCAACATTCATATCATCAAATATGTCAATCAATTTACATGTTGAATTTAATGTGTGTGCATGTGATAACCCTAATTCAATTTATTATGCATTGCATTTGGATTGAAAAATAAATTCTAGTGAATGTGTGTGTATGGTGATATCCTAGATTCAAGGATTTGAAAGAATTATGAAACAAACATGTTTTTCATATTTTTGATGTGAATTTAAGATCAAAACTAGTGTTTATGCATGAACATATGAAGAACAACCAAGAACATGTGAAGAACAACTAAGAACATTCAAACATATTCAAAGGAATTCAAATAATTACTATCATGCTTTAATCTTAAATTCTCATCATGGCAATATAAACAAACAGTTAGGGAAGGGGATTATATCTTTATGCAAGATTCATATGGTGGAGGAAAGGACTTTTGATGGAGGTCCTAAGGGTGGAGGAAAAGAAGAGTTAGGAGAAGGAGAGTGAATCTCACTCAATACCTTGAGTCTCAGGAAGACCAAGATATGACAAGACTACTCAACTTCACTAGAACTCAAGAGAAGAAAAGAGAGGGGGTTTTTTTTGTGTGCTCTGGAATGAAGGAGAGGGGGGTTTATATAGTAGTGGTGAAGAAAATATGAATGGAAGATCACTTAATGAGGGTTGACAAAGAATCATGAACCTAGTCCTCATTTTAGCCTTGGGGGAAATCTGGTGCATTAAATGGAAAGATTGGTGGGAGTGAGGAGCAAGCCAAGTTCAGTTTTCCCGCAACTGCTGTAACAGCTTGTAGAGCTAACTTTAAAAAATCATATCTAACTCAAATCTGATCGGAATTGTCTCATTCTTATGCTCAAATTGAAGCCCCGGATGTCTAGTTTCTAGGAAAATAACCTCATTCACAAATTCAAAATATTTTGAGAGATATAGATGAAATAGTGAGCAGAGGTTATTTGTTAGAAAATGGTTTCAGCACAATTAATATTAATAGGTCCTAAATTAGCTTCCAATTAACATTAAATGATTTCAATCACTCCAATTTCAGACTTAATTTGTTCTAAATTTACTCTAATTAAAAGATAATTGCACAAATTACTCATTGAATAATTAATGTTTAATTATCTAATTAATTAGGTGTATGCAACCTCACCATAAAATGTAGTCCCAACCAATCAAATTATGACACATTATTGATCTCAAATTGATTACACTTATAACCAATTGAAATCAATTGTTCATAATCACATATAGTCGGACTCAATTTGTGATAGTGCATCTCAGCCATTAAAACTTGATTTGATGATAACTTTCAATCTGGTGGTCCAATTAGAGCTTACGACCAGTCAATTTGATCGTTATGACATCAAGATCATTTTAGTGAAATGAGATTAAGGATCTAATGGTCAGAATCAAGATGCATATTCCCAAGGCAAAATTACCATTTTACCCTTCATATGAGGTTAAATGCAGGTTGCAAAATGGGGTGTCAACAGAATGCCCCTCATTGGCAGAGCTTGGAAAGCGAATATCAATGTATGAAAGGGACACCTAACTTTGCAATCAGTATTTAACCGTGGTGAATGTATGATGCATGTAGATAAAAACGCGGATGATCATGTAGTGGATCAAAATGTGGACCGAATCTCGAGGGAGATTGCCTACGTACCTCTTGGTGGGGGGATCAGGTCCAAACGTAGTTCATGCATGCAAATTTTTTTTTTTTGAATGAGTACAAGATGTGCTTACCTGGAGAACGACGGATCCTGGTTTATGTTTTTAGAGGACTAAAGGTTCTGGATCCTAGCTCATGTTTTCAAAGACCTAGGATTTTTGGATCTTGGCTCATGTTTTCAGAGGACCAAGGGTTTTTTGAGCTTTGGCTCATGTTTTCAGAGGACCAAAGGTTCTGGATCCTGGCTCATGTTTTCAGAGGCCTAGGATTTTGGGGCTTTGGCTCATGTTTTCAGAGGACCAAAGGTTCTGGATCCTGGTTCATGTTTTCAGAGACTTAGGATTTTTGGATCTTAGATCATGTTTTCAGAGGACTAAGGGTTTTTTGGGCTTTAGCTCATGTTTTTAGAGGACCAAAGGTTCTGGATCTTGACTCATGTTTTCAGAGGCCTAGGATTTTTGGATCTTGGCTCATGTTTTTAGAGGACCAAGGGTTTTTTGGGCTTTGGCTCATCTTTTCAGAGGACCAAAGGTTCTGGATCCTGGCTCATGTTTTCAGTGGCCTAGGATTTTTTGGATCTTGGCTCATGTTTTCAGAGGACCAAGGGTTTTTTGGGGCTTTGGCTCATGTTTTCAGAGGACCAAAAGTTCTGGATCCTGGCTCACGTTTTCAGAGACCTAGGATTTTGGGGCTTTGGCTTATGTTTTCAGAGGACCAAAGGTTCTAGATCCTAGCTCATGTTTTCAGAGACCTAGGATTTTTGGATCTTGGCTCATGTTTTCAGAGGACCAAGGGTTTTTTGGGGCTTTGGCTCATGTTTTCAAAGGACCAAAGGTTATGGATCCTGGCTCATGTTTCCAGAGACCTAGGATTTTGGGGCTTTGGCTCATGTTTTCAGAGGACCAAAGGTTCTGGATACTGGCTCATGTTTTCAGAGACCTAGGATTTTTGGATTTTGGCTCATTTTTTCGGAGGACTAAGGGTTTTTGGGGCTTTGACTCATGTTTTCAGAGGACCAAAGGTTCTGGATCCTGGCTCATGTTTTCAGAGACCTAGGATTTTTGAATCTTGGCTCATGTTTTCAGAGGACCAAGGGTTTTGGGGCTTTGGCTCATGTTTTCAGAGGACCAAAGGTTCTAGATCGTGGCTCATGTTTTCAGAGACCTAGGATTTTGGGGCTTTGGCTCATTTTTTCAGAAGACCAAAGGTTTTTGGGGCTTTGGCTCATGTTTTTAGAGGACCAAAGGTTCTGGATCCTGGCTCATGTTTTCAGAGGCCTAGGATTTTTGGATCTTGGCTCATGCCGATGTGTGTGGGCTTTTTACCCTAGCACTTGCAAAATAAATATTTTCAATTAGTAACAGAGTTATTCATTGAAAAGAATTCGGCATACCTGGCAAATGCCCCTAGTTTGGGACATAATCCATGCTTCGAAGAATGCTGAAGGTGGACAATTGACTTGATGTTGCACCACTAGAAAATATGGAAGAAGATCATAGCTTTCTGTTCCTGAAGAAGAAGGAATTGAAATTTTTGAATTTTTTTTTTTTTGAAAGCAACCTAAAAAGTACGAGCCCAATGCCCCTAGTCCTAAGGCCCTTTTTGAAAATTTCCTTCTTCTTTTTTTTTTTTTTTTTTTTTTTGAAATATGACGATTTGTACATTATCAAAAAGTGAAGAAGATGAAGATGGAGTAAAAGTGATGAAGATTTTTTTATGATGATTTTTTTTTTTTTTTGGTGTTGAAAAACCTATCCTTTGAATGAGAACAACTTTGGTTGGAAGCTGATGCGGATTACTGGATAAGTCCTTGCTTAATTCCTGCAAAAGATAATTTCAATTAGCAATGGATTTATTCATTGAAATGAATTGGAAGTACTTACCCATTGCCCCTAGTTTGAGGCATATTCCATGTTTAGATTGAAGTTGAGTTCATTTGATGTTGCGACCATTGGGGAACATGAAAGAAGATCATGGTCTGCCATTCTTGGTTTCTGCAAAATGGCTTTCTTTCTCTAGCTTGTTAGAAACCAATTATTATGAAAACATTTTTTTGCCAATGTCCTTAGTGTGGACATGCTTACGAACAAATGGATTAATGTCTCAAATGAAAACATACTTCCATGCAAGAAAAACATATTTGCACATGATATAAATAGGTCAATGCTCCAAGTTTAAACATGCTTAATACAAACAAATGAGCTTAACCTAACATGCACCCAAACAATTTTGTCACACTATTTTGACTTTGTTCTCTAAGGTTGTTTGGGTGATTGGGACCGGGCCTTTTAAAGGCTGCCTACGTACCTCTCTCATAGAGGATCAGGTCAAGACGTAGTTCAAAAGAACTGGATTTTGAAAAAGAATGATTTTTTTTTTTTTTGAAAAAAACAAATTTCCTTTTTTTATTTTTTTTTTGGAACAAGATGTGATCCTTTGAACAACCATTTTGGAAAATCATAGTGTTTAAGAACCAAACAAATCTCTTTGATTATGAAGGATCAAGATCATTAAACTCATGTAATCAAAATTTGCTTCTTTCTTTTGAACATTGTCAGATTAAGTCTCCAAAGGCAATCAAGAAATGAAATATGATAATATTTATGAATCACATTGTTGGTTGCAAACAAGGAGAGTGCTCCAGGTTTGGAAGTTCTTTTGAGTCATTTTGAGGATTTGTGAATGTGAGAAATTTTATCCTCGAACATATCATCCTGTGGGTTTTGACAATTTTAAGTAATTTTCCTTTGTAATTCAAGAGAAAAATATTATTAGAGTTTAAGATGCACCTATAATTAGCAAGACTTCAAGGAGGTCTTATTCATAGGTTGTAATGTAGGCCAGGTTTAAGTTATGAAATGAATGATATAAAAAGGCTTAAAATTCCCTATGATGTTTCCCCCAAGTATGCATTACTCAAAAATCAAGTATTGGATGAGTTTTCCCATTTCTTCTTTGTCATCTTCTCACTAGTCTTTATTGGTCACTTGTATCAACAATTGTTTTTATGCTCATTCCTCTTGAACCATACCTCTAGACTTTCATCTTGTAAAATTATTCTCTTTTTAGGTTGCATCTTCAAGTTTCCAACTTGGTAGGATCTTCCAAATTTTTTTCTTCTTCTTCTTCTTCTTCTTTTCTTTTGCCCTAACTTTTGCCTAGACCTCCCTTTTGGGTTTTTAGCCTAGCGGGACTTTCTTTTCTTTTCTTTTTCTTCTTTGGCCCTAACTTTTGCCTAGACCGCCCTTTTGGGTTTTCAGCCTAGTGGGTTTTTTTTTTTTTTTTTTTTTTTTTTTTTTTTTTTTTTGTGTCTTTCATCTCTTGATTGAATGAACTTTTGCCCTCCTTGTATTTCGTAGCTTAATGATTTTTGGTCATTTTGATGCACTCTCTAGACTTCTTTCTTGCCTCAATATGCTTGCATATTTCTATACTTGATGAATTTTTTCCTTTTTCAATGAACTCTCTTTTGGATGAACCTTGTATTCCTCTTGGAATGATGAATTTTAGATTCTTTAAACTTGATGCACATCTTGCTTTCTCTCACATTGATAGAATTTCGTTTCTTTTTCCTTGATTGAGTGAAAGCTCATCTTTCTTTGATGATCTCTTATCTTTAGCTTAATGAATTCTCTACTTGTCTTTCATGTCTTCTAGGAGAGCTTTATCAATTAGCTTCAAAGCTACAAGGTCGACTCCTCCTTAACATGAGATTTGAGCATGCATACTTTGAATTTTCCCACCCTAGGTTTAGATTTTAGTCGGTTCATGCAAAAAAGAGGCTAAGTGTTTAAAGGCTCAAATGGGCTAGCAATGGATAATGATCATTCTAGGTATTAAGGTAGAATCTTGTTTTACCAAAGACGGCCTCCTATCCCTAGCAATGCTTGCTTGTAGGCACAGTGACTTGAGTTCTTTTAATAAATTCCTCTTAAAAGAAAAAGTATGAATGCTCTATTGGAGACACAAAAGTTTTCAGAAATTTGGAATGAATGCATGAGCTTTTTGAATTTTCTGATGGATGGATTCTTTTTTATTGCCTTTTAAGACCATTTCTTCTTATATTCTAAGTCAAGTAGCAAAAGTCTTTACATGGATCAAATGAAATTAATCATTCCTTGGTACAAGTTAATTGCTCAAGTCTTTAAACATTAAGATTTAGAAAATGTTTTATCCAAGGGATTCTCATATACCATTTTGAAAAGAAGACTTTAAAGAATCTTGAAATCTTTGAAAGAAAAAAAATGGGCCTTTTTTGAAAAAGTCACTAGGAAGTCCAATGCCCTTGATTCAAAGAAATTTTTATTTTTAAAAAAAAAATGACTTAAGGGCTCAATGTCCCTAGTCCAAAGACGTTTTTCATTTGAAAATTTTTCTCTCTTTTTGGGAAAGATTTGGAAATCTTGAATTTTTTTTGAATTTTTTTTTTAAAATATATACATGAACAAAGTACATCAAATGCTACATGGATTTTTAGAATTCAAAGAAACATAGAAACATGGAATAAACTAACAAACTTTAAGTTTAACCATGATATTGCAAACCAAATGTAGAGTGAGGCAAAGTTGGGCCACTTGCTTCTTCTTGGTCCATTTAGGATGCTTAAGACTTGGTATGCTTGAACCTTGATTATAATAAAATGTCTTGGGCTTGCACTTGGAAGGCTTGAACCATTGTTATGATCTTTTGGTATTTGCTTGAAATGGCTTGACCTTACACTTCATGCATGCATTTTGTGAGCTTTTGGCCTTTGAAGTTGATCATGCATATACACCTTTGATAGGCTCAAGTGTTGGGCTTAGGATGATTCAAGAAACAATTTGGGCTACCATTTCAAGTAGAGTTCAATCATAGGCTTTTAGGCTTGAGTTCATTCAAGCATACAAGCTTCAAACAATCATGATGGGCTCAAGTGTTGGACTTGAGTCATCATGGTTCAAACAACGGCCAAACAAATGTATAATGAATGCAATTTACATGGACTAACCTAAAGGTAGGTTCTATGGGTCATTACAACATGGGTAGAAGGTAGGTTAAAGGTCCCTACAAGGTAGGACGTCGTACCTCCCAACTTGTGACGCCAGGAGCGCCGCGTTGGTCCGAACGGTACAGTTTGTCCTTATGAACCACCATAGCATAACCATGATGATCCTTGTCGCGGTGGGTGGTAGGTTCACCGCTAGGTATGTGAGTCTCAGGAAGACCACAATCCACGGCTAATACTACCGGGCTTCCGGGCTAGCACACAAATAAAATAAATTTCATTCAAGCAAATGATACATGCTATGCAATATAATGACATATTAGACATATTATATACAAAAATAAATAAACAAACAATGACATAGTTGGCCACCATAACCTAATTGAATCTTAGCCCTCAATATCCTCAGTGGAGTCGCCACTATGAGAGACCGTGCCCTCGGCCCCATTTTTTAGGATGTTGGGCCAAACCCACGTGAATGGGTGGAGTTGTATGGTTGCTTCTTAAAATGGAGGTTCGACTGATTATATTTTCCCCTTTAGATTAAGGGTTTTACAATGAAGTTGCCACTTATTTAATTATTGGAAAAATAAGAAAACCATAATTGAAAAGAATTCCTCATTTTATTAATTTGAAATTGAATTTACATTGATCACAGGAAAATTACATGGCTTTGGTCCTAGATACAACTTAAGATAAAGTACATGGCTTTGTTTTTTAGTTACAATATAAAAATTTAAAATTACATGGATAAGTATTTGATCTACTAACCCTTAATCTAAGTTCGGAGGCTATGTTACAAGATGGGAAGGTGTTAGGCACCCACCTTGCTTGATGAAACCGGTCTTCTAGACTATGGTGGCCAACATTCATATCATCCAATATGTCAATCAATTTACATGTTGAATTTAATGTGTGTGCATGTGATAACCCTAATTCAATTTATTATGCATTGCATTTGGATTGAAAAATAAATTTTAGTGAATGTGTGTGTATGGTGATATCCTAGATTCAAGGATTTGAAAGAATTATGAAACAAACATGTTTTTCATATTTTTGATGTGGATTTAAGATCAAAACTAGTGTTTATGCATGAACATGTGATGAACAACCAAGAACATGTGAAGAACAACTAAGAACATTTAAACATATTCAAAAGAATTTAAATGATTACTATCATGCTTTAATCTTAAATTCTCATCATGGCAATATAAACAAATAGTTAGGGAAGGGGATTATACCTTTATGCAAGATTCATATGGTGGAGGAAAGGACTCTTGATGGAGGTCCTAAGGGTGATGGAAAAGAAGAGTTAGGAGAGGGAGAGTGAGTCTCACTCAATACCTTGAGTCTCAGGAAGACCAAGATATGACAAGACTACTCAACTTCACTAGAACTCAAGAGAAGAGAAGATAGGGGGTTTTTTTTGTGTGCTCTAGAATGAAGGAAAGGGGGGGTTTATATATTAGTGGTAGAAAAAATATGAATGGAAGGCCATTTAATGAGGGTTGACAAAGAATCATGAACCTAGTCCTCATTTCAGCCTTGGGGGAAATCTGGCGCATTAAATAAAAAGATTGGTGGGAGTGAGGAGCAAGCCAAGTTCGGTTTTTCCGCAACTGCTGTAACAGCTTGTAGAGCTAACTTCGAAAAATCATATCTAACTCAATTTTGATCGGAATTGTCTCATTCTTATGCTCAAATTGAAGCCCCGGATGTCTAGTTTCTGGGAAAATTAACTTCATTCACAAATTCAAAATATTTTGAGAGATATGGATGAAATTGTGAGTAGAGGTTATTTGTTAGAAAATGGTTTCAGAACAATTAATATTAATAGGTCCTAAATTAGCTCCCAATTAACATTAAATGGCTTCAATCACTCCCATTTCAGACTTAATTGGTTCTAAATTTACTCGAATTAAAAGATAATTGCACAAATTACTCATTGAATAATTAATGTTTAATCATCTAATTAATTAGGTGTATGCAACCTCACCATAAAATGTAGTCTCAACCAATCAAATTATGACACATTATTGATCTCAAATTGATTACACTTATATCCAATTGAAATCAATTGTTCATAATCACATATAGTTGGACTCAATTTGTGATAGTGCATCTCAGGCATTAAAACTTGATTTGATGATAACTTTCAATCTGGTGGTCCGATTAGGGCTTATGACCAGTCAATTTGATCGTTATGACATCAAGATCATTTTGGTGAAATGAGATTAAGGATCTAATGGCCAGAATCAAGATGCATATTCCCAAGGCAAAATTACCATTTTACCCTCCATATGAGGTTAAATGTAGATTGCAAAATGGGGTGTCAACAATTCCCTCACAAATAAACTCGTTGATGTATAGCTCCAAGCAATCAAATTCCACATATATACAAGAGACAGATTTGAAAATTCTTGTGATGTGTTTGCATTATTAATTTTATTACTTATTTCTTGTTCCTAAGGGTGACTTCCTTTATACTTTTTTTTTAATGTATTCATTTTTGTTCCATTCAATATGCTAATATGATTTTTATATGTTTCTAGGTGGGAAGACCAAAGATGTCATGCAGCCAAGAATCCTAGGAATTTCACAAATCTGGCACAAATTATTGACTTGGAGCCAAGTGACATTTATCATGACACCAAGTTTCTTTTGTTTGTTATTTTATTTTTGAGGAATACATTTGTTCTCTTTGGATTTATTTTGACTTGTTGCCAAGTGAAAATTATGTATTAACTATAGTTTTATTGTTAATGGAGATGGGAGTATGGTTTGGAGTAGAAAACCGTGATTGGAACAGTTTGTATTAACTATAATTTGCATTATCAATATTACGCTCAAGGTTAATTTCCATGTCACAAAATGGCATGTGTACAATTGGTGATTTTTTTTTGGATAACAAACAAAATGGCATGTATTAACTGTGCAAGCTCACGAGCAACCTTGTTGCAGTCCCTTTTCAGGTGGTTAATCTGCCAAACAATAAAAGACTTCAAGTTTTCACTAACCCCTTGGATAAGATGGCTCCAAGTTCAGGCTGTGATTACATTATAGTAAAATTGATCTTTTGTCAGCACTTGACAGCTTCTCATATTCCACAAACACAACCTTCAAGCACCATTTTTTTTTTTTTAGATAACAAACAGAATTTTATTGATGTGTAAATAAACAAAGTATACAAATTAAAAAGGTCCCAAGCTAGCTGAGTTTTTTCCTGAGGATACATCATGAATAGAAATAAACAACCCCCAATCTTTTCCCCTATTCCCACCTACTACAAACAGAGGGTCATGTGTTCAGGCCGAAAGTTGTGTTCAGGGTCATATGGCTAACGCTTCTTCCAAAATCACCTTTAAGCACCTATGATTCCATGAAAATGGTGATTAGAACTTAAATTTGGCACCAAGTTTATCCTTCTATTTTCTCTGGAACCGAACAGAGGCTAAGAACTTCATTAATGATTTAGAGCACTATAGACAGAAACGTAAAACAACACTTAATTGAGTAAGAGTGTAACACACTTTTTGAGCTTTTGAAAGGAGAAAAAAATATTGTATAGCAATGGAAACAGTGGTTAATTAAGACATTTACAATTAAAACAGAATCAAGTAATCAAAATCAAAATTAAAAGAATCAATACCTGATGAAGCCGAGAAGCAGAGAGTAGAGCACAGAGGGCGAGACCGAGACCAAGACCAAAGGAAAAAAAGAAAAAAAGAAAAAAACCCAGAAGCAAAGGCAATTTTAAACGCTGTGAGGGTGAGAAGGAAAAAAAAATTTGTGAGTGAGAGAGATTCAAAGAGATGCGTGAGCTTGAGTGAGGTGAGACCGTGAGCTTGAGTGGTGAGATTGTGAGAGTGAGACAGAGAGGCGTGAGGTCTGAGATGAGGCGTGAGATGGTTAGTTTTAGTTTAGGGTTAGTTTTAAAACCTTGAATGAAATATAAGAAAAAGCGGGTGGATTGAAATTTGAAATTTGAAATTACGGTGGGCCCGAAAACTTTTGAAACTGGTGATAGAACTATTGAAAACAGGTGGCTAACAGGAAAGTTAACGGAAAGACCAATATTTCCCATGGTTCATGAGTTGTACTATTTAAATGATGTAAGCTTTTTTCATCTTACCTGTCTTGTTTTTATTGACTGGGACTACAAGGTCAGCTTGGTGACCTTGTAGTCCGGGACTAGGTAAGAATTTCCCCTAACTAACGTAATGGATTTACAGTGTACTACTCAAAATTTTCTCCATCCTTCCCCCCACAATTTTTTCCCTCTCACTCTTTCCCTCTCACAAAATTTCCTCAAATTTTTTTCCCTCTCACTCTTTCACTTAGGTTTCGTTTGGGAGTTCATAAGGGAAGGAAATGGAATGGAATGAAATGATCATAAGGGAATGGAATGAAATGGAATGTATTTAAGTAAAGGAAATGAATGGAAAAGAATGGAATTGAATGGAATTAAGTAACCTTAATTGGATGTTTTAAAATTAAGGAATGGAAAGGAATGAAAATGAATGGAATGTAAGTAATCTTGTTTGGGAGTAACATAGAGGGAATGGAATGAAATCATTTTATAATAATATTACTATTAGACCCCTATTTTAAAATAAATGGTTGAATATATAGGGGTATTTTGGGAGTTTTAGTAAAAAAATCATTAAACCTAATTTCATTCCCTTCTACTCCTCCCAATTTCGGGGGGAATGAAAATTTGAGGTTTTAAGGAAATAGAGAGAAATGAGTGTTCTCTCTTACTCATTCCATTCCCTCCCACTTAAACTCCCAAACAAGGGAATGGACTTTCCATTTCCTCCATTAAAACTCCCAAACAAGGGAAGGGAAGAATATTCTAAAATTATTCTTTTCATTCCATTCCATTCTCTCCTCCCAAACGAGACCTTAGGGATTTCTTGAGCTCCCTCCCTCTCATTCTCACTCTCCCTCTCACAATACTCTCTCTTTCTCCCCTCACTCATCTTTGATCTTTCCATCGGACCCATCAGCCACTGCCATCCACTACATAGCCACCCACTACCACAGCCACCCTTTGCCAGCCATTGCTACCACCGCCGTCATCGCCCTCCACTCTATTTGAATTGACTCCCACCTACTGCGCTATCCACCACAAGTCTGAACAAGTAACCCATCTCTCTCTCTTCCTTTTTTTTTTTTTTTTTTCATTTGGGCTGTTTTACTCTCTCTCTCTGTTCATTATTGTCAAGATTGAAAAACTTTCTGAAATTTCTAAGATTGTTTGATTTTAAAGTTATAGTGTTTGGTGAAATGGGTATCTTATTTTGTTGATGATAGATTTTGATTGGGTCTTGTTTGAGGAGTGAGTATGGGTCTTGTTGGTTTTACAGTGAAGGAGTTTGATGTTAGTTCTCAATAAGCGTGGAAAAAAGGAGCGAGAGAAAGTGAGGGGTTTGAGATGGCTATGATTGGCGGTGGAGCATATTTTGTGTACAAATACAAATTACGGGTAAGCTTGTTGTTAGATATTTATCTATATTGACTTCATATATTTATTTTGATTATGAAGCCTTTATTTACTCTTTGGTGCTACTATTAATTTCGCTGGTATTAGTTTCTATACCTCAATTGACTGCAATGATGAGATTGGTAAAATGTGTAGTATTATACTAGGGTGTATTTGGAAGTAGTGTCATAGAAAAGTAGTTAATAAAACTTATCAAATCCAATATATATATATATATATAACTCTGAATTTTAAAGCTTGTAATTTTGATGCGCAACATTTTAACCCAAAAAGTCGCAAAATGCACCTTTTAGCAGAACTGAAAGGTGGAGGCCAAAGTTTAATAACTTTATGGTTATTAGTTTCCTTTACAAACTAATTAGGTAGGCCCACTTCAATAAAACTAGTTAACCCCGATAGCCACTCAAACAGAGTTAATCATATAGCTTTCATTTTGCTTTTGCATTTTGCTTAACACTTACTTATGTTGTACATCTAACCCAGTTTTGAGACTGCACTCTATAATCATCTAAACATCATTCTAAAATTTGAAATGTATAAAATTTTCAGTCAATATAGGCCTCAAATCACATAGTCCACCTTATTTTCCTTAAAATCAAAAGTACTGAGTTAGAATTGATGCTTCACAGGTCTTATTTTCCTTTCCCCCGCTTTTGCTTTTTACATTATCTTTAATTGTATGTCTATTTGTAATTGTTATCACAAATAGTTTGATCTTTGGCATGTGTGGGTGTGAGTGTAGTGTTAACTATAAATTTGTGCAAGTGATGTGAGCATGTGTCTTTTGCTTAATAAGTGTTTGATAAATTGTCCCTATGAGTTATGAGTTTTGGTTTCTTAATTTGTTGTTGTGGTTATTGTTTATATGAGATTAAGGGTTTCATTCCTTGTTTTTAATATGCTTTAATACGTGGTTTTAATGTGAATAAAGTCTCAAAGCATTTGGGCTAGTATTAAAATTATAGCAATTTTCTTTTGGGATCCTAAATCTATCATGGACAGACTTGAGTTAGCTGCAATAAGTGATTTTTAATAAATTATAGAAAAATAATTTTGGACTGAATTTTTTGTGGTACATTGTATACATATAGGGCCATGTTCCCTTAAAATTTCAAATCAATTGGATAATGACTATTTTGCCCAGATTTTTATTGTGTATTTACATAGTTTAATAACTTTACCAATGTTTTTTTTTTTTTTTTCTTTTCAATATTGTAGTATCTTGCGACGGGCTCTAAGCCTAGCCCCATTGATTGCTTTAAGAAATTTCACACAAAGAAGGATGGCAAAGAATGGGCAACTGATCATGCTAAGACATTTTATGTGTGCAACTTATACCAAAATTTTAATTTTGTTATTAACTTTAGTTTTTGTTGTTGTTTTGATTATCTATGTGGTTTTTATTTATGTGTAGGAAAAAATGGATGCCATAAAGGCCAAAGTTGTTTTTGAAGGTACTACGACAAATGATTATTAGATCTTTCGTGAAGTGGTTGGTGAACCACGTCATGGTCGTATTCTTGGCATGGGAATAGATATTAAGGCTAAGGATGTGTACGGCTTAACTTCATCTGGTAAAGGTTGTAGCAAATGTTGCAGAGAAGATTTAACAAAAGAAAAAGAAGATTTGGAGGCACGTCTTAGTGAGGAAATGGATTCCAAACTTGCAAAGTTGTGGAGAAGCTTGAGGAGAAGTTTGCACAAAAGTTGCAGTCGATGGGCATACCACAACAATCTAACATAGATCAACTACTACGGTACAATCTCAAACTTATGCTTTTGCCTCTTGGATCTTCTACAACTTTCTATTGGTTTGTTGTGGCTTACAGCTTGCATCTATTATAATATTATATTATTTTATATTTAGTTTTGATAAATGATAATAGGACTATGACACTATCTACTGTTTTGATAGCTGTGTATAGGTTTTGTATTTAATTTTATATATCATATGTGTTTTGTGGTTTACGTTTTTCACAATTGTTATATTATTTTAATTTATATTTAATTTTGATAGTGGTTTAAGTAATCAAATTAAGTTATTGTTATTGTTAAATTAAAAAAAAAAAAAGTTACCCTGAACGGTTTAGGGATACTGGAATTGGTAACTACTCATGTGATTGCTTTATGCCTCCATAAGCAGTCTGTAGGGATGTTGCACACTGTTTTAAATACAAAGCAGTGAATAGAAAACTTGACTTTTTAACTAGTCTCAAAACCTCTTTATTGAAAAGGTAAGTTGCAATACAGCTTTCCTTGCTTATAGCTTATCCAAGACCATAAGGAGTTTACTGTTGTTTATGATATATTATTATATGATTAGGTTTGATATGGTATATGTGTACTTATTTATTGAAGCATTGATACAAATACAAATTCACTTTAATTGTTTCATTTTAAGTCAAGTTTATTTATTTATTTATTTATTATTATTATTTTTTTTTAAGGATGGTACTAGCAGAGATGAAGAGGACAACTCAAACAATAACATAGAGGTTGAAAACAACTTGGAGGGTGACTCAAAGGAAGACTAATATAGATCTTATCATAATTCTAGTTGTTTAAGTTTAAAACAAGGTTTAATTTCAAGATTTCTTTGTATATTTTATATTTTAAAGTTTGAACTTATATGAATTTTTATCTTTCGATGGATCAATTTTTAGTAATTATTGTACTATTGTAACATGATAGTTAAACAAAAATGATATAAAATAAATAAATAATAAAATATTTAAAAAATTATATAAAATATTACCACTGATGACATAAAAATTTGGTCATAAACAACTTTATAGTGACGACAAAGTCCCTCGCAATTAATACAATAGCGACACCCCTTAACCTCTTGCAAAAATGTTTTTTAAGTGATAGCTTAATGTGGTCACTATTATTCCTAACTAATTGCGAGGAGGTTAAAATCCTTTGCAAATAAATTTTAGCAATGTCATTATTTGTCTCATTGTTAATTTGAAATTTGCAAATAACTAATTACGAGGGTATAAATGTTCTCACAAATAGTTATTAACGACGATTGCTTCCCTTCTCTAAAAATAAGCTGCAAGGGGTTAAAAGCCCTTGCAAGTAAATTTTAGTGATGCCATTATTTGTCACTAAAAAGTATGTCTTCAATTTGGAATTCGCAAATAACTAATTGCGAGGGTATAAAAGTCTTCACAAATAGTTGTTAACGATGACTTTTTTCCCTTACTAAAAATAAGTCATCGACTTTTTTCATCGTTTGGTAATATATTTGTGAGGGTGAATTTGTTCAGTAACAACGGTGGATTGCCCTCGTAAATTATTTATTTGCGAAGGTATGGTCGCAAAATCTCTTTTAGCAACAAGAGCAAATATAATGGCCTTCAAGGGCCATATGCCCTCACTGACAACCTTTTGCGACGATATTTGAATTTTTGTAAGGGTATTTTAACCTCGCTAGTAGACTATTTTCTTGTAGTATTTTGATTTTTTTGCTATGTTTGTCTTAGCGAGGCTGCTATATTTAACAACCCAATATTCAAGTATAATCAATTTTCAAAATAAACATGGCCAGTTTCTTGCATCTTAAAAAATGAAAAAATGAAAAAAAAAAAAAAAAGAGACCTGTTCATATTTCAAATAAATATAATCTCAACAGGAAATTTAGGAAAAATCTCATAAAGAAAATTTCATCCAAATCTCTTGCCAATTGAATGAATGAGCTATCACGTGAGCTGGACCCAAGAAAAGCTTCAGGTTTATGAAACCTTTCATCCAAATCTCTTGCCAATTAATTAATTAATTAAAAAAATAATAACAAGAAGAAAAGATGGAGACAAATACAACTCCAATCAAAAACTCACTTATAGTGACATCATTAATAGAAAATATTTAAATAAAACAATCCTAAGTAATTAATTCAATACATATGTTTAATATATACATGAACATTATTTAATCCAAATCACATGGCGTCATTCGTCTTCTTCTATACTTTTGTATTTTTTTTTTTTTTTATATTGGTCAGAACTTAAAAATATCCAAGTTCTGGGGGTGTCTTCTTCTTCTGCCATACTTGTGGACACTACAACAAACTTGAGTTTTTCAACATTTTTTTTATCTACGGTTACTAATAAATGTTAATAAAACCCCTAAGTTTCTACGATTGTACTCAACTATTGATCAAAATAAGGAAATTAACCTACTTATTTCCACAGTTGGCACAACTGTTGAAACAAGTGTAAAAAAAAATTAAATAAAAGTTTTATCCACGGGCTTGATGAATGTAGAAGATAAAGTACATCTTTTATCTATGGTTGTCAGTGTTGAAAATTAGAAACACGGAACTTATTTAAAGTTACAAAACAAATCAAAGTTTTATAGATAGCTCTCACAGTTTCTCGTTTTCTCTCTAGTAGCTCAAATCTCTCTCACACAAAACTTAGAAATTTTAAAGCCAATTTCATAGCTCTCAATCATGGAAATTTCGAAGCTCTAGGTCATGGCAATTGCATGGCTATTGGTCTCTCAATGCGTTGGCTCTATCTCTTCGTCACTCACAAAATCGAAGTCGAAATCTTTTGTCAACTCCTCTACTCTTCGCCTACCTCATCTAATCTCCCCCAATTTTCTAGGGTTTCAAGCTCAATTGCCACTGCGACATGAAGATTATTTTGCCTGATTTGTCTCGATTCTTCAATGGAGGCAAATTCGGTGCATTTTCATGTTTTGTTTATAAATTGTAATGTTTGGTTCCTGGGAAAATTTTAGGGTGAATATTTAAATTCTCCCTCACTTCTTGTCTCTCCCTAAACCCCCAAGGTTCCCTCTTTCTCTCTCTCCCTCTTCCTGTGTATATGCCTATATATAGGTTTTTGTATCTTTCTTAGATGGTTTTGTGTTTTGTTTTGAGAGTCTACTACAAATGATGGTCAAGTTAATAAAGTAAGTTCTTCTAATTTTTGTTCTTTGTTCCATAACTAATCCTAAGTTTCAATTATTCTTCTTATTATTATTAATTGGAATTCTATAGCATTCACTTATTTTCTGCCAAATTACTGATCATAGTAGCTTTTTGTTGTTGTTAATTTATAGTGATTGGTTGATATTGGGGTGTGCCTTACGGCTTGTTTTTGTTCCCATCAAATGTGCTTTAATAATGAATTTTGTTAATTTTTATGCAATAATTCTTGAGATTGAATATGTAGAAGGATATTCTTACCATTTAATTATCAGAACGTGTATAATATATGGTACTGAGCATTGAGAATGAAACTGACTTGCAATTTTTTTTTTTTTAATACTGACTTGCATTTTTTTTATTAGATACTTTGTTTCTTGTTGGCTGAATCACGAATTCATGTTTCCAATGGCAATGATGGTTGTAGAATGTAAACTTATATCCTGAGTTGGATGATGGTTCTGATAGTTTTTAGGCCCCTTAAAACCACAATTGGATTAGCCTAGGTAATTAGCCAAGTTGTTACTTAGTCCAAATTTCAAATCTAGGTTATCACAAACAAAACAATCATATCATGTAAAGTAGCGGAAAGATAAATAACACAAGATATGATCACCAAGGAAACAAAACCGGTAAAAACCTGGGGAGGATTTAACTTAACTATCCTTAAGGTAAACTTGAATCCACTATCTTGAAAGAATCGAAGTTCATACAATAAGACTTACAAGCCCCCACGCTAGACTTCTTATTGCTACCCACTAGTAGAACTTACTGACACGACCACGTGCAAGCTCCGAATCTACAGACTCCTTTCTTGGATTCACCACCAGATACAAGCACCCACACTTGTGTTTCTTTAGGCTTCAATGGTAGCAACTGAATTGATCATCAAGGTGTAGAAAACTTCTTCTCCTTGAAACCCTAAGCTTGTGTGAAGGAAAGCTCCTCAAGGATCTCACAAGAGATTCACACAAACCGCAATATGAGCAACACTAAAACGTGGCTAGGGTTTGCCTTTTATACCTAGGGCAAATTAGAAAACCCTAAACGTTTTAAATCAAATAGGACTGAGTTGGAATTCTGCAGAAAAAATAATCAGACCCGATTTTCGATTGATCGAGCCTAAGCTTCGATCGATTGAAATAGGTTGAATTGCTTTTTTAAATCCTGTAACAACTTATTCCAACTTTACATAAAAGAATCAACTTTGAGCAAGTCTAAACACGACTAAACACATTGTTTTGTTCATGGTTTGCCAACAATACAAATTAGAGTTCTAAATACATAAAAACCTAAGTTTTTAGAACCTAACAAACTCCACCTTTAGCAATCCGTGACAAAACACAACTAGAAGCTCAAAGTTTACAAATAAAATCCCTTTACAAAATAAAGCTCTAAAACACAAATTCAATCCTAACTACTATTCATCAGTTGCAAGAGAAGACAATAGCTCAATTGAATCAACCTGTATATTTCCTGAAACATTTAAACAAAATGCATAACCGCATGTGTGGAAAATACAAGTAAATAAAATAAAATCTTGATTTCAAACAATACACAATAAAGACATATATCAATGAAGAACTCATAAATATAAGTCAACAAGCATTTTGAAACAAGAAACATATAAATAAAAAATATACTCCCCCTAACATGAATATACTCAACAGAATAAAAACAAATATGGCAAGAGCTAAAAAAGTAAAATACAAAGTGAAGCACCTAGATACAATGTAAACAACTCCACAAGCTCTAACCAACAAAATGAAATGCTCTCCCCCTGAAAACAAAACAAAGTGCTCTCTCAAATCAAATATGTACTCCCCCTTTTTGTGATGGAATGCCAAAGGGCAATCAAAACCCATCATCAAAAGGAGGTGGCGGTGAGGAACGTCGAAACTGTGCCAAATCCGCTCGCAAACCACGAATCTCATCAAGAATGTCCACCAAAATCTGTCCTTGAGCCGCCTGAACGGTCAAGACATGATCCAACGTACGTTAAATGTTTGAATCATCCGAAGTAGTCGGTGGAGGAACATCAGCAGCAGCAGCAGTACCAGACATCTCAGCAGCATCAGCACCCGTAGAAAAGGGAGGGGGGGGGGGACAACACCAGAAGATGCACCTCTAGGACCCGAAGGATTAACTCTTAAGTGAGCAGCCCTTTGCCTAAGAAAGGTAGCACCTAAGGGAGCGACAACATGAATAGGCTCACAAGAAGGAAAATCAGCTAAACCAAGAAATAACAAAATCCTATGAATGAAAATAGGATGGATAAGCGCATGCCCTATGACAGAAATTCTATGAACTTTGTTCAAAGAACGAAGAAACAAATGAGGAAAGTTGATAGATGCACCAGACATAAAGGCATAAAAAACACACATCGCTCCAGAGGGATGGTGTGGAGATGAGAGATAGGCCACAATGAATGATACGCTACCCTAAGAAAAAGATAGGTAGTCTCAGAAAGTGCAAAAGACGTGATCCAAGGATCAGAACCCCACTGGATAGAAGACCCAGTGATGTATGACATGACAACATCCAATGGAGGAGTCTCAGCATAGGGATAAACAGGCTCCTGAGGTACCGGAACCCCAAGAGCCTCAGCCACTACCCTAGGGGTAATGGTGAACTGAACACCTCGTATTCAACTTCTAACTAGGGTGTTGGAATCATAGACGTGACAGAAGAGTTCGAGAAGAACTCTCTAATCAAGGCGGTCAAGGGTGGATGATCTATCTCTAACAAGGACAACCAACCTCTAGACTCTAGGTTAGCCCTAATGGCCGGATCAACCTCATCTAGGATCCCAAAACACTCAGCTCATATCTTACGCTTACTGTTCAGTTTCTCAAAAGCCTCTTGACAACTGTCGTTCTTAAAAAGCTGACTCCTAGAGGGAGACACAGATGGCGTAGAAGGAATCCTATTAGCTCTAGTTTTCCTAGGTATGGTGCTAGGATAAGGACCAAGACATAAAGCAAAAAGGAAAAACAAACAAAACCAAGGGTAGACTGCAAGTTAGCACAAAAAGGATATAGAACAAAAACTATATGATGCATGAACAAAGTAAATGTCATGATGCATGTCCTAATGCAGTGCAATTAAGTTCAAATTAATTTCAATTTGACAAAAAATGGCTCGAGCATAGAGTTTCTAACAAAAACCCCAAAAAATTTGAAAAACCACTCGAAAAATTTGTAACAAATTGACCAATTGATCATCACACAAGATATATTACTCAAAATAATGATCAATTACATCAAGTTAACAAGCCAATTTCATCAAATTAAACCAAATTGAACAAAATCCCCAATTCGGGTTCAACACAAGCCCTAGAATTTTGAATTCATCCCAAAACCCCAAATTGATCAAATTAACCAACATAGATCATGAATATAACAGTATATCAACAAAACCCATTGATCAATTGCACAAAACAAGGCTTGATTCATCAAAATTCCCAATTTATGCATAGTTCAAAAATTTACCCAAAAACCGTGAGATAATGCATGAAAATGAAAAAAAACAATGCAAAATGAAGGGTAAAATAGACCTACTGGCTTAGGGAGAGAGAAACTTTGCAAGAAATTTGGAGGACAATGAAAAAAAATTCTTTGTGGAGCCTTGCCGAGTCGGAGACAGAGAAAAAGTTTTGAAAAGTTTTTGAAAAGGTGTTTTGAACAAGTCAAATCTGATTTTTAAAAAACCTAATTCACGAGTTTCGATTGATCGAAAAACAGTTTCGATTGATTGAAACAAACAGAAACTCACAAAATATTTTAAAAGGAAATTCGATTGACCAAAAAATAGATTGGATCAATCGAAAATCTGAAAAAACATCATTTTAAAAAAATAACCTAATTTTTGAAAACAATCCTCAAAGCATTGAATATAATGAATAAAATGCATGAGTATGAGATGAAATGCTTTTCCAAAAAACAAGTTTTAAACCCAGTTTTCCCAAATTTAAGATTTTCAAACAACCTCCCTTAAAATTTTCAAACACAAAATATGGTTTGCACAAAAACTCAAAATAATTTCAAACTTGGTTAGTCAGACCAAAAGACACACACAATAACATGTACAATGTTTAGCAAAGAGTAACTTTGTGTAGTGTGTACAACTAGCAAAAGTTTGAGATACATGTGAGGTGATATGTGAATAGTAATCAATCACAAAGTCTATAAAATTCATCACATAGAATTTAAAAGATACTATCACTTAAAGAGTTACATCATATAACTCCCACATCTCCTAGAACATAAGCTTGCAATCATGTAATTTTCTTGAATTTTGCCTCATAATATACACACCAATTTTAATGAATTGATTTGGCATCAAGCCTAATAGTACACACCAATTTTAAGCATTAAGCAATTAAACCGAGGCTACACCTTATGTTCTTTTTTTTGTCCATGTGCTACACTTTCTCGAACACAAAATCTTACGATATGCATTAAGGTGTTCATGATTGGCTAGTGAACAGTGGTGAGATGGTTATTTATGCCTTTCTCAAAAGGTTCAAGTCCGACGGTCAAATAACATGTGACTTCAAGATTAAGACAGAGTGATAAACACCATAAACATCTTTCCCACACAACATGCACTACAAAGTTTCAATTAGTCAAGTGCAATAAATAAGCTCTTCAAAGCTAAACAAGGTACAAAAGACATGTCATGTGAAAATAAATTGACCAACCTTGTTTTCAAAAACAAAGAGAATAGTGCAAAAACACAATTTGCTTCCTTTCCTTCCTTTTTTTTTTTTAATTTTTTATTGTTTTAGAACAAAAACACCTAGAATGAAATGCATGAATGTTATGCAATGCAAATCCTAGAGACAAAAAAAAAAAAAAAAAAACAAAAAAAAACAAAAAAAAAAACAAAAAAACAAAAAACAAAGAACAATGATCACAAAGGGAAAAGCAATGAAGCACAAGGACCATGTCAAAAAGACTCAATTAGATCGAGTCTTTTGCATCCAAAACCTTTTAGATGCACCACGAGCATTGAAGTTTGTATTCACATTAGAGTGATTTCCAACTCCAGGATTGGAATAAAGGTTGAGAACCTTTACCAATTTACCAATAAGTGCTATAGGATCTTGTGCTTGTGGCACAGACACTTTTGGCTTGTTTGCTCTCTTAGCAGCTTGCAGCTTGTAATAGTTTGGACGTATGTGTCCAGACTTCCCACAAAAATGACAAACCCAAGCAGGCTTGCTATGAATCTTGTCCTTAGAAAGGGTAGATTCCTTAGGTTTAGACTCTTTCAGATCAACCCTAATCTTCCTAAATGGTGAAACTTCTATAGGTTTGACAACCTCACTTATAGGGGGTTTGGCAGTTTCACTTACAACCTCATTCACAAAAGGTTTAGTAAAAGATGAAGGAATAAAGCTTGTGGAATGGGGAGCAGAGACAGAGATGCTTTTAACAAAACCTAATCCAGATTTGTTAAAAGGAGACTTTTGAACACTCAACATTTGATCAAGTTTAGAACTAGCAGATCTAGCAATAGATAAATCAAATTCCAAAGTTTTAACTTTATCAAGCAATAGAATATTCTCGGTTTTCACATTGTTCAAAAGTTCATTACCATCAAAAAGTTTAACAAGCAAATTCTTCTTATCAAGCTCAAGAGATTCAATTTTTTTCAGGCCAAGTTCAATATTCATAGCATCCTTTGCAGCAACTTTGCAAAGTTTATTATAGGCCTCTTGAAGATCTGCATCCTCAGAGAGTTCCCCATCAGAAGGGTTCTCTTCAGCAGATATGCTTTCATTTACTACAGTAGTAGTAGTGAAAGCAATGAAGTTTCCATCCTCATCACATTTTGATTCATCATCAGAAACTTCACCATCACTAAAGGTTACAGCCATAGTCTTACCCTTAAACTTCAAGTAAGTAGGACACTCAGATTTCATGTGACCATACCCTTGACATCCAAAACACTGAGGAGCCATAGAATTATTTGAAGATTGACCTACTTTTTCTCTAGGTTTATCATTATTGTTAACCTTAGTGGGATCATTCTTCCTAAAATTTATAGGTTTAGCAGTGTTCGTACCTCTTGCCTTTCTATTATTATTCCTGAGAAAGTTTCTAAAGTTCTTGGCAAAGTAAGCAATCTCTATAGCAGAGAGTTCATCATCAAATCCACCAATCTCAACATCATCAACTGACTTAAGAGCCATTAATTTGGATCTGCTAGTTTTGGGTAGGTCCAACTTATAAGATTGAAGTGATCCTACAAGTTCAACAACAGGGATGGAGTCCACATCCTTGCTCTTAGTAATGGCAGTCACCTTGGGTCTAAAGTTCTTAGTTAAAGATCTCAGAATCTTCCTAATAATTTTAGGTTGATCATAGATTTCACCCAAGTTATAAGCAGAATTAACAATGTCATTAAGTTTAGCATAGAATTCATCAAAAGATTCATCATCAGACATCCTAATGCTTTTAAATTTAGAAGTTAATTGCTACAATTTGTTGATTTTAACAGCCTTTGTGCCTTCATGCACAGTCTGGAGGATATTCCAAGCAGTATAAGCAACCTCAACATTAGAGATTCTCTAAAATTCCTCCATATAAACAGCGTTAAAGATAGCATTTATAGCTTTGCTATTGAACGCGACTGCTTCTTTTTGAGAAGTTTGTCACTCACTAACAGGAGTAGTGGGCTTCTCCCATCCGTATTCAACGGAGTTCCAGACTCTCTCATCAATAGATTTTAGGAATGCTTTCATCCCTACTTTCCAATAAGCATAATTATTCCCATCAAAGTGAGGAGGAATAACCAGAGAGTGTCCGTGTTCCATGACGACAGGGGTCAATGATCAACTCTTAGATCAAAAGATCTAAAACAAAAGAGCTACCTACTCTGATACCACTTGATAGATTTTAGACCCCTTAAAACCACAATTGGATTAACCTAGGTAATTAGCCAAGTTGTTACTTAGTCCAAATTCCAAATCTAGGTTATCACAAACAAAACAATCATATCATGTAAAGCAGCGGAAAGATAAATAACACAAGATATGATCACCTAGGAAACCAAACTGGTAAAAACTTGGGGACGATTTAACCTAGTTATCCTCAAGGTAAACTTGAATCCACTGTCTTGAAAGAATCGAAGTTTATACAATAAGACTTATAAGCCCCCACGCTTGACTTCTTATTGCTACCCACTAGTTGAACTTACTGACACGACCACATGCAAGCTCCGAATCCATAAACTTCTTCTTTCTTGGATTCACCACCAGATACAAGCACCCACACTTGTGTTTCTATAGGCTTCAATAGCAGCAGGTGAATTGATCATCAAGGTGTAGAAAACTTCTTCTCCTTGAAAACCCTAAGCTTGTGTGAAGGAAAGCTCCTCAAGGATCTCACAAGAGATTCACACAAACCGCAATATGAGCAACACTAAAACGTGACTAGGGTTTGCCTTTTATATCTAGGGCAAATTAGAAAAACCTAAACATTTTAAATCAAATAGGGCTGAGTTGGAATTTTGTAGAAAAAACAATCAGACCCGATTTTCGATTGATCGAGCCTAAGCTTCGATCGATCGAAATAGGCTGAATTGCTTTTTTAAATCCTGTAACAACTTATTCCAACTTTACATAAACGAATCAACTTTAAGTAAGTCTAAACACGACTAAACACATTATTTTAATCATGGTTTGCCAACAATACAAATTAAAGTTCTAAATACATAAAAACCTAAGTCTTTAGAACCTAACAGGTTCAAACTGTGAGAGATTTAAGATAAGTTTTTGTTTAGAAAACACGGGTGTGATACTTCCCTTGAAAGCTAAATCCTTTTTAGGCACTTTATTAATCCTTGGAAGCTTCATTGCTTATGCAAGAATTCGAAAACCCATTATGAATAGCAAGTTATTGATGACTGACTATCTATTTTGATTGGCAAGTTACACACATGCACACACACCCAGTGGGTCTCGAACCCAGTATTCAGGACCTCATCCTCCGTCCCTTTATTATGAGAGGAGAAAGTGCCAATTGAGCTATAGCTAATTGGTTGATGACTAAATATCTTTTATAATTTAAAACTTAATAGAAAAGTTACAATTGAGCTTGGCTTAAAAGCAGTTTAGTTTGACATTTTACTTTTAATATTTATCGGAAGTTGACACTAGGGGTACCCAGCTTGATAAGCTATCAACTATTTATTTTAATTGTGTTACAACTCTTGCAAACATAATCGATTTCTTATGCTTCCCGCCTTTTTGGCCACTTATTCTTGTAAATTTTTCTCCATGGGGAAATAAATTTTACGTAACATATGCTTGAGTTGTTATTATACAATCAATGGATGATTGACTTGTTCTTTTTTATTATTATTATAGGTGTAAGGTTGAATTTAATTAACCATCTTGTTGGCTTTATTCCATACCAAATTTACTTGTATTTTAGCAATTAGTAATCCTGTATTTAGGTGGGAATCATGTAAGGGTAGTGTGTGAGAGAGTGTGAAGAATTGCTCAAGTTTGTGGAAAGAAGCAGAGACTTGCGGCTGGATCTCGCGGGTGACTCGCAGCTTTAAGCCGCCAGAATGATGCACACGTGCCAAGCATGCCAGAGGTTGAAGCATTGCGCCAGCTGTTACACTACAGGACAAAAGTCCCAAGCTGGCCAGGCCGTTTGCTCGTGTCTTAAACTCGCGACTCAACCCAGTCGCGAGGTCAAGTCGCCAGAACACCCTGTTTGGGAAAATCTGACTTTTCACATTCCTTCTCACCCTACTATATATATACCCTTATACCCACGATTTAGATAGAGCTTCTAGAGAGAATTTTGAGAGAGAAACCCTAAAGAAAACAAGATTGACTCATCCACAATCTTTACCTAAGAAACTCTTCAAATTCCTCTACTCTCTTCCTCTCCATTGTCAAATCCTTAAGAGGCTCATCACCAAAACCTTTTCTCACCATATCCATTTTTGTGAGAGGGCTGTTTGGTGCTTTGGGAAGCAGTTAGGAAGGAACCAATTTCACATTGGTTAATGCTATGGTTAAGTAGCGGAATTCGAGAAGCTAGAAAAGAAATAGGTTCAGCGCAACCTCGTTGGAGCAAGAAGCTTGGAGGGCTTAGGTACATTGGGTAGATTAGGCTTGGAGAGTCTATTGCTATTCATGTATCCCAACTACATTTTCTAGTAGATTACTTACCGCTTGGAGGGCGGCGGAGAGGTTTTACGCCGAGGGCTTCGATTTCCTCTTCGATAACACATCGTTGTGTTGTCCTTGTGTTTGCATCTCTCTTCCCTTATCTTTGTCTTTTATTTTTTGCTGTGGATGTGATTTTAAATTGGCTTAGATTGTTTATCAATTTGTTTATAGCTTGTGTTCATTATCCGCACACTTTGTGTTTGTTATAAAGTTTGAATTGGTAATTTTAATTTGGGGGTCTAAACATTCATAGTGTATTTTACACTATTTGAACTTTCAATAGGGACCCCGTTATTCATTCCCTAAGCCCCTAGTAGTTTTCCTATCGACTCTAATTCATCTTATCAAGCTTTTAGTTCTTTAGAACAAATCAGATTTTGTCTTGATTAGTTATGTTTGATAAATTTGCAAAAACCCCGTCCAAAGGATAGATTTGACTCAAGAACTAATGCGATGAATGATGGAGGTAATGATGCTACTTTGATTGTTTTTAGCAAGTGAGATTGAATTTATTAATGTAATTGTTCCAGCAGTTTTTTGACAATACTCATTTTGGTAATTGCATTATGACATGTAATGTCCTCCATGCAAAGACTTTAATGCGATTCTTAAAATTTTGGTCCTCCACAGTGCTGACCAAAAATGGTTTCTTTTTGTTGCCTATTGTTTTAGCCTCACTAGCCACACTATATGCACAATTAAACGTGAACCGACCATGCAGTTTGAAACTCCATATTATTTTGTCTCTTGCTAAGAGGAATATCCAAGTTTGCATCTATGTCTTCTCTTGAAAATAAGTTGCTGATAAGTTCAGTATTCCAGCATCTATTTTCCATATCAATTGCATGACTAATTTGGATAAACTACAACCTACAATCAACTCTTTTTGTCTGCTTCAAGTCTATGGCCGGTTGCCTTGTTTTTCATGTTTCCATAAAGTAATTTAAATGTTGTATTAGAATCCTTTGGTTTGTCATTTGTGTTTGTTCGGCCTTGTCACTGGGAATTCCTTGTCTGAGTAGACCCCACGCCTTTTGAACAATGTACTGAGAGCTTCTTGTGAAATTTTTCATAAGCAGGATATTTCTTTCTTGTTCTATCCGCTCCCCACTGTAAGTTCTTCATAGCTTCACCCCCACCCCCTTAAAAAAAAAAAAAAATAGAATTAGAAAAATAATATACCATAAGAAATGTAAAAGGGACTGACATGTCTATGATATACCATAAGAATTTTTAAAAAATTTTGTCAACATGTAAAAACCATATTATGGATGAATGGCTTTACTTAATATAAATTAAATAGTCATTTCCTATTTGACTTATAATTTTAAATTTAAGGCATTTTAATTTTGTCAACTGTTTTGTCAAAATAAATGGTATTTATTTTGTTTAATAATAACTTGAATTTTTTTCTTATGTTGACATGTATTGTGTTAAACAGGACTAGTTTGAGCACTATCATGAGCGGGTGATTGAGGCTGAGCATGTGATATTGAGTACTCTAAATTTTGAACTTAATGTGCAGCATCCATATGCTCCTCTTAGCTAACCTATTTTGTTAAGATCTCTAAGCTATAGGTTAAAGTGAAAAAGTGCTTGACTGCCTTGAAATAGCAGTAGTTAATGGTCCAGTAGGTGAGACTATATTTTAAGGGATGGGAAGTGGATGGTGGGGATCCATGTGAGGAGTCATGGATAGGAGTGTCATGTTTTGATTCATTTTCTATACACCTGTAATGCACTTAGCTAACCTGTTTTTTCTATTAACAATGCCACATTTCCGAAAAGGCCCAAAACCTTTCCCTTCTATGTTCTACAATCCTTTATGCAGTAAAATTCAAGGACTAAACCTATTGGAGGCCAACTTAATAACCAGCATCATTTGAAACACCTGTAAGTGAATATGTCCTGTTATATTTATCTTTTATTGAAGTTGTACCAGCATTGTTTATATAATTCTTTATTCTGGTTTCTTCTTTAGGGATGTTAGCTACAATAACATTCAGGGTGAAATTCCATACAGCTTACCTCCCAATGCCACAAATATGTAGGATGTCTGTTTTGTAAATTGTGATTCTTGTATGCTTAATTTTTTTTTTCTTTCAAGTTTTTGTAATTATTCTACTTTTTCATGAATGCAGAAATATGGCATACAACCATTTGAGACAAAATATTCCCCACTTTCTACCAGCCATGAAATGTCTCTAACATCAGTGAGTTACTTCTCCCCCCAAGTTCCTATTTACTGAATTGCTTTTGCTTTTTGGTTATTCAATTAGAATCTCTTAATTCTTTTCTTGTAGAAATCTAAACCACAATTAGTTATCTGGACCAATTGACAATGTCTTTGTCGGCTTACAGAATCTTAGAGAGGTGTATGTGTTCTTCACATGATCCTTATATTTCCTTTTCCCTAGCGTTTGAAGTGAAAAGAAAATAATACAAAGTACAATATTCCATTAAATACAAAGAGGGTGTTGTTGATGCTAGTAGAATCTTGAGAAGGTATGAAGTTGGTGATGATCTTGATGAAGGTATGTAGCAAATTATGCAGCAAACAGGAACTCTCCAAATACCTTTTAGTGTACAAGGATTGGCTATTGTAAATACTTTTAAGTGTACTATTCAAAACGGGTTTTGTGTAGCAAGTAGTGATTCATGTTTCAAATTTAAAAATGTAAAGGGCAATAGATTGAGTAGTTGAGTTATGTTGATTTGTACTATTTGTTTCATTGTGTTAAAAGAGTAGTTGAGTGGCTATTGTAATTCAATTTGAAATTGAACAATTGCGTTTACGTTTTAAATCAGGTTACTAATTTTGATCAATATGAAAAAGCACATTCAAAATTTTTTTTATTAAAGAAAATACTTATTTCAACGTTTACAAACTGTTGAAATTTATCTTAAGGTACCTTTTATCAATGGTTGAGTGCATGTGGGAAAAAGTAACAAGCATACTTTTATAATAATACTTCGACGTTTATTAACCATTGATAAAAGTGTAACATTTTTTTCAATGGTTGCATAGGCGGTAGAAAAATGTTCTTGACCTAGTTATTAATGGCGGTTCTCGACGGTCATTTCAACCGTTGAAAATGTTATTTTCGACGGTTTTTAGTACTTTTTTCAACGGTTTCAACCGTTGAAAATAACCAAATTTCTTGTAGTGGGAGTCTTTGTTTAAAATCTTGCTACTACTTTTCCTCTATTATTAGTTGTCCTATATATAGATATATAGGTATAGCCAGTTTGTTTGTCTGTCAATTTTTATTTCGAATCTACTTTTGTCTAATCTTATTGTGCATTGTTTTTTTTCTGCAAAAATTTTATTACTTTTGTACTATATATTGTTTTTGTCTATTCTTCACGTGTATTATTATTTTTAATAAATTTAATCAGAGAGTTGAAAAAAGAATTTATTAGTATGTGTTGCTTCATTATTGTTTCATGGAACATGGAAGTCATTATTTTGTTTTGGTGTGTCGTCAACGGGCAATTTGTATGCAGACGAAGTCGAACGCGGAAAAGCATACAACTATAGTTGAAGGTTTTTTTTTTTTTTAGAGAAATAACTATAGTTGAAGTTGATTGAAGGTTCCCATGTCATAATCTTCATTTTATTTTTATTTTTTCTTTAATATTGTGTATACATGTGAGTGAAATCTCATATTAAATAAAAATGGAAAGAGAGAGTGACTAGTATAATATAATTGGGTCCAAACTCATTATAAATTTAATCTTTTTGGTCAAGTAATTTGTTGAGATAAAACTTTTCGGGTTCTAATCTCATTAGCCCACTCACCAAAATACTTATACAAGCTCATAAATTATTTCAGGCCCCTACAAATATTTCCCACATATTACCAAACTTGGGCTTTCACAAATATTCTCATATTATTACCCAACTTGGGCTTTCACAAATATTCCCCATATTATTACTCAACTTGGTCCCACACAAACACTCTCATACTATTACCAAAATTGGGCCACAAAATTATGCTATCTCTATAAAAGCGAAAACTCATTACCTTGTGGGCAAAACCCAAAAAGCCCAACAAAACTCTTTTACAAAGCCCATTGCTACACGACACTCTTAAAAGCCCGTTGCTACACTACACCCTTATTAAGTCCGTTGCTACACGGCACCCTAAAACCTGTTACTACATGCCACCCTTACTAACTTTGTTGTTACACGACACCCTAAAGCCTGTTGCTACATTGCACCCTAAAGTCTGTTGCTACACGGCACCCTTACAAAGCCCGTTACTACATGGCACTCTTACAAAACCAGTTGCTACATGGCAATATTTTTCACAAAATTTCAAAACTATTTACAAAAAGCCCAATACTATTCTGGCAACTATTTACACAAAGCCTAATACTATTTTGGCAACTAGTTACAAAAAACTCAATACTATTTGTGAGAGACTGAGAAAAATTCGGGGTGCTCTCAAAAAAAAGATTTGGGTGTTTTTAAGGGCACCTCTCTTTTTGAGTAAGTGGTATACAGTCGCCACTTATTTTCTATACAAAAAAATATGAAAAAATAAATACAAATTACATGATAAAATGCTTCATTGTCACTGATTGAATAAAGAAAATTACAATCTTAGTAAATTAAACCTTACAAGGCTTTAAGTCCTAGTTACAATCTATGCAAAAGAATACAAAACTTTTTGTCCTAGTTACAGTCTACCAAAAATTAAAAAAGAGACAAAACACTAGTTTGCCTATCCAAAATCCTATGCTTGGGAACTAGGTTATGGAATGGGAAGGTGTTAGACACCCATTCCGCCCATATAGAGTCTGATCTTCTAGACTTTAATGACCAATATAACCTTTTTTGCATGATGTTAAATGATATGTTGAACGTACATGACAGACATTTGACCTAAAATTAACTCAAATGAATTTAACCTATGAATGTATCCTCTTCTTAGAAAAATTCAGATCTGTTTTGTGAAAAAAAAAAAAAAAAAAAAATTGATTTGGTTCGTTAAACAAAAATCAGACATGTTTTTATGTAAATAAAAAAGATTAGTTTTGTAAAGAAAATCAGATATGTTTTTAAGTAGATAAAAAAATTGGTTGTAAAGAAAATTAGATTTGTTTTTATGTAAATAAAAAGATTTTTTGTTAAAAAAATTAGATATATTTTTGTGTAAAGTTAAAAAAGGTAATTTTATCAAGAAAAATCAGATCTGTTTTGAAAAGTTAAAAAGCAAATGATTTTTGGTTTATAAAAAGAATTAGTTCTATTGTTGGACATAAAAAAATAAATAATAAAAAATAAATTGAAAGAGGATTCACATTCATGAGATAAATTTATTTTTCATGCATCACATAAAAAATCAACCTAACTTTTAATTTCTTCTTTTTAATTTCAAAATCTACAATTTTGTAACAAATAAAACTTTTCTTAAAAAAATCAGATATGTATTTAATGAAAATATAGATCAGTTTTGTGTGTTAAAAATATCAGATTTGCATTTAATGAAAATACAAATAAGTTTTTAGAGTTAAAAAAAAAATAAAATCTGTATTTAATGAAAATACAGATAAGTTTTTATAGTTAAAAAATATCATATTTGCATTTAATGAAAATATAGATTAGTTTTGAAAATTAAAAAAAAAAAAAAATCAGATCTGCATTTAATGAAAATACATATCAGTTTTGAACTTTAAAAAAAATCAGATCTAAAAAAATCAGATAAGTTTTTAGTTTAGAAAATCAAATCTGAAAAATTTAGATAAGTTTTTAGGTTAGAAAATCATATCTAAAAAATTCAGATCAATTTTTAGTTTAAAGAGATCTTTGGTAATTAGCAGATTTTGAAATTTAAGGGAGAGATTCACAACAAATAATCACCTAAGAACATATTTAAAGGAATTCAAAGAAAACATGACAATTATATCAAGAACTAGAAATAATAAAACATCCTAAACCTATTCATGCATCATCAAACAAAATTAATAGAAAAGAACATAAAAAGAAAAAGAAAAGGAAGAGACTACCTCTTGCATGAGTGTGCTCTTCTTAGTGAAAGAATATTTTAGGATTCAAAGAAATTTTATTAAATTCTTTGAAGCCTAAAATACTTCACTTACCAAAAAATAAAAAAAATAAAATAAAAATAAAAATCCTAAGGCAAGAGCCTCCAGAACATCTTTAACGTAAGGGGGAATTGAAAAGAAGAGAAAAGCCAGAGAGGGGGGGGGGGGGGGGCTCAAAAAGTGTGAAAAATTGTTCTAAATTTTGAGAGGCATTCTCTATTTATAGAGGTTGGGATGCTTCGAAAAATTAGCTGAATGATCGGATATAAACTGGGACGCATCTTAATCTCCAAAAAAATTGAAAAGGATAAGATTTATCTTGATCTAGGAGCCCTCGGGCCGATCCTTGCATTTGTGCCAATCGGCACTCCAAGAGTGCTGAATGGCCCTCTTGGGTGTTGGACCTGCATTTGACTTTTGGTCCACTTTGAACTCCTTTTTTGAGGTTTTTTGGGACGGGACTTACACTTAGACACGTTTTTAATCTGTATTCTAAAGATTAAACCTCTTTTCTAGATATTCAGGTCTTTACAGTGATGATTATCTTGTAGATAAATACTCCAAAAAGTCTTGATTATCCACAATTTCATTGTTATATGATTAATCCACTTTATTCCCATACAAGCAGGCCTGTTTTTAACACTAACAACCAATCACAAAATTATTTAATTAATTTTTATTGTCTAGCCAATCAGAATTAAGTTAAATTAATCATGTGTGGTTGGTTAGTCCCAAATAAAATGCATGCAAACCGTGCAAACTTGATCATGAAATATCTTTCAATCCAATGGTCCAATTTGGAAATCGAGCATATCGTCGCGACTGTTAGAACCTCAAGATCATTTTTATGATATGCAATGAATGAATTAATGCATGTAATGCAATCATGAATTTTGGGTATATGAATGGTCATTCTATCCATCTTCCTTAATTAAGTTATGGGTGTAAAATTGAGTGTCTACAGAATGCCCGTCATTGACAGAGCTTGCAAAGTGAATGTCAATGTAAAGCAAAGATATTAATTTTAGCAGCCATGATTTAATTTAGGTTGACTTTTCAAAGATTACCTAGCCCTCGAGGCTAAAACCTTGGAACAAAAACTAGTGTTTCGTTGTTTTGAAAAGTGAAAATTGTGAGTACTTGATCTAATTGATAACTGATAAACCTAAAGTGAATTTTGAAATTTGGGTTGACTAAGGGGCTTCTCTACCTCATTTTGAATCTGGGGTGTTCGATCAAGGGGCTTCTCTACCTCGATCTGAATGGAAGGTATCAAGGGGCTTCTTTACCTCAGAACCTGAATTGTGGTGACCAATGAACTTCTCTACCTTGATCTTGATGAAAGGAAACCAAGGGATTTCTTTACCTCGGAACTTGGATTGTGGCAACCAAGTGGCTTCTCTACCTCGAAACCTGTTCGCAAAAAATAATCTGCAAGCACATAGAATCGTAACAAGTAGTAAAGTGTTTTTAGAAAACAAATGTCGAACCCACAGGGATTAACTATGTTATTGAATACCGAAATTCACTAATTTAATTACTATTTGGAAAATCGAAAAGAATCAACAAAGCGTAAAAATATAACAATGTAAAAATATAATAAGAATGGATCTAGAGCAATTCATTTCACCTAACAAATCTCACACAATTTATTCTTCCTAATTATTAAATTCCAATAATCTCCCGTTGATGATTGAAAATTCCTTAAGTATTCAATATCTTCTCTTGAATAATATCAAAAATATCTTCAAATAACAATTCCATATCTCTATGTGAATTTAATTAATTGGAGACTCATTACGTACTTTGAATTTTCTGAAAAATCACACTAATCGTGGTAAAGCATCTCTACTTTCACTCAACTAATGGTGTTTAATTCTAGAACTAAAATAACAAATCACCTCTCGGTCTCATTGTCATTCAATTGATCAATAAATAATTCATAAAAAGAAATATTAAGCATTAAGAATAAGAATTAAACACTCAATCATTGAAATATTAAAAATAAAATAACTCAGAATATAAATTGTGTGTTCATTGCTAGACTACATCAATGCTCCAGAAAATAAAATTTAGTTCATAATAAAATTGAAAAGAAAACAAATAAAACTTATGTCTTTCATCTGAATTGATTGATCAACATGAAGCTATCGCCTTTGTCCTCAGATCCTCCTCTTTGTTAAAGACATATTTTATGTAATTGACTAATCCTTTAACAAAATGCACTTTACTTGTATTTGGGTAGATCTAGGATGTGTTTAATACTTCAAGAAATATGTTGTTCAAGTCTAGTATTAAAGTCATGAAGATTGGACCAAGAAACAAGTGAAGAAAAGCTATTCATTAAAGTTGGACAAATAGCTCGACATTTCTCGATAGTTGGTGGATCAATCGAGAAAGCTCCTGTCTCCTCGACAGCTTCTCGATAGTTGTATCTATCAAGGTTTAAAGCTCAACACCTTCTCGACACCTCCCGATCGATCGAGGTTATGGGAATTCAGATTTCCAGATCTGATTTTTGGGCCAGGCGTATGTATTTGTGTAGGGTTTCTTTTCTCACAACCCTAAACCTATATAAGGCTTATTTTAGAGGCCGTCACATGAAAGAATACAAGCAGAACATATGCAAAAGGTGATCGATGCTTTATTCTCTTTGAAAGAAACTACTGCGTCTTTGTGTCTTAGGGTTTTGTAACCAAGTGCTTCTTGATCTTCGTTGTTGATGAAGTGAAGAACTTTGTAGCCAACAATCTTCTTCAAGTTGGTGAGTTAGTCACGTACTGGGATCCGTGCAACAAAAAGGGTGGCGTTCATATATTGAAGAGCTCAGAGGTTCTGAAGCGTTAGAAGATTTCTGCTGTAAGTTCATCTACGAGGATTGTAGAGTCTAGGGACAAAGGTTTTGTACTAGATCTGAAACTTCTCTTTACTATAATCAATTGCTTTTCGAGAAGGTTTCCCCCCAAGCTTTTTACTATGAAACTAGTTGGTTTCATTGGTTTTCCTGGGTCATCATATCTTGTCTTATTTATTTTTATGTTGCATGATTTTGACATGATATTGATGTTTTTTTGTTTTAACAAGTTTTTTCATAATAAATCTAATTAACAACTTGGGTTTAAAACTTGTTAATTCTATCAACTGGGGTCTAAATTTCCCAACAAGTGGTATCAGAGCGGGTACACTCTGATTGGATTAATTTCCTGAGTGTGATCCTTGACCCCCTTTTTCATGAATCATGGACAATCTCTTTTTATTCCTCATTTATTTGATGGAACTAATTATGCCTACTGGAAAGTTCGTATGAAAGTTTTTTTGCAGGCTCTAGGTGAACAGGTATGGCAAGCTATTGAATTTGGCTGGATTAAGCCAAAGGAAGCGCCAGTAGATTGGGATGAAGCAACAATCATAGCAGCAAATTTCAACAATAGGGCTTTGAATGCTTTGTTTAGTGGGGTGACCAATGAGGAATTCAAGAAAATATCATCCACAGAAGTTACCAAGGAAGCATGGACCATTCTTGAGACCACCTATGAAGGTACCAAGGTAGTAAAGACTGTGAAGCTTCAACGACTCACTAGTAGTCTTGAAGAAATAAGGATGGAGGAGGATGAGACCTTTGATGAGTTCTATGCTAAACTCAAGGATATTGTGAATTCTATTTTCAATCTTGGGGAATCTATTGCGGAATCCAAAATTGTTAGGAAAATCCTTAAGTCTTTACCTGAAAGATTCCATGCCAAGATCACTGCCATTGAAGAAGTTAAGGATATTGATCAAATTCCTTTGACTGAGCTTGTACGGAACCTTCAAACCTATGAGATGGGATTAGGCTCAATGGGAAAAGGTGGAGAGAGTAAGAACTTCGCTCTTAAGGGTATAGAGGAAGAGATTGAGGACTCTGAAGATGAAGATGAAAGTGAAGATGAAGATGATGATGAGGATGAGGATCTAACCTTCATAACTGATGAGATTATCAAGCTTCTTCAATTTAGGAAAAAAGGATAAGGGCAAACCTCCTAGGAAGGGCAAGAATGAGAAACCTTTTATCCAATGCCATGAGTGCAAACGTTTTGGTCATATGAGGATAGAGTGCCCAAACTACCTCATGAAGGAAAAGACCAAGGCGTTAAAAGATAAATGGTTGATTGCTACCTGGAATGATACTGAGAATGACTCTTCTGATGAGTATGTGGGTGAATGTAGTCACGTTATGGCCTTTGCTGCCTCAACTGATAAGGTGATTATGGAGAGTGCTAGTGATAGTGAGGATTCTTCTGATGATGAAGTACCCAAGAAGATGACCCTTCAGGAAGCCTATGATAAGCTATGCATTGAATTCATAAAATCTGAAAAGACTTCTCATCTTTGTAGAAAAGAGCTTAACGAGGTAAAAACTGAAAAAGCTGATATGTTAGTCAAACTAGATGATACGATAAGGTTAGTTGAGACTCTCGTTGTGGAGAACGCCTTATTAGAAGAGAAAGTCAAGAATCTTGAGGTTGAGCTTTGTCAAGCTAGAACTCAAATAGAGAGGATGTCTAGTGCAAAACTTGATAAGGTCTTGAGTGTTTAAAAGCCTAGTTCTGATAAGACTGGCTTAGGATATGTTGTTTCCTCCGACCCCTTCTCTTCCATGGCTTCTGGATCAAGGACTGTCTTTGTGCCATAATCTGAGAAAGGTGATAAAGGTATGAAATCCAAAACTGATTTGGCTAATTCTAAATCCTTTGTTAGACCTCATGTTTGTCACCATTGTGGTGTTTCTGGACACATTCGTCCTAATTACTTTAAGTTGTATTCTCATAAGCAATTGTCCAAATGGTCACAGGTTTCCTCTCAAGGACCTACACCTTTGTTTGGAGAGTTATTAAAAGTTTTGAGCTTTTCAACTTAATTTAAGGAGAATTTTAATTCTTCTATGTCCTTTAGTAGACATACTAGGACACGTGCCTTTTCATCTTCACGGCCAAAGACTCGTGCTGTGTGGGTGAAAAAGGAGCCTAAGACTTAATTGTCTTTTTTTGTTTGTCCTCTGCTTTAATTCTTTCTATCTAATGTAGGACTCTCTTTGCTTGATTTTTTATCTACTTTTGGAATCATGCATTCATGCATCTGCATCTTTCTATCATGCCTCCATGCATATGCATCTTTCTTTCATGCTTTCATGTTATTTGTCTGTTTTTGTTTGGTTGTTTAATCTTTATTTTGTTTGTTTTTCAAAATAAAAAGGAAAAATCAGAAAAATACAAAAACAGTGTGTGTTTTGTGTACATTGGAACTTGTGTACCTTGGATGGCCATTGAAACAAAGTTTTCTAAACTTTGTATCTCTTGTAGCTTAGATGAGCATCTTTATGTACAACTAAGCAAGTGAGCTTTGTGGCTCTTATTTGTGATGAATAAGATTGAGTTGTTTCTTATACTTAACACTCGTATCACTCTTTTTGACGGGAAAGACTAAAAAATCCTGAGAGAAAGACATTAATAACCATCTCACCACTATTGCCCGCTAATCATGTATGACATCTGTATGTTTCGACATAGCAAAAGTGTGATGTCAATAACATTTGTGTGCTTAGGCATAGCAAAATTGGAATGTCAAATATCGTTGGGTATTTCTTTTCTCTCTATAATATGCCCAAGTATGATATGTTTAAAAGAAAAATATGCAAAGAAAAATCAAAAGAAAAAAGATCAAAAAGGGTATTAGAATGTATGATGATGAATCATTTGATGAATTTTATGCTAAGTTGAATGATATTGTCAATTTTGCTTTTAATTTGGGTGAAGTTTATGCTCAACCTAAAATTGTTAGGAAGATTCATAGATCATTGACTGAGGATTTTAGACCTAAAGTGATTATCACAACTGAAAGTAAAGATGTTGATTCTATCCCTGTAGATGAACTTATAGGATCACTTTAGTTCTTTGAATCTAATTTACCAAAGACTAACAAATCCAAATCAATGGCTTTAAAATCTGTTGATGTTTGTAGTTTTGATGATGAACTCTCATCTACTGAGATTGCTTACCTTGCCAAAAACTTTAGAAACTTTCTTAGAAATAATAATAGGAGGGCAAGAAATAGAAACAATGTTGATATTAAGATTGTTAAGAAGAATGACACTGCCAAAAACATTATTGTTGAAAAATCAAAAGATAAATTAGGTTAATCTTCTAATAGTTCTTTAGGACAATAGTGCTATGGTTGTTAGGGTTATGGTCATCTGAAATTTGAGTGTCCAACTTTCTTAAGATCAAAAGGTAAAGATATGGTTGTTATTTTGAGTGATGATGAAGTTTCTGATCATTAGTCTGAAAGTGATTAAGATGGAAACTTCATGGCTTTCACTGCTACTGCTGTAGTAAGTGAAATTGAGACTGCTGATGAGAACCCTTCTAATGGGGAACTCTCTGAGAATGCAAACTTGCAAGAAACTTACAATAAGCTTTGCGAGATAGAAAATAAAGATGCTATGAGTGTTGAATTAGGATTGAAAAAGATAAACACCCTTGAACAAGAAAACAAAAATTTGCTGTTGAAATTGTTTAATGCTAATGAACTCTTGAACTTTGTTGAGATTGAGTACATTTCTTTGCTTGAAAAGGTTAAAAGTTTAGAATTAGAATTATTTGTTGCTAGAGAACAAATAGATCGAACTTGTACTTCTAAACTAGATGAGATGTTACAGGTTCAAAAGTCTGTTGTTGATAAGATAGGTTTAGGGTTTGTTGAGAATGGATCTACTACTGTAGTGAATACTCCTAAGTTTGTACCTGCTACATCATCTTTTGTTGTTCATACAACTTTTTCTAAAGTTAAGGTTCATAAGAATGTAGCTCCTGTTTCTAGAAGAGCTAGAGTAGATCTGAGTAAGTCTGAAACTAAAAATCGTGATCCATCTAGTAGCAAGAAAAATCACAAACCTCAGTGGTTTTGTCACATTTGTGGTAAAGCTGGGCATACTAGACCAAATTGCTTTAAGTTGCAAGCTTTAAAGCAATCTCCCAAACAAAAAGTGTCTATGCCAAAAGCACAAGATCTTGTTGCACTCATTCATGAGTTGGTGAAGGTTCTTAACCTTTATACCAATACTGGAGCTGAAATTAGGAAAACTTAATTTTTGGGAAAACTTAATTTTTGTCATATTTTTACTTGGGATTGGTTTCTTTTGATGATTTTCTTTGGATGTTGCCCCCTTGTGGCAAAAAGAACACGTATTAAGGGTGGATTTCATGATGTTCATGCATTGTTCTACATTGTTGTTCATAGTGTGCATGTTAGGTATTTGATAAAATACCTCCTAGGCATCTTCTCACTTGTTTGGACTCCGATGAGCACCAAACTTTGGGGTTTCTCATTTTTCCTCACTAGGATCATGTTTGGTTCATTGGTTGTGTATTTAACACACCTTGCCCCACATGTGCATTTTCAATGCTTTAGTCATGCATTGCACATAGCCACCTATTACACACACCTTTACTACCCTTGTCATGCATTGGTCTATACCTTGTTCATCCGAGCATATCATGTTTACCTTATGCTTTGTAACACTTTATTTTGTCTTAGGATTGAGCTTCATTTTCTCATTCATCTTGCACCCCTCATGCATCATTATCATCGTTCGTACCTTCATCTCTTGCCCTCGTTTCTCCTTAACCCCTTGTCTATTCGTGACAAAAAGGGGGAGAGTATACTGGAGAGTTTTTATCATTTCTACATGGCTCTTGTGCATATCCTTAGGGGGAGAAATTCTATTTCTCATGCACATTTGTAGGGGGGAGATATTCCATAGGGGAGATGCATATACCAAGGGAGAGAAGACATTGTGTTAATATGAAAACTTTGTTTTTTCTGTTTTTCTTTATGACTGTTCTAGTGTATGATCAAGTTGCTCACATGTTTTACATCATGTTTACTTGATCTCAATTTACTTGTTACATTATACTTGTCCTTTTATTACTTGCCCTACCATAAGGGTCTAATGTGTTTTATGCAAGTGTTTCAGGATACAGGTATATATGTTCCAAGTTCATCACAGCTCCTATGACTCATGATAAGGGGATAGAGAAAGAGCTTTGTGTTATATTAACTATATTTTTGCTTTGCTCATAGTTCATGATTATGCTTAACTATTTAAAATGTTATTAATGTGTACCCATGCTTTGTAGCATAGTACTTGTTATTAAATGTTAGACATGCAATTACTTGTTATTAACTATATCCTTGATGCAATTACTTTGGTTTTTGTATCGGTTGAGTGTTAGACATGCAAATGATACTTTGCATTAAGCTTATTAGTTTGCAAGTCCGAATGTTCATTCCTTGTGTGAATGAACATTGTGGTCACTATTTATAGTGATTGTTCATTTTTGGTCAAGCCACGGTTTATTCCTTAATTCCATTTTGCTTGATTGCATTATGCTTGCTCCATAAGCATTACAAGTTTTTCTACATACAATGAACATATAGTGTTGTTGTTTTTAAGAAGGTACTCGTTCTTATGGTTCAAGAGTTACACAGATTCTAGAGTTAGGTGTGAGTGAGTTTTGTTCAACTGTTCCCAACTCACATGTTAAGTCTAGAGTTTGTTTTAGGGTTTTGTCACAGAATAGCCAAAGGGGGAGATTGTAAGGTTGAATTAATGAACTATTCTGTTAGCTTTATTCCGTGCCAAAATTGCTTGTAATTTAGCATTTAGAAACTCTGTATTTAGATGGGAATCATGTAAGGGTAGTGTGCGAGAGAGTGTAAGAAAAAGCTCAAAAATGTGCATTAGTAGGGCCTTGCGACTGGCTCGCGGCTTGCAAGTCGCCAAAGCAGGGACACATGTAAAGCATGCAGGGGAGTTGAAGAGTCACGCCAGCTGTTGCACTATAGGACAAAAGTCCCAAGCTGGCCAGGCAGTTAGCTCGCGACTTAGACTCGTGACCTAGTCAAGTCGCGAGGCCAAGTCGCTAGAACACCTTGTTTGTTACAAAACTGACTCTTTGCATTCCATGCACACCCTACTATATATAGACCCTCATACCCACGAAATGTAGAAAGCTTCCAGAGAGAATTTTAAAAGAGAAACCCTAAAGAAAAACAAGATTGACTCATCCATAATCTTCATCCTCTGATTCTCTAAATTCCTCTACTCTCACCCTCTCCATTGATACATCCTTGAGAGGTGCATTAGCCAAAACTTTTTCTCACCATACCCATATCTGTGAAGAGGCTATTTGGTGTATGGGTCGCAGTTAGGAAGGGACCAATTGATATTGGTTGATGCTATGGGCTATAGCGGAATTCGGTAACCTAGAAATGACAAAGGTTCGGTGTAACCTCATTGGAGCAAGAAGCTTGAAGGGCTTAGGTACACTGGGTAGATTAGGCTTTAGAGGGTCTTCTGCTGTTCATGTATCCCAACTTCATTTTCTAGTGGATTATTGACCGCTTGGAGGGCGACGGAGAGGTTTTATGCCGAGGACTTCGGTTTCCTCTTCGATAATACATCGCTGTGTTGTCCTTGTGTTTGCATCTCTCTTACCTTTATCTTTGCCATTTAATTACTACTGTGGTTATGATTATTTGTGGTTTATATTGTTTATCAATTTTGTTTTAGCTTATGTTCGTATTCCGCACATACATTGTTTGATAATAAGCTTGAATTGGTAATTTGTATATTAGGGGTCTAAACGTTCAAGGTGTTTTACACACTATTTGAACTTTCATAAAGTATGACTATAAAAATATGAATTTCTAATGGTTTTCAATTATTCTATTCAACAATGATGCATACGCAAATTGTTTAATAAGCTGGTCTCACACTCCATGATTGACCCAACACTTGTGGTTAGCACAAGATGCTTTTTTTTTTTTCTATTATACCTGTTAGGACATATATGATTCAATGTTAGGAACATATTTCAATATTTTATGTAATTGGCTAATCCTTTAACAAAACACATTTTACTTGTAATTGGGTAGATCTAGGATGTATTTAATACTTCAAGGAACAAGGTTTCAAGTTCAAGTGTTAAAGCCCTACAAGTCTATCCAAGAAACAAGTGAGAAAGTGTTGGATTTTAAAGCTCGACAGCTAGCATCTATCGAGATTTAAAAGCTGCTGAAGCCCAATGCTTGACAGCTAGCTCGATAGATAGCTATCTATCGAGGTTTATGAAATTCAGTTTTTCAGAGCTGATTTTCATCCAATCCATGGGTATGTGTTTGGGCTTTCTTTTCTCACAGCCCTAAACATATATAAGGATTATTTTAAGGGCCATCAAAGGTTGCGCGAGTGTGAAGCAAAGTTTTGTTCATGCAAATTGTGACCGAAGACAGAATTTGCCCTAGTTCATCTTTCTCTTAAAGAACCTGCTATGTTTGTACACCGTAGGATTTTGTAACCAAGAAGTTTCTTGATCTTCATCATGTGATGAACTGAAGAACTTTGCAGCCAACATCTTTCTCAAGTTGGTGATTAAGTCGTGTATTGGGATCCGCACATCAATTGGCTAGTTACATACTGGGAGCAATGCATTGAAAGGAGAGATTGTTACTACAGAACAAGTCCAATTGGGTATTGGAGTAAGGGTTCAACTGTAGGTTGGTATAAGGTATTGGGATTCCTTTACTTGTAACCGCTTGTTGTGATAATAGTAGATTCTAGGGAGTGGTGACCTTAAAATCACCTGGTGAGATTTTTGCTGTGTAGGTTTTCCCCATTCGAAAACAATTCGCCATGTCAATTTAATTTCCGCTGCATATTTACTTAGTTGATGATTTGTTTGTGCTACCACGCTTATTGCATGTTAATTAACTTAATTAATTCACTTGGTTAATTAATTGGTTAATTTATCACAAGAGGTCAATACATTATTGGCCTATCAATACCCTTTTATACTCACTGGTTTGAATAATTCATTCGCTAGTTTCTCTTCATTTTTTTCCCCACCATATATAATTGTTTTCGCCTTAAATTTTTGAACGAAGTGTTGAATTTGGTTGGAAAATAGTTTTGGTTAGGTATGGATTTGGACTGAAGCATTTAAGGAAGAGTTATTAGTTATCCACCACCACTCTTTAAATAAACAAGGAAACAAAATTTCAAAAACAAAAAACAGAAAACAAAAACAAATACTATAACTTTAGTCAATCATATTCTAGAAAAGTTTGAAATATAAAATTAATGTGCTTAATTTGCGGCTGAAACAAGACTTTGCATAATAAAATTAGTAACTTACCAGTTTTCCCCCTGTTTTTTTACTGATTTTTTAAACGCGCTGAAGCCCTCATTTTTTGTAGTGTGGATATGAAAAACACTTTTACTTCTTTGAATTTAAAAGAACACGTTTACTTGGTTCACACAAAACCAACCATATGCCACACAAAGAACTTGCATGAGAGCTTGGTCTTCTGTATTTGCAGTTAAACATGAATTGATCCCTTCCTCTATAGCAGTTTACCAAAAAAGACTTTCTTCTACCATGCAAAAAAAAAAAAAAAAAAAAAAAAACAAACAAAACAAAACAAAACAAAACAAAACAAAAATGATATTAATTTGAGTATTTTTTATGTAATTTTTAAAATTTTAAATTGAGGGCAATCATTTTCATGATTTTAAATGCATTTATTAATGTTTTTTGTAAGGTTGAAATTAATCAACCATCTTGTTGACTTTATTCCGTGCCAAATTTGCTTGTAATTTAGCAATTTGTAACCCTGTATTTAGGTGGGAATCATGTAAGGGTAGTGTGTGAGAGAGTGTGAAGAAATGCTCAAGATTGTGTAGTGAAGCAGGGACTCGCGATTGGAACTCGCAGCTGGCAAGCCGCCAGATGATGCACACGAGTGAAGCATGTAGAGAAGATGAACAATCACGCTAGCTAGAGCACTACAGGGAAAAATGTCCAGTCTGGCAATTCTATTTGCTCGCGGCTTGAACTCGCGACTTAGTCAAGTCGCGAGGCCAAGTTGCAAGCCAGCTCTGTTTTGAAAAACCTGACTCTTCGCATTCCATTCTCACTCCAGTATAAATACCCCTTATACCCACGAAATGTAGAGAGCTTCCAAAGAGAATTTTGAGAGAGAAACCCTAGATTAAAACAAGATTGACTCATCCACAATCTTCACATAAAGACTCTTCAAATTCCTCTACTCTCTTCCTCTCCATTGTTACATCCTTGAGAGGTTTATTACCAAAACCTTTTCTTACCATACCCACATCTATGAGAAGGCCATTTGGTGCTTTGGAAAGCAGTACAGAAGGAACCAATTTCATATTGGTTGACGCTATGGGTTATAGTAGAATCTGAAAAGAAGAAGAAGAAATAGGTTCGGTGTAACCTCGTTGGAGTAGGAGCTTGAAGGGCTTAGGTACACTGGGTAGATTAGGTTTGGAGGGTCTTCTGTTATTCATGTATTCCAACTACATTCTTTAATGGATTATTTACCACTTGGAGGGCGGCGAAGAAGTTTTACGCCGAAGGCTTCGGTTTCCTCTTCGATAACACATCGTGTGTTGTCCTTGTGTTTGCATCTTTCTTTCCTTAATTTTTGCCATTTAATTTTTGTTGTGATTTATTTGGTCTTAGATTCTTTATCAATTCTGTTATATGCTTATGTTCATATTCTGCACATTAATTGTTTGATAATAAGCTTGAATTGGTAATTTGTATATTGGGGGTCTAAACATTCAAGGTGTTTCACACACTTATTGAACTTTCAATTGGTATCAAAGCGGGTGCACTCTTTGTGGTTTAATTACCTAAGTGCGATCCTTGACCCCATTTTGAGATGGACCGGTCTCAATCTTTAAATGTTCCACCATATTTTGATGAAGGTGTGGATGAAAGCATTTTTATGTTCTATAGATAAGGTTGTTTGGGATGCAGTTGAAATAGGTTGGACAATGCTAGAGGCAACCAAATCCACATGGGATAAGGCAGCCCTCGTGGCGTCAAATGCTAATAGCAAAGCACTTAACGCTATTTTTGGTTGCATGTCTCCAGATGAGTTCAACCGGATTTCTCGCATTACCACTGCCAAGGAGGCATGGCAGATATTGGAGACCACATATGAGGGAACGAAGAAAGTTAATGACACTAAGTTGCAAATGCTAACCACGCGGTTTGAGGAGCTGAGAATGAGTGAGGATGAGTCTTTTGACTCTTTCCATAGCAAGCTGAATGAAGTGGTCATCGGAAAGTTTAACTTGGGAGAGAAAATGGAGGACTCGAAAGTTGTACAAAAAATTCTTCGTTCATTGCTGGAGAGCTTCTGTGCAAAGGTGACTGCAATTGAGGAGAGCAAGTGTAACACCCTAAATATTTTTTTAAAGCAATTTTTCCAATGAGAATAATATCTAAATTGGTCTTTTTTTTTTTAATTAGTGTGGTTAACTATTTTTATGGAGGAGTTTTGAATATTTGGGCATGTGATAGTATTTAGTTAAAGTTTGGAATGGGCCAATTTAAATATGGGAGAAACCTTAAGGGTAAAGTTGTAATTTTAATCCTAAGATATTTTGGAACAAGTGGTCCACAATGCTCCCATCAACTCAGCCCCTTTCTCTTATCACCATACATATTCCCCTTCTTTCATTTCTCTATTTTCCTATCTCACTCAGCCATCGAAGCCCACACACATACACATACAATGTAGCCCTGTTCTGGCAACTCAGTCGTGGGTTGGTCCAGTCGCAAGCCCATAAAGAGTCTTTTCGCGGCTCATTGGTGAGTCAATGTCCTAGTCGTGAAAAATACTTAAAATATTTTTCAAAATTTGGGTCTTTATGTTTTTCGCAGCTCAGAGAGGTGACTTGTTTACGGGTGGAGGTTCCAGTCGCGAGGGGTACACAGAGATTTTTGCGGCTTAACTCGCAACTCCCTCGTGGGTAGAACTTCCAGTCGTGAAAAACACTTAAAGAAATTTTTCAAAATTTGTGTTTTAAGTGTTCTGGCGACTGACCCTAGTGACTTGCTCGCGACTTGACTCAATCGCAAAAATTGCGTGTTTTGTGAAAATATGGCAGTTTTTAAAACTTTTTAAGTTTTCCCTCGATCTTTTGTGATTGTTCATTGTCTTCCCTGTTTTACCCCTCTCCTAAACTCACTGTGTTTGTCTCAAAAACTCCATTTTTCTTCAACATCTCAACATCACTCTTCACGAAAAAGGTATGGGTTTTTCTCATTTCACTATATATTTTGTGTTTATGATTTTGTTCTTTTAGATTTGTGAAGAGTTGTTGCTGTTTAGAGATCTGTGTTGTTCGAACATGGGTCTGTTCTTAATGTTGGGTTTGGGGTTTTGGGCTCTGTTGTTTTTGGCTTTAAGATGCTAAATAAGTTGTATATCATGTTTGGTGCCTCTGTTATGAGTTTTTGTTTGACTAGTATGAGTTGTTGTGTTGATAGGTTGTTCTATACCTTTCTAATTTGAGCTTTCTTATTCAACGCTTAATTCTGAACTGTGTCTAGACTGAATGTTTTGGTGCAATATTTTTTGTGACACTGACATGTTACTAATGTTCTAAGTGTCCATCTATTGTGCTCTATTTTGTGGCATTTTCTGCTATGTTTACAGATGGCTTCTTCTCCTACAAAGAAAAAGACTGCTGCCAAGAAGAGTGATAAAAGGCTAAAAATGGACAACACCAAGTTTAGGTCTCTTCAACATTTTGAAAGATATAGATATTTCTACTTGAGGGCAACCATCATTCAGGAAAGATTTTTAGACTTGATGGATTTGAAGGACACTTTCATTCCAAGCTGTTTTGAGGGCAGAGGTTGGGAAAGGTTGCTGAGTGACTTGCCTGGAGTGTGTAAGCCTCTTATGAGAGAATTTTATGCAAATGTTGTGCTGAGAGAAGATGAGTTAAACTATTGGATTAGAGGAAAGGAATTCACTATAAATGCAGGTGATATAGATAAGGTGCTAGGTCTTGAAAGACTAGATGACCATGACTTCACCAACTACAAGGATAGGATGCTATCCATAGAAACTGTCCAATCTCACATTGGTGGAGCAAGAGAGGGGAAATGCCTCAACACTACTGCCTTCCCAACTGACATGAGGTGTCTAACCACCATCATGATTGAAAGTTCAAATAGCGTATAAAACATTATGAACGTTTTGACCCCCAATAAACAAATTACCAATTCAAGCTTAATATCAAACAATTAATGTGCGAAATATGAACATAAGCTTAATACAGAATTGATAAACAATCTAAACCAAATAAAATCACATCCACAGTAGAAACTAAATGGCAAAGATTAAGGGAAGAGAGATGCAAACACAAGGACAACACAACGATGTGTTATCGAAGTGGAAACCGAAGCCCTCGGCGTAAAACCTTTCCGCCGCCCTCCAAGCGATAAATAATCCACTAAAGAATGTAGTTGGGATATATGAACAGCAGAAGACCCTCCAAGCCTAATCTACCCAGTGTACCTAAGCCCTCCAAGCTTTTACTCCAACAAGGTTACACCGAACCTATTTCTTCTTTAGCTTACCAGATTCCGCTATAGCCCATAGCATAAACCAATATGAAATTGGTCCCTTCCTAACTGCTTCCTAAGCACCAAATGGCCTTCTCACAGATGTGGGTATGGTGAGAAAAGGTTTTGGTAATGAACCTCTCAAGGATTTAACAATGAAGAGGAAGAGAGTACAGGAATTTGAAAAGTCTCTATGTGAAGATTGTAGATGAATCAATCTTGTTTTTCTCTAGGGTTTCTCTCTCAAAATTCTCTCTGGAAGCTCTCTAAATTTCGTGGGTATAAGGGTCTATATATAGTAGGGTGAGAAGGAATGTGAAAAGTCAGTTTTTCCTAAACAGGGTGGTTTGGAGACTTGGCCTTGCGACTAGGCTGAGTCGCGAGTTTAAGCCGTGAGCTAACGGTTTGGCTAGCCTGGGACTTTTGTCTTGTAGTGCAACAGCTGGCATGACTCTTCAACTTCCCTGCGTGCTTCACACGTGTGCCAACTTTGGTGACTTGCTAGTCGCGAGTCACTTGCGAGTCCAGCCGCGAGTCTCTGCATCCTTGCATAATCTTGAGCATTTCTTCACACTCTCTCACTCACTACCCTTTCATGATTCCCACCTAAATACAGGGTTACTAATTGCTAAAATACAAGCAAATTTGGCACAGAATAAAGCCATCAAAATGGTTGATAAAATTCAACCTTACAATGATGTTCAACTTGTACCTAGTTAGGAAGCTAACTATAATCAATAATGCTAGAGCTACATTTCTCATGGAGCTCAAGGAAAACACCTTCATAGACATCAGCTTTCACATCTTTGACACCATTGTGGATGAGACTAGAACAACCTCTAGGGCCAAGCTGATTTTTCCCAGCCTTCTTATGAGGTTTTTTAGACTAAAAGGAGTTGCCATCCCTCAAGATACCAATCTCATGCCTACACCCTCAGCCATCAACAAAGTGACCATCACAAGGATACAAGTTCGTCTCCCAGGTGATGAAGATGAAGGTGAACCAATGAAGACTGAGACAGAGGCTACAGGAGAACCCTCAAGCTCAAGGGGTCGAGGCAAGAGGAGCAGAGCTTCATCCTCACCAGCTGTACCTCCAGATGCATTCCAGATCATCCTAGAGAGGATTGATGGGCTTCGAGATGTCCAGACTGAACAATCTGACAGGCCGGCTGCACTTCAAGACCAGATGAACATATTTTCAGCAAAGTTTAATAGTTTTAGCACCCAACAGTGACCCTTTGGCCATTCCGGTTAAAAAGGGGGATAATTTTTCAAGAGCAGCTTTTGAGGGGGAGTGTTTGTTTGAGGGGGAGCATGCCAAAAACTTAATTTCAGCAGTTTTACTTTATGTTATCTTTAGTTTTTGGTGTCTTGTTTTGGATAATCTTATTTTTATGGGTTTGCCACATACTTTGTTAAACTTTTGGTTAATTTCTTGGTTTATACTCATGGATATTCTTCTCTAAGAGAGACAATTGCGGCATCAGACAACCCCATGATGATCTGCTGGTAATCATGCTCAGAGTAAAAGAGTTCAACATCCACCGGGGGCTCATTGACAACAGAAGCTCAGCAGATATCATTTACTTGCTCGCGTTTCAGCCAATGAAGCTAGACAAGAAAAGGATCAGGCCTTTCACGTCGCCTCTGGTAAGCTTCACAGGGGATAAAATCATCCCTAGAGGCATCGTCACTCTAACTGTGGTTACAGGAACTTACCCAGCACAAGTCACCAAGGAAATTGATTTCCCCATAGTTGATTGCCCTTCCACGTACAACATCATCTTAGGAAGACCTACACTCAACAAACTAAAAGCAGTGACGTCGACGTACCACTTGAAGGTGAAGTTTCCAATAGCCCATGGAGTAAGAGAAATCAGAGGAGACCAAGTTCTGACAAGAGATTGCTATCAAGTTGCCCTATCATCGAGAGGTAATCACATATGGGTGATCAATGAACTAGAACCCATTCTTGAAGCGTTAGAAACACCACAAGAAGTTGAGATCGTCTTAGGAGATTCGACGAAGGTATTAAAGATCGGAACAATACTCCCAACTTTAGAAAAAAAGAGAAAATGATCTCTTTCTTAAGGGCAAACCAAGATGGATTCGCTTGGAAACATGAGGATATGCCAGGGATTGATAGGAAGATCATATAGCATCGTCTCAACGTAAACCCAAAATGCAAACCTATGTAGCAGAAACGGAGAATATTTGCACCAGAGCGCAACAAGGCTGTAACTAAAGAAGTAAAGAAGCAGCTGGATGCTAATTTCATCAAGGAGGTCTTTTATCCACATTTGCTAGCAAACGTAGTCATGGTAAATAAGAGCAACGGTAAGTGGAGAATGTGCTTCGATTTCAAAGACCTGAATAAGGCTTGCCCAAAAGACAGCTTCCCCTTGCCAATAATTGACCAGTTGGTAGACTCAACGGCTGGACACAAGCTATTGAGTTTCATGGATGCATTCTCTGGATACAACCAGATTCTTATGGACGAAGACGATCAAGAGAAAACCTCGTTCGTCACTAGTCAAGGGTTATACTGCTACAAGGTTATTCCCTTTGGACTGAAGAACGCAAGAGCTACCTACCAAAGATTGGTGAACCATATGTTCTCTCACCAGATTGGAAGGAATGTGGAAGTATATGTGGATGATATGCTGGTGAAAAGCAAGGACGAAGCCAAACACTTGGTCGATCTCAAAAAAACCTTCGACACACTATGTAAGTACAATATGAAATTAAACCCTACAAAATGTGTTTTTGCTGTTGCTTCAAGGAAATTCTTGGGATTCATGGTGTCCTAATGGGGAATAGAGGCCAATCCAGACAAAGTAAAAGCAATAATTGAGGTCAAATCACCAAAAACAGTGAAGGAGGTACAGAGCTTGATAGGAAAGAGTTGCAGCCCTAAACAAATTCATCTTTAGGGCAACAGACAAGTGCATGCCATTCTTCAAGGTATTGAAAAAAGCCTTTCAATGGAATGATGAATGCGAGAAAGCCCTTACCAAGTTAAAAGAAGTACTTGACGAAACTGCCTCTACTAGGTCCCTTAGTGATGGAAGAGAAGTTGTTCCTCTACTTAGCAGTATCTATTACTGTAGTAAGTTCAACACTGATCAGAGAAGAAGGGAATGTTCATAAGCCAGTTTATTATATCAGTCAGGCATTCTAAGGAGCAGAAGCAAGATACCCAAGGATGGAGAAGATAGCTTTCGCATTATTGGTCGCCTCCATAAAGCTCCATCCTTATTTCCAAGCACACCCCATCATCATCATGACAGAATAGCCTATAAGAAAGACAATGAATAAGATAGATGCAGCAGGACGACTCATTCAATGGGCAATTGAATTAGGCCAATTTGACATAGAATGTCCACCTCAAGCAGCAATCAACGCCTAGGTACTAGCAGACTTCATTGCAGAATTCACTCACCAACCCCCCATGGAAATATGGACGGTCCAAATAGATGGGTCAGCCACAAAGAAAGTGGGAGGAGCAGGGGTAGTTCTTTTACCTCCAGAAGGAGAAACACTAAGATATGCAGTCAAGTTACAATTCACAGCCACCAATAACGAGACAGAATACGAAGCATTGCTAATAGGGCTAAGTCTAGGAAAGGCTCTAGGAGCAAGGAACCTTATCGTCCAAGTTGATTCTCAACTAATAATTGGACAATTGAAGGGAGATTATGAAGCCAAAGAAGAAAGGATGCAGAAGTACTTAAAGATCGTCCAACGACTCTCACAGCACTTTGACAACCTGGACTTTGTACAAATCCCTTGAGCCAAAAATTCAGAAGCTGGCTTTCTAGCAAGATTAGCTTCGTTGGACAATTACAATGCGACCTCCGAATTATGTGTAGAGATAAAGGGGCAGTCGAGCACAGAAGGTGAGCAAGTTATGAAGATAAAAGAGTAAGACGAGTGGATGATTCCCATCATCCGTTACTTGAAAGAAGGATGGCTTCTTGAAGATAAGACGGAGGCAAGAAAGATACAGATCAAGGCAGCTCACTTCGTCATTATTGACGATGTGCTGTACAGACGAGGGTATTCACTCCTATATCTAAGATGCGCCAGTTCAGAAGAAGCAGACTATGTACTCTACGAGATACATGAGGGAACCTGTGGAAACCACGCTGGGGCAAGTTCCTTAACAGGAAAGGCGCTAAGAGCAAGATATTACTGGCCAACCCTACAGAAAGACACATACAACATTGTCAAAGCATGCGATAAGTGTCAATGCTTCACAAATGTCCAGATGAGACCAGGAGAGACAATGACACCCATATCCTCACCATGGCCCTTCGCCCAATAAGGAATTGATAATATGGGTCCATTCCCTTTAAGGAAGAAGCAACTCATATTTCTAATCGTGGCAATTGATTACTTCACCAAATAGGTAGAAGTAGAACCAGTGACGACAATAACAGAGGCTAAAATCAAATACCCATCTTACCATTTTTTTGGTGCATTCATATGTGGTCCATAACTTGACTCATGAACCTCTTCAATTATTTGCTATGCTTCCTTGGCTATCATGCAAAGGAGATGAATTCCATCATGTAATCTTTTGTAAAGTCTCTCTCCACAAATAATGTAATTAGTAGACAACCTCTTGATGGTCAATTGGTCACTCTTATCTACAGACTTTGGGTATGTCCGATCCTTGAGGTACTGTAGATTGTCTGAATACCATTCACCTTCTCCATTTTTTTCCTCATCTTCTTCTATTGTCATGCAATAAGTTGACTCTTCTTTTTGTTCCACCACTATTGGTCTGGCTTCATCTTCGTTTGGCCCATCCATCATGGATGTCATCTATACTACTATTTAAGGGGTTGCAACTATTTGGACCGGATTTTCTTTGGTTCCAAAATACCCCTACAACCTATGTTTAAGTAGGGGCAAACCTTGGTAAAAATGCTTCTTTAACTTCCACATAAAACACCATCTACAAAATAGGACCACACTCCCAGTACACTTACATTGGTTTTCAAACTCAAATTTCTTCTTCATCAGCTCTCCAATTCTCTCAATTTTGTGTTTTCAAACTCCTTTCACCCACCTCTTTGCTTCAGATTTCACTACAAACAACAACATCAGATAGATTTGAGGTAAGCTCTTTCATAGATCAAATCTTAGTCCTCTCTCTCTAATCTCACTTTTTATTTCTACATTTCTCACTTCAATTTCTCTCTCTATTTGGCCATGTTTTGCTTATTGTTATTTCGAGAATTATTGGATATTTTCTGATCTATTGTTTTACAGGCCTTCACAAGATGCTTTTAAAAGATGTTTCATTTTTTATGACTCTTTACTGATGTGTAGGCTTTGAAGTTAGTACTATTTAGCTTCGTCCGTCTCTACATTATTTGTCGTAATAACAATGTCATTACCATACTGATGTGTAGGCAGAGGAGATCAACGTGAGAAGGAGAGAGAGTAAACTAATTTTGGGCCACATCAAACAGGTTCTATTTCCCTCAGGTTAGGAAAAAGCTCAAACAAGTTCTATTTCCCTTAGGGCCACATTGAACAAGTTCGTTTTTTTAACATTAAGTCTGATTTTTTTTTCTTTCAAATTTTTTTTTTGGAGGAAAATATTTCAATTTTTATAATTATTATGGTTTTGTTCTATTTTGGGCGTGACAGTTGTGAAAGGTTGAGTTTTTTTTTTTTTTTTATAGTTTTGAGCTTTTGTTTCTAGGTTTTGTTGTTCAAACTTCAAAGTGGCTAATAAGTAACGATTTTTTTTTTTTTTTTTTTTAAGTCTTGGATTATCGTTTAGCAAAAAAAAAAAGTCTTGGATTATCATATTATGTGTTAATTTTCTTCTCCATGTGTTGGTTTACCAATGAGAAATTAAATTTATGCGGTAGATTTTGAAAATAAAATCATACGAGGTTCTCAATCTCAAATGCTAGGATAATTATTGCTTAATTTGTAAAAAAGGGTTGTATTATCTCCAACAAAAACTTATTATTTTATCATGATTTAGATTCTAAAAGGACTACACTTTGTTCACATTATCCTTTCCATATCATTATCTTATCTTTTTTAATTTTTCTTTTCTTTTAGTTGGTCAATCTGATGGGTGTTTAAGTATTTTCTCTAATTAATGACTAGTTTTAAAAGAATAGGAATGATGTATATTGATTTTTTTTTTTTTTTTTTTGGTGGTTATCGGGTTTGACTCATTATTTTAATGTATGTGTTCTAAGTGGTGCCCTCTCTTCCTCTAATTATTTTTGTTTGTTGTTTTTCTTACATTTAAGCCTCACACACTCTCTCTCTCTCTCTCTCTCTCTCTATCTATCTATATATATATATATATATATATTTTGTATTATTTTTATGGTGACATATCAACAATTTGGTTAGATTGCTTAGCAGACACATTGGATGAATTCGGGTGAGCGAAGTGGTAATCAATCTATCAAGTAGTTGTTAAAAAACATTTTTTATGTAAATATCCTACCTTATGAAATTTAATATTGTCCTTGTTTATGCCTTTCATTGCACATTTGATGATTTTGTAAGCAATTGACATATACGCAAATTTGCTAAAGCAAGAATGATACTGGAGAACTTATCTTTAAAGATAAAATTTTAAAATTTTGCTGAACATTGCTTCCAAATAATAGACTAACTTTTAGGGGAAAAAACCTACCCCCTTAAATATATCTTATATTTGATAGTTTAAAATGTTACTTCATTTTAAATTTTAAAATTTTAAAAATTGGTAAAATTTAATTTGATCCAAAATAACTTACCAAAAGACAAAAAGACTCCAAACAAACCATACCTTTTGAATTTGCATCAAGTGTTACATGTCCTTAGTTAATAAATTTGCATCAACGTTTTATTTTTTATTTATTTATTTTATTTAAAGGGTGGTCAGTCCTTCAACATTGGTTTCCTATTTTTTTACAACTTCAAGCAAAAAAAAAAAAAAAAAAAAAAATCCTAATGTTTTAGGTATTTTAATAATATGCTAGCACTATTTTACATTTAATAAATTTGCATCAACGTTTTTTTTTTTTTTTTCTGAGGGTGGTGAGTCCATCAACGTTGGTTTCCAATTTTTTTACAACTTCAAGAAAAAAAAAAAATCTTGATGTTTTAGGTATTTTTAATAATATACCAGCACTGTTTTACATTTAATTTTTTTAAATGTTTTAAATATTTTTATTCCTAAAATTTTACCTATTATTTAGATATTATTTAGAAGTAATTTTTTGCATGATTTTATACTTTTGCAATGATTGAGAAAATAGAGGGATGACTACTTGAAATGCTTTGGATCAATTGTCAAAATCCAAAACCGAAACAACATAGTAAATTTTTGGTGTTAATCTAAATTCAAATACCCATCTTACCATTTTTTTAGTTATTTTTATGGATTTATTTTTCTAAGTGACTATCTTTTAAGATTATAATAACTTCATATATAGCTCCCATTAAAAAATTATTAAGAAAAATAAATTAATAACATGAAGCCTTTTCTATACCAAAAAAAAAAAAAAAATTAATATCCTTCAATAGTTGGGGGAGGGAAATTTCAACCAATTGAGCTATTATTTTTATTTTTATTTTTAAACATTATATTATGGCTAAAATATTGTTTTTACATATTTTTAGTGTTATACCGTTGCAACTCAAAAATAAGGGTGCAATATTATTTTGCAAAACTTTTATATAACAAATTTGACTACAAAATTTTAACATAGCACATGCTTCCACTTTTACTAAAATTTTATTACAATTGAACATATTACTACAATTCTTACATGTCATTGGGCAAGTGCCTTGCATTAATAATTTACTTCAATGTTTATAGATTTAAATACACCCTCTTTGGACTAGGGAATAATTATTGCACTAAATATGTATATATGTGCAACTAACACGATTATTTTTTTTGTCTATTTTAATGCAGAAATGAGTTCAAAAAATACACCTATGACTCATACCAATGACGTAGAATGTTGTTGAGAATTACAAAGATATTATGATCGACGTAGTAGACAAATAAAAGACAATGAAAGCAAACAAATTCGATTGGCAAGACGTCGTGCCAATTATGCATCATGAAGACAACAAACTTTGGGTGGTGATATTACTTTAGTGGGAAGTCCAGCAAATTTAAATGAAGACATTTTGCATTCTAATTCAACATCATCATGTGTATCACTAATACCACCTAATCACGAGGCTACACCAACTTGTCGTCTTACGCATATCCGTAACTTGGCGCGAAATATGCCAGTTGAGCGAAATGCTATGCAAGAAACTAATGGTGAGATCATAATTTTGTACCTTTTAAAAAATATTCATTGATTGGACTATGATTATTTTGGGGAAAATATATAAATTTTGGCATGTTAGTTTTATGTCAATATCAAGAATAATGCTAACTTAATGTTTATAACAACTTTAGCTTTACCTCCAATACATCCAACTATAATGCCAAATGATTTTGAGGCTGGACCAAGTCATATAAATTCTGATGTTAATGATGGTAAGTTTTATGTCAAATATTTATAAACTTTGCACCATTATAATTTTTTTAAAAAAATTTGCATTTTTTATAATTACATTGCATATGTAGAAAGAACTGAAGAAGTTGAAAATTTAAATGATAAAAATCATAGGGATGGCTACAGAGAACAAGGTTTGTTACTCAATGTCATCATTTTTATTTCAATTTACATGTTTATTATAATCAATTTTATTATTTCTTTACATGCTGCATATTCGAAACATTATTAATATTTTGCTTATTTCACAACATAATATTTGATACAATTTTTAATATTTTCTTTTACAACTATCATTACACTCTTTATCTCTAATTTTTTCCTTAAAATTAGAATTAGGTGTTGACGACACATTTGATGGTACTACACATGTCACAAATTGTATGCAAGGCAAATAAAGTTATGCCAAAGATTTTAAAGAAGGTAGAAAGACCATTAGGTACCAACTACCACAACCAAAGACATGTCATTTTTGTAATGCCTATTTGTTCCATCGAGAGACATCCTTTATGTGTTGCAAGAATGGAAAAATATCCTTACCCAACACAACAATTTGTCCTGAATTTATGGAGCTCATTTGTGAGCAAATACCCCGAGGCAGACATTTCAGGCAATATATATGGTTTTACAACAACATATTTGCATTTACCTTAATGGGTTTGCACATGGATGAAAGCGTGGCCTCGAATAGTCGAGGAATATATACATTCCGTGCCCAAGGTGCCATCTATCATAGAATTGGTAGTCTTTTACCACATACACCTCTAAGTGTGCGGCATAGACAATTGTATATCTACAACACCGATCTTGAAATACAACGTAGAATGTCTCAATCTGTAGAAGCTCACAAAGATATTGTGTGACTTACTCAAAGGATCTTAGACATGCATAACCCATTTGTGGAGAGATTTCGTCAACTATCTCGAACTCCAAATTTACATCAATGTAAACTCCTCATTAAAGAACAACCTCTAAACCAACCTCAATATTGCCTTTCTAGCGCTTCCCAAGTGGCAACTATTATTGTAGTAGGTGAAGAAGCTAGACATTTAAGTGGTAGAGAAATTTTGGTTCAAACGTTTGGTGGTAATTTGATCAATGTTCAAGATACAACAGGATATTATGATCCATTGTAGTACCCTATACTTTTTCCATTTGGAACATATGGATGGGATATCAACACACGCAACGCTAATATGTCGTGATTATTATCCATACGTCCTTTAGGTAACAATTTTCTTATTTTCAATCTATTACTTCAAAATGCCGCTTACACTGAAATAACTGAACCTAAATCTATTTTTACTATTGTCGAAGATTTGCCTCGATGATCAATGATCTAGTATGGAGGATGCCTTTCACAACAGTATGTTATTGATAATTATGTAAAAATTGAAACACACAAGCTTAGGTGGTTTGAGCACAATCAAGATTCTATTAGAGTGGATCTCTACCAAGGCCTACAAGATGCTTTCCATGAAGGAGAGTGTGATAACGGTAACATAAACTTCACACTTGAAATTTACATTACTTCATTAATGGCGAATTTCCATCAATATTTATTAATGGCCCAACTTTGTCATCTTATATTTAGGAAATTTTGGACATAGAACCATTTTACCATCATCATTTGTGGGAAGCTCACATGATATGATCCAACGATTTCAAGATGCAATGTCATTGGTTCAAAAGTTTGGCAAGCCAAATTTATTCATCACAATGATGTGCAATCCTGGATAGGAAGAAATCCAAAATGAGCTTTTACCTGCACAAACCGCACAAGATTGTCCAGAATTTCTTGCAAGAGTTTTCAAATCAAAATTTGAAGAATTGAAAGATGATATCGTGGTTAAGGGGGTTCTCAGAAGAGTTATTGTATATGTGCAAGTCTTTGAGTTTCAAAAAAGGGGTTTACCACATGCACACATGCTTATAATTCTCAATGAAGATGATAAATTACATAATCCAGAGGATTACGATCAGGTTGTTAAAGCATAAATACCGTGTAAAGAAGAATAACCTCAGTTACATAAAGCTGTATTGAAGCATATGATACATGGTCCTTGCGGAATACAAAATCCAAGATCATCGCATATGAAAAATGGGCAATGTAAAAAAGGATACCCAAAGCCTTTCTCGCCAAAAACCTACCTAGGCAATGACTCATATCCTGTTTACAAATGATTTGATACTAATAATCCTGTGTCATTAAATGATTGTTGCAGGATTATGGTAGATAACACTTGGGTTGTTCCATATAATCCTTGGTTACTGCTGAAATATAATTGCCATATTAATGTTGAAATATGTTGCAGTATCAAGAGTATAAAATACTTATATAAATATGTGTATAAAGGCCCAGATTATGTCTCTATGGAAGTTAGACCAGGCCCAAATTATGATGAGGTCTAACAGTACAGTGATGCAAGATGAGTATGTGCTCTAGAGGCATGTTGGAAGATATTTGCTTTTCCTATGTATTGAATGTACCTTGCTATTTTTCGTTTACAAATTCATCTTTCAGATAAACAACAGGTACGCTTTAGACCACTTAAGCCTATTGCTAATGTTTTGGAGCAAAGTAAAAAGACAATGTTCACTGAATTTTTTTATATGAATATGATTGATCATGATGCTCGAAATTATCTATATAGAGAGTTTCCTGAGCGTTATTTTTGGGATTATAAAAACAAAACATGGACATGAAGAAGATCTTATAAAAAAGTAGTAGGCAGGGTATATACTGTTTCACCATTTGATAGAGAGAAGTTCAATTTGCATGTTCTTCTTAATCATGTCAAGGGGCCAATAGGATTTAACAATTTATTGACTGTCAATGGGATAACCTATCCAACTTTTAAGCAAGCAGCAGAACAAAGGGGTTTACTAAAGAATGATAACAGCATACGACAGTGTCTACTACGAGACATTCGAATGCCATCAGCTTTAAGAAGATTGTTTGCTACAATATTGGTATTTTGTCTACCAACTAGAGTAAGAGAATTGTGGAATGAGTTCTACCCATTTATGGTAGAAGATTACCCATCAACATCTGTTACGGCAGAGAAACGACGTACAAATAAACTTCTCAATGATTTAGAGGTGTTGCTTTTGCAACATGGAAAGCACATCACAAAGTATGATTTGCCGATTTCAACTGGAGAATGTGACAATGATTCAGTTGTACCAAGACTCATACAAGATGAGCTAACTATGCCTAATGTAGTTGAAGAACTCACTTTAATTGAGAAGTTGAATAATGACTAGAGAGTTGCATATGAGACAATCATGACAGCTATTGAACGTAAGGAAAGCATGATATTCTTTGTCGATGGGCCAGGGGGAACTAGGAAAACATTTTTGTATCATACAATGTTGGCAACCTTGAGAAAGGCCGGTCATATTGTAATTGCCACAGCTACATCTGGCATAGCAGCAACATTACTCCATGGTGGAAGAACAGCGCATTCCAGGTTTAAGATTCCTTTGACTCCTGATGCTTCATCAACTTGCTCAATAAGTAAACAATCAGACTTAGCTGAACTTATTAGACATGCCACCATAATTATTTTGGATGAAGCCCCAATGGTAAATCGACATGCATAAGAATCTTTAGATAGAACATTTAAAGATATTATGGAAGTAAATTTACCTTTTGGTGGGAAGGTGCTAATTTTGGGGGAGATTTTCGTCAAGTACTTTTGGTTGTTCCAAAGGGTACAAAGGCAGAAATGATTGATGCATGCATAGTTAAGTCCCCATTATGGAAATATGTCAAAGTGTTACATTTGAAGCAGGATATGAGGTCTGTCAATGATGAAGAGTTTGCTGAGTATATACAATGCATTGGTGATGGGAATGAACCATTTATAATGGATGATTTGATTAAACTACCCCCTTCAATGGCAATGCAATGGGAGGGTCAGCATTCTATATACAACTTGATTGATCAAGTTTTTCCAAGTTTGCAAGAACATGTCAATGATGCAAGATATATGGTTGATAGGGCTTTGCTAACACCTATAAATGATGATGTTGAACTGCTTAATGAAAAGATAATTTCTCAGTTCCTAGGAGACGAGTTTACGTTACATTCTTTTGATGAGGTAGAAGGAGATACGCAACATCTATATGAACAAAAATTCCTAACTTCTATATCTCCAAGGGGTTTACCACCACATATATTAAGACTTAAAAAGGGTGCTCCAATTATGTTGTTGCGCAATATAGATCCAAAAGCCGGATTATGTAATGGTACAAGATTGATATGCCGTGGATGTTTTAACAATGTAATTGACGCCGAAATTTTGACTGGACAATATGTGGGTACACGCGTTTTCTTGCCAAGAATCCCTTTGAAGACAACTGAAAATGTACACCTGCCATTTGTAATGATCAAACGACAATTTCCTGTACGTTTGAGCTTTGCAATTACAATAAACAAAGCGCAAGGTCAGACAATTCCAATTGTTGGAATTTATCCTCCTGATCATGTTTTTAGTCATGGCCAATTATATGTGGTGTTGTCGAGTGGAGTCTCCCAATCCACCACAAAACTATTGGTGCAAAAAGGAACAACACCTAAGGAGGAAGGTGTTCACACAAGAAATATTTTGTATAAAGATGTTTTGTTCTTTTCATCATAAGTATTAATTAACAATTGGAAAGAACTGTCTTACATATAGATTTATTTTAATAATTTACAAATTTTAATGGTTATGAGGTCTACGTTTTAATATTTTTTTTCTTGATATTTTTTATGTATACAATTAATTGGTAACAGGAAGGATGCCCAACTCAACCGTGAGGATCGAGTCCATTATGCTAAACAATGGAGTGCATGCTGTTCCTACTGCTCATTGGGAGAATTGGAAGGATGATCAATCAATATTGAACATGGAAGCCATTGATAACAAGGTATTTTTCTTTTTAATGATATCTTTAATCAGCATCCCTTTCTATTGTTTTATCAAAATTAATATTAAAAATGTCATGTTGCGTAAGGGTTAGGTTTGAAAATTGCAAATTTATTCACCTAGTTGGGGATTCACTATTCGAGCTGACAAGAAAGAGCTTTGGAAAGAAGTGAAATGAGTTTTAGAGTCACAAGAATTGGAAAGGTATGTTACACTATTTTTTAAAATAGGAAAATAATTAATTGATAATCTTAATATAGAAACAATTTTTTTTTCCTCATTTTGAAGTTCCAAGAACAAAGACAAACAACAAATCAATGTCAACAACAATGAGGTTTCCAACATCCATAAGTGTTTGTTTTTAGACCCCTTAAAATACAATTGGATTAACCTAGTAAATTAGCCAAGTGATTACTTAGCCCAAATTTCAAATCTAGGTTAACACAATCATATAATCATATAAATGTAAAATGCGGAATATAAAGAACACAAAGATATGATGACCTAGGAAACCACACCGGTAAAAACCTGGGGAGGATTTAACTTAGTTATCCTCAAGGTAAACTGAATTCATTATGAAAGAATCGAAGTTTTACAATACCGACTTAGACCACTAACACCCTATTGTTACCCACCAATAGAAAACTTACTGACACGACCACGTGCAAGCTCTGAGACCATGGACTCCTTCTTTCTTGGATTCTCCAGCAAGTACAAGCACTCCCACTTGTGTTTCTTTAAGCTCTTTAGTGCAGCAACTGAATGATCATCAAGCTCTCAATGAAATCTCCTTCTTGATAATCCTAAGCATATGTGAAGGCAACCACATCTAAATCTCACAAGAGATTCACACACACAGCAAATAGAACAACAACAAAAACATGGCTAGGGTTTCCTTTTTATACTTAAGACAAAACATAAAACCCTACACGTCAAATGGGCTTAGGGCTAAGTTGGAAAATTCTACAAAAAAACATTCTGCCCGAGTTTCTATCGATTAAGTTTAATTTTCGATCGATCAAGCCAGACAAAATTACACAATAAATTCTGTAGTAACTCAATTCCAACTTTACATAAAACGCATACACGTGGAGCAAGTCTAAACAAGACTAAAACCTGTTTTGATCACGGTTTGCCAACATTACAAATTAGAGTTCTAATACATTAGTTCCTAATCCTTAGAACCTAACAAACTCCCCCTTTGGCAATCCATGACAAAACACAAAACTAAACAAAATTTCTCAAAGTTTACATAAAAACAGCCTAATACAAAAACATAGCCAACACAACAAATTCAACCTAACTACTATCTATCAGTTGCAAGTGTAGACAGCAACACGACTGAATCAACCTGTATATTTCCTGAAACACTCAACAAACACATAAACGCATGTGTGGAAAATACAAGTAAAACAAAAATAACTTCTTGATTTCATATAACACACAATAAAGACATATATCATGAATAACTCATAAATATAAATCAATAAGCAATGTCAAACAAGAAACATATACAAATCAATGTATCTCCCCCTATAATGAATAGCCCAATCAAAAACAAAAATACATCATGAGCCAAAAAAGATAAATACACAATGAAGCACCTAGATACAATCTAATAGCTCCACAAGCTCCACAAGTACAAAAATTTCCCCCTAACTACAAAAATCCTCTACAAGTGTACTCTCCCTTTTTGTGACAGAATGCCAAAGGGTAATCACACATCATCAAAAGGAAGTGGCGGAGGTGATCGTCTCAAATGCTCCATATCCGCTCGCAAAGCACGAAGCTCATCAAGCATGTCCACCAAAATCTGTCCATGAGCTGCCTAAATGGTCGTGACAGTTTCCAACATACGTCAAATGTCTGAATCATCCGAGGTAGGAGGTGGAGGAACAGCAGCATCAACAGCATCAGCAGCATGACCAACAGGCTCCTCCACCGTAGTATGACCTATAGAAGGAGGAGGAGGTGCGACACCAGAAGGCTCTACCCTAGAGCGTTTAGAGCTAGCTCTCAACTGAGCAGCCCTCTGCCGAAGAAAGGTGGCACCTATGGGAGCAACTATGTGTACAAGCTCAGATGCGGGAAACTCAACCAAACCGAGGTGCAAAAAAATTTGGTGAATAAAAAATTTGGTGAATAAAAACTCAACCAAGCATGAGCTGTAGAACTACTCCTATGCACCTCAATCAAGGAACAAATAAAAAGATGATGAAAGCTAATAGGAGTATCAGTAACCAGGGCACACAAAAATGCACAACGCTCCAATGGAATGGTGTGCAGATGAGAGATACGCTAAAAAGAATGACAAGCAATCCTAAAGAAGAGATAATGAATCTCAGTGAGCTCAGCAGTGGTGATCCGAGTATCAGAACCCCACTAGATAGAAGACTCAATGATATAAGACATGATGTCGTCCAAGGGAGGAGACTCATCATAAGGGTGGATAGGATGCTGGATTGCTGGCACCCCAAGGGCATCAGCCACTACCGAAGGGGTAATGGTGTACCCTACACCCCGTACCCAACTCTTCACTAGAGTGTTGGCATCATAGGAGTGGATAGAGAGGTTTGAATAGAACTCTCTGACCAAGGTATCGGAGGTGGATGAGAGATATCCAATAAAGGCAACTAGCCCCTACGCTCAAAGTTACGCCTAATCTCAGGATCTAGCTCATCTAAAAGAACCGTTCTCTCAGCCCAAATGTTTTTGCAGCCCTCTGTCGAAGAAAGGTGGCACCTATGGGAGCAACTATGTGTACAAGCTCAGACACGGGAAACTCAACCAAACCGAGATGCAAAAGAATTTGGTGAATAAAAACGAGGGAGAACAAAGCATAAGCTGTAGAACTACTCCTATGCACCTCAATCAAGGAACAAATAAAAAGATGATGAAAGCTAATAGGAGTATCAGTAACCAGGGCATACAAAAATGCACAACGCTCCAATGGAATGGTGTGCAGATGAGAGATAAGCTAAAAAGAATGACAAGCAATCCTAAAGAAGAGATAATGAATCTCAGTGAGCTCAGCAGTGGTGATCCGAGGATCAGAACCCCACTAGATAGAAGACTCAATGATATAAGACATGATGTCATCCAAGGGAGGAGACTCATCATAAGGGTCAATAGGATGCTGGACTACTGGCACCCCAAGGGCATCTGCCACTACCGAAGGGGTAATGGTGTACCCTACACCCCGTACCCAACTCTTCACTAGAGTGTTGGCATCACAGGAGTGGACAGAGAGGTTTGAATAGAACTCTCTTACCAAGGTAGCGGAGGTGGATGAGAGATATCCAATAAAGGTAACCAGCCCCTACGCTTAAAGTTACGCCTAATCTCAGTATCTAGCTCATCTAAAAGAACCTTTCTCTCAGTCCAAATGTTTCTCTTAAGGTTAAGCTTAAGGAGGAGGTGCGACACCAAAAGGCTCTACCCTAGAGCGTTTAAAGCTAGCTCTCAACTGGGCAGCCCTCTGCCGAAGAAAGGGGGCACCTATGGGAGCAACTATGTGTACAAGGTCAGATGCGGGAAACTTAACCAAACCAAGATGCAAAAGAATTTGGTGAATAAAAACGGGGAAGAACAAAGCATGAGCTGTAGAACTACTCCTATACACCTCAATCAAGGAACAAATAAAAAGTTGATGAAAGCTAATAGGAGTATCAGTAACTAGGGCATACAAAAATGCACAATGTTCCAAAGGAATGGTATGCAGATGAGAGATAAGCCAAAAAGAATGATAAGCAATCCTAAAGAAGAGATAGTGAATCTCAGTGCGCTCAGTAATGGTGATCCGAGGATCAGAACCCCACTGGATAGAAGACCTAATGATATAAGACATGATGTCGTCCAAGGGAGGAGACTCATCATAAGGGTAGACAGGATGCTGGACTACTGGCACCCCAAGGGCATCAGCCACTACCGAAGGGGCAATGGTGTACCCTACACCCCGTACCCAACTCTTCACTAGAGTGTTGGCATCATAGGAGTGGACAGAGAGGTTTGAATACATGCCTTTTACACTTGCTAAATGTAGCTAATAGTTCCACAATGCATAAGTGTTTTCAAGTGTTTGCACTGTATGTATACATTCCTATACTTACACATGGTCTTAAAAATGTTCCAAGCTTATTTGTGCAATTTTGGGTGGGCTCCAGTTAGTGCAAAATATGGCCCTTTTGCACTCCAATCTACTGCTCCTATTTTTCCTTTGTTGACTCATTCTCAATTGTGTAGGATTGGTCCACATAATGAAGAATGAATATATTTAATCTTGTTTTTTTGTCCTAGTCAAACCTTAGGGATTTTTGCGAGCCCAATTCAACCCAATTTTCGGTGTTCTCATTGTCACAGGTAATTGGTTGTAGCTACGGGCATTGGACTGACTAATCAAGTACCATGATACTTGCTGGAAATTGGCTGATCAAGTACCATGATACTTGCTGACAATTTTTTGTGATGTAAAAAATCCTTGTGGGATATGCATTTTGTGATGTAAATCATCTATTTATGTGAATTATTTGGGCAATGAATTTGTTTTGTTTAGTTTTGTTTGCTGGCAATTGGTTGGGAACTGTTTAGTGTTGGTAAACTATTGTTTTGTTGGTTGCAATTGGTTGCATCTATTGGTTGGGAACATAGTGTAAATTATTTGGGCAGGAATTACAGATTTAGCAAGAAAAAAAAAAAAAACCTATAGCGGTGTTATTAAAAACGCAGCTATAGAAATACCCAATGCAAGGGGCTTTAGCTGTGTTTCTAAACATGGCCCAAAGATGGGCTATAGCCGCAATTCAAAAAATGCGGCTATATGTCTGAGGATATATCCGCGTTTCAAAAAATGCAGCTACAAGTCTGAGCCTATAGCCGAGTTTTAAAAAACACAGCTATAGGTCTAAGCCTATAGTTGCGTTTCAATAAACGCAGCTATAGGTCCACGCTATAACCGTGTTTTAAACGCAGCCCAAAGCGGGTCTATAGCCGCATTTTGTAAAAACACAGCTATAGGATCAGACTTGTAGCCGCAGTTAAAAAAAGGCGACTATAGACCCTCAGGGGCTATTGTCGCGCAGTATAAGCCACGTTTGTAAACGTGGCTATAGCCTATAGCTGCATTTTTTAAAGGTAGCTATAGCCCTCATTTTTTGTAGTGTCTATATCTATATCTATATATAATATTTAAAAATTGAACCCTAAAATTTATTGTTGTTACCTTCTTATTAAGTCATTGTGAGAGACCGCGCCCCCGGCCCGTTTTATGATGTGTTGTTGGGCCAAACCCACGTGAATGGGTGGAGTCGTGTTATTGCCTCTCAAAATGGAGGTTCGACTAGTTATATTTTCCCCCTTAGATTAGGGGTTTTACAATGGAGTCGCCACTTATTTAATTATTGGAAAAATAAGAAAACCATAATTGAAAAATTCCTCATTGTATTAATTTGAAATTTAATTTACATTGATCATAGGAAAATTACATGGCTTTGGTCCTAGATACAATCTAAGATAAAGTACATGGCTTTATTTCCTAGTTACAATCTAGAAATTGAAAATTACAAGGATAAGCATTGGTCTATCAACCCTTGATCTAAGTTCGGAGGCTATGTTACAAGGTGGGAAGGTGTTAGGCACCCACCTTGCCCGGTGAAACCGGTCTTCTAGACTATGGTGGCCAACATTCATATCATATCATCCAATATGTCAATCAATTTACATGTTGAATTTAATGTGTGTGCATGTGATAAACCCTAATTCAATTTATTTAGCATTGCATTTAGATTGAAAAATAAATTCTAGTGAATGTGTGTGGATGGTGATAACCTAGATTCAAGAATTTGAAAGAATTATGAAATAAACATGTTTTTCCTATTTTTGATAAGGATTTAGGATCAAAACTAGTGTTTATGCATGAACATGTGATGAACAACCAAGAACATGTGAAGAACACATAAGAACAATTAAGAACATTCAAACATATTCAAGAAGATTTAAATAGTTACTATCATGCCTTAATCCTAAATTCTCATCATGGAAACACAAAAAAACAATTAGGGAAAGGGATTATACCTTCATGCAAGATCCATATAGTGGAGGAGGAGCCTCTTGAGGGAGGTCCTAAGGATGGAGGTAAAGAAGAGTTAGGAGAGGAAGAGTGAGTCTCACTCAATACCTTGAGTCTCAGGAAGACCAAGATATGACAAGACTACTCTACTTCACTAGAACTCAAGAGAGGAGAAGAGAGGGGGGTTTTTTGTGTGCCCTGGAATGAAGGAGAGGGGGGGTTTATATAGTAGTGGTGGAGAGAATATGAATGGAAAGCCATTTAATGAGGGTTGACAAAGAATCATGAACCTAGTCCTCATTTTAGCCTTGGGGGAAATCTGGTGCATTAAATGAAAAGATTGGTGGGAGTGAGGAGCAAGCCAAATTCGGTTTTCCCGCAACTGCTGTAACAGCTTGTAGAGCTAACTTCAAAAAATCATATCTAACTCAATCTTGATTGGAATTATCTCATTCTTGTGCTCAAATTGAAGCCCCGGATGTCTAGTTTCTGGGAAAATTAACCTCATTCACAAATTCAAAATATTTTGAGAGATATGGATGAAATGGTGAGCAGAGGTCATTTGTTTGAAAATGGTTTCAGCACAATTAACATTAATAGGTCCCAAATTAGCTCTCAATTAACATTAAATGGCTTCAATCACTCCCATTTCAGACTTAATTGGTTCTAAATTTACTCTAATTAAAAGATAATTGCACAAATTACTCATTGAATAATTAATGTTTAACTATCTAATTAATTAGGTGTATGCAACCTCACCATAAAATGTAGTCCTAACCAATCAAATTATGACACATCATTGATCTCAAATTGATTACATTTATAACCAATTGAAATCAATTGTTCATAATCACATATAGTCGGACTCAATTTGTGATAGTGCATCTCAGCCATTAAAACTTGATTTGATGATAACTTTCAATCTGGTGGTCTGATTAGGGCTTATGACCAGTTGATTTAATCGTTACGACATCAAGATCATTTTGTTGAAATGAGATTAAGGATCTAATGGCCAGAATCAAGATGCATATTCCCAAGGCAAAATTACCCTTTTACCCTCCATGTGAGGTTAAATGCAGGTTGCAAAATGGGGTGTCAACAGAATGCCCCTCATTGGCAAAGCTTGAAAAGCGAATGTCAATGTATGAAAGAGACACCTAACTTTGCAATCAGTATTTAACCGTGGTGAATGTATGATGCATGTAGATAAAAATGCAGATGATCATGTAATGGATCAAAATGTGAACCGAATCTCGAGGGAGATTGCCTACGTACCTCTTGGTGGGGGGATCAGGTCCAAACGTAGTTCATGCATGCAAATTTTTTTTTTTTTTTTTTTTTTTTAGTGAGTACAAGATATGCTTACCTGGAGGACGACGAATCCTGGCTCATGTTTTCAGAGGCCTAGGATTTTGGGGCTTTGGCTCATGTTTTCAGAGGACCAAAGGTTCTGAATCCTGGCTCATGTTTTCAGAGGCCTAGGATTTTGGGGCTTTGGCTCATGTTTTCAGAGGACCAAGGGTTTTTTGGGCTTTGGCTCATGTTTTCAGAGGACCAAAGGTTCCGGATCCTGGCTCATGTTTTCAGAGGCCTAGGATTTTGGGGCTTGGCTCATGTTTTCAGAGGACCAAAGGTTTTGAATCCTGGCTCATGTTTTCAGAGGACCAAAGGTTTTGAATCCTGGCTCATGTTTTCAGAGGCCTAGGATTTTTGGATCTTGGCTCATGTTTTCAGAGGCCTAGGATTTTGGATCTTGGCTCATGTTTTCAGAGGACCAAGGGTTTTGGGGCTTTGGCTCATGTTTTTAGAGGACCAAAGGTTCCGGATCCTGGCTCATGTTTTCAGAGGCCTAGGATTTTGGATCTTGGCTCATGTTTTCAGAGGACCAAGGGTTTTGGGGCTTTGGCTCATGTTTTCAGAGGACCAAAGGTTCCGGATCCTGGCTCATGTTTTCAGAGGCCTAGGATTTTGGATCTTGGCTCATGTTTTCAGAGGACCAAGGGTTTTTTTTTTTTTTTTTTTTTTTTTTTTTTTTTTTTTTTTTTTTTTGCTTCGACTCACGCCAATGTGTGGGCTTTTTACCCTAGTACTCCATGCTTCGAAGAATGCTGGGGGTGGATGGTTGACTTGATGTTGCATCACTGAAGAATGTGGAAGAGGATCATAGCTTTCTGTTCCTGAAGAAGAATTCAATGGAGATTTTTTTTTTTTTTTTTTTTTTTTTTTTAATTTTTTTTTAAATTTGGAAATCTTGAATTTTTTCAAGGAATTGAAAATTTTGAACTTTTTTTTTTTTTTTTTTTTTTTGAAAAATTTAGAAATCTTGAATTTTTTCAAGGAATTGAAAATTTTGATTGGAGATTTTTTTTCTTTTTAAAGCAACCTAAGAAGTACGAGCCCAACGCCCTTAGTCCCAAGGCCATTTTTGAATTTTTTTTTTTTTTTTTTTTGAAAAATTTGGGAGTCTTGAATTTTTTCATGGAATTGAAAATTTTTGATTGATTTTTTTTTTTTTTTTTTTTTTTTTTTTTTTGAAAAATTTAGAAATCTTGAATTTTTTCAAGGAATTGAAAATTTTGAACCTTTTTTTTTTTTTTTTTTTTTTTTTTTTTTTTTTTTTTTTTTTGAAAAATTTAGAAATCTTGAATTTTTTCAAGGAATTGAAAATTTTGAATTTTTTTTTTTGAAAAATTTGGAAGTCTTGAATTTTTTCATGGAATTGAAAATTTTTGATTGATTTTTTTTTTTTTTTTTTTTTGAAAAATTTAGAAATCTTGAATTTTTTCAAGGAATTGAAAATTTTGAACTTTTTTTTTTTTTTTTTTTGAAAAATTTGGAAGTCTTGAATTCTTTCAAGGAATTGAAAAAAAATTTGATTGTTGATTTTTTTTTTTTTTTTGGGAAAAATTTGGGAGTCTTGAATTCTTTCATGGAATTGAAAATTTTGATTGATTTTTTTTTTTTTTTGAAAAATTTAGAAATCTTGAATTTTTTCAAGGAATTGAAAATTTTGAATTTTTTTTTTTTGAAAGAAACCTAAGAAATACGAGCCTAATGCCCCTAGTCCCAAGGCCTTTTTTGAAAGTTTCCTTCTTTTTTTGTTTCTTTTTTTTTTTTTTTTTTTTGAAATATGAAGATTTGTTCATTTTCAAAAAGTGAAGAAGATGAAGATAAAGATGGAGTAAAGGTGATGAAGATTTATTCATGATGAATTTTTTTTTTTTTTTTTGGTTGAAAAACCTATCTTTTGAATGAGAATAACTTTGGCTGGAAGTTGATGTGGATTGCTGGATAAGTCCTTACTTAATTCCTGCAAAAAGATAATTTCAATTAGCAATGGATTTATTCATTGAAATTAATTGGAAGTACTTACCCAATGCCCCTAGTTTGGGGCATATCCCATGCTTAGATTGAACCTGAGTTCATTTGATGTTGCGACCATTAGGGAACATAAAAGAAGATCACGGTCCACAATCATTGGTTCCTGCAAAATAGCTTTCTTTCTCTAGCTTGTTAGAAACCAGTTATCATGAAAACATTTTTGGCCAATGCCATTAGTGTAGACATGCTTGCAAAAAAATGGATTGATGCCTCAAATGAAACCATGCTTTCATGCGATAAGGACATATTTGCATACAATATAAATAGGTCAATGCCTGAAGTTTGAGCATGCTTGATGCAAAACAAATGAGCTTAGCCTAACATGCACCCAAACAATTTTGTCACATTGTTTTGAATTTGTTCTTCAAGGTTATTTGGGTGATTGGGACCGGGCCTTTGAAAGGCTGCCTACGTACCTCTTTCATAGAGGATCAGGTCAAGACGTAGTTCAAGAGAACTGGATTTTGAAAAAGAATGATTTTTTTTTTTTTTTTTTTTGAAATGAGATTTCTTTTTTTTTCTTTTTTTTGGAAAAAAAATTTTCCATTTTTTTTTTTTTGGAACAAGATGTGATCCTTTGAACAACCATTTTGGAAAATCATAGTGTTTAAGAATCAAACAAATCTCTTTGATTATGAAGGATCAAGATCATTAAACTCATGTAATCAAAATTTGCTTTTTTCTTTTGAACATTGTCAGATTAAGTCTCCAAAGGCAATCAAGAGATGAAATGTGATAATATTTAGGAAACGCATTGTTGGGTGAAAACAAGGAGAGTGCTCCAAGTGTGAAATTTCTTTTGAGTCATTTAAGGATTTGAGAATTTGAAATTTTTTGGCATCAGACATATCATCCAGTGGAGTTTGACAATTTTAAGCATTTTTCCTTTTCAATTCAAGAGAAAATATTATGAGAGTTTAAAATGCACCTACAATTAACAAAACTTCAAGGAGGTCTTATTCATGGGTTGTAATGTAGGCCGGGTTTAGGTTATGAAATGAATGATATAAAAAGGCTCAAAATTCCCTATGATGTTCCCCCAAGTATGCATTACTCAAAAATCAAGTATTGGAGGAGTTTTCTCATTTCTTTGTTGCCATCTTCTCACTAATCTTCATTGGTCACTTGTATCAACACTTGCTTTTAAACTCATTCATCTTGAATCATACCTCTAGACTTTCATCTTGTAAAATTCTTCTCTTTTTAGGTTGCATGTTCAAATTCCCAACTTGGTAGGATTTTCTAATTTTTCTTTTCTTCTTCTTCTTCTTCTTTTCTTTGGCCCTAACTTTTGCCTAGACCTCCCTTTTGGGTTTTCAGCCTAGCGGGCTTCTTTTCTTTTTCTTTTTCTTTTTCTTTTTTTTTTTTTTTTTTTTTTTTTTTTTTTTTGTTTGGGCCCTAACTTTTGCCTAGACTGCCCTTTTGGGTTTTCAGCCTAGCGGGCTTTTTTTTTTCTTTTCTTTTTCTTTTTTTTTTCTCTTGATTGAATGAACTTTTGGGGACATTTTTCCCTCCTTTTTTTCTCAACTTAATGCTTTTTGGTCCTTTTGATGCACTCTCTAGACTTCTTTCTTGCCTCAATGCACTTGCACCTTTCTATGCTTGATGAATTTTTTCCTTTTTCGATGAACTCTCTTTTGGATGAACCTTGTATTCCTCTTGGAATGATGAATTTTAGATTCTTCAAGCTTGATGCACATTTTGCTTTCTCTCAAATTGATGGAATTTCATTTCTCTTTCCTTGATTGAGTGAAAGCTCATCTTTCTTTGACGATCTCCTATCTTTAGCTTAATGAATTCTCCACTTGTCTTTCATGTCTTCTACGAGAGTTTTATCAATTAGCTTCAAAGCTACAAGGTCGACTCCTCCTCAACATGAGATTTAAGTATGCATACTTTAAATTTTCCCACCCTAGGTTTAGATTTTAGTGGGTTAATGCGAAAAAGAGGCTAAGTGTTTAAAGGCTCAAATGGGCTAGCAATGGATAATGATCATTCTAGGTATTAAGGTATAATCTTGTTTTACCAAAGACGGCCTCCTATCCCTAGCAATGCTTGCTTGTAGGCACAGTGACTTGAGCTCTTTTAATAAATTCCTCTTAAAAGAAAAAGTATGAATGCTCTATTGGAGACAAAAGTTTCCAGAAATTTGGAATGAATGCATGAGATTTTTGAATTTTCTGATGGATATATTTTCTTTGATTGCCTTGTAAGACCATTTCTTCTTCTATTCAAAGTAATTTAGCAAAAGTGTTTACATGGATCTAATGAAATTAATCCTCTCTCAGTACAAGTTGATTGTTCAAGCCTTTAAACACCACAATTTAGAAAAAGTTTTGTCCAAGAGATTCTCATGTACCATTTTGAAAAGAAGACTTTAAAGAATCTTGAAATCTTTGAAAGAAAAAAAATGGGTCTTTTTTTTGAAAAAGTCAATAGGAAGTCCAATGTCCCTAGTCCAAAGATTTTTTTTTGAAAATTTTTCTCTTTTTTTTGGGAAAATTTTGGAAATCTTGATTTTTTTTTTTTTAAAAATATATACATGAACAAAGTACATCAAATGCTACATGGATTTTTAGAATTCAAAGAAACATAGAAACACGGAATAAACAAACAAACTTTAAGCTTAACCATGATATTGCAAACCAAATGTGGAGTGAGGCAAAGTTGGGCCACTTGCTTCTTCTTATTCATTTAGGATGCTTGAGCCTTGGTATGCTTGAACCTTGATTATGATGAAATGGCTTGGGCTTGCACTTGGAAGACTTGAACCTTGATTTTTGGTATTTGCTTGAATGGCTTAACCTTACACTTCATGCATGCATCTTGTGAGCTTTTGGCCTTTGATGTTGCTCATGTCTTCATGCACCTTTGATGGGCTCAAGTGTTGGGCTTAGAATGATTCAAGAAACAATTTTGGGCTTCCATACCAAGTAGAGTTCAATCATAGGCTTTTGGGCTTGAGTTCATTCATAGCATACAAGATTCAAACAATCATGATGGGCTCAAGCATTGGACTTGAGTCATTATGGTTCAAACAACGGCCAAACAAATGCGTAATGCAATGCAATTTACATGGACCGACCTAAAGATAGGTTCTATGGATCATTACAACATGGGTAGAAGGTAGGTTAAAGGTCCCCACAAGCTAGGACGTCGTACCTCCCAACTTGTGACGCCAGGAGCGCCGCGTTGGTCCGAACGGTACAGTTTGTCCCTATGAACCACCATGGCATAACCATGATGATCCTTGTCGCGGTGGGTGGTAGGTTCACCGCTGGGTATGTGAGTCTCAGGAAGACCACAATCCACGGCTATTACTACCGGGCTTCCGGGCTAGCACACAAATAAAATAAACTTCATTCAAGCAAATGATGCATGACATGCAAATATAACGACATATTAGACATATTATATACAAAAAAGCAATAAACAAACAATGATATGGTTGGCCACCATAACCTAATTGAAGCTTAGCCCTCAATATCCCCAGTGGAGTCGCCACTGTGAGAGACCGCGCCCCCGGCCCGTTTTATGATGTGTTGTTGGGCCAAACCCACGTGAATGGGTGGAGTCGTGTTATTGCCTCTCAAAATGGAGGTTCGACTAGTTATATTTTCCCCCTTAGATTAGGGGTTTTACAATGGAGTCGCCACTTATTTAATTATTGGAAAAATAAGAAAACCATAATTGAAAAATTCCTCATTGTATTAATTTGAAATTTAATTTACATTGATCATAGGAAAATTACATGGCTTTGGTCCTAGATACAATCTAAGATAAAGTACATGGCTTTATTTCCTAGTTACAATCTAGAAATTGAAAATTACAAGGATAAGCATTGGTCTATCAACCCTTGATCTAAGTTCGGAGGCTATGTTACAAGGTGGGAAGGTGTTAGGCACCCACCTTGCCCGGTGAAACCGGTCTTCTAGACTATGGTGGCCAACATTCATATCATATCATCCAATATGTCAATCAATTTACATGTTGAATTTAATGTGTGTGCATGTGATAAACCCTAATTCAATTTATTTAGCATTGCATTTAGATTGAAAAATAAATTCTAGTGAATGTGTGTGGATGGTGATAACCTAGATTCAAGAATTTGAAAGAATTATGAAATAAACATGTTTTTCCTATTTTTGATAAGGATTTAGGATCAAAACTAGTGTTTATGCATGAACATGTGATGAACAACCAAGAACATGTGAAGAACACATAAGAACAATTAAGAACATTCAAACATATTCAAGAAGATTTAAATAGTTACTATCATGCCTTAATCCTAAATTCTCATCATGGAAACACAAAAAAACAATTAGGGAAAGGGATTATACCTTCATGCAAGATCCATATAGTGGAGGAGGAGCCTCTTGAGGGAGGTCCTAAGGATGGAGGTAAAGAAGAGTTAGGAGAGGAAGAGTGAGTCTCACTCAATACCTTGAGTCTCAGGAAGACCAAGATATGACAAGACTACTCTACTTCACTAGAACTCAAGAGAGGAGAAGAGAGGGGGGTTTTTTGTGTGCCCTGGAATGAAGGAGAGGGGGGGTTTATATAGTAGTGGTGGAGAGAATATGAATGGAAAGCCATTTAATGAGGGTTGACAAAGAATCATGAACCTAGTCCTCATTTTAGCCTTGGGGGAAATCTGGTGCATTAAATGAAAAGATTGGTGGGAGTGAGGAGCAAGCCAAATTCGGTTTTCCCGCAACTGCTGTAACAGCTTGTAGAGCTAACTTCAAAAAATCATATCTAACTCAATCTTGATTGGAATTATCTCATTCTTGTGCTCAAATTGAAGCCCCGGATGTCTAGTTTCTGGGAAAATTAACCTCATTCACAAATTCAAAATATTTTGAGAGATATGGATGAAATGGTGAGCAGAGGTCATTTGTTTGAAAATGGTTTCAGCACAATTAACATTAATAGGTCCCAAATTAGCTCTCAATTAACATTAAATGGCTTCAATCACTCCCATTTCAGACTTAATTGGTTCTAAATTTACTCTAATTAAAAGATAATTGCACAAATTACTCATTGAATAATTAATGTTTAACTATCTAATTAATTAGGTGTATGCAACCTCACCATAAAATGTAGTCCTAACCAATCAAATTATGACACATCATTGATCTCAAATTGATTACATTTATAACCAATTGAAATCAATTGTTCATAATCACATATAGTCGGACTCAATTTGTGATAGTGCATCTCAGCCATTAAAACTTGATTTGATGATAACTTTCAATCTGGTGGTCTGATTAGGGCTTATGACCAGTTGATTTAATCGTTACGACATCAAGATCATTTTGTTGAAATGAGATTAAGGATCTAATGGCCAGAATCAAGATGCATATTCCCAAGGCAAAATTACCCTTTTACCCTCCATGTGAGGTTAAATGCAGGTTGCAAAATGGGGTGTCAACAGTCATATAAATGATCATGTCACAATTCTCGTTTTTCTACTTTTGGTTTCGAAGAATAGACGGCTCTTTACTTGAAAAGTATTAAAGCTTAATTTGTCTCATTTTTGTTGAAAAGGAAGTAACGTAAATACTGCATTCTAAACTTTAATTACGTTTTGAACAGTATATATCTTCCTCCACTTGTGCTATCTTCCATGCAAGTTCCTTCCCTCTCATGCATTTGTCTTCTTCTATACTATTGTATTATTATTATTATTTTTTTTTTATATTGGTTAGAACTTAGAAATAAGTTTTGGGGGTGTCTTCTTCTGCTATACTTGTAGAGTCTTTTGTGTAAATGTCCAGTCTTTGCTTAAAGTCTTGCTATTACTTTTCCTCTATTATTATTCGTCCTATATAGAGATATATAGGTATTGCCAGTTTGTTCGTCTGTCAATTTATTTTTCAAATCTATTTTTGTCTAATCTTCTCGTGTATTGTTTTTTTCTGCGTAGTCTTTGTTGACCATCTTGTTATTACTTTTGTACTATTCTTCGTTCTCTAGTCAAGTTTGTTTGTCTATTAATTTTCTATTTTTTATGTTATTATTTTAATAAATTTAATCATATTCATATACAGATAAAGGGATAAGATATTTTTCCCCAAAGGGCATCCAACTTTCCTATCCCTCCCGTCTCTCTCAACTCAAACCCTCCCTTTTGAGTTCTCACTCACTGTGTCTTCATTCTCCTCTCGACCCCTCACAACCACAAATTGCATTTTCCAAGAGCATTTCCATAAGAGTAGTGTTTATTACGTACACGCCTCTACGTGCAGCGAAAAAACAATTAAATGGCCAAATTGAAAATAGTAACTTCAAGTCACAATTTTAATTGTGGGTTTCAGTTAGCTCAACTGGTAAAGTCTCTGATGGTTGTATAAGAGATCTGGGGTTCAATCCCCGCCTACACCAAAAACTGATTGGTGTCTTGGTCTGATGATAAAGAGCTATCATCAGGAGCGGACACCATAGGTTGAAAATCTCTCAAAAAAAAAAAGTCACAATTTTAATTATTTTTTCATGTGTGTATTACTGTGTGCAACAATTGTATTTGGCAAAAAATGCAATTTACACATGCTAACTTTGCTTAAGAATCCTTTTAGTTCTTTACATTTGAATTTGGTTATTTTGGTCGAAGTTTACTCCAAAATCATTTCAGTTCTTTAAGTTTGAAAATGGTCATTTTAACCCAATAAATTTACCCAAAAATTATTTTAATCCTATAAGTTGGTAGTTTTGAGTTATTTTTAGCAAATTTACAGGACTAAGTGAGTCCATAAAGCATTAAAATGACTTTTGAGTAGAGATATAATCAAACTAAAATGAACTTCAAACTTAAAGAACTAAAATGTCATTCGTGCAAAGTTATTGAACAAAAGTGACCAACTTCAAACTTAAAGATTTAAAATAACTTTAGGATAAAGTTAGTAGGTGCAAATTGTATTTTTATCAATTTTTTAACCTTTATGTAATACTGAGTCTAAATTTGCCACATTAACTTTTTACTTATAACCCAATATATCTTGAAAGCTCTAAAATGTGTGAAAACGCAAGAGCTGTTTAGACCCCAAGTTAAAAATTATGACTCAACAGATTTTACTCTAACGTATACTAAGTGTGGAATAAAGTAAAAGCGAGCGGATGAACAAATAAACTACTCTAAGCCATATTCAATATAACACAGCAGTAATATGAAAGCTAAAAGAGTAGGGAAGAAGAATGCAAATACAGGATAACATGCCAATGTGTTATCGAAGAGGAAACCGAAGTACTCGGCGTAAACCGCCCTCCAAGTGATAATCGATCCACTAAACAATCAGTTGGGATACATAGGTTAGCAAGAGACCCTCCAAGCCAAATCTACCCGATGTACCTAAACCCTCCAAGCTCCTACTCTAACAAGGCCTCTCAAAACTATTTCTTGTATAGCTCTCCAGATCTCGCAATCCACCCGATTGCATCCGCCAAATCCTAGCTTCTTCTAATGCTTCCCAACAACACCAAATCCTCACTTGACACTCTAAAAAGGTGTGGTAAGTGTTTGGGCTATCAACCTCTTAATGGTATGGAAATAGAGAGGTAGGAGTTGAGGAAATCTACAAGCAAATATGTAGAGATATGTGGGTATAACAATTTCTAACTCTCAAGGTTTGTGGCTAGGGTTTTCTCTCAAAAACACTCCACATTAATTGTGGGTAATGTGGGTATATATAGTGTGGGTACAGAAAGTGTGTATCAAATAGCATAGACTTGCAAAACAGAATGTTTTGCGAGTGTCTCGCGGGAAGGCCTTACCTGCAAGCTACTCGCCAAACACAGTTGTCTCCATCTGTCCTGACTCTTCGCATTCCAGTCATGTGCAGGGCATATGCATCTTTTTGCGGGATGCTTAGTCGCGAGCTACCTACAAAAACCCTTCTATCTTCAATTTCTTGAGTCTCCACACTCTCTCTCTCTATCACACAACCCTTACAATTAAATCTCATAGTAAATACAGTGTACAAAAGATTGAATAAAATTACAATCATAGTTGACATAGAATTAAAGCCAAAAAACACATAGTTGTAAATTACAACTTTACACATCCTACCACACCTAATAACACCACATATCACCATTTTACTTAAAACTTAAAATATGATATTTATTGAGATGTTATCATGTGTAATTGGATGTATTTATACTTTAGTAATATGATGATGTGGCATGCCCTAATTGAAGAGTGTAAAGAATGGGTGTATATGAATTCTTTATAAAATATAATCTCTTAACCTTTATGTCATTGTCCTAGTACTCCACTCCACCCTTCTCCTCAGTTTCCTTAATGGCCCATCCTCGCCAAACGACTACTCTCACTTCTTCTTCCCTCCTCCTGCATATACAGTCCTATTAGGTCTCACTTACTGGTACGGTCCATACCTAGACTCACTATACTTACCTGTACATTACGTTATATGGTGTTGGGAAATTTAGACCCCGATTGATAGAATTAACAAGTTTTAAACACAATTTGTTAATTAGATTTATTATGAATAAATTTTGTTAAAACAAACTAACATAATATCATGTGAAAATCATGCAATGGAAAAGTAAATAAAACAAGATATGATGACCCAAGAAAACCAATGAAACAAACTAGTTTCACAATAAAAACCTGGGTGGAAATCTTCTCGAAAAGCAATCCACTATAATAAAGAGAAGTTTTAGATCTAGTGCAAAACTTTTGTCTCTAGACTTTACAATCCCCGTAGATGAACTTACAGCAAAAACCTTCTACCACTTTAGAACCTCAGAACTCTTCAATATATGAACGCCACCCTTTTGCACGGATTCCAGTATGTGACTAACCAAAGATGAACGCCACCCTTTACGTTATACTTTTTATCCTTGTGTGCTAATTGTTTTAAACTTTACTAATTGGCATCTATATACATTGGATTGGGAATCAATATTAACATATATATTTTTTCAGTTTCAACAAGGTTTGAAAAAAAGTAAAAGCAACGAAGAGAGATGAAAAACAGAGTTGATTAGTATGTGATGCTTCATTATTGTTAGGAGGAACATGTAAGTCATTGTTCAATTTCGGTGTGCCATGAACGGGCCCTTTGTATGCAAAAGAAGCCGAAGGCGAAAAAGCATGCAACTATAAAGTTTTTTTTTTTTTTTTTTGATACAAGACAGAATTTCTACTATAACCTAATCTAAGAGTATATGTGTGTGAAGCTCCCTCATGAAAACTTGAATTCCGGCTCTTGCCCCCCACCTCCTACAACATTTATACTTGTAGAGTGACCGCTGCACCAAGGGTGCACGGTGGTCATGCAACTATAAAGTTAAAGTTGATTGTAGGTGACCCATCTCATAATTTTCATTTTATTTTATTTTATCTTCATTATTAGGTATATATTTGCAAGTGAAGTCATATATTAAATAATAACAAAAAAATAGAGCGAATAATATATCATAATTGGGTCTAAACTCATAATTTTAAGCTTTTAGGTCAAATATTATCATTATATATTATATTAACTACTCAATTGGAGTTTTTCCAATATGTTATTTTCTCAACAAGTGGTATTAGAGTTCATAGTGGTGAAGGGCAATGGTGGCAAAGTTATCATGACTCTTTTCGCAGTTGGAGCAATCATAGGGTTGAATAATAATAAGAATAGGAGGGTGATTGATATAATATAGTTGTAAGACCTCAAAAAGTGATATGGTACAATATTACAAGGTCAATAAAAAAAACGTTAAACTTTTCTATTTTATATTATATTTATTACATATAGATGGAATTTTATAAGTGAGATATTTGGGTTTTACTATTTAATAATCTAGTGCATGGATCAAGAGAGGTCCTAAAATAGGATGTATATCAACAGCTAGTATAGAAAGGAAAATTTTATGATTAATCACAAATTGCCACGCCATTTCATCAAATCCATGTAATACGTGCAAAGAGGCCAATTACAAGATGCCACATGCTACTTAGTGGATTCCACTGTCATTATTTAGAAACCAATGGAAATATTCTAAGTGTTACTAAAAAAAAATTACAAAGAATATTCAAGAGCAAGTAGTCTAATTAAATGCTACCATGTGGTATTTTAAACTAAGACACTTTAGCTAATTAAATAATACCATGTGTTCATTGGAGAACAAGATATAAAGTCTACCCATTTAAATTATGACACAGGTGACCAATGATCCCCAATCATGTGTCATCTCACCTTCTCCAAGACTCCTATAAATAAAGACACTACTAGTCTTGTAGAAACACAATTCGTAAGTCTCGAAACTCTACCGTAATCAAGCTCCAAAGCCTCCAAGAACTTCAGTCTTAGAATACAAAGAACATTTGAACAATAATCAATCAAATTATCCTTTTAGATCTTAAAGTTTACTGGAATCAAAGCCTCCAAGAACTTCAGTCTTCGAATACGAAGAACATTTGAAAAAGAATCAATCAAATTATCCTTCTAGATCTCAAAGTTTACTGGAATCAAGCTCAAAATCCTTCAAAAACTCCAAGAGATTGTAAATTAATGAAGCTCTATGAATTCAAGCCTCTAAAACTCCCAAAGAACTTTCACCTCAATTCTTCAAATATAAAGAACATTTAGCCAAATCATTATTACAATTCTCTGAGTTTTATTGGAATCAAGTTTCAAAATCTTCAGAAACTTCAAGAACTCTAATTAATCAAAGTTTCATCGGATTCAAGATCTATGATAGTTTTTAGACCCTTTAAAACCACAATTGGGTTAACCTAGGAAATTAGCCAAGTTGTTACTTAGTCAAATTAATTAAATCTAGGTTAACACAATCAAACAATCATATAAGGTAAAGCAGCGGAAATATAAAAGACACAAGATATGATCACCCAGGAAACCAAACCGGTAAAAACCTGGGGAGGATTTAACCTAGCTATCATCAAGGTAAACTTGAATCCACTATCTTGAAAGAATCGAAGTTCATACAATAAGACTTACAATCCCCCACGCTCGACTTCTTATTGCTACCCACCAGTAGAACTTACTGACACGACCACGTGCAAGTTTCGAATCCACGGACTCCTTTTTTCTTGGATTCACCACCAAATACAAGCACACCCACTTGTGTTTCTTTAGGCTTCAACGGTAACAACTGGATTGATCATCAAGGTGTAGAAAACTTCTTCTCCTTGAAAACCCTAAGTTTAGGTGAAGGAAAGCTCCTCAAAGATCTCACAAGAGATTCACATAAACCGCAATATGAGCAACACTAAATGGTGGCTAGGGTTTGCCTTTTATATCTAAGGCAAATAAGAAACCCAAAACATTTTAAATAACATAGGGCTGAGTTGTAAATTTGCAGAAAAAAACGTTAGACCCGATTTTTGATTGATCGAGCCTAAGCTTCGATCGATCGAAAAAGGCTGAAACAGTTTTTTTAATCTTGCAATAATTTAATCCAACTTTACAACAATAAACCAACTTTGAGCAAGTCTAAAAAAAACTAAATACATTGTTTTGATCATGGTTTGCCAACAATACAAATTAGAGTTCTAAATACATAAAAACCTAAGTCTTTAGAACCTAACAAACTCCCCCTTTGGCAATCCGTGACAAAACACAACTTATTAGCTCAAAGTTTACAAATAAAAGCCCTTTACAAAATAATGCTCACAAAACACAAATTCAATCCTAACTACTATCCATCAGTTGCAAGAGTTGACAGCAGCTTAATTGAATCAACCTGCATATTTCCTGAAACACTTAAACAAAATGCATAACCGCATGTGTGGAAAAAATACAAGCCAATAAAATAAAATCTTAATTTCAAACAACATACAATAAAGACATATATCAATGAAGAACTCATAAACATAGGTCAATAAGTAGTTTGAAACAAGAAACATAAAAAAATATACTCCCTTTAACATGAATATCCCAACAAGGCAAAACAAATGTGGCAAGAGCTAAAAAGGTAAAATACAAAGTGAAGCACCTAGATACAATCTAAAATAACTCCACAAGCTCCAACCAACAAAAATAAACTCTCCCCCTAAAAACAAAAACAAGTACAAGTGCAAAAACTCTCAAATGTACTCCCCATTTTTGTGACGAAATGCCAAAGGGCAATCAAAATCCATCATCAAAAGGAGGTGGCGATGAAGAACTCCGAAACCGTGCCAAATCTGCTCACAAACCACGAATCTCATTAAGAACGTCCACCAAAATCTGTCCTTGAGCTGCCTGAACGGTCAAGACATGATCCAACGTACATCGAATTTCTGAATCATCCGAAGTAATTGGTGGAGGAACGTCAGTAAAAGTAGCAGCAGCAACACCAGACGTCTCAGTAGCATCAGCACCTGTAGAAGAGGGAGGAGGGGGAACATCACCAGAAGATGCACCTCTAGGACCCGAAGGATCAACTCTCAAGTGAGCAGCCCTCTGTCTAAGGAAGGTAACACCTAAAGAAGTGACAACATGAACAGGCTCACCAGAAGGGAAATCAGCTAAACCAAGGAATAACAAAATCCTATGAATGAAAATAGGATGAATAAGTGCATGCCCTATGACAGAACTCCTATGAACTTTGTTCAAAGAACAAAGAAACAAATGAGGAAATCTGATAGACAAACTAGACATGAAAGCGTATAAAAACACACATCACTCAAGAGGGATGGTGTGGAGATGAGAAATAGGCCACAATGAATGACATGCAACTCTAAGAAATAAATAGGCAGTCTTAGACAGTGCAGAAGACGTGATCTGAGGATTAGAACCCCACTGGATAGAGGATCCAATGATGTGTGACATGAAAACATCTATAAGAGGAGCCTCAGCATAGGGATAGATAGGCTTGGTAATGATTGGAACCCCAAGAGCCTCAGCCACTACCCTAGGGGTAATGGTGAACTCAACACCTCGTATCCAACTCCTAACAAGGGTGTTGGAATCATAGATGTGACAAGAGAGGTTCGAGAAGAACTCTCTAATTAAGGCAGTCAGGGGTGGATGGCCTATCTCTAATAAGGACAACCAACCTCTAGACTCTAGGTTAGCCCTAATGGTCGAATCAACTTCATCTAAAATCACAGAATGCTCAGCCCAAATCTTACGCTTACTGTTTAGTTTCTCAAATGCCTCACAACAACGTTCGTTCTTAAAAAGCTGACTTCTAAAGGGAGACACAAAAGGAGTAGAGGGAACCCTATTAGCTCTAGTTTTTCTAGGCATGGTGCTAGGATAAGGACTAAAAATACACAGCAAAAGGAGAGAAAAAAAACAAAACCAAGGGCAGACTACAAGTTAGGACAAAAAATGTATAGAACAAAAGCTAGATGATGCATGAACAATGTAAACATCATGATGCATGACCTAATGCAGTGCAATTAAGTCCAAATTAAGTCCAATTTGACAAAAATGGCTTGAACATAGAGTTTCTAACAAAAAATCCCAAAAATTTTAAAAACCACTTGAAAATTTTGTAAAAAATTGACCAATTGATCATCACACAAGATAGATTACACAAAATAATGATCAATTACATCAATTCAACAAGCCAATTTCATCAAATTAAACCAAATTGAACAAAATCCCCAAATCGGGTTCAATACAAGCCCTAGAATTTTTAATTTTTCACAAAACCCCAAATTGATCAAATTAACCAATATAGATCATGAATACATCATTGTAGGAACAAAACCCATTGATCAAATTCACAAAACAAGGCTTGATTAATCAAAAATCCCAAATTAAGCATAGTTTGAAAATTACCCAAAAACCATGATATTATGCATGAAAATGAGAAAAACAATGCAAAAGAAAGGGTAAAATAGACATACCGTCTTAGGGAGAGAGAAACTTTGCAAGAATTTTGGTGGAAAACGACAAAAAATTTTTGTGGAGCCTTGCCGAGTCGGAGAGAGAGAAAAAAGTTTTGAAAAGATGTTTGAACAAGTCAAAACTAAGTTTTATAAAAAAACTTAATTCACGATGTTCAATTGATCGAAAAATAGGTTCGATTAATCAAACCAGATAGAGGCTCACTAAAATTTTTAACAAGAATTTAGATTGATCGAAAAACACAATGGATCAATCGAAAATCTGGAAAAACTCTTTTTTAGAAAAATAACCTGAATTTTTGAAAACATACCTCAAAGCTTGAATATAAGAAATAAAAATGCATGAGTATGAGATGAAATGTTTTTCAAAAAACAAGTTTTAAACCCTAGTTTTCCCAAAATTAAGATTTTCAACCAATCTCCCTTAAAATTCTCAAACACAAAATATGTTTTGCACAAAAATTCAAAGTAATTTCAAACTTGGTTGGTTAGACCGAAAGATACACACAATAACATGTGCAATGTTTAGCAAGGAATAACTTGTGTAGTGTGTGCAACTAGCAAAAAGACTTGAGTTACATGTAAGGTGATATGTGTTATAGCAATAAATCACAAAGTCTACAAAATTCATCACATAGAACTTTTAAAAGAGACTATCACCTAAAGAGTTACATCATATAACTCCCACATCTCCTAGAACATAAGCTTGCAATCATGTAAGTTTCTTGAATTCTGCCTCATAATATACACACCAATTTTAATTAAGTGATTTGGCATTAAGCCTAATAGTACACACCAATTTTAAGCATTTATCAATTAAACCGAGGCTTCACCTTATGTTCTTTTTGTGCATGTGCTACACTTTCTCGAACACAAAAATCTTATGATATGCACTAAGGTGTTCATGATTGGCTAGTGAACAGTGGTGAGATGGTTATGTATGCCTTTCTCAAAAAGATCAAGTCTGACAGTCAAATAACATGTGACTTCAAGATTAAGACAAAGTGATAAACACCAAAAACATCTTTTCCACACAACATGCACTACAAAGCTTCAACTAGTCAAGTGCAAAAAAAATAAGCTCATCAAAACTAAACAAGGTACATAAGACATGTCATGTGAAAATAAATTGACCAACCTTGTTTTCAAAACAGAGAGAATAGTACAAGAACACAATGTGCTTCCTTTTCCTTCCTTCCCTTTTTTATTATTTTTTTTATTTTATTATTATTATAATTAAAAAAAACACCTAGAATGAAATGCATGAATGTAATGCAATGGAACACCTAGAGACAAGAGAAAAAAAAAAAAAAAAAAAAAACCAAAGAACAAGGAACAATGGTCACAAAGGGAAAACAATGAAACACAAGGACCATGTCAGAAAGACTTTAGTTAGTTTGAGTCTTTTGCATCCAAAACTTTTTAGATGCACCTCGAGCATTGGAGTTTGTATTCACATTAGAGTGATTTCCAACTCCAAGATTGGAATAAAGGTTAAGCGCCTTTACCAATTCACCAATAAGTGCTATAGGATCTTATGCTTGAGGCACTGACACTTTTGGTTTGTTTGCTTTCTTAGCAGCTTGCAGCTTGTAACAATTAGGACAAATGTGTTCAGACTTCCCACAAAAATGACACACCCAAGTAGGCTTACCATGCATCTTGTCCTTAGAATGGGTAGACTCCTTAAGTTTAGACTCTTTCAGATCAACCCTAATCTTCCTAGATGGTGAAACTTCTATGGGTTTAACAACCTCACTCATAGGGGGTTTGACAGTTTCACTCACAGCCTCACTCACAGAAGGTTCAAAAGAAGATGAAGGAACAAAGTGTGTGGAATGGGGAGCACACACAAAGATGATTTCAATAAAACCTAATCCAAATTTGTCAGAAGGAGACTTTTGAACACCTGGCAGTTGATCAAGTTTAGAACTAGCAGATCTAGCAACAGATAAATCAAGTTCCAAATATTTAACTTTATCAAGCAATAACATATTCTCAATTTTCACATTGTTCAAAAGTTCATTAGCATCAAACAGTTTAACAAGAAGATTCTTCTTATCAAGCTTAAGAGATTCAAGGCCAAGTTCAACATTCATAGCATCGTTTGCAGCAACTTTGCAAAGTTTATTGTAGGCTTCTTGAAGATCTGCGCCTTCAGAGAGTTCCCCATCAGAAGGGTTCTCTTCAGCAGATATGTTTTCATTTACTACAGCAGTAGCAGTGAAAGCAATGAAGTTTCCATCATCGTCACATTCTGACTCATCATCAGAAACTTCACCATCACTAAGGGTTACAGCCATAGCCTTACCCTTAGACTTCAAGTAAGTAGGACACTCAGATTTCATGTGACCATACCCTTGGCATCCAAAACATTGAGGACCCATAGAATTATTAGAAGATTGACCTACTTTTTCTCTAGGTTTGTTATTATTGTTCACCTTAATGGGATCATTTTTCCTAAAATTTCTAGGTTCAGCAGTGTTCGCACCTCTTGCCTTTCTATTGTTATTCCTAAGAAAGTTTCTAAAGTTCATGGCAAGGTAAGCAATCTCTGTAGCAGAGAGCTTATCATCAAATCCACCAACCTCAACATCATCAACTAACTTAAAAGCCATTGATTTGGATTTGCTAGTTTTAGGTAGGTCCAACTCATAAGATTGAAATGATCCTATAAGTTCATCAACAGGGATGGAGCCCACATCCTTGCTCTCAGTTATGGCAGTCACCTTGGGTCTAAAATTCTCAGTTAACGATCTAAGAATCTTCCTAACAATTTTAAGTTGATCATAGATTTCACCCAAGTTATAAGCAAAATTAACAATATCATTAAGTTTAGCATAGAATTCATCAAAAGATTCATCATCAGACATCCTAATGCTTTCAAATTTAGAAGTTAATTGTTGCAGTTTGTTGATTTTGACAGCCTTTGTGCCTTCATGCACAATCTGGAGGATATTCCAAGCAGTATGGAGCAACCTCAACATTAGAGATTCTCTTAAATTCTTCCATAGAAATAGCGTTAAAGATAGCATTTATAGCCTTGCTATTGAACGCAGATGCTTCTTTTTGAGAAGTTTGCCACTCACTAACAGGAGTAGTGGGCTTCTCCCATCCGTATTCAACGAAGTTCTAGACTCTCTCATCAATTGATTTCAAGAATGTTTTCATCCTTACTTTCCAATAAGCAAAATTATTCCCATTAAAGTAAGGAGGAATAACTAGAGAGTGTCCGTGTTCCATGACAATAGGGGTCAAGGATCAGCTCAAAGATCAAAGGATCAACAACAAGAAAGCTACTCGCTCTGATACCACTTGATAGTTTTTAGACCCCTTAAAACCACAATTGGATTAACCTAGGAAATTAGCCAAGTTGTTACTTAGTCAAATTAATTAAATCTAGTTTAACACAAGCAAGCAATCATATAATGCAAAGCAGCGGAAATATAAAAGACACAATATATGATCACCTAGAAAACCAAACCGGTAAAAACCTAGGGAGGATTTAACCTAACTATCTTCAAGGTAAACTTGAATCCACTATCTTGAAAGAATTAAAATTCATACAATAAGACTTACAAGCCCCCACACTCGACTTCTTATTGCTACCCACCAGTAGAACTTATTAACATGACCACGTGCAAGCTCCGAATCCATGGACTCCTTCTTTCTTGGATTCACCACCAAATACAAGCACACCCGCTTGTGTTTCTTTAGGCTTCAATGACAGCAACTGGATTGATCATCAAGGTGTAGAAAACTTCTTCTCATTGAAAACCCTAAGTTTATGTGAAGGAAAGCTCATCAAAGATCTCACAAGAGATTCACATAAACCGCAATATGAGCAACACTAAAACGTGGCTAGGATTTGCCTTTTATATCTATGGAAAATTAGAAACCCAAAACGTTTTAAATAACATAGGGCTGAGTTGGAAATTTGCAGAAAAAAACGTCGGACCCGATTTTCGATTGATCGAGCCTAAGCTTCGATCGATCGAAAAAGGCTGAAATAGTTTTTTTAATCCTACAATAATTTAATTCAACTTTACAACAGTAGACCAACTTTGAGCAAGTCTAAAACAAACTAAATACATTGTTTTGATCATGGTTTGCCAACAATATAAATTAGAGTTCTAAATACATAAAAACCTAAGTCTTTAGAACCTAACAATCTAACCTTGAGGAACTTCCACTACAAATCTTAGAAGACAAAGAATATTTGAAGAACAAAAAGTTTCTAACAAGTGCATAGCCAAAGATTCATCGCACTTCTATTGTAAGGACCTCCAATCCATCTTCCAATGCCAAAGTCGAAGACATTTTGTTTTCGAGTCAAGAATACATCAACACAAATACTTGCATTGAAGATTTTTCCAAGGAGATCAAATCAGAGAATCAAACTATTGTAATGGAATATAATTACAAAGAATTGTACCCACACATTCATTAATACCTTTGTTAAACAGATTCAGTTTTTTATTTCCAAACTTGTGATTTTGAGTTTACAGTTAGATGTGTGAGAAATTGCCATAGCTCTCTATTGGTTTAATTCTAATATAAAAAATCTCCTAATTGTTGACAATTGATTTCAAGTGCTTTATAAAGAGTTAAATACTTCAAATTGGAACCTATCCATCTAATCAATTTTGTGTTGCAAGCTTTAGCTTAAATGGTAAAATCTCTGCTTTGTCGTTGAATGAAATATTTGAAATTCAATTATTGCCTATACAAAAAAACTAATTGGTATCTTGGTATGATAATTTAAAAAAAAAAAAAAAAAAAACAATTATCCGGAATAGATGTCACAGGCTATAATCATATCGTATCTATAAAAAATAAAAAAATTGTTACGCAAGCTCAAGTTGTCTCCCCCTCCCTCCAACATAAAAAATAATAAACAAATAAAAATGCCCAAATATTATTTTTGCCCCTAAACTTCTAAAAGTTTGGTTTTCATCCTTAAACTTAAAAGGTTTATTTTTTGTCCCTAAACTTTTCAAAATATTCTACTTTATGTCCTTTTGTATGTGTATGATCATTTCTATCCTATTGGCCTAACAAAATGCTGATATGATATCCGACTTGGACCAAATGATTTTCTTTTAAAAACACTGAACTCATGGCATGAAATTAGTGGCATACATGAGACTATGATTACATTGACACAAAATTGCCCCTTAGCCTCCCGCTAAAACACAATCCCCAATTTAGCTCTTAAGGCTTAGAACCCAAAAATCTCTAATTCGACTCTAAGTTTTTTTTCTTGGTACATATATTGAATACGATCTTCTTCTTTTTTTTTTTTTAATTTAATTGTGAGAGAGAGAGAGAGAGAGAGAGAGAGAGAGAGAGAGAGAGAGAGAGAGAGATCTTATTCTTGTTCATCTCATTGATATGTTATTGGAAAATGCCACTAAAACTTGAAAATGACCAAAGTACTCATAAAATCCTTTAAATTTACTAAAATAAATATGCTAAAAAAACACTACTAAAAATGACCAAAATACCCCTGAAATCTAAAAAATGACTGAAATACCCCCAAAACTAAAAAAATGACCAAAATACCCTCAAAACTTGAAAATTACCAAAATACCCCCATAACCTAAGAAAATGACCAAAATACCCTCAACACCTAAAAATTGACTAAAATACTCCTAAAACCTAAAAATGACCAAAATACCCCTTAAAATCTAAAATTGATCAAAATATCCCCGATACCTAAAAATTGACCAAAAAATACCCGCTAAACCTAAAAATTGATCGAAATACTCCTGAAACATAAAAATGACCAAAATCTAAAAAATGACTAAAATACTCTTGAAACTAAAAAAATGACCAAAATTCCCCTAAAACCTAAAAATTACCAAAATACACCCATAACTTAAAAAAAAAATAAATAAATAAATAAAATAATTACCAAAATACCTCTTAAATCTAAAAAATGACCAAACCCCGAACCCTAAAAATTACCAAAATACCCCTGAAATCTAAAAAATTATCAGAATACCCCCAAAACGTAAAAATTAACCAAAATACCTGCTAAACCTAAAAATTGATCAAAGTACTCCCAAAATCTAATAATTATCAAAATACCCCAGAAATCTAAAAGAGACTGAAACCAAAAAACTGACCAAAATACTCTTGAAACCTAAAAATTACCAAAATACCCCTAAACCTTAAAAAATGACCGAAATACACCCAAAACCTAGAAAATGACCAAAAATACCATCGAAACCTAAAAATTAAGTAAAATACCACCTAAACCTAAAAAATGATCGAAATACTCCCAAAACCTAAAAAATGACCAAAATTACCCCGAAACCTAAAAATGACCCAAATACCCCCTAAAACTATAAAATGACCAAAATACCCCCAAAACCTAGAAAAGACCAAAATACCCTTGAAACCTAAAAAATGACCAAAATACCTTTAAACCTATAAAATGACGAAAATACCCCTAAACCTTTAAAATGACCCAAATAAACCCAAAACCTCTAAAATTACCAAAAATACCATGAAACCTATAAAATGATCAAAATAGCTCTAAACCTATAAAACAACCAAAATACACCTCAAAATATCTAAAATTACCAAATACCACTAATCCTATAAGATGAATAAAATACACCCGAAGCCTCAAAAATTACCAAAATAGGGGTTTGGGGTATTTTGGATGTGTCGAGGGTATTTTCGTCAAATTAAAGGTTCCAAGAGTAATTCAGTCATTTTGTAGGTCTCGAGAGAATGTCACTAATTTTTTAGGTTTTAGGGGTGTTTTGTTGATTTTAACATTTTGGGGCTATTTCGGTAATTTTGTAGGTTTTGGAGGTCTTTTAGTCATTTTTTAGGTTTTTGGGATATATCAGTCATTTTTTAGGTTTTAGGGGTATTTTAATCATTTGCTAGGTTTAGATGTATTTTAGTCATTTTTTATGTTTAGGGATTATTTTGGTCATTTTTTTTAGTTTTAGGGCGGATTTTATCATTTTTTAGGTTTAGGGTGTTTTTTTTTATCATCTTACAAGTTTAAGGGGCATTTTTGTCATTTTATAGGTTTCGGGGTATTTTAGTCATTTTTTTAGGTTTCGGGGTTATCTTGGTAATTTTTTAGGTTTAAGGGTTATTTTGGTTATATTTAGGTTTCAGGGGTATTGCGGTCATTTTTTAAGTTTCCAGGGTATTTCGGTTAATTTGGTTTAGAGGGTGTTTCGATCATTTTTAGGTTTAGGGGTTATTTTTGTCAATTTTTAGGTTTAGGGGATATTTAGGTCATTTTTTAGGTTTAAGGGGGTATTTTGGTAATTTTTAGTTTTATGGGGTATTTTGGTCATTTTATTGGGTTTAGGGGTATTTTGGCGAATTTTTAGGTTTCAAGGTTATTTTGATCATTTTTGGGTTTCGAGGGTATTTCATTCATTTTTTAGGTTTAGTTGGTATTTCAATTTCGGGGGTATTTTGGTCATTTTTTAGGTTTAGGGGGTATTTTGGTAATTTTTAGGTTTCAGGGGTATTTTGGTCATTTTCTAGGTTTCATGGGTATTTTGGTCATTTTTAGGTTTCAGGGGTATTTTGGTCATTTTGGTCAATTTTTAGGTTTAGGGGTATTTTGGTCAATTTTTAGATTTTGGGGGTATTTTGGTCATTTTTTTAGGTTTTGGGGGGTATTTTGGTAATTTTTAGGTTTGAGGGTATTTTGATCTTTTTTTAGGGTTTAGGGGTATTTTAGTTATTTTTTTTTATGTTTATGGGGTATTTGGGTCATTTTATAGATTTAAGGAGTATTTTGTTAATTTTCAGTGGTTTTGGGGTATTTTAGCATTGGGTGATTTGTAGAAATGATAATTAGATCATAATTGGGTCTGATTGGGTACCTAGTTAAAGCCCAATAAACATTATTATTAATTAGGTTTAATTGGGTTAATACCCATTTAACCCAATTAATAGTTGGGTGGATTTGGGTCTCATTTAAGTGGGTGGGTTTAGATGGCAAATGAGTTTGGGTTGATTTTGCCACCCCTATTTCAATCCAATCCTAAATTATAATGGCTTATGCCTAACACTTGTGAACGTTATTTTAATCCAATCTAGGTGGCGTCATTTTGTTTAAGCCTTTTCCATTAATGAGTGTATGGTTTTAACTGAAGTGTTGTTAAACTATCAGATTTAATTTGAAACTTTAAAAACTGTAGGATTTATTTTGGAACAATCTTTAAACTATAGATTGAAATTATAATTTATTCAGAAATGATTTAGTTAAAAAAAATGTAAAAAGAAAAGTGACAGACAAAAACAAAAAGATCAATTTTCCTTTTGCTAATGGAAGACTTGGGGATTGATGGTCTATGTCTGCCAATGTATATCACTCACAATGGATTAATGTTTTGGTACACAACCAAAAAAAAAAAAAAAAAAAAAAAAATCCTTTATAATGGAGGACTTGGGGATTGCACTTTACACTTAAACGTGTGAGGTAACCATGCATACAACAACCATACGTGTGAATTGTAAATATCGAACTGAGATCTTTTCAGTATAGAACAAAGTTTGGATACAAACTTAGTTGTAGCCTAATGCTATAACTTCATTTAATATATTTTTCATTAGATGTGAATTTTGATAAATTCACCATTAGATTATTATTATTATTTTTTAAAATTGTATCTGAAATGTCAAATAGTGTGAAAATACTATAGTTTATTTAGACTCCGAAATTTAAATACTTGGCTTGATTACTTTTACTCTAACTTTACTAAATGTGGAACAAGAGTAAACGAATCATAATAGACCCAGACCACTACTCTAAGGCATAAGCAAGGAAAATAAACAATAAATTAAAGTTTAAAGAATAGGGAAGAGAGATGCAAACACAAGATAACACCGAGATGTGTTATCAAAGAGAAAACCGACGTACTCAGCAAAAAACCTCTCCACGGCCCTCCAAACCGAAATCGATCCACTAGTGAATAAGGTTGGAGTACATGAATATCAAAAAGACCCTTCAAGCTTAATCTACCCAATGTACTTGAGCCCTCCAAACTCCAGTTACCAACAGGCTTCATCGAGCCTTGTCTTCTCTAGTTATCCGGATCCCGCAATTAGCTCCAAATTGCATCCACCATCTTTGGCTTCTTCCAATACTTCCCACATGCACTGAAACTTCTCACAACTCTCAAATTGGGTGTGGAAAATGTTTGAGCTAAGAACCTCTCAAGTACTTGTAAATGGAGAGGTAGGAGTAAAGGAAAACTAAAAGAAATGTGTAGATGATTGCGGGTATACAATCTTCTAACTCTCAAGTATTTGGCTAGGGTTTTCTCTATCAAAGACTCCTTAAAATTTCGTGGGTAATGAGGGTTTACATAATGAGAAAAACACACTTTAGAAATCAGGTAGAGAGTTTCACGGGTCACTTACGACTTGGCCGAGTCGCAAAGTGACTCACAAAATACAGTTTGGCAAAAACCTTTCAACTTCCAGTATGTGCATCTCATGTTGTCTTTCACGGGTTAGTCCACTTGCAAGCCAGTCGCGAACTTCATTGTCTTCACATTTTCTTCACCAAACTCTTACACTCAACCTTTACATTAAGCCCACAAACATACAGGGTAAAGATTGAACAAAATACAATCAAATTTGAGTAAGTGGTATATAGTCGCCACTTATTTTCTATACAAAAAAATATGAAAAAATAAATACAAATTACATGATAAAATTCTTCATTGTCACTGATTGAATAAAGAAAATTACAATCTTAGTAAATTAAACCTTACAAGGCTTTGAGTCCTAGTTACAATCTATGCAAAAGAATACAAAACTTTTTGTCCTAGTTATAGTCTACCAAAAATTAAAAAAGAGACAAAACACTAGTTTGCCTATCCAAAATCCTATGCTTGAGAACTAGGTTATGGAATGGGAAGGTGTTAGACACCCATTCCGCCCATATAGAGTCTGATCTTCTAGACTTTAATGACCAATATAACCTTTTTTGCATGATGTTAAATGATATGTTGAACGTACATGATAGACATTTGACCCAAAATTAACTCAAATGAATTTACCCTATGAATGTATCCTCTTCTTAGAAAAATTCAGATCTGTTTTGTGAAAAAAAAAAAAAAAAATTGATTTGGTTCGTTAAACAAAAATCAGACATGTTTTTATGTAAATAAAAAAGATTAGTTTTGTAAAGAAAATCAGATATGTTTTTAAGTAGATAAAAAAATTGGTTTTGTAAAGAAAATTAGATTTATTTTTATGTAAATAAAAAGATTTTTTGTTAAAAAAATTAGATATGTTTTTGTGTAAAGTTAAAAAAGGTAATTTTATCAAGAAAAATCAGATCTGTTTTGAAAAGTTAAAAAGCAAATGATTTTTGGTTTATAAAAAAAATTAGGTCTATTGTTGGACAAAAAAAAATAAAAAATAAAAAATAAATTGAAAGAGGATTCACATTCATGAGATAAATTTATTTTTCATGCATCACATAAAAAATCAACCTAACTTTTAATTTCTTCTTTTTAATTTCAAAATCTACAATTTTGTAACAAATAAAACTTTTCTTAAAAAAATCAGATATGTATTTAATGAAAATATAGATCAATTTTGTGTGTTAAAAATATCAGATTTGCATTTAATGAAAATACAAATAAGTTTTTAGAGTTAAAAAAAAAATCAAATCTGTATTTAATGAAAATACAGATAAGATTTATATAGTTAAAAAATATCATATTTGCATTTAATGAAAATATAGATCAGTTTTGAAAATTTAAAAAAAAAAAATCAAATCTGCATTTAATGATAATGCATATCAGTTTTGAACTTTAAAAAAATCAGATAAGTTTTTAGTTTAGAAAATCAAATCTGAAAAATTTAGATAAGTTTTTAGGTTAGAAAATCAGATCTAAAAAATTCAGATCAATTTTTAGTTTAAAGAGATCTTTGGTAATTAGCAGATTTTGAAATTTAAGGGAGAGATTCACAACAAATAATCACCTAAGAACATATTTAAAGGAATTCAAAGAAAACATGACAATTATATCAAGAACTAGAAATAATAAAACATCCTAAACCTATTCATGCATCATCAAACAAAATTAATAGAAAAGAACAGAAAAAGAAAAAGAAAAGGAAAAGACTACCTCTTGCATGAGTGTGCTCTTCTTAGTGAAAGAATATTTTAGGATTCAAAGAAATTTTATTAAATTCTTTGCCTAAAATACTTCACTTACCAAAAAAAAATAAAAATAAAAAAATAAAAAACCTAAGGCAAGAGCCTCCAAAACATCTTTAACGTAAGGGTGAATTGAAAAGAAGAGAAAAGCCAGAGAGGGGGGGGGGGGGGGGGGGGCTCAAAAAGTGTGAAAAATTGTTCTAAATTTTGAGAGGCATTCTCTATTTATAGAGGTTGGGATGCTTCGAAAAATTAGCTGAATGATCGGATACAAACTGGGACACGTGTTAAGATTTATCTTGATCTAGGAGCCCTCGGGTCGATCCTTGCATTTGTGCCAATCGGCACTCCAAGAGTGCTGAATGGCCCTCTTGGGTGTTGGACCTGCATTTGACTTTTGGTCCACTTTGAACTCCTTTTTTGAGGTTTTTTAGGACGGGACTTACACTTAGACACGTTTTTAATTTGTATTCTAAAGATTAAACCTCTTTTCTAGATATTCAGGTCTTTACAGTGATGATTATCTTGTAGATAAATACTCCAAAAAGTCTTGATTATCCACAATTTCATTGTTATATGATTAATCCACTTTATTCCTATACAAGCAGGCCTGTTTTTAACACTAACAACCAATCACAAAATTATTTAATTAATTTTTATTGTCTAGCCAATCAGAATTAAGTTAAATTAATCATGTGTGGTTGGTTCCTCCCAAATAAAATGCATGCAAACCGTGCAAACTTGATCATGAAATATCTTTCAATCCAATGGTCCAATTTGGAAATCGAGCATATCGTGGCGACTGTTAGAACCTCAAGATCATTTTTATGATATGCAATGAATGAATTAATGCATGTAATGCAATCATGAATTTTGGGTATATGAATGGTCATTCTAGCCATCTTCCTTAATTAAGTTATGGGTGTAAAATTGAGTATCTACAGAATGCCCATCATTGACAGAGCTTGCAAAGTGAATGTCAATGTAAAGCAAAGATATTAATTTTAGCAGCCATGATTTAATTCAGGTTGACTTTTCAAAGATTACCTAGCCCTCGAGGCTAAAACCTTGGAACAAAAACTAGTGTTTCGTTGTTTTGAAAAGTGAAAATTGTGAGTACTTGATCTAATTGATAACTGATAAACCTAAAGTGAATTTTGAAATTTGGGTTGACTAAAGGGCTTCTCTACCTCAGTTTGAATCTGGGGTGTTTGATCAAGGGGCTTCTCTACCTCGATCTGAATGGAAGGTATCAAAGGGCTTCTTTACCTCAGAACCTAAATTGTGGTGACCAATGAACTTCTCTACCTTGATCTTGATGAAAGGAAACCAAGGGATTTCTTTACCTCGGAACTTGGATTGTGGCAACCAAGTGGCTTCTCTACCTCGAAACCTGTTCGCAAAAAATAATTTGCAAGCGCATAGAATCGTAACAAGTAGTAAAGTGTTTTTAGAAAACAAATGTCGAACCCACAGGGATTAACTATGTTATTGAATACCGAAATTCACTAATTTAATTACTATTTGGAAAATCGAAAATAAATGGAATGTTCTACTATTTGAATTAAATTAAACTATTTAATAAAAATAAATCTACGAATAAAAAGAATTAACAAAGCGTAAAAATATAACAATGTAAAAATATAATAAGAATGGATCTAGAGCAATTCATTTCACCTAACAAATCTCACACAATTTAGTCTTCCTAATTATTAAATTCTAATAATCTCCCGTTGATGATTAAAAATTTCTTAAGTATTCAATATCTTCTCTTGAATAATATCAAAAATATCTTCAAATAACAATTCCATATCTCTATGTGAATTTAATTAATTGGAGACTCATTACCTACTTTGAATTTTCTGAAAAATCACACTAATCGTGGTAAAGCATCTCTACTTTCACTCAACTAATGGTGTTTAATTCTAGAATTAAAATAACAAATCACCTCTCGGTCTCATTGTCATTCAATTGATCAATAAATAATTCATAAAAAGAAATATTAAGCATTAAGAATAAGAATTAAACACTCAATCATGGAAATATTAAAAATAAAATAACTCAGAATATAAATTGTGTGTTCATTGCTAGACTACATCAATGCTCCAGAAAATAAAATTTAGTTCATAATAAAATTGAAAAGAAAACAAATAAAACTTATGTCTTTCATCTGAATTGATTGATCAACATGAAGCTATCGCCTTTGTCCTCAGATCCTCCTCTTTGTTAAAGACATATTTTATGTAATTGACTAATCCTTTAACAAAATGCACTTTACTTGTATTTGGGTAGATCTAGGATGTGTTTAATACTTCAAGAAACATGTTGTTTAAGTCTAGTATTAAAGTCATGAAGATTGGACCAAGAAACAAGTGAAGAAAAGCTGTTCATTAAAGTTGGACAAATAGCTCGACATCTCTCGATAGTTGGTGGATCGATCGAGAAAGCTCCTGTCTCCTCGACAGCTTCTCGATAGCTGTATCTATCGAGGTTTAAAGCTTGACACCTCCCGATCGATCGAGGTTATGGGAATTCAGATTTCCAGATCTGATTTTTGGGCCAGGCTTATGTATTTGTGTAGGGTTTCTTTTCTCAAAAACCTAAACCTATATAAGGCTTATTTTAGAGGCCGTCACATGAAAGAATACAAGCAGAACATATGCAAAAGGTGACTGATGCTTTATTCTCTTTGAAAGAAACTACTACGTCTTTGTGTCTTAGGGTTTTGTAACCAAGTGCTTCTTGATCTTCATTGTTGATGAAGTGAAGAACTTTGCAGCCAACAATCTTCTTCAAGTTGGTGAGTTAGTCACGTACTGGGATCCGTGCAACAAAAAGGGTGGCGTTCATATATTGAAGAGCTCAGAGGTTCTGAAGCGTTAGAAGATTTCTGCTGTAAGTTCATCTACGAGGATTGTAGAGTCTAGGGACAAAGGTTTTGTACTAGATCTGAAACTTCTCTTTACTATAATCAATTGCTTTTCGAGAAGATTTCCCCCCAAGCTTTTTACCGTGAAACTAGTTGGTTTCATTGGTTTTCCTGGGTCATCATATCTTGTCTTATTTATTTTTATGCTGCATGATTTTGACATGATATTGATGTTTGTTTGTTTTAACAAGTTTTATTCATAATAAATCTAATTAACAACTTGGGTTTAAAACTTGTTAATTCTATCAATCGGGGTCTAAATTTCCCAACAAGTGGTATCAGAGCGGGTACACTCTGATTGGATTAATTTCCTGAGTGTGATCCTTGACCCCCTTTGTCATGAATCATGGACAATCTCTTTTTATTTCTCATTTATTTGATGGAACTAATTATGCCTACTGGAAAGTTCGTATGAAAGTTTTTTTGCAGGCTCTAGGTGAACAGGTATGGCAAGCTGTTGAAGTTGGCTGGATTAAGCCAAAGGAAGCGCCAGTAGATTGGGATGAAGCAACAATCATAGCAGAAAATTTCAACAATAGGGCCTTGAATGCTTTGTTTAGTGGGGTGACCAATGAAGTTACCAAGGAAGCATGGACCATTCTTGAGACCACCTATGAAGGTACCAAGGTAGTAAAGACTGTGAAGCTTCAACAACTCACTAGTATTCTTGAAGAAATAAGGATGGAGGAGGATGAGACCTTTGATGAGTTCTATGCTAAACTCAAGGATATTGTGAATTCTGTTTTCAATCTTGGGGAATCTATTGTGGAATCTAAAATTGTTAGGAAAATCCTTAAGTCTTTACCTGAAAGATTCCATGCCAAGATCACTGCCATTGAAGAAGTTAAGGATATTGATCAAATTCCTTTGACTGAGCTTGTAGGGAACCTTCAAACCTATGAGATGGGATTAGGCTCAATGGGAAAAGGTGGAGAGAGTAAGAACTTCGCTCTTAAGGGTATAGAGGAAGAGATTGAGGACTCTGAAGATGAAGATGAAAGTGAAGATGAAGATGATGATAAGGATGAGGATCTAACCTTCATAACTGATGAGATTATCAAGCTTCTTCAATTTAGGAAAAAAGATAAGGGCAAACCTCCTAGGAAGGGCAAGAATGAGAAACCTTTTATCCAATGCCATGAGTGCAAAGGTTTTGGTCATATGAGGATAGAGTGCCCAAACTACCTTATGAAGGAAAAGACCAAGGCGTTAAAAGATAAATGGTTGATTGCTACCTGGAATGATACTGAGAATGACTCTTCTAATGAGTATGTGGGTGAATGTAGTCACATTATGGCCTTTGCTACCTCAACTGATAAAGTTATTATGGAGAGTGCTAGTGATAGTGAGGATTCTTCTGATGATGAAGTACCCAAGAAGATAACCCTTCAGGAAGCCTATGATAAGCTATGCACTGAATTCATAAAATCTGAAAAGACTTCTCATCTTTGTAGAAAAGAGCTTAATGAGGTAAAAACTGAAAAAGCTAATATGTTAGTCAAACTAGATGAGACGATAAGGTTAGTTGAGACTCTTGTTGTGGAGAATGCCTCATTAGAAGAGAAAGTCAAGAATCTTGAGGTTGAGCTTTGTCAAGCTAGAACTCAAATAGAGAGGATGTCTAGTGCAAAACTTGATGAGGTCTTGAGTGTTTAAAAGCCTAGTTCTGATAAGATTGGCTTAGGATATGTTGTTTCCTCCAACCCCTTCTCTTCCATGGCTTCTGGATCAAGGACTGTCTTTGTGCCATAATCTGAGAAAGGTGATAAAGGTATGAAATCCAAAACTGATTTGGCTAATTCTAAATCCTTTGTTAGACCTCATGTTTGTCACCATTGTGGTGTTTCTGGACACATTCGTCCTAATTGCTTTAAGTTGTATTCTCATAAGCAATTGTCCAAATGGTCACAGGTTTCCTCTCAAGGACCTACACCTTTGTTTGGAGAGTTATTAAAAGTTTTGAGCTTTTCAACTTAATTTAAGGAGAATTTTAATTCTTCTATGTCCTTTAGTAGACATACTAGGACACGTGCCTTTTCATCTTCATGGCTAAAGACTCGTGCTGTGTGGGTGAAAAAGGAGCCTAAGACTTAATTGTCTTTTTTTGTTTGTCCTCTGCTTTAATTCTTTCTATCTAATGTAGGACTCTCTTTGCTTGATTTTTTATCTACTTTTGGAATCATGCATTCATGCATCTGCATCTTTCTATCATGCCTCCATGCATATGCATCTTTCTTTCATGCTTTCATGTTGTTTGTCTGTTTTTGTTTGGTTGTTTAATCTTTATTTTGTTTTTTTTTTCAAAATAAAAAGGAAAAATCAGAAAAATACAAAAACAGTGTGTGTTTTGTGTACATTGGAACTTGTGTACCTTGGATGGCCATTGAAACAAAGTTTTCTAAACTTTGTATCTCTTGTAGCTTAGATGAGCATCTTTATGTACAACTAAGCAAGTAAGCTTTGTGGCTCTTATTTGTGATGAATAAGATTGAGTTGTTTCTTATACTTAACACTCGTATCACTCTTTTTGACGGGAAAGACTAAAAAATCCTGAGAGAAAGACATTAATAACCATCTCACCACTATTGCCCGCCAATCATGTATGACATCTGTATGTTTCGGCATAGCAAAAGTGTGATGTCAATAACATTTGTGTGCTTAGGCATAGCAAAATTGGAATGTCAAATATCGTTGGGTATTTCTTTTCTCTCTCTAATATGCCCAAGTATGATATGTTTAAAAGAAAAATATGCAAAGAAAAATCAAAAGAAAAAAGATCAAAAAGGCTTTTAAATATGATTGCAAGCGTGTATTCTTGGAGATGTGGGAGTTATAGGATGTACCTTGAAGGTGATAGTCCCCATCAAGCAGTTATGATTATGTGTGAGTTAAAGCGATTTTCTCATATCTCAATCGTCATAACATGTATACACTTATGCAATCTTGCGATGTTTTACACAAACAACACACAATATTCTTTGCTATTCTTGATACATGTGCAGATACAATGTGATTTGGCCATCACAAGTTTTACATGTATTAATGTATGCTCACTAAACTATCTTGACTTTTTTTTGAAATATAAAATTGGTTAGACTTGTTTAGTGTGTGTGTGTGTGTTTTGAGATCTATGTGCTTAACATTTTTTTTCTTGTCGAGAGATTTTTTTTTCACATGTTTTGCATCTTTCTTTTATCTTGTCATCCATAGCATCTTGTTTCATTACATTCATGCATTTATATGGATTTTTTGTGCCCCCTTGATCATCCTTGATCATCTTTATTTCTCTCGGGAAAAGCTTTCCAACTTCTTGTACCCTTTGTCAATCATGACAAAAAGGGGGAGAAATTGTGGAGAATATGTGGTTTTTTTGTTAAGATTCTACACGTTAGGGGGAGAAATACATTCCTTTGTAAGGGGGAGATGTGTTTCATCTTGTTAGGGGGAGTGCTTACTTCCTTGTTCTTGTACACCGGTCTTGTGACCATGTTTACACACATTGTGCTTTTCTTTGATATATATAAGATGATGTATGTCTTCTTCACCTACCTTTACATGTGTTGTTTCTTTTCTATCTTTATGTAGCATGCTTCTTATATTTTGTATGCAATTTTTTATTTCTGTTTCATACAAAGATGCCTTGATGAGTTTTGTTTAAAGTGTTTCAAGAATATAGGTTGTCAAAGTCTACTTGCCATAAATTCTCTTCTTGCAAAGTTTTTCAAGAGTTTGTGTTAGGATAGATTTTATTGTATTCAACAAGTGAATATGAGTTGAGTGATTTATGACTTCTCTCATATGTTCATTTGTTTGTTGTGGTTTTTTCACGGATTGCCAAAGGGGGAGATTGTTAAAGACATATTTCATGTAATTGGCTAAGCCTTTGACAAAACGCACTTTACTTGTATTTGGATAGATCTAGGATGTGTTTAATTCTTCAAGAAACATGTTGTTCAAGTCTAGTATTAAAGTCATAAAGATTGGACCAAGAAACAAGTGAAGAAAAGCTATTCATTAAAGCTGGATAGATAACTCGACACCTTTTGATAGCTGGTGGATCGATCGAGAAAGCTCCTGTCTCCTCGATAGCTCCTTGATAGCTTCTCGATAGTTGTATCTATCAAGGTTTAAAGCTCAACACCTTCTCGACACCTCCCGATCGATCGAGGTTATGGGAATTCAGATTTCCAGATCTGATTTTTGGGCCAGGCTTATGTATTTGTGTAGGGTTTCTTTTCTCACAACCTTATATCTATATAAGGCTTACTTTAGAGGTTGTCACATGAGAGAATATAAGGAGAACATATGCAAAAGGTGACTGATGCCTTATTCTCTCTGAAAGAAGCTACTGCGTCTTTGCGCCTTAGGGTTTTGTAACCAAGTGCTGCTTGATCTTCATTGTTGATGAAGTGAAGAACTTTGCAGCCAACAATCTTCTTCAAGTTGGTGAGTTAGTCACGTACTGGGATCCGTGCAATAAAAAGGGTGGCATTCATATATTGAAGAGTTTAGAGGTTCTAAAGCGGTAGAAGGTTTCTAGTGTAAGTTCATCTACGGGGATTGTAGAGTCTAGGGACAAAGGTTTTGTACTAGATCTGAAACTTCTCTTTACTATAGTGAATTGCTTTTCGGGAAGGTTTCCCCCTAGGTTTTTTACTGTGAAACTGGTTGGTTTCATTGGTTTTCCTAGGTCATCATATCTTGTCTTATTTATTTTTCCGCTGCATGATTTTGACATGATATTGATGTTTGTTTGTTTTAAAAAGTTTTGTTCATAATAAATCTAATCAACAACTTGGGTTTAAAACTTGTTAATTTTATCAACCGGGATCTAAATTTCCCATCACTCTTCATAAAGACTCCCAAAACAAGTTCTTCTATGCGGCACCCCCTTTTCCTCTCAGGTTTCCCCCCTCTCTTTTTTCCCTAAAGAGCCTTTAAATAGGTCAAGGAATCCTATTCCTGTTTGGAGAAAATCCCAGATTTCTAGGCTTCAGTTAACCGATGATTTTGGCCCATTTAATGTCATAATTCGGACTTTTGGTAAACTACAAAGTTGTATCCCTTTAAGTTAAATTTCCAGCCCAACTTGAATCATCTCGATTGGATATCTGAGCCGAAAGTTATGCCAAAAATACTAATTGATGTGCAGGCTGAAATCTTAATCCGAATTGGATTTGGATTTGGTGCAAATTTCCTTTGATTCCTTGCTCTAATTGAACTTGAATTTAATTGGGTTGGTTTTCTCTTGAATTTATGCCTAGCTGGATGTAAGTTGACTTGATTCAATTGGCCTAGCCCCACTTTGCATGTAAAACCCTTGTAGATTAATCTGAAATCTTCTCATTCCTTCAAAGCACAAATGAATAGATAAATATAAATAAAAATCAAATCAAATAAAAAAAAATAAAGGAAAACTAACAATTTTAATAAATAAGAGGATAATAAAAATCATGTAAAAATTACACAGAATTGTAGTGACAAATGGGGTTTTCTATCTCAGAACCTGAATTGTGGCAACCAAGGGGCTTTTGTACCTCGATCTTGATGGAAGGTAACCAAAGGGCTTCTCTATCTCGAAACCTGAATTATGGCGACCAAGGGACTTCTCTACCTCGATCTTGATGGAAGGTAACCAAGGGGCTTCTCTACCCCGGAACCTGGATTGTGGCGACCAAAGGGCTTCTCTACCTCGATCTTGATGGTAGGTGTCCAAGGGCTTCTCTACCTCGAAACCTGAATTATGGCAACCAAAGGGCTTCTCTACCTCGACCTTGATGGAAGGTTTCCAAGGGGCTTCTTGACCTCAAACTTAGGAATTTGGAATTGTTCTTGAAGATTTGTTCATGGAGATTTGTCCTTTGAAGATTTGTTCGTAGAGATTTGTCCTTTGAAGATTTATTCATGGAGATTTGTCCTTTGAAGATTTCCTGCAAGAAGAACAAGGGTTCATTTAGTTTGATTTGTATAACTCATGAACTACCACTATTTGATCTTTGCATTTGATGACTTTGATATGTATGGACTTATCCTTGTAAGAGTTTGATTCAGAAAAGTTTAGAGTTTACTTGATGAAGCTTTGTGGTGCAAAGTTTGAATTTACTTAACAGGTTTTGACATGGGTGATCTTACTTAAACGAGGCATAGCTAAATGCCCATAGTTTGCAAATTAAAGCATGATTTTTGGGAATCTTGATTGATGATTTTTTTTTGAAAAGATGATGATGATCTATGTTTTTTGAAAATGAATAAGGCATGGCCGAATGCCCCTAGTTTGCAAATTAATGCATGACTTTTGAAAATCTTGATATTTGAAGAAAAGATGATGATTTAAAAAAAAAAAAAAAATTAGGAGTGTTGACTCAACAACTCAGGTGGTAAAAGAGGGGGGGGGGGGGGGGAGGGAATTTTCGGCCCCTATCTCCTTGTCTTCTTTTTCTTTTTTGCTTTCCGTCTTACTTCCTCACTTTTCTCTCTTCCTCCATTGTCACTATTCACTCTCCCCTTCCACTTGCATTTTCTCCCTCCCTACACCATTTCTTCTCTAAACAATCATTTTCCTATGCTTCTCAACCTTCTTTCACTCATCTCCCCCAAAATCTTTTTTGATCTTTGTGTTTTTGATCATTTTTGCTACAAAACCATTTTTTGAAACCCATCTCCAAACCTCCATTTTCTTTGCATTGACAATGGAATCTTCTAATGGGCCTTCCTTTCTCACTTTCAATGGCAAAAAATACCATCCATCTCTTGAGTGGAATGATGGAGAAGGGCTCCTTCAAGACCTATGCTCCACACTCCAATAGAGTTTATTAGACAATGCTCAATGTGTTACAAGTCTGAACACAAGAAAATACAAGCTGTAGAAAGAAGAGTTCAAATTCAATGAAATCTAACCAATTGAAAATTAGATTTGATTGATCAAAAATCGCAGACATGAAATTTCTGCAGAATTCTATTTCAGCCCAAACTTTGCTTAAACGTTTTGGGTTTCAAGTGAAACACTTCTAGCATATAAAAGAAAACCCTAACTACGTTTTTAGAGCTTTTGAGAGACTTTGGAGGTGATTTTGTGAGATCTAAAAGGTATTGTGCCTTCCTTTTTCAAAGTCACTACCGAAAATCATTCTCATATCATTGGATCTAGTATATCTAAAGTTGCTTCAACAAGATTAACAACAACTAATGATCTAAACCTTCTAGGGTGGTCTTAAAGTCATAAACTGTAGAGTTTGTGTTGTTGTAGAGTTTGTGTTGCTAAACCTTTGAGTGGGATCTCAAAGTCACAAGCAAGGGTGCTTGTGTTGGTGTAAATCCAAGGGAAGAAGGAGTCCGTGGATTCGGAGCTTGCACCTGGTCATGTCAGTAAGTTATTACTTGAAGGAGCAATAGATTTAGGGTTAAATTTGATTGTAAAACTTCAATTCTCTTACAGTAGATTTGCTTTACCTTGAGGATAGTAAGGTCAAATCCTCTCCAGTTTTTTACCTTGAAATGGTTCGATTCATCGATTTTCCTAGGCCATCATATCGTGGTGTTATTTATTTTCTGCTATTTTGCATGATATGATTTATTTATGTTTAACCTGGATCTGAATTATTAATTTAAGTAATTACTTGGTTAATAAATTAGGTTAAAAAATCTGTTTTTAAGGGGTTTAAACGAACAAACAAGTGGTATTAGAGGAGGTTAGCTCTTGTTTTAGGTAATTTTACCTAGAGTTGATCCTTAACCCCTGCTGTCATGGAACATAGTCACTCTTTTGTGTTCCCCCGACACTTTGATGGAAATAATTATGCTTATTGGAAAGTTAGAATGAAAGCCTTCTTGAAATCCATTGATGAGAGAGTATGGCTATCTGTTGAAAATGATTGGGAAAGACCAACCACTACTATTGGTGAATGGACCACTGCCCAAAAGGAAGCAGCAAGCTTCAATAGCAAGGCTATGAATGTGATATTCAATGCTGTGTCTATAGAAGAATTTAAGAGAATCTCAAATGTGGAGATTGCTCACACTGCATGGAATATTTTGCAAACAATGCATGAAGGCACTAAGGCAGTAAAGATAAATAAACTACAGCAGTTGACATCTAGATTTGAAAGTATTAGAATGTATGATGATGAATCATTTGATGAATTTTATGCTAAGTTGAATGATATTGTCAATTTTGCTTTTAATTTGGGTGAAGTTTATGCTCAACCTAAAATTGTTAGGAAGATTCATAGATCATTGACTGAGGATTTTAGACCTAAAGTGATTATCACAACTGAAAGTAAAGATGTTGATTCTATCCCTGTAGATGAACTTATAGGATCACTTTAGTTTTTTGAATCTAATTTACCAAAGACTAACAAATCCAAATCAATGGCTTTAAAATCTGTTGATGTTTGTAGTTTTGATGATGAACTCTCATCTACTGAGATTGCTTACCTTGCCAAAAACTTTAGAAACTTTCTTAGAAATAATAATAGGAGAGCAAGAAATAGAAACAATGTTGATATTAAGATTGTTAAGAAGAATGACACTGCCAAAAACATTATTGTTGAAAAATCAAAAGATAAATTAGGTTAATCTTCTAATAGTTCTTTAGGACAATAGTGCTATGGTTGTTAGGGTTATGGTCATCTGAAATTTGAGTGTCCAAATTTCTTAAGATCAAAAGGTAAAGATATGGTTGTTATTTTGAGTGATGATGAAGTTTCTGATCATTAGTCTGAAAGTGATTAAGAAGGAAACTTCATGGCTTTCACTGCTACTGCTGTAGTAAGTGAAATTGAGACTGCTGATGAGAACCTTTCTAATGGGGAACTCTTTGAGAATGCAAACTTGCAAGAAACTTACAATAAGCTTTGCGAGATAGCAGATAAAGATGCTATGAGTGTTGAATTAGGATTGAAAAAGATAAACACCCTTGAACAAGAAAACAAAAATTTGCTATTGAAATTGTTTAATGCTAATGAACTCTTCACTTTGTTAAGATTGAGAACATTTCTTTGCTTGAAAAGGTTAAAAGTTTAGAATTAGAATTATTTGTTGCTAGAGAACAAATAGATCGAACTTGTACTTCTAAACTAGATGAGATGTTACAGGTTCAAAAGTCTGTTGTTGATAAGATAGGTTTAGGGTTTGTTGAGAATGGATCTACTACTGTAGTGAATACTCCTAAGTTTGTACCTGCTACATCATCTTTTGTTGTTCATACAACTTTTTCTAAAGTTAAGGTTCATAAGAATGTAGCTCCTGTTTCTAGAAGAGCTAGAGTAGATCTGAGTAAGTCTGAAACTAAAAATCGTGATCCATCTAGTAGCAAGAAAAATCACAAACCTCAGTGGTTTTGTCACATTTGTGGTAAAGCTGGGCATACTAGACCAAATTGCTTTAAGTTGCAAGCTTTAAAGCAATCTCCCAAACAAAAAGTGTCTATGCCAAAAGCACAAGATCTTGTTGCACTTATTCATGAGTTGGTGAAGGTTCTTAACCTTTATACCAATACTGGAGTTGAAATTAGGACAAATCCCAACTCCAAGGTTGCATCAAAAGGGTTTGGATGCAAAACACTCAATCTCAGTGAGTCTGTCTGACATGGTCCTTGTATTAATTCTTTCTATCTCTTGTGACCAAAATTGTTTTTCTTCAGGATTGCATTTGCATAACATTCATACATTGCATTCTAGGTTTGTTTTGTTTTATTTTATTTTATTTTATTTTTGGTTTTAAATTAAAAAGAATAGAAAATAAGAAAGAAAGAAAGAAAAAGGTTTTTGTATTATGCATCTTCAAGATGTGTAATTGAGGTTGGCCTATGAAATTTGCATTTCATAACAGTGTACCTTGTTTAGCTTTGATGAGCTTTATTTTTCTACACTTTGCTAGTTTGTGCTATGTATTGCTTATATTATGTTAGTTGTTTATGGTTTTTAAACACATACTCTTGATTTTGAAGTCACATTATTTTGATTGTAAGGACTAAAAAATCCTAGGAGAAAAGTATAAATAACCATCTCACCACTGTTACTCACCAGTTATGAATACCTGTGTGCAAATCATAAAAGTTTTGCTCGGTAAGGTGTAGCACTTCCACAGCAAAATTCTTAAGGTGTTATTGTACATTAGTTAAAAGAAGAAAAAAGAAAAATAAAAAACAAAGAAAAATATGCTTCAAAGAAAAAGAGAAAGCAATTTTTTTTTTTATAAAAAAAATTGCATGGTTGCAAGTATGTTTTCTAGGAGATGTGGGAGTTATATGATGTAACTCTTTAGGTGATAGACACTTTCAAACTTATGTGATGAATAATGTAGAAAGTGTGTTTATTCATTGTTTACATATCACCTTGTGAGTATCTCATGCACTTGCTAGTTGCACACACCACAAGCAAAACTTTGTTAAACTTTGTACAGATTGTGTGTTAAGTTTTTGTGGCCTTCCAAAATTAAACTTCTTGATAGTACTAATGGATGTTCCTTTACTAGAGACTTCATGGTCAGGTCCAAGAACTTGTAGAATGTCTTGAATCTTTGGAGTTCTATTATCATAAGGAGTTAGATTCACATTCTGAGGTCTTGTGAAGTGGAGAATTTTGGCTATGGAGTTCGGGTTAATGATAAATTCCTTTCCTCTCACCCAGCAAATCAGTTCAACTCCAAGGTCACTAATATTGGAGTAGCATTCTATGACTAGTTCATCCATTGGGTCTTCAAAATTCTCAAATAAGGCTGCCCAATCTCTTGATTCAAAGATCCGAGGGACAAAAGTGGTCTTCAAAGTGTTAAACTCAACCACATGTTTTACAATAGGAGATGCCATGTCAAAGATGCTTGAGTAGATGTGTGAGTTAAGAGGAGTTCTAAACCTCTCATAATTGGAGTCTTTAGATGATTGAGATGATAGTCAAGTCCGTTTAGCAATCGGAATTGATTGATCACTGGTTTCAATTTTTTTGCCTTTAGAAGAACGACAAGTCATCTGCAAGAGACCAGTCACACAGCAAAGAGCCAAATGCAATGCCACAAGGTACACACATCAGTTTGATTAGATTCAGGTATAAGATTGTGAAACAGGGAGATTTCACTCAATAGCAAAAACAAGAATCAGGTTAAAGACAAGTGATCATAAGTAGGGCCTTGGTTAAAGACTTTGGGGTTTCTCATGTTTCCTCACTAGGATCATGTTTGGTTCATTGGTTGTGTATTTAACACACCTTGCCCCACATGTGCATTTTCAATGCTTTAGTCATGCATTACACATAGCCACCTATTACACACACCTTCACTACCCTTGTCATGCATTGGTCTATACCTTGTTCATCCGAGCATATCATGTTTACCTTATGCTTTGTAACACTTTATTTTGTCTTAGGATTGAGCTTCATTTTCTCATTCATCTTGCACCCCTCATGCATCATTATCATCATTCGTACCTTCATCTCTTGCCCTCGTTTCTCCTTAACCCCTTGTCTATTCGTGACAAAAAGGGAGAGAGTATACTGGAGAGTTTTTATCATTTCTACATGGCTCTTGTGCATATCCTTAGGGAGAGAAATTCTATTTTTCGTGCACATTTGTAGGGGGGAGATATTCCATAGGGGAGATGCATATACCAAGGGAGAGAAGACACTGTGTTAATATGAAAACTTTGTTTTTTCTGTTTTTCTTTATGACTGTTCTGGTGTATGATCAAGTTGCTCACATGTTTTACATCATGTTTACTTGATCTCAATTTACTTGTTACATTATACTTGTCCTTTTATTACTTGCCCTACCATAAGGGTCTAATGTGTTTTATGCAAGTGTTTCAGGATACAAGTATATATGTTCCAAGTTCATCACAGCTCCTATGACTCATGATAAGGGGAGAGAGAAAGAGCTTTGTGTTATATTAACTATATTTTTGCTTTGCTCATAGTTCATGATTATGCTTAACTATTTAAAATGTTATTAATGTGTACCCATGCTTTGTAGCGTAGTACTTGTTATTAAATGTTAGACATGCAATTACTTGTTATTAACTATATCCTTGATGCAATTACTTTGGTTTTTGTATCGGTTGAGTGTTAGACATGCAAATGATACTTTGCATTAAGCTTATTAGCTTGCAAGTCCGGATGTTCATTCCTTGTGTAAATGAACATTGTGGTCACTATTTATAGTGATTGTTCATTTTTGGTCAAGCCACGGTTTATTCCTTAATTCCATTTTGCTTGATTGCATTATGCTTGCTCCATAAGCATTACAAGTTTTTCTACATACAATGAACATATAGTGTTGTTGTTTTTAAGAAGGTACTCGTTCTTATGGTTCAAGAGTTACACAGATTCTAGAGTTAGGTGTGAGTGAGTTTTGTTCAACTGTTCCCAACTCACATGTTAAGTCTAGAGTTTGTTTTAGGGTTTTGTCACGGAATAGCCAAAGGGGGAGATTGTAAGGTTGAATTAATCAACCATTCTGTTAACTTTATTCCGTGCCAAAATTGCTTGTAATTTAGCATTTAGAAACTATGCATTTAGATGGGAATCATGTAAAGGTAGTGTGCGAGAGAGTGTAAGAAAAAGCTCAAAAATGTGCATTAGTAGGGCCTTGCGATTGGCTCGCGGCTTGCAAGTCGCCAAAGCAGGCACACGTGTAAAGCATGCAGGGGAGTTGAAGAGTCATGCCAGCTGTTGCACTATAGGACAAAAGTCCTAGGCTGGCCAGGCAGTTAGCTCGTGACTTAGACTCGTGACTTAGTCAAGTCGCGAGGCCAAGTCGCTAGAACACCCTGTTTGTTACAAAACTGACTCTTTGCATTCCATACACACCCTACTATATATAGACCCTTATACCCACGAAATGTAGAGAGCTTCCAGAGAGAATTTTAAGAGAGAAACCCTAGAGAAAAACAAGATTGACTCATCCATAATCTTCTTCCTCTGATTCTCTAAATTCCTCTACTCTCACCCTCTTCATTGATACATCCTTGAGAGGTGCATTAGCCAAAACTTTTTCTCACCATACCCATATCTGTGAAGAGGCTATTTGGTGTATGGGACGTAGTTAGGAAGGGACCAATTGATATTGGTTGATGCTATGGGCTATAGCGGAATTTGGTAACCTAGAAATGACAAAGGTTCAGCGTAACCTCGTTGGAGCAAGAAGCTTGAAAGGCTTAGGTACACTGGGTAGATTAGGCTTTAGAGGGTCTTCTGCTGTTCATGTATCCCAACTTCATTTTCTAGTGGATTATTGACTGCTTGGAGGGCGGCGGAGAGGTTTTATGCCGAGGACTTCGGTTTCCTCTTCGATAACACATCGCTGTGTTATCCTTGTGTTTGCATCTCTCTTACCTTTATCTTTGCCATTTAATTACTGCTATGGTTATGATTATTTGTGGTTTATATTGTTTATCAATTTTGTTTTAGCTTATGTTCATATTCTACACATACATTGTTTGATAATAAGCTTGAATTGGTAATTTGTATATTAGGGGTCTAAACGTTCAAGGTGTTTTACACACTATTTGAACTTTCATAACGTATGACTATAAAAATATGAATTTCTAATGGTTTTCAATTATTCTATTCAACAATGATGCATACGCAAATTGTTTAAAAAGCTGGTCTCACACTCCATGATTGACCCAACACTTGTGGTTAGCACAAGATGCTTTTTTTTTTTTTCTGTTATACCTGTTAGGACATATATGATTCAATGTTAGGAACATATGTCAATATTTTATGTAATTGGCTAATCCTTTAACAAAACACATTTTACTTGTAATTGGGTAGATCTAGGATGTATTTAATACTTCAAGGAACAAGGTTTCAAGTTCAAGTGTTAAAGCCCTACAAGTCTATCCAAGAAACAAGTGAGAAAGTGCTGGATTTTAAAGCTCGACAACTAGCATCTATCGAGATTTAAAAGCTGCTGAAGCCCAATGCTTGACAGCTAGCTCAATAGATAGCTATCTATCGAGGTTTATGAAATTCAGTTTTTCAGAGCTGATTTTCATCCAATCCATGGGTATGTGTTTGGGCTTTCTTTTCTCACAGCCCTAAACATATATAAGGATTATTTTAAGGGCGAGTGTGAAGCAAAGTTTTGTTCATGCAAATTGTGACCGAAGATAGAATTTGCCCTAGTTCATCTTTCTCTTGAAGAACCTGCTATGTTTGTACACCGTAGGATTTTGTAACCAAGAAGTTTCTTGATCTTCATCGTGTGATGAACTGAAGAACTTTGCAGCCAACATCTTTCTCAAGTTGGTGATTAAGCCGTGTATTGGGATCCGCACATCAATTGGCTAGTTACATACTGGGAGCAGTGCATTGAAAGGAGAGATTGTTACTACAGAACAAGTCCAATTGGGTATTGGAGTAAGGGTTCAACTGTAGGTTGGTATAAGGTATTGGGATTCCTTTACTTGTAACCGCTTGTTGTGATAATAGTAGATTCTAGGGAGTGGTGACCTTAAAATCACCCAGTGAGATTTTTGCTGTGTAGGTTTTCCCCATTCGAAAACAAATCGCCATGTCAATTTAATTTCCGCTGCATATTTACTTAGTTGATGATTTGTTTATGCTACCACGCTTATTGCATGTTAATTAACTTAATTAATTCACTTGGCTAATTAATTGGTTAATTTATCACAAGAGGTCAATACATTATTGGCCTATCAATACCCTTTTATACTCACTGGTTTGAATAATTCATTCGCTAGTTTCTCTTCATTTTTTTCCCCACCATATATAATTGTTTTCGTCTTAAATTTTTGAACGAAGTGTTGAATTTGGTTGGAAAATAGTTTTGGTTAGGTATGGATTTGGACTGAAGCATTTAAGGAAGAGTTATTAGTTATCCACCACCACTCTTTAAATAAACAAGGAAACAAAATTTCAAAAACAAAAAACAGAAAACAAAAACAAATACTATAACTTTAGTCAATCATATTCTAGAAAAGTTTGAAATATAAAATTAATGTGCTTAATTTGCGGCTGAAACAAGACTTTGCATAATAAAATTAGTAACTTACCAGTTTTTCCCCTGTTTTTTTACTGATTTTTTAAACGCGCTGAAGCCCTCATTTTTTGTAGTGTGGATATGAAAAACACTTTTACTTTTTTGAATTTAAAAGAACACGTTTACTTGGTTCACACAAAACCAACCATATGCCACACAAAGAACTTGCATGAGAGCTTGGTCTTCTGTATTTGCAGTTAAACATGAATTGATCCCTTCCTTTATAGCAGTTTACCAAAAAAGACTTTCTTCTACCATGCAAAAAAAAAAAAAAATGATATTAATTTGAGTATTTTTTATGTAATTTTTAAAATTTTAAATTGAGGGCAATCATTTTCATGATTTTAAATGCATTTATTAATGTTTTTTGTAAGGTTGAAATTAATCAACCATCTTGTTTACTTTATTCCGTGCCAAATTTGCTTGTAATTTAGCAATTTGTAACCCTGTATTTAGGTGGGAATCATGTAAAGGTGGTGTGTGAGAGAGTGTGAAGAAATGCTCAAGATTGTGTAGTGAAGCAGGGACTCGCGATTGGAACTCGCGGCTGGCAAGCCGCCAGATGATGCACACGAGTGAAACATGTAGAGAAGATGAACAGTCACGCTAGCTAGAGCACTACAGGGAAAAATGTCCAGTCTGGCAATTCTATTTGCTCGCGGCTTGAACTCGCGACTTAGTCAAGTCGCGAGGCCAAGTTGCAAGCCAGCTCTGTTTTGAAAAACCTGACTCTTCGCATTCCATTCTCACTCCAGTATAAATACCCCTTATACCCACGAAATGTAGAGAGCTTCCAGAGAGAATTTTGAGAGAGAAACCCTAGATTAAAACAAGATTGACTCATCCACAATCTTCACATAGAGACTCTTCAAATTCCTCTACTCTCTTCCTCTCTATTGTTACATCCTTGAGAGGTTTATTACCAAAACCTTTTCTTACCATACCCACATCTATGAGAAGGCCATTTGGTGCTTTGGAAAGCAGTTCAGAAGGAACCAATTTCATATTGGTTGACGCTATGGGTTATAGTAGAATCCGAAAAGAAGAAGAAGAAATAGGTTCGGTGTAACCTCGTTGGAGTAGGAGCTTGGAGGGCTTAGGTACACTGGGTAGATTAGGTTTGGAGGGTCTTCTGTTGTTCATGTATTCCAACTACATTCATTAGTGGATTATTTACCACTTGGAGGGCGGCGAAGAGGTTTTACGCCGAAGGCTTCGGTTTCCTCTTCGATAACACATCGTGTGTTGTCCTTGTGTTTGCATCTTTCTTCCCCTAATTTTTGCCATTTAATTTCTGTTGTGATTTATTTGGTCTTAGATTCTTTATCAATTCTGTTATATGCTTATGTTCATATTCTGCACATTAATTGTTTGATAATAAGCTTGAATTGGTAATTTGTATATTGGGGGTCTAAACATTCAAGGTGTTTCACACACTTATTGAACTTTCAATTGCTATCAAAGCGGGTGCACTCTTTGTGGTTTAATTACCTAAGTGCGATCCTTGACCCCATTTTGAGATGGACCGGTCTCAATCTTTAAATGTTCCACCATATTTTGATGAAGGAGTGGATGAGAGCATTTTTATGTTCTATAGATGAGGCTGTTTGGGATGCAGTTGAAATAGGTTGGACAATGCCAGAGGCAGCCAAATCCATATGGGATAAGGTAGCCCTCGTAGCGTCAAATGCTAATAGCAAAGCACTTAACGCTATTTTTGGTTGTATGTCTCCAGATGAGTTCCACCGGATTTCTCGCATTACCACTGCCAAGGAGGCATGGCAGATATTGGAGACCACATATAAGGGAATGAAGAAAGTTAATGACACTAAGTTGCAAATGTTAACCACACGGTTTGAGGAGCTGAGAATGAGTGAGGATGAGTCTTTTGACTCTTTCTATAGCAAGTTGAATGAAGTGAGTCAATGTCCTAGTCGTGAAAAATACTTAAAATATTTTTCAAAATTTGGGTCTTTATGTTTTTCGCAGCTCAGAGAGGTGACTTGTTTACGGGTGGAGGTTCTAGTCGCGAGGGGTACACAGAGATTTTTGCGGCTTAACTCGCAACTCCCTCGCGGGTAGAACTTCCAGTCGTGAAAAACACTTAGAGAAATTTTTCAAAATTTGTGTTTTAAGTGTTCTGGCGACTGACCCTAGTGACTTGCTCGCGACTTAACTCAATCGCAAAAATTACGTGTTTTGTGAAAATATGGCAGTTTTTAAAACTTTTTGAGTTTTCCCTCGATCTTTTGTGATTGTTCATTGTCTTCCCTGTTTTACCCCTCTCCTAAACTCACCGTGTTTGTCTCAAAAACTCCATTTTTCTTCAACATCTCAACATCACTCTTCACAAAAAAGGTATGGGTTTTTCTCATTTCACTATATATTTTGTGTTTATGATTTTGTTCTTTTAGATTTGTGAAGAGTTGTTGCTGTTTAGAGATCTGTGTTGTTCGAACATGGGTCTGTTCTTAATGTTGGGTTTGGGGTTTTGGGCTCTGTTGTTTTTGGCTTTAAGATGCTAAATAAGTTGGATATCATGTTTGGTGCCTCTGTTATGAGTTTTTGTTTGACTAGTCTGAGTTGTTGTGTTGATAGGTTGTTCTATACCTTTCTAATTTGAGCTTTCTTATTCAACACTTAATTCTGAACTGTGTCTAGACTGAATGTTTTGGTGCAATATTTTTTGTGACACTGACATGTTACTAATGTTCTAAGTGTCCATCTATTGTGCTCTATTTTGTGGCATTTTCTGCTATGTTTACAGATGGCTTCTTCTCCTACAAAGAAAAAGACTACTGCCAAGAAGAGTGATAAAAGGCTAAAAATGGACAACACCAAGTTCAGGTCTCTTCAACATTTTGAAAGATATAGAGATTTCTACTTGAGGGCAACCATCATTCAGGAAAGATTTTTAGACTTGATGGATTTGAAGGACACTTTCATTCCAAGCTGTTTTGAGGGCAGAGGTTGGGAAAGGTTGCTGAGTGACTTGCCTGGAGTGTGTAAGCCTCTTATCAGAGAATTTTATGCAAATGTTGTGCTGAGAGAAGATGAGTTAAACTATTGGATTAGAGGAAAGGAATTCACTATAGATGCAGGTGATATAGATAAGGTGCTAGGTCTTGAAAGACTAGATGATCATGACTTCACCAACTACAAGGATAGGATGCTATCCATAGAAACTGTCCAATCTCACATTGGTGGAGCAAGAGAGGGGAAATGCCTCAACACTACTGCCTTCCCAGCTGACATGAGGTGTCTAACCACCATCATGATTGAAAGTTCAAATAGCGTATAAAACATTATGAACGTTTTGACCCCCAATAAACAAATTACCAATTCAAGCTTAATATCAAACAATTAATGTGCGAAATATGAACATAAGCTTAATACAGAATTGATAAACAATCTAAACCAAATAAAATCACATCCACAGTAGAAATTAAATGGCAAAGATTAAGGGAAGAGAGATGCAAACACAAGGACAACACAACGATGTGTTATCGAAGTGGAAACCGAAGCCCTCGGCGTAAAACCTTTCCGCCGCCCTCCAAGCGATAAATAATCCACTAAAGAATGTAGTTTGGATATATGAACAGCAGAAGACCCTCCAAGCCTAATCTACCCAGTGTACCTAAGCCCTCCAAGCTCCTACTCCAACGATGTTACGCCGAACCTATTTCTTCTTTAGCTTACCAGATTCCGCTATAGCCCATAGCATAAACCAATATGAAATTGGTCCCTTCCTAACTGCTTCCCAAGCACCAAATGGCCTTCTCACAGATGTGGGTATGGTGAGAAAAGGTTTTGGTAATGAACCTCTCAAGGATTTAACAATGAAGAGGAAGAGAGTACAGGAATTTGAAAAGTCTCTATGTGAAGATTGTAGATGAATCAATCTTGTTTTTCTCTAGGGTTTCTCTCTCAAAATTCTCTCTGGAAGCTCTCTAAATTTCGTGGGTATAAGGGTCTATTTATAGTAGGGTGAGAAGGAATGTGAAAAGTCAGTTTTTCCCAAACAGGGTGGTTTGGTGACTTAGCCTTGCGACTGGGCTGAGTCGCGAGTTTAAGCCGTGAGCTAACGGTTTGGCTAGCCTGGGACTTTTGTCTCGTAGTGCAACAGCTGGCATGACTCTTCAACTTCCCTGTGTGATTCACACGTGTGCCAACTTTGGCGACTTGCTAGTCGCGAGTCACTCGCGAGTCCAGCCACGAGTCTCTGCATCCTTGCATAATCTTGAGCATTTCTTCACACTCTCTCACTCACTACCCTTACATGATTCCCACCTAAATACAGGATTACTAATTGCTAAAATACAAGCAAATTTGGCACAGAATAAAGTCATCAAAATGGTTGATAAAATTCAACCTTACAATGATGTTCAACTTGTACCTAGTTAGGAAGCTGACTATAATCAATAATGATAGAGCTACATTTCTCATGGAGCTCAAGGAAAACACCTTCATAGACATCAGCTTTCACATCTTTGACACCATTGTGGATGAGACTAGAACAACCTCTAGGGCCAAGCTGATTTTTCCCAGCCTTCTTATGAGGTTTTTTAGACTAAAAGGAGTTGCCATCCCTCAAGATACCAATCTCATGCCTACACCCTCAGCCATCAACAAAGTGACCATCACAAGGATACAAGTTCGTCTTCTAGGTGATGAAGATGAAGGTGAACGAGGACAAGGTTAACCAATGAAGACTGAGACAGAGGCTACAGGAGAACCCTCAAGCTCAAGGGGTCGAGGCAAGAAGAGCAGAGCTTCATCCTCACCAGCTGTACCTCCATATGCATTCCAGATCATCCTAGAGAGGATTGATGGGCTTCGAGATATCCAGACTGAACAATCTGACAGGCTGGCTGCACTTCAAGACCAGATGAACATATTTTCAGCAAAGTTTAATAGTTTTAGCACCCAACAGTGACCCTTTGGCCATTCCGGTTAAAAAGGGGGATAATTTTTCAAGAGCAGCTTTTGAGGGGGAGTGTTTGTTTGAGGGGGATCATGCCAAAAACTTAATTTCAGCAGTTTTACTTTATGTTATCTTTAGTTTCTAGTGTCTTGTTTTGGATAATCTTATTTTTATGGGTTTGCCACATACTTTGTTAAACTTTTGGTTAATTTCTTGGTTTATACTCATGGATATTCTTCTCTAAAAGAGACAATCGCGGCATCAGACAACCCCATGATGATCTGCCGGTAATCATGCTCAGAGTAAAAGAGTTCAACATCCACCGGAGGCTCATTGACAACAGAAGCTCAGTAGATATCATTTACTTGCTCGCGTTTCAGCCAATGAAGCTAGACAAGAAAAGGATCAGGCCTTTCACCTCACCTCTGGTAAGCTTCACAGGGGATAAAATCATCCCCAGAGTCATCGTCACTCTAACTGTGGTTACAGGAACTTACCCAGCACAAATCACCAAGGAAATTGATTTCCTCATAGTTAATTGCCCTTCCACGTACAACATCATCTTAGGAAGACCTGCACTCAACAAACTAAAAGCAGTGACATCGACGTACCACTTGAAGGTGAAGTTTCCAATAGCCCATGGAGTAAGAGAAATCAGAGGAGACCAAGTTCTGACAAGAGATTGCTATCAAGCTGCCCTATCATCGAGAGAGAATCACACATGGGTGATCAATGAACTAGAACCCATTCTTGAAGCGTTAGAAACACCATAAGAAGTTGAGATCGTCTTAGGAGATTCGACGAAGGTATTAAAGATCGGACCAATAATCCCAACTTCAGAAAAAAAGAGAAAATGATCTCTTTCTTAAGGGAAACCAAGATGGATTCGCTTGGAAACACGAGGATATGCCAGGGATTGATAGGAAGATCATATAGCATCGTCTCAACGTAAACCCAAAATGCAAACCTAGGTAGCAGAAATGGAGAATATTTGCACCAGAGCGCAACAAGGCTGTAACTAAAGAAGTAAAGAAGCTGCTGGATGCTAATTTCATCAAGGAGGTCTTTTATCCACATTTGCTAGCAAACGTAGTCATGGTAAATAAGAGCAATGGTAAGTGGAGAATGTGCTTCGATTTCATAAACCTGAATAAGGCTTGCCCAAAAGACAACTTCCCCTTGCCAATAATTGACCAGTTGGTAGACTCAACGACTGGACACAAGCTATTGAGTTTCATGGATGCATTCTCTAGATACAACCAGATTCTTATGGACGAAGACGATCAAGAGAAAACCTCATTCATCACTAGTCAAGGGTTATACTGCTACAAGGTTATGCCCTTTGGATTGAAGAACGCAAGAGCTACCTACCAAAGATTGGTGAACCATATGTTCTCTCACCAGATTGGAAGGAATGTGGAAGTATATGTGGATGATATGCTGGTGAAAAGCAAGGACGAAGCCAACCACTTAGTCGATCTCAAAGAAACCTTCGACACACTATGTAAGTACAATATGAAATTAAACCCTACAAAATGTGTTTTTACTGTTGCTTCAAGGAAATTCTTGGGATTCATGGTGTCCTAACAGGGAATAGAGGCCAATCCAGACAAAGTAAAAGCAATAATTGAGGTCAAATCACCAAAAACAGTGAAGGAGGTACAGAGCTTGATAGGAAAAGTTGCAACCCTAAACAAATTCATCTTTAGGGCAACAGACAAGTGCATGCCATTCTTCAAGGTATTGAAAAAAGCCTTTCAATGGAATGATGAATGCGAGCAAGCCCTTACCAAGTTAAAAGAAGTACTTGACGAAACTGCCTCTACTAGGTCCCTTAGTGATGGAAGAGAAGTTGTTCCTCTACTTAGCAGTATCTATTACTACAGTAAGTTCAACACTAATCAGAGAAGAAGGGAATGTTCATAAGCCAGTTTATTATATCAGTCAGGCATTCTAAGGAGCAGAAGCAAGATACCCAAGGATGGAGAAGATAGCTTTCGCATTATTGGCCGCCTCCATAAAGCTCCATCCTTATTTCCAAGCACACCCCATCATCATCATGACAGAATAGCCTATAAGAAAGACAATGAACAAGATAGATGCAGCAGGACGACTCATTCAATGGGCAATTGAATTAGGCCAATTTGACATAGAATGTCCGCCTCAAGCAGCAATCAAAGCCCAGGTACTAGCAGACTTCATTGCAGAATTCACTCACCAACCCCCCATGGAAATATGGACGGTCCAAATAGATGGGTCAGCCACAAAGAAAGTGGGAGGAGCAGGGGTAGTTCTTTTACCTCCAGAAGGAGAAACACTAAGATATGCAGTCAAGTTACAATTCACAGCCACCAATAACGAGACAGAATACGAAGCATTGCTAATAGGGCTAAGTCCAGGAAAGGCTCTAGGAGCAAGGAACCTTATTGTCCAAGTTGATTCTCAACTAATAATTGGACAATTGAAGGGAGATTATGAAGCCAAAGAAGAAAGGATGCACAAGTACTTAAAGATCGTCCAACGACTTTCACAGCACTTTGACAACCTGGACTTTGTGCAAATGCCTTGAGCCAAAAATTCAGAAGCTGGCTTTCTAGCAAGATTAGCTTCGTTGGACAATTACAATGCGACCTCCGAATTATGTGTAGAGATAAAAGGGGCAGCCGAGCACAGAAGGTGAGCAAGTTATGAAGATAAAAGAGTAAGACGAGTGGATGATTCCCATCATCCGTTACTTGAAAGAAGGATGGCTTCTTGAAGATAAGACGGAGGCAAGAAAGATACAGATTAGGGCAGCTCACTTCGTCATTATTAATGATGTGCTGTACAGACGAGGGTATTCACTCCCATATCTAAGATGCGCCAGTTCAGAAGAAGCAGACTATGTACTCTAAGAGATACACGAGGGAACCTGTGGAAACCACGTTGGGGCAAGTTCCTTAACAGGAAAGGCACTAAGAGCAAGATATTACTGGCCAACCCTACAGAAAGACACATACAACATTGTCAAAGCATACGACAAGTGTCAACGCTTCACAAATGTCCAGATGAGACCAGGAGAGACAATGACACCCATATCCTCACCATGGCCCTTCGCCGAATAGGGAATTGATAATATGGGTCCATTCCCTTTAAGGAAGAAGCAACTCATATTTCTAATCGTGGCAATTGATTACTTCACCAAATAGGTAGAAGTATAACCAGTGACGACAATAACAGAGGCTAAAATCACAAGCTTTGTGTGGAAAAACATCATCTACAAGTTCGGAGTCCCACGTGTCATAATATGAGACAATGGAAAGTAGTTTGACAACCCCAAGTTTCGAAAATTTTGCCAAGACTTAGGAGTCAAGAATCACTACTCTTTTCTAAGACACCTTCAGGCCAACGGCCAGACAGAAGTGACGAATAGAAGCTTGCTCAAAATCATCAAAACTAGACTTAAGGGGGCAAAGGGGACATAGCCTGAAGAACTACAAAATGTCCTTTGGGCCTATAAGACGATCACAAGAGTTCCAACGGGAGAAACACCATTCAAACTAACATTTGGCACTAAGGCCATCATACTAGTGGAAGTAAGATTGACGAGCTTCCGAGACAAAGCTTATGAAGACCAGAAGAACCAGCAGGAGCTTAACAGCAATCTGGACCTAATTGACGAAGTCAGAGAAGAAGCTATGAAGCGAATGGCCAAACATAAGGAAGCAATTGCCAGGTACTACAATAGGAAGGTCAAGGTAAGAAAGTTCAACACAGAAGACCTCGTCCTTAGGAAGGTGTCACAGGCAACAAAGGACCCATCTCAAGGAAAACTTGGACTAGCTTGGGAAGGCCTCTACGAGGTAATCCATTATTCTAGAGAAGGATCCTACTAGTTGAAGTCTTTAGACGGCCAAGAATTGCCTCGACCATGGAATATAGAACACTTGAAGAAATACTACTGGTAAGGAACGCTTTACATTTCCAAGTTGCTTAATCTTCATATCAGTATGTATGACAACCATTACCTTTGTTATTTATAAGATCAATAATACATGAAAGCATTACCCATGCGTAGTCATCAATAATTAACCATGATCTCTCATGTGCAATACATATTTATCAAAGATTATCCATGATAGTCGCCCTTGGGAGACGTCTCAAGGACCTCCGACATTAAAATTTCAAATCAAAAGCTATTCACACGCAACCAATGGCATCATAGCCATTGAAGTTGTTGATACACAACTACCAAAATCGACTAAATTAGAGTTGTTCAAACATAACCAAAATAATTGTCATTCAAGGCAAAACCAAAAAAAGGTTAACCTAAAAGATGCTCCAATACCACGAATCTAAGTCACGAGTAAAGCGCAACATCGTCATTCAAACATGACTTAATAAAAAGTTGTTCAAACACAACGAAAAATACTAAGCTGTTCAAACACAGCTAAGATCATCATTCAAACATGACTCAATAAAAAGCTATTCAAACACAACTAAAAATACTAAATTGTTCAAACACAACTAACATTGTCATTCAAACATGACTCAATAAAAAGCTGTTCAAACACAGCTAAAAATACTAAGTTGTTCAAACACAACTAACATCTTCATTCAAACATGACTCAGTAAAAAGCTGTTCAAACACAGCTAAAAATACTAAGTTGTTCAAACACAACTAACATCGTCATTCAAACATGACTCAATAAAAAGCTGTTCAAACACAGCTAACATCGTCATTCAAACATGACTCAATAAAAAGCTGTTCAAACATAGCTAAAAATACTAAGTTTTTCAAACACAGCTAACATCGTCATTCAAACATGACTCAATAAAAAGCTATTCAAACACAGCTAAAAATACTAAGTTGTTCAAACACAACTAACATCGTCATTCAAACATGACTCAGTAAAAAAATGTTCAATCACAGCTAAAATATACTAAGTTGTTCAAACACAACTAACATCGTCATTCAAACATGACTCAATAAAAAGTTGTTCAAACACAACTAAAAATACTAAGTTGTTCAAACACAACTAACATCATCATTCAAACATGACTCAATAAAAAGCTGTTCAAACACAGCTAAAAATACTAAGTTGTTCAAACACAACTAACATCGTCATTCAAACATGACTCAATAAAAAGCTGTTCAAACACAGCTAAAAATACTAAGTTGTTCAAACACAGCTAACATCATCATTCAAACATGACTCAATAAAAAGCTGTTCAAACACAGCTAAAAATACTAAGTTCTTCAAACACAGCTAACATCGTCATTCAAACATGACTGAATAAAAAGCTGTTCAAACACAACTAAAAATACTAAGTTCTTCAAACACAACTAACATTGTCATTCAAACATGACTCAATAAAAAGCTGTTCAAACATAGCTAAAAATACTAAGTTGTTCAAACACAACTAACATCGTCATTCAAACATGACTCAGTAAAATACTGTTCAATCACAGCTAAAATATACTAAGTTGTTCAAACACAACTAAAATCGTCTGTCAAAAGTGACTCAATGGAAGGTCATCCTAACAATACCAGATGCAAAGAAGCTGTTCACATATAAGCTAAGTATGAAAAAAGCTACTTAAGTGCAAGCTAAACTTCAAGGTTGTCTCAACACAACGAACCTAGTCATAGAGAGTTTTTCAAACATAAAAGAGTTGGTTACTACAACTAAAAGTAGGAGAACTGTAACCTGGTTTATCATCACCAAAGAAATTATTTAGTTGCCCAAAACAACGGGCCCAGAAAGAAATATTGTTCTTGCCTTGCAAGGAAATAAAAAAAAAAACAAAAACAAAAAAAAAAAACAAAAACAAAAACAAAAACAAAACAAAACAAAAAAAAGGTGAAGTTACTACTCATCAAGGACAGGGTTAGTAGGGGTTACAACAGTGGCCTCCTTCACTCCTTCAGCAACGTCTGTAGCTCCCTCCATCACATTCTCCGATGTAGCCTCAGAAGACATAAGCTCTTTCCCGATGTCATCCACAGCTAAGCCAGAAAGGTCCAAGCTAGGGTGGTGCTTTGCCATCCACTTCATGAGAAGATCAAAGCCCTCCATGTAGTACTTGCATAATTCATCAGAGTACTCATCAAAGTACTCATCAGAGTCTTTGAAGTCCTGCACTGCCGTGGCCCCAACGTTCTCCAACTTCAGCTTCAGGTCACCAATCTGCTTGTCCTTCAGCTTGCAAAAGTCATTCTCCACTTGTAGGCTCTTCTCCAAAGTTTCCATACGCTCCTTGTCATTCTCAGCCTCAGTAATGAGAATAGCAACTTTGTTCTTAAGCGTCTCATTCTCAATAGATAAAGACTTGACCAAAGGCTTAGACATGGCCACCTTCTTCTCTAAATCTAAGAGCTTACCAGAGACGAATAAGGACTCCCCTAAAGCCTACAAGGAAAATTTCTCTCAGCAAAAGTAAAGAAAAGTAAAAAGAACAAGCAGAGATGACCAACAACATGTACCTACACAAGCTTCTGAATATGAGATGACATCACCTCATTGGCAACTTCGCCATCAGAGGGCTTAAATCATCCATGGAGAGTGCCTCATAGGCTTTCAAAGCTGCGGCATCAGCATCGTCCCAAAGGGTAGAAAGGAAAGATTTACCACCAGGCTTTTTCTTCTTCCTAGTCTCCTCCCTAACAGAGGTAATCATCTCCCGAGATGAGGTGGGAAAGGCAAGACACTTAATAGCCGAGTAAGTGGCAGGAATTGACATCATAGAGTCTTTCTTAGGAACATCACCAGTCTTCTTCTTGGACAAGAGGCCACTGACGGTACCACCCTTGGCCTTCTTCTCTTAGGCCTCAGCTAACTTCTGCTTACTAAACCTAGTCGTCATTCCTAAAAGGATGAAGAAAATGTTAAAAAAAAAAAGCACGTACTCCTTTTCACAACTTCCAAATTCTTCCGAACCTTGGTAGACAGTTTCGGACCCAAAAAAGTGTAGAAACAAAGACTGAGGAGAAACAAGTTCGTCAAAATCCTTGATGGACTCAAGATACTCCATTACTTTCTCATCATGGCACTAATACCTCTTCTTCAAATGAGGGTGCTAAGTAACTGCAAAACAATAATGCAAGTAAGTCACCTACCATCATCACTCAAAAAAGAAGGGGAAAGCAACTGAAAAGACGAGAAAGACGCACCAGACAAGGGAACTCCCTAACTACGAAAGAACTTGGGGGCATCGTTAAAGTCCTCACCACTTTGGCTTCTAGTTTCGGAGAGACGAGGGGTAGGATTAACCTAGAAGCCCTATCGCACGGCTTAAACTCATAATAGCTAGGGTCCTTAGATTTCCTCAAATGATAAAAATAGAGAAACTCGTCCCTACTAATGACATCACCATCATTGGCGGATATCCACACCACCATGCAAGAAACCGAGATCCGCCAAGAGTTAGGCACTAGCTGTGCCGGGGCTAGGTGATAATAAGAAAAAAGTTCCCTAATGAAGGGATGAACAGGGAAATGAAGGCCGCTAGTAAAATCGGCCTCATAAAAACAAACCTCATCAGCATATAAGTGACAGTCTCTTTCTTCGTCACTCGGGATCCTAATTTTTAAAAAATCAGCGAACTGAAATCTATCCCTAATCCGTTTCTCATCCTTCTCAGAAAGAGAACACAAGACGTTCCAAGCTTTATAGGGGGTAGAAACAGAAGTGGCCCCCGAGACCACACGATCATCAAACGAGGATAACCCCGTCTCCAAGTCACTTGACCTTACATTGGACATCCTCAATAATCTAGCTACCTCGGCAGAATGGGAAACTAAAGGAAACGAGGAAGAAAGAACAGAAGTATATGGACAGTTCTTTCCTACAAAAGAACTAATCCCTTCAAGACACTCCCCCTCTACAAACTTAAGTAAACTACCCAAATGAGCAAAAAGGAAGGCTATGAAAGGACAATCCGCTCTAACAGTAGAATAATCTACCATGGAAGAATTAGAAAAGAAGAAGAAGCACGAAGAACTTACCAGGAAACGTAGAACAGAGAAAGGAAGCTCGCAAAACCAAACCCTAGAACGAAGAACTGAATAAGGAAAAACACAGAAGGATGGAAAGAAGGGGGAAAATGCAAAACAAGTTCCCAAAACTCACGCGAATCGAGACATGTTTGTACGTCGAACATATCCTGGCCGTACACATGGCGTTCAACCATCCAGACATCAAATCGTCATAAATGCACAGCACACGAAATACGAAGCGTCAGACGAATTTGTTCTTATCTTGTCTAAAAGATGAGATAACGAACAAGGGGGCAGCTAATGAACCAAAAATTTATGGTTTTCATTATAAGAAGGTCGTCATTCACCCAAAGAAGACGTTACGCATTTATTATGATCATTGATGACAAAACGTAACTAATGGACCAATAGTCACAGAATGAGCTATGATCTCTAAACAGATATTCTGTAACGCACTAGCCGTTGAGCATAAATGCAGCACATCATTACCCATTAATTGAGGCATACAACTATAAAAAAGAAGATAATAGAAACCCAAGGTACGCCCAATTGCACACAAATATTCTACGAAATCGCTCTCAACTTATTTTTCTCTCTAAAATCATTCTCCCTTACTAACTTAAGCATTGGAGGCAGTTTAGATGATGCCACACCGATGTGTTACTCTTCCCTTTTGCTTATTTTGCAAGTTTCTCACCTACAGAGATGACCCTAATCACAGCATCGTCCCTTCATTATGATGAGGAGCTCAACTGTTGATTTTTTACATCATCAATAATCATTCAATTAACATATGAGGTTTGACTTTTGCTAACTCCACTTATGCGTTTCAAAAACGGTATCTAATTGACCCCGCTATTGTCACACCACCCGATCAAATGGAATGGGCAATGCATCAACTAAGGTTGCTGAGGAGAAATCGGAGGACAAAGTTGAAGAAGGATCACTATAAACATGAGATGACAAAGGAACAAATATTGGCCAACAAACCATTGATGGTTGACAAAGTGTAATGGACGGAGATGGTTAACTATTGGTTTTTGGACAAAACACAGGTACTACTACTTTATTTGCCTATCTCATCTTAGTGGTAATTTAGTTAAGAGATGTTTTGTTTTCATATACTTTGACAGTATTGTGGTTGTAGACATTAAGTGACAAGAATAAGAAGAGTCAAGGTAAACAAAAGGAGATAGCAAGGTCAGGGCCAAAAAGTTTTGCACAAATTTCTGGTGCAATGGTAAGAAATGAATTACAAGTGCTACTGTCTTCGTGTATCACATAAGCTGATTTTATGCTTCTAAATCACACTAAATGTTGAAAATAGTCTTTGACTTTCTTGCTAGTGGTAGATATAAACAATATGGCAATTATAAGAGCAATTGTGTTTGATTGTATGAAATTTTGTTCATCATGTAAGCAAAAGCTAATGAGGCTCCAGTCGAGCATGCAGATGTGTATCGAAAAGTATACTCTAGGAAAGATGGGGCTGCTATTACTCCCCTTGTGCAAGAGAACATGGTAAGCACAATTTGAATCAAATTTTAGTGTATTTTGTGTTTGTATTGTTTATGGTGTGTAATATGTTATTTGGTTCTTATGGAAAAATGTACAGGATAGGATGGAAGAACTTTTTACTCAAGAGGGCATGCGACTACAAGGACAGCTTGGTATTGGAGTCCTCTGGTCCAAAGACGATGCGTATGCTCGGGTGTTTAGGCCAGAGCGCCCTAGACGTGTATGAGGGGTGGGATTTGGAATCACCCCATCTGGAAGAAGTGCCACAAACCTTTCACAGTTTACCTCGACTCCATCATTGTAGAATGACCCAAAGGATTTAGGAGTTGGAGACTTCCCTTAGGGAGCAACTAGCCCAAGTACAAGAACAACTCTCCCATTCAGAAGCAAGGCATTAAGAACAACTCTCCTAAGTAGAAGCAAGGCACCAACAAGAAATGGAAAAAGTGATGACGCACATGAGAGAAATGTTCGCTCAACTTAGCCCTTGTATGTGTGATTCAAATCCTTCTCAGGTACCAAAAAATGTTATTTAGCAAAACTCTACTTTTCGCAATGCATTATTATGTGATATTAATATGATGCCTTTAATATATTCAAGGCGGAAATGCTTGATGGGAACTCTCCATGGGAATGAAATTGTGAATCCTTAGGTAAAACAAATACAAATATTTGTTATAACATATACAACTATATTGGGAAAAAAATAAAAATAAAAATAAAAATAAAAATCAGATATGTTCCTGCCTTTGTTGGTTTTATTTCAATTTGAAGGTCCCACATCAGTATATATGAAGCAAGAAGCAAGGAAGTATATATGAAGCAAGTGAACATTTTTATACATGCCTTTTACACTTGCTAAATGTAGCTAATAGTTCCACAATGCATAAGTGTTTTCAAGTGTTTGCACTGTATGTATACATTCCTATACTTACACATGGTCTTAAAAATGTTCCAAGCTTATTTGTGCAATTTTGGGTGGGCTCCAATTAGTGCAAAATATGGCCCTTTTGCACTCCAATCTACTGCTCCTATTTTTCCTTTGTTGACTCATTCTCAATTGTGTAGGGTTGGTCCACATAATGAAGAATGAATATATTTAATCTTGGTTTTTTGTCCTAGTCAAACCTTAGGGATTTTTGCGAGCCCAATTCAACCCAATTTCCGGTGTTCTCATTGTCACAGGTAATTGGTTGTAGCTACGGGCATTGGACTGACTAATCAAGTACCATGATACTTGCTGGAAATTGGCTGATCAAGTACCATGATACTTGCTGACAATTTTTTGTGATGTAAAAAATCCTTGTGGGATATGCATTTTGTGATGTAAATCATCTATTTATGTGAATTATTTGGGCAATGAATTTGTTTTGTTTAGTTTTGTTTGCTGGCAATTGGTTAGGAACTGTTGAGTGTTGGTAAACTATTGTTTTGTTGGTTGCAATTGGTTGCATCTATTGGTTGGGAACATAGTGTAAATTATTTGGGCAGGAATTACAGATTTAGCAAGAAAAAAAAAAAAAAAAAAAAAAACCTATAGCGGCGTTATTAAAAACGCAGCTATAGAAATACCCAATGCAAGGGGCTTTAGTTGTGTTTCTAAACATGGCCCAAAGATGGGCTATAGCCGCGATTCAAAAAATGCGGCTATACGTCTGAGGATATATCCGCGTTTCAAAAAACGCAGCTACAGGTCTAAGCCTATAGCCGAGTTTTAAAAAACACAGCTATAGGTCTAAGCCTATAGTTGCGTTTCAATAAACGCAGCTATAGGTCCACGCTATAACCGTGTTTTAAACACAGCCCAAAGCGAGTCTATAGCCGCATTTTGTAAAAACACAGCTATAGGATCAGACTTGTAGCCGCAGTTAAAAAAAGGCGACTATAGACCCTCAGGGGCTATTGTCGCGCAGTATAAGCCACGTTTGTAAACGCGGCTATAGCCTATAGCTGCATTTTTTAAACGTGGCTATAGCCCTCATTTTTTGTAGTGTCTATATCTATATCTATATATAATATTTAAAAATTGAACCCTAAAATTTATTGTTGTTACCTTCTTATTAAGTCATATAAATGATCATGTCACAATTCTCGTTTTTCTACTTTTGGTTTCGAAGAATAGACGGCTCTTTACTTGAAAAGTATTAAAGCTTAATTTGTCTCATTTTTTTTGAAAAGGAAGTAACGTAAATACTGCATTCTAAACTTTAATTACGTTTTGAACAGTATATATCTTCCTCCACTTGTGCTATCTTCCATGCAAGTTCCTTCCCTCTCATGCATTTGTCTTCTTCTATACTATTGTATTATTATTATTTTTTTTTTTTTTATATTGGTTAGAACTTAGAAATAAGTTTTGGGGGTGTCCTCTTCTGCTATACTTGTAGAGTCTTTTGTGTAAATGTCCAGTCTTTGCTTAAAGTCTTGCTATTACTTTTCCTCTATTATTATTCGTCCTATATAGAGATATATAGGTATTGCCAGTTTGTTCGTCTGTCAATTTTTTTTTCAAATCTATTTTTGTCTAATCTTCTCGTGTATTGTTTTTTTCTGCGTAGTCTTTGTTGACCATCTTGTTATTACTTTTGTACTATTCTTCGTTCTCTAGTCAAGTTTGTTTGTCTATTAATTTTCTATTTTTTATGTTATTATTTTTAATAAATTTAATCATATTCATATACAGATAAAGGGATAAGATATTTTTCCCCAAAGGGCATCCAACTTTCCTATCCCTCCCGTCTCTCTCAACTCAAACCCTCCCTTTTGAGTTCTCACTCACTGTGTCTTCATTCTCCTCTCGACCCCTCACAACCACAAACTGCATTTTCCAAGAGCATTTCCATAAGAGTAGTGTTTATTACGTACACGCCTCTACGTGCAGCAAAAAAACAATTAAATGGCCAAATTGAAAATAGTAACTTCAAGTCACAATTTTAATTGTGGGTTTCAGTTAGCTCAACTGGTAAAGTCTCTGATGGTTGTATAAGAGATCTGGGGTTCAATCCCCGCCTACACCAAAAACTGATTGGTGTCTTGGTCTGATGATAAAGAGCTATCATCAGGAGCGGACACCATAGGTTGAAAATCTCTCAAAAAAAAAAAGTCACAATTTTAATTATTTTTTCATGTGTGTATTACTGTGTGCAACAATTGTATTTGGCAAAAATGCAATTTACACATGCTAACTTTGCTTAAGAATCCTTTTAGTTCTTTACATTTGAATTTGGTTATTTTGGTCGAAGTTTACTCCAAAATCATTTAAGTTCTTTAAGTTTGAAAATGGTCATTTTAACCCAATAAAATTACCCAAAAATTATTTTAATCCTATAAGTTGGTAGTTTTGAGTTATTTTTAGCAAATTTACAGGACTAAGTGAGTCCATAAAGCATTAAAATGACTTTTGAGTAGAGATATAATCAAACTAAATTGAATTTCAAACTTAAAGAACTAAAATGTCATTCGTTCAAAGTTATTGAACAAAAGTGACCAACTTCAAACTTAAAGATTTAAAATAACTTTAGGATAAAGTTAGTAGGTGCAAATTGTATTTTTATCAATTTTTTAACCTTTATGTAATACTGAGTCTAAATTTGCCACATTAGCTTTTTACTTATAACCCAATATATCTTGAAAGCTCTAAAATGTGTGAAAACGCAAGAGCTGTTTAGACCCCAAGTTAAAAATTATGACTCAACAGATTTTACTCTAACGTATACTAAGTGCGGAATAAAGTAAAAGCGAGCGGATGAACAAATAAACTACTCTAAGCCATATTCAATATAACACAGCAGTAATATGAAAGCTAAAAGAGTAGGGAAGAAGAATGCAAATACAGGATAACATGCCAATGTGTTATCGAAGAGGAAACCGAAGTACTCGGCGTAAAACCTCTCCACCGCCCTCCAAGTGATAATCGATCCACTAAACAATCAGTTGGGATACATAGGTTAGCAAGAGACCCTCCAAGCCAAATCTACCCGATGTACCTAAACCCTCCAAGCTCCTACTCTAACAAGGCCTCTCGAAACCATTTCTTGTATAGCTCTCCAGATCTCGCAATCCACCCGATTGCATCCGCCAAATCCTAGCTTCTTCTAATGCTTCCCAGCAACACCAAATCCTCACTTGACACTCTAAAAAGGTGTGGTAAGTGTTTGGGCTATCAACCTCTTAATGGTATGGAAATAGATAGGTAGGAGTTGAGGAAATCTACAAGCAAATATGTAGAGATATGTGGGTATAACAATTTCTAACTCTCAAGGTTTGTGGCTAGGGTTTTCTCTCAAAAACACTCCACATTAATTGTGGGTAATGTGGGTATATATAGTGTGGGTACAGAAAGTGTGTATCAGATAGCATAGACTAGCAAAACAGAATGTTTTGCGAGTGTCTCGCGGGAAGGCCTTACCTGCAAGCTACTCGCCAAACACAACTGTCTCCATCTGTCCTGACTCTTCGCATTCCAGTCATGTGCAGGGCATATGCATCTTTTTGCGGGATGCTTAGTCGCGAGCTACCTACAAAAACCCTTCTATCTTCAATTTCTTGAGTCTCCACACTCTCTCTCTCTCTATCTCACAACCCTTACAATTAAATCTCATAGTAAATACAGTGTACAAAAGATTGAATAAAATTACAATCAAAGTTGACACAGAATTAAAGCCAAAAAACACATAGTTGTAAATTACAACTTTACACATCCTACCACACCTAATAACACCACATATCACCATTTTACTTAAAACTTAAAATATGATATTTATTGAGATGTTATCATGTGTAATTGGATGTATTTATACTTTAGTAATATGATGATGTGGCATGCCCTAATTAAAGAGTGTAAAGAATGGGTGTATATGAATTCTTTATAAAATATAATCTCTTAACCTTTATGTCATTGTCCCAGTACTCCACTCCACCCTTCTCCTCAGTTTCCTTAATGGCCCATCCTCACCAAACGACTGCTCTCACTTCTTCTTCCCTCCTCCTGCATATACAGTCCTATTAGGTCTCACTTACTGGTACGGTCCATACCGAGACTCACTATACTTACCTGTACATTACGTTATATGGTGTTGGGAAATTTAGACCCCGATTGATAGAATTAACAAGTTTTAAACACAATTTGTTAATTAGATTTATTATGAATAAACTTTGTTAAAACAAACTAACATCAATATCATGTGAAAATCATGCAATGGAAAAGTAAATAAAACAAGATATGATGACCCAAGAAAACCAATGAAACAAACTAGTTTCACAATAAAAACTTGGGTGGAAATCTTCTCGAAAAGCAATCCACTATAATAAAGAGAAGTTTTAGATCTAGTGCAAAACTTTTGTCTCTAGACTTTACAATCCCCGTTGATGAACTTACAGCAAAAACCTTCTACCGCTTTAGAACCTCGGAACTCTTCAATATATGAACGCCACCCTTTTGCACGGATTCCAGTATGTGACTAACCAAAGATGCACAGCTCCCAATACGTGACTAACACACCAACTTGAAGAAGATTGTTGGCTGCAAAGTTCTTCACTTCATCAACAATGAAGATCAAGAAGCACTTGGTTACAAAACCCTAAGGCACAAAGACGCAGTAGCTTCTTACAGAGAAAATAAGGCATCGGTCACATTTTTCATGTGTTTTCCTTGTATTCTCTTATGTGACGGCCTCTAAAATAAGCCTTATATATGTCTAGGGTTGTGAGAAAAGAAACCCTACACAAATACATAAGCATGGGCCGAAAATCATATCTGAAAAACTGATTTTCGTAATTCTCGATAGATACCTCGATAAATAGTATCTGTCGAGCCTCATTAAACCTTGATAGATAGCTATTTGTCGAGCAGCTGTTGAGCTTTAATGAATTAGTACTTCTTCATTTGTTTCTTGGACAGATTTGCATGGCTTCAATACTAGACTTGAACTCTTGTTCTTTAAAGTATTATACACATCCTAGATCTACCCAATTATAAGTAAAGTGTGTTTTGTCAAAGGATTAGCCAATTACATAAAATATGTCCTTAACATATGGGATAAGGTGCTTTACGTTATACTTTTTATCCTTGTGTGCTAATTGTTTTAGACTTTACTAATTGGCATCTATATACATTGGATTGGGAATCAATATTAACATATATATTTTTTCAGTTTCAACAAGGTTTGAAAAAAAGTAAAAGCAACGAAGAGAGATGAAAAACAGAGTTGATTAGTATGTGATGCTTCATTATTGTTAGGAGGAACATGTTAGTCATTGTTTAGTTCCGGTGTGCCATGAACGGGCCCTTTGTATGCAGAAGAAGCCGAAGGCGAAAAAGCATGCAACTATAAAGTTTTTTTTTTTTTTTTTTTTTATACAAGACAGAATTTCTACTATAACCTAATCTAAGAGTATATGTGTGTGAAGCTCCCTCCTGAAGACTTGAATTCCGGCTCTTACCCCCCACCTCCTACAACATTTATACTTGTAGAGTGACCGCTGCACCAAAGGTGCACGGTGGTCATGCAACTATAAAGTTAAAGTTGATTGTAGGTGACCCATCTCATAATTTTCATTTTATTTTATTTTATCTTTATTATTAGGTATATATTTGCGAGTGAAGTCCTATATTAAATAATAACAAAAAAATAGAGCGAATAATATATCATAATTGGGTCTAAACTCATAATTTTAAGCTTTTAGGTCAAATATTATCATTATATATTATATTAACTACTCAATTGGAGTTTTTCCAATATGTTATTTTCTCAACAAGTGGTATTAGAGTTCATAGTGGTGAAGGGCAATGGTGGCAAAGTTATCATGACTCCTTTCGCAGTTGGAGCAATCATAGGGTTGAATAATAATAAGAATAGGAGGGTGATTGATATAATATAGCTGTAAGACCTCCAAAAGTGATATGGTACAATATTACAAGGTCAATAAAAAAAACGTTAAACTTTTCTATTTTATATTATATTTATTACATATAGATGGAATTTTATAAGTGAGATATTTGGGTTTTACTATTTAATAATCTAGTGCATGGATCAAGAGAGGTCCTAAAATAGGATGTATATCAACAGCTAGTATAGAAAGGAAAATTTTATGATTAATCACAAATTGCCACGCCATTTCATCAAATCCATGTAATACGTGCAAAGAGGCCAATTACAAGATGCCACATGCTACTTAGTGGATTCCACTATCATTATTTAGAAACCAATGGAAATATTCTAAGTGTTACTAAATAAAAATTACAAAGAATATTCAAGAGCAAGTAGTCTAATTAAATGCTACCATGTGGTATTTTAAATTAAGACACTTTAGCTAATTAAATAATACCATGTGTTCATTGGAGAACAAGATATAAAGTCTGCCCATTTAAATTATGACACAGGTTACCAATGATCCCCAATCATGTGTCATCTCACCTTTTCCAAGACTCCTATAAATAAAGACACTACCAGTCTTGTAGAAACACAATTCGTAAGTCTCGAAACTCTACCGTAATCAAGCTCCAAAGCCTCCAAGAACTTCAGTCTTAGAATACAAAGAACATTTGAACAATAATCAATCAAATTATCCTTTTAGATCTCAAAGTTTACTGGAATCAAAGCCTCCAAGAACTTCAGTCTTCGAATACGAAGAACATTTGAAAAAGAATCAATCAAATTATCCTTCTAGATCTCAAAGTTTACTGGAATCAAGCTCAAAATCCTTCAAAAACTCCAAGAGATTGTAAATTAATGAAGCTCTATGAATTCAAGCCTCTAAAACTCCCAAAGAACTTTCACCACAATTCTTCAAATATAAAGAACATTTAGCCAAATCATTATTACAATTCTCTGAGTTTTATTGGAATCAAGTTTCAAAAGGCTCATCAGAAGGGAAATCAGCTAAACCAAGGAATAACAAAATCCTATGAATGAAAATAGGATGAATAAGTGCATGCCCTATGGCAGAACTCCTATGAACTTTGTTCAAAGAACGAAGAAACAAATGAGGAAATCTGATAGACACACTAGACATGAAAGCGTATGAAAACACACATCACTTAAGAGGGATGGTGTGGAGATGAGAAATAGGCCACAATGAATGACATGCAACTCTAAGAAACAAATAGGCAGTCTTAGACAGCACAGAAGACGTGATCTGAGGATTAGAACCCCACTGGATAGAGGATCCAGTGATGTGTGACATGAAAACATCTATAGGAGGAGCCTCAGCATAGGGATAGACAGGCTTGGTAATGATTGGAACCCCAAGAGCCTCAGCCACTACCCTAGGGGTAATGGTGAACTCAACACCTCATATCCAACTCCTAACAAGGGTGTTGGAATCATAGATGTGACAAGAAAGGTTCGAGAAGAACTCTCTAATTAAGGCAGTCAGGGGTGGATGGCCTATCTCTAATAAGGACAACCAACCTCTAGACTCTAGGTTAGCCCTAATGGCCGAATCAACTTCATCTAAGATCACAGAACGCTCAGCCCAAATCTTACGCTTACTGTTCAGTTTCTCAAATGCCTCACGACAACGTTCGTTCTTAAAAACCTGACTCCTAGAGGGAGACACAGAAGGAGTAGAGGGAACCCTATTAGCTCTAGTTTTCCTAGGCATGGTGCTAGGATAAGGACTAAAAATATACAGCAAAAGGAGAGAAAAAAAAAACAAAACCAAGGGTAGACTACAAGTTAGCACAAAAAATGTATAGAACAAAAGCTAGATGATGCATGAACAATGTAAACATTATGATGCATGACCTAATGCAGTGCAATTAAGTCCAAATTAAGTCCAATTTGACCAAAATGGCTTGAACATAGAGTTTCTAACAAAAAATCCCAAAAATTTTAAAAACCACTTGAAAAGTTTGTAAAAAATTGACCAATTGATCATCACACAAGACAGATTGCACAAAATAATGATCAATTACATCAATTCAACAAGCCAATTTCATCAAATTAAACCAAATTGAACAAAATCCCCAAATCGGGTTCAATACAAGCCCTAGAATTTTTAATTTTTCACAAAACCCCAAATTGATCAAATTAACCAATATAGATCATGAATACATCATTGTAGGAACAAAACCCATTGATCAAATTCACAAAACAAGGCTTGATTAATCAAAAATCCCAAATTAATCATAGTTTGAAAATTACCCAAAAACCATGATATTATGCATGAAAATGAGAAAAACAATGCAAAAGGAAGGGTAAAATAGACATACCATCTTAGGGAGAGAGAAACTTTGCAAGAATTTTGGTGGAAAATGACAAAAAATTTCTGTGGAGCCTTGCTGAGTCGAAGAGAGAGAAAAAAGTTTTGAAAAGTTTTGAAAAGATGTTTGAACAAGTCAAAACTGAGTTTTATAAAAAAACTTAATTCACGATGTTTGATTGATCGAAAAACAGGTTCAATCAATCAAACCAGATAGAGGCTCACTAAAATTTTTAACAAGAATTTAGATTGATTGAAAAACACAATGGATCAATCAAAAATCTGGAAAAACTCTTTTTTAGAAAAATAACCTGAATTTTTGAAAACATACCTCAAAGCTTGAATATAAGAAATAAAAATGCATGAGTATGAGATGAAATGTTTTTCAAAACACAAGTTTTAAACCCTAGTTTTCCCAAAATTAAGATTTTCAACCAATCTCCCTTAAAATTCTCAAACACAAAATATGTTTTGCACAAAAACTCAAAGTAATTTCAAACTTGGTTGGTTAGACTGAAAGATACACACAATAACATGTACAATGTTTAGCAAGGAATAACTTGTGTAGTGTGTGCAACTAGCAAAAAGACTTGAGTTACATGTAAGGTGATATGTGTTATAGCAATAAATCACAAAGTCTACAAAATTCATCACATAGAACTTTTAAAAGAGACTATCATCTAAAGAGTTACATCATATAACTCCCACATCTCTTAGAACATAAGCTTGCAATCATGTAAGTTTCTTGAATTCTGCCTCATAATATACACACCAATTTTAATTAAGTGATTTGGCATTAAGCCTAATAGTACACACCAATTTTAAGCATTTATCAATTAAACCAAGGCTTCACCTTATGTTCTTTTTGTGCATGTGCTACACTTTCTCGAACACAAAAATCTTATGATATGCACTAAGGTGTTCATGATTGGCTAGTGAACAGTGGTGAGATGGTTATGTATGCCTTTCTCAAAAAGATCAAGTCTGACAGTCAAATAACATGTGACTTCAAGATTAAGACAAAGTGATAAACACCAAAAACATCTTTTCCACACAACATGCACTACAAAGCTTCAACTAGTCAAGTGCAAAAAAAATAAGCTCATCAAAACTAAACAAGATACATAAGACATGTCATGTGAAAATAAATTGACCAACCTTGTTTTCAAAACAGAGAGAATAGTACAAGAACACAATGTGCTTCCTTTTCCTTCCTTCCCTTTTTTATTATTTTTTTATTTTTTTATTATTATTATTAAAAAAAACACCTAGAATGAAATGCATGAATGTAATGCAATGGAACACCTAGAGACAAGAGAAAAAAAAAAAAAAAAACCAAAGAACAAGGAACAATGGTCACAAAGGGAAAACAATGAAACACAAGAGCCATGTCAGAAAGACTTTAGTTAGTTTGAGTCTTTTGCATCCAAAACTTTTTAGATGCACCTCGAGCATTGGAGTTTGTATTCACATTAGAGTGATTTCCAACTCCAAGATTGGAATAAAGGTTAAGCGCCTTTACCAATTCACCAATAAGTGCTATAGGATCTTGTGCTTGAGGCACTGGCACTTTTGGTTTGTTTGCTCCCTTAGCAGCTTGCAGCTTGTAACAATTAGGACGAATGTGTTCAAACTTCCCACAAAAATGACACACCCAAGTAGGCTTACCATGCATCTTGTCCTTAGAAAGGGTAGACTCCTTAAGTTTAGACTCTTTCAGATCAACACTAATCTTCCTAGATGGTGAAACTTCTATGGGTTTGACAACCTCACTCATAGGGGGTTTGACAGTTTCACTCACAGCCTCACTCACAGAAGGTTCAAAAGAAGATGAAGGAACAAAGTGTGTGGAATGGGGAGCAGACACAAAGATGCTTTCAATAAAACCTAATCCAAATTTATCAGAAGGAGACTTTTGAACACCCGACAGTTGATCAAGTTTAGAACTAGCAGATCTAGCAACAGATAAATCAAGTTCCAAAGATTTAACTTTATCAAGCAATAACATATTCTCAATTTTCACGTTGTTCAAAAGTTCATTAGCATCTAACAATTTAACAAGAAGATTCTTCTTATCAAGCTTAAGAGATTCAAGGCCAAGTTCAACATTCATAGCATCGTTTGCAGCAACTTTGCAAAGTTTATTGTAGGCCTCTTGAAGATCTGCGCCTTCAGAGAGTTCCCCATCAGAAGGGTTCTCTTCAGCAGATATGTTTTCATTTACTACAGCAGTAGCAGCGAAAGCAATGAAGTTTCCATCATCGTCACATTCTGACTCATCATCAGAAACTTCACCATCACTAAGGGTTACAGCCATAGCCTTACCCTTAGACTTCAAGTAAGTAGGACACTCAGATTTCATGTGACCATACCCTTGACATCCAAAACATTGAGGACCTATAGAATTATTAGAAGATTGACCTACTTTTTCTCTAGGTTTGTCATTATTGTTCACCTTAATGGGATCATTTTTCCTAAAATTTCTAGGTTCAGCAGTGTTCGCACCTCTTGCCTTTCTATTGTTATTCCTAAGAAAGTTTCTAAAGTTCTTGGCAAGGTAAGCAATCTCTGTAACAGAGAGCTTATCATCAAATCCACCAACCTCAACATCATCAACTAATTTAAGAGCGATTGATTTGGATTTGCTAGTCTTAGGTAGGTCCAACTCATAAGATTGAAACGATCCTATAAGTTCATCAACAGGGATGGAGTCCACATCCTTGCTCTCAGTTATGGCAGTCACCTTGGGTCTAAAATTCTCAGTTAACGATCTAAGAATCTTCCTAACAATTTTAAGTTGATCATAGATTTCACCCAAGTTATAAGCAAAATTAACAATATCATTATGTTTAGCATAGAATTCATCAAAAGATTCATCATCAGACATCCTAATGCTTTCAAATTTAGAAGTTAATTGTTGCAGTTTGTTGATTTTGACAGCCTTTGTGCCTTCATGCATAATCTGGAGGATATTCCAAGCAGTATGAGCAACCTCAACATTAGAGATTCTTTTAAATTCCTCCATAGAAACAGCGTTAAAGATAGCATTTATAGCCTTGCTATTGAACGCAGATGCTTCTTTTTGAGAAGTTTGCCACTCACTAACAGGAGTAGTGGGCTTCTCCCATCCGTATTCAACGAAGTTCTAGACTCTCTCATCAATTGATTTCAAGAATGCTTTCATCCTTACTTTCCAATAAGAAAAATTATTCCCATCAAAGTAAGGAGGAATAACTAGAGAGTGTCCGTGTTCCATGACAATAGGGGTCAAGGATCAGCTCAAAACCACTTGATAGTTTTTAGACCCCTTAAAACCACAATTGGATTAACTTAGGAAATTAGCCAAGTTGTTACTTAGTCAAATTAATTAAATCTAGTTTAACACAAGCAAACAATCATATAATGCAAAGCAGCGGAAATATAAAAGACACAATATATGATCACCTAGAAAACCAATCCGGTAAAAACCTAGGGAGGATTTAACCTAACTATCCTCAAGGTAAACTTGAATCCACTATCTTGAAAGAATTGAAATTCATACAATAAGACTTACAAGCCCCCACACTCGACTTCTTATTGCTACCCACCAGTAGAACTTACTGACACGACCACGTGCAAGCTCCGAATCCACGGACTCCTTCTTTCTTGGATTCACCCAAATACAAGCACACCCGCTTGTGTTTCTTTAGGCTTCAATGACAGCAACTGGATTGATCATCAAGGTGTAGAAAACTTCTTCTCATTGAAAACCCTAAGTTTATGTGAAGGAAAGCTCATCAAAGATCTCACAAGAGATTCACATAAACCGCAATATGAGCAACACTAAAATGTGGCTAGGATTTGCCTTTTATATCTATGGCAAATTAGAAACCCAAAACGTTTTAAATAACATAGGGTTGAGTTGGAAATTTGCAGAAAAAAACGTCAGACCCGATTTTCGATTGATCGAGCCTAAGCTTCGATCGATTGAAAAAGGCTGAAATAGTTTTTTTAATCCTACAATAATTTAATTCAACTTTACAACAGTAGACCAACTTTGAGCAAGTCTAAAACAAACTAAATACATTGTTTTGATCATGGTTTGCCAACAATATAAATTAGAGTTCTAAATACATAAAAACCTAAGTCTTTAGAACCTAACAATTTAAACTTGAGGAACTTCCACGACAAATCTTAGAAGACAAAGAATATTTGAAGAACAAAAAGTTTCTAACAAGCGCATAGCCAAAGATTCATCGCACTTCTATTGTAAGGACCTCCAATCCATCTTCCAATGCCAAAGTCGAAGACATTTTGTTTTCGAGTCAAGAATACATCAACACAAATACTTGCATTGAAGATTTTTCCAAGGAGATCAAATCAGAGAATCAAACTATTGTAATGAGAGAATCAAACTATTGTAATGGAATATAATTACAAAGAATTGTACCCACATATTCATTAATGCCTTTGTTAAACAGATTCAGTTTTTTATTTCCAAACTTGTGATTTTGAGTTTATAGTTAGATGTGTGAGAAATTGCCATAGCTCTCTATTGGTTTAATTCTAATATAAAAAATCTCGTAATCGTTGACAATTGATTTCAAGTGCTTTATAAAGAGTTAAATACTTCAAATTGGAACCTATCCATCTAATCAATTTTGTGTTGCAAGCTTTAGCTTAAATGGTAAAGTCTCTGCTTTGTCGTTGAATGAAATATTTAAAATTCAATTACTGCCTATACAAAAAAACTAATTGGTATCTTGGTATGATAATTAAAAAAAAAAAAAAAAAAAAAAAAAAAACAATTATTCGGAATAGATGTCACAGGCTATAATCATATCGTATCTATAAAAATAAAAAAATTGTTATGCAAGCTCAAGTTGTCTCCCCCTCCCTCCAACATAAAAAATAATAAACAAATAAAAATGCCCAAATATTATTTTTGCCCCTAAACTTCTAAAAGTTTGGTTTTCATCCTTAAACTTAAAAGGTTTATTTTTTGTCCCTAAACTTTTCAAAATATTCTACTTTATGTCCTTTTGTATGTGTATGATCATTTCTATCCTATTGGCCTAACAAAATGCTGATATGATATCCGACTTGGACCAAATGATTTTCTTTTAAAAACACAAAACTCATGGCATGAAATTAGTGGCATACATGAGACTATGATTACATTGACACAAAATTGCCCCTTAGCCTCCCGCTAAAACACAATCCCCAATTTAGCTCTTAAGGCTTAGAACCCAAAAATCTCTAATTCGACTCTAAGTTTTTTTTCTTGGTACATATATTGAATACGATCTTCTTTTTTTTTTTTTAAATTTAATTGAGAGAGAGAGAGAGAGAGAGAGAGAGAGAGAGATCTTATTCTTGTTCATCTCATTGATATGTTATTGGAAAATGCCACTAAAACTTGAAAATGACCAAAGTACTCATAAAATCCTTTAAATTTACTAAAATAAATATGCTAAAAAACCACTACTAAAAATGACCAAAATACCCCTGAAATCTAAAAAATGACTGAAATACCCCCAAAACTAAAAAAATGACCAAAATACCCCAAAAACTTGAAAATTACCAAAATACCCCCATAACCTAAGAAAATGACCAAAATACCCTCAACACCTAAAAATTGACTAAAATACTCCTAAAACCTAAAAATGACCAAAATACCCCTTAAAATCTAAAACTGATCAAAATATCCTCAATACCTAAAAATTGACCAAAAAATACCCGCTAAACCTAAAAATTGATCGAAATACTCCTGAAACATAAAAATGACCAAAATCTAAAAAATGACTAAAATACTCTTGAAACTAAAAAAATGACCAAAATTCCCCTAAAACCTAAAAATTACCAAAATACACCCATAACTTTAAAAAACAAAAAAAAAAATTACCAAAATACCTCTTAAATCTAAAAAATGACCAAACCTCGAACCCTAAAAATTACCAAAATACCCCTGAAATCTAAAAAATTATCAGAATACCCCCGAAACGTAAAAATTAACCAAAATACCTGCTAAACCTAAAAATTGATCAAAGTACTCCCAAAATCTAATAATTATCAAAATACCCTAGAAATCTAAAAGAGACTGAAACCTAAAAACTGACCAAAATACTCTTGAAACCTAAAAATTATCAAAATACCCCTAAACCTTAAAAAATGACCGAAATACACCCAAAACCTAGAAAATGACCAAAAATACCCCCGAAACCTAAAAATTAACTAAAATACCACCTAAACCTAAAAAATGATCGAAATACTCCCAAAACCTAAAAAATGACCAAAATTACCCCGAAACCTAAAAATGACCCAAATACCCCCTAAAACTATAAAATGACCAAAATACCCCCAAAACCTAGAAAAGACCAAAATACCCTTGAAACCTAAAAAATGACCAAAATACCTTTAAACCTATAAAATGACGAAAATACCCCTAAACCTTTAAAATGACCCAAATAAACCCAAAACCTCTAAAATTACCAAAAATACCATGAAACCTATAAAATGATCAAAATAGCTCTAAACCTATAAAACAACCAAAATACACCTCAAAATATCTAAAATTACCAAATACCACTAATCCTATAAGATGAATAAAATACACCTGAAGCCTCAAAAATTACCAAAATAGGGGTTTGGGATATTTTGGATGTGTCGAGGGTATTTTCCTCAAATTAAAGGTTCCAAGAGTAATTCAGTCATTTTGTAGGTTTCGAGAGAATGTCACTAATTTTTTAGGTTTTAGGGGTGTTTTGTTGATTTTAACATTTTGGGGCTATTTCGGTAATTTTGTAGGATTTGGAGGTCTTTTAGTCATTTTTTAGGTTTTTGGGATATATCGGTCATTTTTTAGGTTTTAGGGGTATTTTAATCATTTGCTAGGTTTAGATGTATTTTAGTCATTTTTTATGTTTAGGGATTATTTTGGTCATTTTTTTAGTTTTAGGGCAGATTTTATCATTTTTTAGGTTTAGGGTGTTTTTTTTATCATCTTACATGTTTAAGGGGCATTTTTGTCATTTTATAGGTTTCGGGGTATTTTAGTCATTTTTTTAGGTTTCGGGGTTATCTTGGTAATTTTTTAGGTTTAAGGGTTATTTTGGTTATATTTAGGTTTCAGGGGTATTGCAGTCATTTTTTAAGTTTCCAGGGTATTTCAGTTAATTTGGTTTTGAGGGTATTTCGATCATTTTTAGGTTTAGGGGGTATTTTCGTCAATTTTAGGTGTAGGGGATATTTAGGTCATTTTTTAGGTTTAAGGGGGTATTTTGGTAATTTTTAGTTTTATGGGGTATTTTGGTCATTTTATTGGGTTTAGGGGTATTTTGGCCAATTTTTAGGTTTCAATGTTATTTTGATCATTTTTGGGTTTCGAGGGTATTTCATTCATTTTTTAGGTTTAGTTGGTATTTCAATTTCAGGGGTATTTTGGTCATTTTTTAGGTTTAAGGGGGTATTTTGGTAATTTTTAGGTTTCAGGGGTATTTTGGTCATTTTCTAGGTTTCATGGGTATTTTGGTCATTTTTAAGTTTCAGGGGTATTTTGGTCATTTTTTAGGTTAGGGGGTATTTTGGTGATTTTGGTCAATTTTTAGGTTTAGGGGTATTTTGGCCAATTTTTAGATTTTGGGGGTATTTCGGTCATTTTTTAGGTTTTGGGGGGTATTTTGGTAATTTTCAGGTATAAGGGTATTCGGCCATTTTCTAGGTTTTGGGGGTATTTTGGTAATTTTTAGGTTTGAGGGTATTTTGGTCTTTTTATAGGGTTTAGGGGTATTTTGGTTATTTTTTTTATGTTTATGGGGTATTTGGGTCATTTTATAGATTTAAGGAGTATTTTGTTAATTTTCAATGGTTTTGGGGTATTTTAGCATTGGGTGATTTGTAGAAATGATAATTAGATCATAATTGGGTCTGATTGGGTACCTAGTTAAAGCCCAATAAACATTATTATTAATTAGGTTTAATTGGGTTAATACCTATTTAACCCAATTAATAGTTGGGTGGATTTGGGTCTCATTTAAGTGGGTGGGTTTAGATGGCAAATGAGTTTGGGTTGATTTTGCCACCCCTATTTCAATCCAATCCTAAATTATAATGGCTTATGCCTAACACTTGTGAACATTATTTTAATCCAATCTAGGTGGCGTCATTTTGTTTAAGCCTTTTCCATTAATGAGTGTATGGTTTTAACTGAAGTGTTGTTAAACTATCAGATTTAATTTGAAACTTTAAAAACTGTAGGATTTATTTTGGAACAATCTTTAAACTATAGATTGAAATTATAATTTATTCAGAAATGATTTAGTTAAAAAAAATGTAAAAAGAAAAGTGACAGACAAAAACAAAAAGATCAATTTTCCTTTTGCTAATGGAAGACTTGGGGATTGATGGTCTATGTCTGCCAATGTATATCACTCACAATGGATTAATGTTTTGGTACACAACCAAAAAAAAAAAAAAAATCCTTTATAATGGAGGACTTGGGGATTGCACTTTACACTTAAACGTGTGAGGTAACCATGCATACAACAACCATACGTGTGAATTGTAAATATCGAACTGAGATTTTTTCAGTATAGAACAAAGTTTGGATACAAACTTAGTTGTAGCCTAATGCTATAACTTCATTTAATATATTTTTCATTAGATGTGAATTTTGATAAATTCACCATTAGATTATTATTATTTTTTTAAAATTGTATCTGAAATCTCAAATAGTGTGAAAATACTAGTTTATTTAGACTCCGAAATTTAAATACTTGGCTTGATTACTTTTACTCTAACTTTAATAAATGTGGAACAAGAGTAAATGAATCATAATAGACCCAGACGACTACTCTAAGACATAAGCAAGTACAATAAACAATAAATCTAAAGTTTAAAGAATAGGGAAGAGAGATGCAAACACAAGATAACACCGAGATGTGTTATCAAAGAGAAAACCGACGCACTCAACAAAAAACCTCTCCACGGCCCTCCAAACCGAAATCGATCCACTAGTGAATAAAGTTGGAGTACATGAATATCAAAAAGACCCTTCAAGCTTAATCTACCCAATGTACTTGAGCCCTCCAAACTCCAGTTACCAACAGGCTTCATCGAGCCTTGTCTTCTCTAGTTATCCGGATCCCGCAATTAGCTCCAAATTGCATCCACCATCTTTGGCTTCTTCCAATACTTCCCACATGCACTGAAACTTCTCACAACTCTCAAATTGGGTGTGGAAAATGTTTGAGCTAAGAACCTCTCAAGTACTTGTAAATGGAGAGGTAGGAGTAAAGGAAAACTAAAAGAAATGTGTAGATGATTGCGGGTATACAATCTTCTAACTCTCAAGTATTTGGCTAGGGTTTTCTCTATCAAAGACTCCTTAAAATTTCGTGGGTAATGAGGGTTTACATAATTTGGGTAAAGAAATGAGAAAAACACACTTTAGAAATCAGGTAGAGAGTTTCATGGGTCACTTACGACTTGGCTGAGTCGCAAAGTGACTCACAAAATACAGTTTGGCAAAAACCTTTCAACTTCTAGTATGTGCATCTCATGTTGTCTTTCACAGGTTACTTCATTGTCTTCACATTTTCTTCACCAAACTCTTACACTCAACCTTTACATTAAGACCACAAACATACAGGGTAAAGATTGAACAAAATACAATCAAATTTGACATGGAATTAAAGCCAACATAAACATAGTTGTAAATCACAACTTTACAGTATCCTCTATACTTGCAAAATTTCCAAAATATCAAAGATCAATAATTATCTCATTAATCAAAGTTTAAATTTTAAGTTCTTGTAGCTTAAAATTATATATATATAAATTATGGAGTCTTATGAATCGAGTAGTAAATAATATTTGATTGGTTTGAAATTTGACATATGTACATGTTAAGAACATAAAGAATATGCAATTCAACATTTACATTTTTAAAATATGTAATCATGTTAATTTTTTTAGTAAGAGTTTTAGCCAAACTTTGTCCTTTTTTATAACTTTGTAGACACCAATATATATATATAAGAATTAAATAGTTGAGAAAATGGTATTTGAACTACAATTTCCTTAATAAAAGACAACAAGCTATGTTATTGACTTACAATATTCTTGACTTCAAAAAAAAAAAAAATTCATAATTATTGAAATGACATATTTTGATTAATTTATAATAAAAATTATGTAAATAATGAGCCCATATAAGTGTTTTTATAATCATAATTTAGTTTTATAAAAAAAAAAAAAATTTAAAAGTTGTGAAAATTTTGTGGGAAAGAATTTGTCTCCAATTCTATGTACCTATCATTAAGTTTTTTTTTTTTTCTTACCTAATAATGTTTCTCCTAGGGGAATGATATTTATTCAATGTGCTAATTAGGTGCAGAGGCGGACCTCCTACACGGTATGTCACATTCAACCAAGACTCGTCACAATTGACAAGCACTAATATAAATGCCAATATTGCAACTGTAACAGTGCAGACCATTTATACTCCATTTTTGCATGTAACAACCTAGAAAGCATTGACGCAGCTATAGGGTCATTATACCGGAGTCCGACACGGGATGCGGCAGGCGACACCGCTGCCTACGCGCTGGTGCCGCGTCGGATTTTTATTTTTTTATTTTTTGGTTCCCGAATTTGCACTGACTCGCGCCTATTCGCATCGAATTGGACCGATTCGGGCTGAATATGATCATATTGACCGAATATCGGTGTGTTTCGGCCAGAAAAAGGAAATCGCCCAATAAACAACAAAAAAAAAAAAAAAACCAAAAATACCAGTGGATATTGATACCGCTATCGCCATCACAATTTTACCGGCCTTAACCCCTTTCTTTTTCTTCTTCTTCTTCTTCCTCTTTTTTTTGCCAAAGCCCAGCATTCTATTCTGTTTCTTTTTTCTTCTTTTTCTTTTTGAGAGTTTTGTTTTTGTCTTTTTGTTTTTTTGTTTTTGTTTTGGAAGAGGATTGTTAAATGCCTTTGTTAACAACTTAAAATGCTTTATTTTGTTTTTTGTGCCTCTCTGACCAATCACGTGAGCCACCGAGCCACATCTTCCCCCCTTTTTTTTTTCTTTTTTAATGGGAAGTTACACCTATTTTAATACCTACCACATATATCCTTTATTTTGTATTTGGGCTGACCAAATACGTGAGCCACTAAGCCACTTCTTTTTTTTTTTAATTATTTATTTATGGGAAGACTCATCTATTTTAATACCTCTGTCAATAATTCAAGTGTCAAAAACTTTTGTGTACTTATTACTATCTATTTTATTATTATTATTATTATTATTATATGAGTTTTCTATTATTATTATTATTATTATTATATAAAAAAGCATGCTTAGCAATATATAAAATATATAAATAAAAATATTTTTAATAATTTTTTAATAGCTGCACCTTGCCACACCCGCATCCTATTTTTTCAAAACTTTCCGAGTCCTGCACCCGCACCCGTACCCGTACCCGCACCCGAATATGGAAACGCACTCGTACTTCATACATAACAACCAATAACGACAGTGGAGACTAAGAGAGGGGAAAATGGAGGACAGGAGAGTTAAGTAATTACTCAATATCAAGATAGTAGAGTGGTTTAATATACCCTCTTTTTATAAAATATTGAAACACATCGTCTGTATCTATATCTATATATAATATTTAAAAATTAAACCCTACATTTATTGTTGTTACCTTTTTGTTAAGCCATATAAATTATCATGTCATCATTCTTGTTATTCTACTTTTGGTTTCGAAGAATAGATGACTCTTTACTTGAAAAGTATTAAAGCTTAATTTGTCTCATTTTTGTTGAAAAGGAAGTAACGTAAATACTGCATTCTAAACTTTAATTACGTTTTGAACAGTATATATCTTCCTCCACTTGTGCTATCTTCCACGCAAGTTCCTTCCCTCTCATGCATTTGTCTTCTTCTATACTTTTGTATTTTTTTTTTTTTTTATATTGGTTAGAACTTAGAAATATCTAAGTTCTGGGGGTATCTTCTTTTGCTATACCTGTAGAGTCTTTGTGTAAATGTCTAGTCTTTGCTTAAAGTCTTGCTATTACTTTTCCTCTATTATTATTCGTCCTATATATTTTTTTTTTGGAGAAACGATTATTCGTCCTATATAGAGATATATAGGTATTGCCAGTTTCTTCGTCTGTCAATTTTTATTTCGAATCTATTTTTGTCTAATCTTCTCGTGTATTGTTTTTTTCTGCGTAGTCTTTGTTGACTGTCTTGTTATTACTTTTCTACTATTCTTCGTTCTCTAGTCAAGTTTGTTTGTCTATTAATTTTCTATTTTGAATATGTTTTTTCTCTATTCTTCACGTATATTATTATTTTTAATAAATTTAATTATATTCATATACAGATAAAGGGATAAGATATTTTTCCCCAAAGGGCATCCAACGTTCCTGTTCCTCCCGTCTCTCTCAACTCAAACCCTCCCTTTTGAATTCTCACTCACTGTGTCTTCTTTCTCCTCTCGACCCCTCACAACCACAAATTGCATTTTCCAAGAGCATTTCCATAAGAGTAGTGTTTATTATGTACACCCCTCTACGTGCAGCTAAAAAACAATTAAATGGCAAAATTGAAAATAGCAACTTCAAGTCACAATTTTAATTATTTTTTCATGTGTGTTTACTGTGTGCAACAATTGTATTTGGCAAAAATGCAATTTACACATGCTAACTTTGCTTAAGAATCTTTTTAGTTCTTTACATTTGAATTTGGTTATTTTAGTTGAAGTTTACTCCAAAATCATTTTAGTTCTTTAAGTTTGAAAATGGTCATTTTAACCTAATAAATTTATCCAAAAATTATTTTAATCGTAAAAGTTGGTAGTTTTGAGTTATTTTTAGCAAATTTACAAGACTAAGTGAGTCCATAAAGCATTAAAATGACTTTTGAGCAGAGATATAATTAGACTCAAATGAACTTCAAACTTAAATGAAAGCTCACTTGGTGTGTAAAACACTAGTGAATGTTTAGACCCCTAAATTCAAATTACCAATGCGAAACTTATATTCAAACAATAGATGTGCGGAATGATAAATATAAGCAATACCCAAATATGCAAACTACTCTAAGCCATAATTTAATCACAACATAGCAGTAATTAAAAGCAAAGAGTAAAGGATAGAGAGAAGCAAACGCAAGATAACACCGGCATGTGTTACTGAAAAGGAAACCGAAAAATTCAGCGAAAAACCTCTCCGCCATCCTTCAAGCGGTAAAATGATCCACTAGAAAATTAGTTGGGATACATGAATAGCAATAGACCCTCCAAGCCTAATCTACCCGATGCACTTAAGCCCTCCAATCTTCTTGCTCCAATAGGGTTACGCCTAACCTTGTCTTCTCTAGCTTATCGAATCTCGCAATTAGCCTATTGCATCAACCAAAATGAATTGGTTCTCTCTTGAATTGCTTCCCAAACACCAATAACCTTCTCACTGCTCTAAATATGGTGAGGTAATGATTTGGCTTAAGATCCACTCAAAGGTATGACAATAGAGAGGGTGAGAGTAGAGGAATTTGAAGAGTCAAATGTATAAGATTGTGGATGAATCAATCTTGTTGTTCTCTAGGGTTCCTCTCTAAAAGCTCTTTATATTTCGTGGGTATAAGGGTATTTATAGTAGGGTATGAAAATGAATGTAAAAAGTCATTTTTTTGCAAAACAAGGTGCACTAGCGAGTCACTCGCGACTAGGACAAGTCGCGAGTTCTAGTCGCCAGTTAACAGAATGGCTAGATTGTACTTTTTGTTTTGTAGTGATCTAGCTGTCCTGACCCTTCAACTTCCTGCATGCTTCACATGTGTGCTGGATTTTGGTGAGTCACCACTCACGAGTCAATCACGAGGTCCAGTCACGAGAAGCCTTTTGATGCACACACTTGATAAATTCTTCACACGTTCTCACATACAACCCTTACATGATTCCCACCTAAATATAGGGTTTCTAAATGTTGAATTACAAGCAAATTTGGCACGGAATAAAGCCAATACATAGTTGAATAAATTCAATTTTACATTAAAGAACTAAAATGACTTTCGTGCAAAGTTATTGAACAAAAATGACCAACTTCAAACTTAAAGATTTAAAATAACTTTTGGATAAAGTTAGTAGGTGCAAATTGTATTTTTATCAATTTTTTTACCTTTATGTGATACCAAGTCTGAATTTGCCACATTAGCTTTTTACTTATAACTCAATACATCCTGCTACACCTAATAACACTACATCAACATTTTACTTAAAACTTGAAATATGATATTTATTGAGATGTTACCATGGGTAATCAGAAGTATTTATATTTTAGTAATACGATGATGTGGCATACTCTAATTGAAGAGCGTAAAGTAAGGGTTTATATGAATCATTAAACGACTGCACTCACTTCTTCTTCCCTCCTCCTGCATATACAGTCCTACTAGGTCTCACTTAGTAGTCCGGTCCAAACCTAGACTCACTATACTTACTGTACATTACGTTATATGGTATAAGGTACTTTACGTTATACTTTTTATCCCTGTGTGCTAATAGTTTTAGACTCTACTTGGCATCTATATACATTGGATTGGGAATCAATATTAACATATATATTTTTTCAGTTTCAATGAGGTTTGAAAAAAAGTAAAAACAACGAAGAGAGATGAAAAACAGAGTTCATTAGTATGTGATGCTTCATTATTGTTAGGTGGAACATGTAAATCATTGTTCAGTTTTGGTGTGCCGTGAACGGGCCGTTTGTATGCAGAAGAAGCCGAAGGCGGAAAAGCATGCAACTATAAAGTTGAAGTTGATTGTAGGTGCCCCATCTCATAATTTTCATTTATTTTATTTTATCTTCATTATTAGGTATACATTTGTGAGTTAAGTCCTATATTAAATAATAATGGAAAAATAGAGCGAACAATATATCGTAATTGGGCCTAAACTCAAAAATTTTAGCTTTTAGGTCAAATATTATCATTATATATTATATTAACTACTCAATTGGAGTTTTCTCAATATGTTATTTTCCCAACAAGTGGTATTAGAGTCCATAGTGGTGAAGGACAATGATGACAAAGTTATCATGATTCCTTTCACAGTTAGAGCAAACATTGGGTTGAATAATAATAAGAATAGGAGGGTAATTGCTATAATACAGTTGTAAGACCTCAAAAAGTTATATGGTACAATATTACAAGGTCAATAAAAAAACTTAAACTTTTATTTTATTTTATATTATATTTATTATATATAGATGGAATTTTATAAGTGAAATATTTGAGTTTTACTATTTAGTAATCTAGTGCATGTCCCAAGAAAGGTCCTAAAACTGTTTAAAACTTTAAATTATCAAAAATAGGATGTATATCAATAGCTAGTATAGAAAGGAAAATTTTATGATTAATCACGAATTGCCACACCATTTCATCAAATCCATGTAGTATGTTCAAAGAGTTCAATTACAAGACGCCACATGCTACTTAGTGGATTCCACTGTCATTATTCAAAAACCAATGGAAATATTCTAGGTGTTACTAAATAAAAATTGTAAAGAGTATTCAAGAGCTAATCACACATCGACATGTGTTAATATTTTTAATTCAAAATGACATAAGCATGCAGTCTAATTAAATGTTGTCATGTGGTATTTTAAATTAAAACACTTTAGCTAATCAATTAATATCATGTGTTTATTGGAGAACAAGATATAAAGTCTCCCCATTTAAATTATGACACATGTCACCAATGATCCACAATCATGTGTCATCTCACCCCCTCCAAGACTCCTATGAATAAAGACTCTACCCAGTCTTGTAGAAATACAATTCATAAGTCTCGAAACCCTACGGTAATCAAGCTCCAAAGCCTCCAAGAACTTCATTCTTCGAATACGAAGAACATTTGAACAAGAATCAATCAAATTATCCTTTTAGATCTCAAAGTTTACTGGAATCAAAGCCTCCAAGAACTTCAATCTTCGAATACGAAGAACATTTGAACAGGAATCAATCAAATTATCCTTTTAGATCTCAAAGTTTACTGGAATCAAGCTCAAAATCCTTCAAAAACTCCAAGAGATTATAAATTAATGAAGCTCGATGAATTCAAGCCTGTAAAACCCCCAAAGAACTTTCACCATAAATCTTCAAATATAAAGAACATTCATCCAAATCATCAATCCAATTCTCTGAGTTTTATTGGAATCAAGTTTCAAAATCTTCAGAAACTTCAAGAACTCTAATTAATCGAAATTTCATTGGATTCAAGATCTAAACTTGAGGAACTTTCACTACAAATCTTGGAAGCCAAAGAATATTTGAAGAACAAAGAGTTTCTAATAAGCACATAGCCAGAGATTCATCGCACTTATGTTGCAAGGACCTCCAATCCATCTTCCAATGCCAAAGTGGAAGACATTTTGTTTTCGAGTCAAGAATACATCAACACAATACTTGAATTGGATATTTTTCCAAGGGGATAAAATCAGAGAATTAAACTATTGTAATGGAATATAATTACAAAGAATTGTACCCACACATTCATTAATACCTTCATTAAACATATTCAATTTTTTGATTTCCAAACTTGTGATTTTGAGTTTACAGTTGATGTGTGAGAAATTTCCATAGCTCTCTATTAGTTTAATTCGTAACATAAAAAATCTCGTAATCGATGAAAATTGATTTCAAGTGCTTTATAAAGAGTTAAATACTTCAAATTGGAACCTATCCATCTAATCAATTTTGTGTTGCAAGCTCTAGTTTAAATGGTAAAGTCTCTGCTTTGTCGTTGAATAAAATATTTGAAATTCAATTACCACTGATACAAAAAACCAATTGGTATCTTGGGATGATAAAAAAAAAAAAAAAAAAAAAAAACCAATTATCAAGAATAGATGTCACAGGCTATATCGTAACTATAAAAAATAAAAATAAAATGTTTTGCAAGCTCAAGTCGTCTCCCCCTCCCTCCGACATAAAAAATAATAAATAAATAAAAATGCTCAAATATTATTTTTGTCCCTAAACTTCCAAAATTTTGGTTTTCATCCTTAAACCTAAAAGGTTTATTTTTTGTCCCTAAACTTTTCAAAATATTTTACTTTATGTCCTTTTATCTGTGTTTGATCATTTCTATCCTATTGGCCTAACAAAGTGCTGATATGATATTTGACTTGGATCAAACAATTTTCTTTTAAACACTAAACTCATGGCATGAAATTAGTGGCATACATGAGAATAACATTACATTGACACAAAATTACCCCTTAGCCTCCCACTAAAACACAATCCCCAATTCAACTGTTAGGGCTTAGAACCCAAAAATCTCTAATTTGGCTCTAAGTTTTTTTCTTGGTACATATATTGAATACGATCTTCTTCTTCTTCTTTTTTTCATTTAATTGAGAGAGAGAGAGAGAAAACCTATCATCAAAGTGATGCAGGACTGTCGTCATATATGTAAGGTTGAATTTAATCAATCATCTTGTTGGCTTTATTAGTGGCATACATGGCTTCATTCAACATTTAGAAACCCTATATTTAAGTGGGAATCATGTAAGGGTAGTGTGTGAGAGAGTGTGAAGAAAAGCTCAAAAGTATGTGTTTGATCATTTATCTGTGTTTGGTCATTTCTATCCTATTGGCCTAACAAAGTGCTGATATGATATTTGACTTGGATCAAACGATTTTCTTTTAAACACTAAACTCATGGCATGAAATTAGTGGCATACATGAGAATAACATTACATTGACACAAAATTACCCCTTAGCCTCCCACTAAAACACAATCCCCAATTCAACTGTTAGGGCTTAGAACCCAAAAATCTCTAATTTGGCTCTAAGTTTTTTTCTTGGTACATATATTGAATACGATCTTCTTCTTCTTCTTTTTTTCATTTAATTGAGAGAGAGAGAGAGAGAGAAAACCTATCATCAAAGTGATGCAGGACTGTCGTCATATATGTAAGTTTGAATTTAATCAATCATCTTGTTGGCTTTATTAGTGGCATACATGGCTTCATTCAACATTTAGAAACCCTATATTTAAGTGGGAATCATGTAAGGGTAGTGTGTGAGAGAGTGTGAAGAAAAGCTCAAAAGTATGCAACTTAGCAGTAGAGCTGAAAAGTCACGCTAGCTGTTGCACTACAAGACAAAAGTCCTAGGCTGGCCAGGCAGTTAGCTCATGACTTGGACTCGCGACTTAGTCAAGTCACAAGGCCAAGTCGCCAGTTCGCCTTGTTTTGGAAAAACTGACCTTTCGCATTCCAAACACACACAAGTATAAATACCCCTTATACCCACGAAATGTTGAGAGCTTCTAGAGAGAATTTTGAGAGAGAAGCCCTAGGGAAAAACAAGATTAACTCATTCACAATCTTCATCCTTAGATTCTCAAAATTCCTCTACTCTCACCATCTCCATTGTTACATCCTTGAGAGGTACATTAGCCAAAACCTTTTCTCACCATACCTATGTCTATGAGAGGCCATTTGGTGCTTGGGAAGCAGTTAGGAAGGGACCAATTGATATTGGTTGATGTTATGGGCTATAGCGGAATCTGGTAAGCTAAAAAGACAAAGGTTCAGCGTAATCTCGTTGGAGCAAGAAGCTTGGAAGGCTTAGGTACACTGGGTAGATTTGGTTTGAAGGGTCTTCTGTTGTTCATGTATCCTAACTTCATTTTCTAGTGGATTATTGACCGCTTGGAGGGTGGCAAAAAGGTTTTACATTGAGGACTTCGGTTTCCTCTTCGATAACACATCGTTGTGTTGTCTTTGTGTTTGCATCTCTCTTCCCTTAATCTTTGCCATTTAATTTCTGCTGTGGTTGTGATTTTATTTGGTTTAGATTGTATTATCAATTCTGTTTTAGCTTATGTTCATGTTCCGCACATAACTTGTTTGATAATAAGCATGAATTGGTAATTTGTAAATTGGGGGTCTAAACGTTCAAGGTGTTTTACACACTATTTGAACATTCAATATATCTTATTCTTGTTCATCTAATTGACATGTTCTTGGAAAATGCAATTGTTGTTCATTATCTGAAAAAATATTTTCCATCATGATTTTATGTTGTTAGTTTACCTACATAATCAATCTCAAAATTTCTGTTGTATGTCCAAAATGGTGTTATTTTAGTATTTTATATATATATATATATATATATATATATTTTTTTTTTTTTTTTTTATGGCTATAATTTTTGTGACTTTTATCATGTTTTTTCCCTTTTTTCCTGGAAGGAGCAATAGGGGGCAAACCATATTGTTCACAACAATTACCCATTTCATATTTAGCTTTTCTCTTATTCTGGTATCAAAGCCACTCTTTTCTGGCTGGTGATAGTGTTGTTGTGTTCTCTGTCTCTCCGTCTGTGTCTACCCGAAACTTTGGTACTCTGTTGTTGTGTTCCCTTCTTACCGTCGTTGGCGCCACCCTAGTCGTAAAGTGAATTCCTAGAACCGAACTGTAAGGCCCGTTTGAGCCAAGAGAGGGCATGTAGGGCATGAGAGGTATAAGGTTGGTTAGGGCATGTGTTACGAAATGCAACGGTTGTGAGAAAAAATCATGATAATTGAATGTTAAAACTAGGATAGTATGGATAGATTGTGAAGATCCAACTCTTTTGTCAGCTCCAGGACTGGTTGTCCTCCTGATATTGTAAATGAAGAAGATCACAATGTTGAAAAGCATGATGCTTCTATTCTTATGTGTTCACGTGATGCTAGATTTAAGAACTTTAAAGATAGCATTCTTGGTATGACTACTGTTTCTTTGTATGATGGTCCTATTTATTTTAACTGTTATCCTGAACCTTCCTTTCCATATAGCAGACCTGCTAGTGAAGAAGAAGATGATGGTAAATCTATTTGTCTATCTGATTTTGATTTTCCTCCTATTGATAACTCTGACTATGTTAAACAAATAAGAGTTTTGACAGTTTTAAATAAAAATTTTGAAGTTGATTTGGTTCCTTTGTACAATGAATTTATGCTTTCAAAAAACCGAAATAAAAGAAAATATTTCCAAGATAATTTTGCTCAGTCTGAGAAAAACCGTGTTAAAAGAAAATGGTTAGAAAAGATGAATCAGTTGAAAAAACATATTTTGTTTTTTTATTTTCTTGAAAACCATTATATTTCAAAAGATGAAGTTTCAAAACAACATTTGAATGTGATAAAGAAGTCAAAATTTGTTAAAGCTGATAAAACCATTGTTAGGTCTAGTCATCCGCCTCTTAAGACAGTTTTGATAACTTGTCAAGATCAAAAGACAGAAATAAAGGCCTCTCCTTTCAAAATTGCTGATGATCAAACTCCTATTACTAGTATTATTGAACAAAACAATTTTACTAATGAATCCTTGCATGTTATTGGTCAACAGCTTGACTGTATTGAAGAAAAAATTGTTGAAAGAACTATTTCTGTTGAAAAACTTGTTTCTGAAAAATCTGTTTCTGAAAAAACTGAGAAACCTTTGATTGATTTACCCAGTCAAAGAGAAAAAGTTATGTTCAAAACCTCTCAGTCTAAAACCCTTGAAGTTGTTGAAAAAATGTTTTCTGATTTAAAAGTTAAAACTGAGGGTACTTCTTTAAGCACTCCTGCTGCTCGAACTATTTCAAAAAATGAAATTGTTTCCAATGAAAATACAGATTCTGATACTGTTTCCTCTGTTTCTTCCAAAAAGATTTTTGATAATTTACCAGAAATTAAAAGATTTGTTGGAAATCCGAAACCCATTTCTTTTATAAAAAACTGGTATTCAAGACTTACTCCTCCTAATATGTAATTTAAAGAAAGAGCTCTTCGAACACAGTTTTCTGTTTCTGCTGATAAGCTTTATGAATGGAATATTGATGGTTAGGGGGAAGGGGACACAACGTTGGAAGCGAAAGCACAGTTTTATAAATATGAAAGTAATGCAAGTAAAAGCAAAGTAAAACCAGCCAAGTAGGCGGCAAAGCCAGCCAAGTAGGTGGTATAGCAAGTATAATCAAAGTAATTGAAAGCAATTTAGAACCATCCGGGATGGCGGTAATCCGTCTAAGGTGGCGGTAGCAACAAGTAGTATAATGAACATAAAACTGAAAATACTTATTATTGAAAATAAAACAACACACACTTACAGTAGTAGTAGTGATTACAAGTTGTCAACAGGTAAACAGTTACAAGGCTTAGGAACTAGAAACTAGTTACAAGCTTTGTAGGGAAATAGTGATAGTAGGAAAGCAAGGAATTCTCTCAAAGAAAGGCTCACTAGAAGGAACTCTCTCTAGGAAAGAAAAACTTAAGAAAAAACTTAAGGGACAACCCCCCTTAAATAGGCATAATTTGAAGTGAATAGTACTTATGAATAGTAAAAGTGAACAGTTAATAGTACAACGAACAGTGAAAGTTTGCCAAAGTGATTTTGGTGTGACCAAAAGCCTTGGAATCATGGGGAATCTTCTTTTCAGCAGGAAACATGGGGAATCTTCTTTTTAGAACATCATGATCAGAGGTGGAAAATAATAGTGGAATTTGACCAGAAAGTAATCATTGCAATAATTTTGGCCGTTATGCAAGCCAAACAAATAGGGGAATCAAACTTCCGATCAATCTTTGGCTAAGTCATCAACATCTTCTTCATCATGACCAAACCACTCCTGATTGTAGGGGTAGTAAGAGTCTTTTGTAACAGAGGCTTAAGAGGACTGTTCATCATTTGAATTAGTAGCTTCATCTTCCTTAATCATCTTGGTGAGAAGAGCGTATAAAGCATCAGGGTCCTTGCGGATTGCATCCAAAGGAGAACCCTTCTTATTAGACTTAACAGATGGTTTAACATTTTTAGCAGATGAGGAAGCAGTTGCATCCGCCACAACTTTTTGCACTAGGGTAGTGATTCTTAGTGGGGAAGCACTTAGGGAAGGGAAATCTCTAGCAACATTGTTAATAATGGATTTGGTGTGAGGAAACTTGTCCCACCATTTAACATACCAACAGCGAGCGAGAACATCGTCTTCCTTAGCATACTGCCATTTTAGAATCTAAGGGACCTTATATTTCTTAATAAAATAAAGCAGGGGAGTGAACTTAGCTCCATGAGCATTAGGTCTGAACCTTAATGTAAAATTTTGGAAAGAATCCTTCAATGGCGCAAGAAATATTTCAATAGCTGAACCAAACTAGGACCACCAGCGGATGAACTAGAGGAGGAATTTTGAGTCAAAATCTTTGTCAAAATTAACAAACCATGAATGGGACATATTTTCATTTTGGTGAAGCATAAATTTGAACCAGGCAGTAATATAATCTTGATATAAATAGGGAATAGGAGATTTTGGTAATCTTCTTGTGGTAGCGGGGTTGGGACCCCACATTTCTTCGGAAATAATGTGGTTTAAGTAAACACTGTGGTAAATAATCTTATCACCATTAGCCTTGTCATTTATGGCTTTGATAGTGATTGAATTCTCATGACGTAGAATTTCATAATAGTATTGCACATTCTTTTGGCCATACTCAAGAATCCAGTGAAATTGTGGAGGAAAATAACTGGTAGCGAGCCTAAAGGGTTAGTAATGGAGGCCCTATTTGTCTCTACAGAAAACAGGTTTTGGATAGATTGTTTTTTAACATACTAGGAAGCAGTGGAAGCATTAGGGTAAACAGTTTTAACAGGTTGGTTAACTATGGCTAGGGGAGTGAAATGGTTAACAATGTCCAAAGAGGAAACAGGTTCTTTTTTAACAATTGGATTAGCAGTGGCAGGTGTCTTGTCTTTCGACCATCTACTTGCCATTGTGACACTGCAGAAATTCATGGGTAAGGAAATTAGGGATGGCATTTTGAGATCCTTTAATATATTCAATATCAAAATAAAAAAACACTCAAAATAGCTTGCCATCTAGCAAAAATATGTTTTGAAGTAATATTTTCAACATCTTTTTCAATAACATATTTAGCGCTTTTGCAATCAATACGTAACAAAAAATTTTGGTTTAACAAATCACTTTGAAATTTTGAAATACATAGTACTATAGATAAAATCTCTTTTTTAATAGTATTATAGTTTAACTATGCATTATTCCAAATACCAGAATGGAAACAAACAATTTGTTAAGGTGACTCAGGAGAAATTCTTTGTTTCAGAATACCACCATAACCAATGTCAGAGGCATTTGTTTCAACAATTTTGAAAACACCAACAGTAGGGATACCAAGACAAGGCAATGTTTTAACATGAGATTAGATTTATTGAATAAGGGAAGTATGAACATCAGACCAAGGAGGAGGATTACTCTTTAACCGATCAAACAAGGGTTTACATTGTTTCCTCATATTTCTGTAGAAATCAACAACATAATTTAAAGACCCAAGAAATCTTTGGAGCTGTGTTTTATCAGTGATGACATCAGGAAACTTATCAGCAAATTGAATGGCTCTATCAATAGGACGAATCTGTCCTTCAGAGATGTCATATCCAAGGAAACGGATTTTTGTTTGAAATAATTTGACTTTCTTAGCAGAGACAACAAGACCATTTCTTTTGATAGTGTCTATAAATAAATACAAATGTTTCCAGTGTTCATCAATAGAACTAGAGTAGGCAAGAACATCATCAATATAAACAATGGTGAAATGACTGAATGAGTTAAAAATATCATTCATGATGTTTTGAAACTCACTCGGGGCATTCTTAAGACCAAATGGCATAACATTCCACTCATAATGTCCAAAAGGAGTGGTAAAAGCAGTTTTGTACCTATCATTTTCACTAATTTGGATTTGCTAGAACCCAGATTTTATATCAAACTTGGAAAACACTACAGCTTCACTCAACCTATGGACAAGGTCATTCTTATTGGGAATAGGATACTTAATCCATTCTAAAACCTTATTCAAGGGTTTGTAATAATCAAGGGGTTCCACTTTCAATCTCAGCATTTTTCTGAACATAAAAAGCAGAACAAGACTAAGGGGACTTGCTATTTGAAAGTTCAATTAGTGTATAAAACACTATGAACGTTTAGACCCCCAATATACAAATTACCAATTCAAGATTTATGACAAACAATAAGAGTGCGGAAAATGAACACAGGCTATAAACAGAATTGGTAAACAATCTAAGTCAATTAAAATCACATCCACAGCAGAAAATAAAAGGCAAAGATTAAGGGAAGAGAGATGCAAACACAAGGACAACACAACAATGTGTTATCGAAGAGGAAACCGAAGCCCTCGGCGTACAACCTCTCCGCCGCCCTCCAATCGGTCAATAATCCACTAGAAAATGTAGTTGGGATACATGAATAGCAATAGACCCTCCAAACCTAATATACCCAGTGTACCTAAGCCTTCCAAGCTTCTTGCTCCAACGAGGTTGCGCCGAACCTATTTCTTTTCTAGCTTCCTGGATTCCGCTACTTGACCATAGCATCAACCAATGTGAAATTTGTTCCTTCCTAACTGCTTCCTAAAGCACCAAACAGCCCTCTCACAGAAATGGATATGGTGAGAAAAATTTTTGGTAATAAACCTCTTAATGGAGAGGAAGAGAGTTAGGGAATTTGAAGAGTCTTTTAATGAAGATTGGGGATGAATCAATCTTGTTTTTCTCTAGGGTTTCTCTCTCAAAATTCTCTCCGAAAGCTCACTTTCTTTCATGGGTAAAAGGGGTATTTATACTAGGGTGAGAATGGAATGTGAAGAGTCAGGTTTTTCAAAACAAGGTTGGCTCGTAGTTTGGCCTCGTGGCTTGACTGAGTCGTGAGTTTCAACTGTGAGGTAACTGAATGGCCAGTTGTCCTATTTTGTCCTGTAGTGCTCCAACTGGCATGACACTTCAACTTCTAGCATGACTGGCACATGAGCAGTTTCTGGCGGCTTGCAGCCGCGAGTCACCCACAAGATCCAATCGCGAGTCCCTGTTTTTCTTGCACACTCTTGAGCATTTCTTCAGACTATCTCACTCACTACCCTTACAAGAATCCCACCTAAATACAGGGTTACTAATTGCTGAAATACAAACAAATTTGGCACGGAATAAAACCAACAAGATGGTTGATAAAAATTCAACCTTACACTATTCCTAATCAATTTTTTCTCCAATAAATCACTAATTTATTTTTTACAAAATTCAACAGTTTCAGCATTCATTTGAATAGGACGAGCTTTAATGGGAATGTTTTTCTCATTAAAATCTTTAACATAAGGCAAGTCAACAATATGTTTCTTTCTATGCCAAAAAGCATTAGGAACATCAGAACAAACATCACCAATCAACATTTTCAGAAAATTATCAATTTTGGATTGCAACAATTTATCAGCAATTTGTTCAACAATTTTCTTGTATCTAACTTCTTGTTGAAGGAAGTTAAGATCTTTAATTTTAGCATGAATCAAGTTTAAAGCATCAACAACAATTTCAGACTTTGAAGCAAATTTGAATTTTACTTTCTGTCTAAAAGGATTAGTAGTAATTCCATCATGTTCAACAAGAAAAGGATACAAAGCATTTATGAAAGGCAAACCAAGAATCACTTTATCAGTCATGTTTTTAACAAGAACAGAAGGAATCTTGAAACAAACATTATCATGGCACACATGAGCATTATTCAATTCATATTTAATTTTCATTTGACTTCCATTAGCAAAAACCAATCTTTTAGTAGATTTTTCAAAATATTTTGAAGGAATCAGTCCTTCTTGGATATAGTTCATATCAGCACCAGAATCAATCATGGCAATAATAGTGAAATGATAATCAGGAGAAACAACAATTTTAACTTTTGTAAACCATTTTGGAGGAAGTATTTTATTAACAAGACTAAGTTGAGAATTATCAACAATACCTTTATCAGAAAGAAGAGCTTGTTGACTGATTCATCTTCATCCTTTTGCTCATCTTGTTCATTACCGGATTGTTGTTTATCAAGGTTGTTATCAATTTTTAACACTATTAATTCTTGTTTATTATTGATAGTTTTTAGACCCCTTAAAACCACATAGAATTAACCTAGGTAATTAGCCAAGTTGTCACTTAGTCAAAATTCCAAATCTAGGTTATCACAAACAAACAATCATATCATGTAAAGTAGCGGAAATATAAAAGACACAAGATATAATCACCCAGGAAACCAAACTGGTAAAAACCTGGAGAGGATTTAACCTAGCTATCCTCAAGGTAAACTTGAATCCACTATCTTGAAAGAATCGAAATTCATACAATAAGACTTACAAGCCCCCACGCTCGACTTCTTATTGCTACTCACCAGTAGAACTTACTAACATGACCATGTGCAAGCTCCGAATCCACGAATTCCTTCTTTCTTGGATTCACCACCAGATACAAGCACCCACGCTTGTGTTTCTTTAGGCTTCAAAGGCAGCAACTGAATTGATCATCAAGGTGTAGAGAACTTCTTCTCCTTGAAAACCCTAAGCTTGTGTGAAGGAAAGCTCCTCAAGGATCTCACAAGAGATTCACACAAACCGCAATATGAGCAACACTAAAACGTGGCTAGGGTTTGCATTTTATACTTAGGGCAAATTAGAAAACCCTAAACGTTTTAAACACAATAAGGCTGAGTTGGAATTCTACAGAAAAAACATTCAGACCCGATTTTCAATTGATCGAGCCTAAGCTTTGATCAATCGAAATAGGCTGAATTGCTTTTTTTAAACCTGCAACAACTTATTCCAACTTTACATAAACAAATCAACTTTGAGCAAGTATAAACACGATTAAACACATTGTTTTGATCATGGTTTGCTTACAATACAAATTAGAGTTCTAAATACATAAAAACCTAAGACTTTAGAACCTAACAAACTCCCTCTTTGGCAATTCGTGAAAAAACACAACTAGAAGCTCAAAGTTTACAAATAAAAGCCCTTTACAAAATAATGCTCACAAACACAAATTCAATCATAACTACTATCTATCAATTGCAAGAGTAAACAACAGCTCAATTGAATCAACCTGTATATTTCCTCAAAACACTTAAACATAATGCATAACCGCATGTGTGGAAAATACAAGCAAATAAAATAAATTCTTGATTTCAAACAACACACAATAAAGACATATATCAATGAAGAACTCATAAACATAAATCAATAAGCAGTTGAAACAAGAAACATAAAAATAAAAATATACTCCCCCTAACATGAATATCCCAACAAAGCAAAACAAATGTGGCAAGAGCTAAAAAAGTAAAGTACAATGTGAAACACCTAGATACAATCTAAACTAACTCCACAAGCTCCAACCCACAAAAAATACTTTCGCCATGAAAACAAAAACAAAGTGCTCTCTCAATATGTACTCCCCCATTTTGTGACGGAATGCCAAAGGGCAATCAAAAACCATCATCAGAAGGAGGTGGCAGTGAAGAACGTTGAAACCGTGCCAAATCTACGCCCAAACCACAAATCTCATCAAGTACGTCCACAAAAATTTGTCCTTAAGCCGCCTAAACGGTCAAGACATGATCCAACGTACGTTGAATGTCTGAATCATCTGAAGTAGTCGATGGAGGAACATCAACATCAGCATCAGCAGCAGCAGCACCAAACGTCTCAGCAGCATCAGCACCTAAAGAAGAGGGAGGAGGGGGAACAACACCAGAAGACGCACCTTTAGAACACAAAGGATTAATTCTCAAGTGAGCAAGCCTCTGCCTATGGAAGGTAGCACCTAAGGGAGCGACAACATGAATAGGCTCACCAGAAGGGAAATTAGCTAGACCAAGAAATAACAAAATCCTATGAATGAAAATAGGATGGATAAGTGCATGCCCTACAGCAGAACTCCTATGAACTTCATTCAAAGAACGAAGAAACAAATGAGGAAAGCTGATAGACGCACCAGACATAAAAGCATACAAAAACTCACATCGCTCTAGAGGGATGGTGTGGAGATGAGAAATAGGCCACAAAGAATGACATGCTACCCTAAGAAAAAGATAGGCAGTCTTAGAAAGTGTAGAAGACATGATCCGAGGATCAGAACCCCACTGGATAGAAGACCCAATGATGTATGACATGACAACATCCAATGGAGGAGCCTCAGTATAGGGATAAATAGGCTCCCGAATTACCAGAACCTGAAGAGCCTCAACCACTACCCTAGGGGTAATGGTGAACTCAACACCTCGTATCCAACTCCTAACTAGGGTGTTGGAATTATAGGCGTGGCAAGATTTGAGAAGAACTCTCTAATTAGGGCGATCGAGGGTGGATGATCTATCTCTAACAAGGACAACCAACCTCTAGACTCTAGGTTAGCCCTAATGGCCAGATCAACCTCATCTAGGATCACAAAATGCTCAACCCATATCTTACGCTTACTGTTCAGATTCTCAAAAGCCTTTTGACAACGGCCGTTCTTAAAAAGCTGACTCCTAGAGGGAGACACAGATGGAGTAGAGGGAATCCTATTAGCTCTAGTTTTCCTAGGCATGGTGCTAGGATAAGGACCAAGACACAAAACAAAAATAAAAACAAAAAACCAAGGGTAGATTGCAAGTTAGCACAAAAAGGATATTAATCAAAGACTATATAATGCATGAACAGAATAAAAGTCATGATGCATGTCCTAATGCAGTGCTATTAAGTTCAAATTAAGTTCAATTTGACAAAAAATGGCTTGAACATAGAGTTTCTAACAAAAACCCCAAAAATTTGAAAAACCACTTGAAAAATTTGTAACAAATTGACCAATTGATCATCACACAAGACAGATTACACAAAATAATGATCAATTACATCAAGTCAACAAGCCAATTTCATCAAATTAAACCAAATTGAACAAAATCCCCAATTCGGGTTCAATACAAGCCCTAGAATTTTTAATTTTTCACAAATCCCCAAATTGATCAAATTTACCAATATAGATCATGGATACATCATTGTAGCAACAAAACCCATTGATCAAATTCATAAAACAAGGCTTGATTCATCAAAAATCCCAATTTAAGCATAGTTCAAAAATTTACCCAAAAACCATGAGATAATGCATGAAAATGAGAAAAACAATGCAAAAGGAAGGGTAAAATAGACATACCGGCTTAGGGAGAGAGAAACTTTGCAAGAAATTTGGGAGGAAAAGGACAAAAATTGCTGTGGAGCCTTGCCGAGTCAAAGAGAGAGAGGAAAGTTTGAAAAACTTTTGAAAAAGATGATTTGAAATAGTCAAGATTTGACTTTTAAAAAAGCTCATTTACGATTTTCGATTGATCAAAAATCAATTTCGATTGATTGAAACAAATAGAAGCTCACAAAAGATTTTAAAAGAAATTTCGATTGATCGAAAAATAGATTGGATCAATCGAAAATCTGGAAAAATATCTTTTTATAAAAAATAACCTGATTTTTGAAAACACTCAAAACATTGAATATAAGAAATAAAATGCATGAGTATGAGAGGAAATGCTTTTCCAAAACACAAGTTTTAAACCTAGTTTTCCCAAATTTAAGATTTTCAAACAATCTCCCTTAAAATTCTCAAACACAGAACATGTTTTGCACAAAAAAAACTCAAAATAATTTCAAACTTGGTTGGTTAGACCAAAAGACACACACAATAACATGTACAATGTTTAGCAAAGAGTAACTTGTGTAGTGTGTGCAACTAGTAAAAACTTGAGGTACATGTGAGGTGATATGTGTATAGCAATTGAACACAAAGTCTACAAAATCCATCATATAGAATTTGAAAGAGACTATCACCTAAAGAGTTACATCATATAAATCCCACATCTCCTAGAACATAAGCTTGCAATCATGTAAGTTTCTTGATTTTGCCTCATATTATTCACACAAATTTCAATTATTCAAAAACTTATTAAAATAGCCGGGATAATGTACACACCAATTTTAATTATGTGATTTGGCATCAAGCCTAATAGTACACACCAATTTTAAGCATTAAGCAATTAAACTGAGGCTACACCTTATGTTCTTTTTGTGCATGTGCTACACTTTCTCGAGCACAAAATCTTACGATATGCACTAAGGTGTTCATGATTGGCTAGTGAACAGTAGTGAGATGGTTATTTATGCCTTTCTCAAAAGGTTCAAGTCTGACAGTCAAATAACATGTGACTTCAAGATTAAGACAAAGTGACAAACACCATAAACATCTTTCCCACACAACATGCACTACAAAATTTCAACTAGTCAAGTGCAATAAATAAGCTCTTCAAAGCTAAACAAAGTACAAAAGACATGTCATGTGAAAATAAATTGACCAACCTTGTTTTCAAAAACAAAGAGAATAGTGTAAAAACACAATTTGCTTCCTTTTCCTTCCCTTTTTTTTATTTTTTATTTTTTATTTAGAATAAAAACACCTAGAATGAAATGCATGAATGTTATGCAATGCAAATCCTAGAGACAAAAACAAAAAAAAAACAAAAAAAACAAAAAAAAAACAAAAAAAAAAAAACAAAAAACAAAGAACAAAAAACAAAAAACAAAAAACAAAAGAACAATGGTCACAAAGGGAAAAGCAATGAAGCACAAGGACCATGTCAAAAAAACTCAATTAGATCGAGTCTTTTGCATCCAAAACCTTTTAGATGCACCATGAGCATTGGAGTTTGTATTCACATTAGAGTGATTTCCAACTCCAAGATTGGAATAAAGGTTGAGAGCCTTTACTAATTCACCAATAAGTGCTATAGGATCTTGTGCTTGTGGCACAGGCACTTTTGGCTTGTTTGCTATCTTAGCAGCTTGCAGCTTATAACAGTTTGGATATATGTGTCTAGACTTCCCACAAAAATGACAAACCCAAGCAAGCTTACCATGCATCTTGTCCTTAGAAAGGGTAGACTCCTTAGGTTTAGACTCTTTCAGATCAACCATAATCTTTCTAGATGGTGAAACTTCTATGTGTTTAACAACCTCACTCACAAGGGGTTTGACCGTTTCACTCACAACCTCATTTACAAAAGATTCAGAAGAAGATGAAGGAACAAAGTTTGTGGAATGGGGAGCAGACACAGAGATGCTTTCAACAAAACCTAATCCAGATTTGTCAGAAGGAGACTTTTGAATACTCAGCATTTGATCAAGTTTAGAACTAGCAGATCTAGCAACAGATAAATCAAGTTCCAACAATTTAACTGTATCAAGCAATAGCATATTTTCAGTTTTCACATTGTTCAAAAATTCATTAGTATCAAACAGTTTAACAAGCAAATTCTTCTTATGAAGCTCAAGAGATTCAATTTTCTTCTTGCCAAGTTCAACATTCATAGCATCCTTTGTAGCAACTTTGCAAAGTTTATTGTAGGCCTCCTGAAGATCTACATCCTCAGAGAGTTCCCCATCAGAAGGGTTCTCTTCAAACTCTTCAGCAGATATGCTTTCATTTACTACAGCAGTAGCAGTGAAAGCAATGAAGTTTCCATCATCGTCACATTCTGACTCATCATCAGAAACTTCACCATCGCTAAGAGTTACAGCCATAACCTTACCCTTAGATTTCAAGTAAATAGGACACTCAGATTTCATGTGACCATACCCTTGACATCCAAAACATTGAGGACCCATAGAATTGTTTGAAGATTGACCTACTTTTTCTTTAGGTTTATCATTATTGTTAACCTTAGTGGGATCATTCTTCCTAAAATTTTTTGGTTCAGTAGTGTTCGTACCTCTTGCCTTTCTATTATTATTCCTGAGAAAGTTTCTAAAGTTCTTGGCAAGGTAAGCAATCTTTGTAGCAGAGAGCTCATCATAAATCCACCAACCTCAACATCATCAACTAACTTAAGAGCCATTGATTTGGATTTGATAGTTTTGGGTGGGTCCAACTCATAAGATTGAAGTGATCCTACAAGTTCATCAACAGGAATGGAGTCCACATCCTTGCTCTCAGTTATGGCAGTCACCTTGGGTCTAAAGTTCTCAGTTAAAGATCTAAGAATCTTCTTAACAATTTTAGGTTGATCATAGATTTCACCCAAGTTATAAGTAAAATTAACAATATCATTAAGTTTAGCATAGAATTCATCAAAAGATTCATCATTAAACATCCTAATGCTTTCAAATTTAGAAGTTAATTACTGCAATTTATTAATTTTGACAGCCTTTGTGCCTTCATGCACAATTTGGAGGATATTCCAAGCAATATGAGCAACCTTAACATTAGAGATTCTCTTAAATTCCTCCATAGAAATAGCGTTAAAGATAGCATTCATAGCTTTGCTATTGAACGCAGCTGTTTCTTTTTGAGAAGTTTGCCACTCACTAACAGGAGTAGTGGGCTTATCCCATCTGTATTCAACGGAGTTCTAGACTCTCTCATTAATCAATTTTAGGAATGCTTTCATCCTTACTTTCCAATAAGCATAATTATTCCCGTCAAAGTGAGGAGGAATAACCAAAGAGTGTCCGTGTTCCATGACAACAGGGGTCAAGGATCAGCTCTTAGATCAAAAGATCTAAAACAAAAAAGCTACCCGTTTTGATATCACTTGATAGTTTTTAGATCCCTTAAAACCACAATAGAATTAACCTAGGTAATTAGCCAAGTTATTACTAAGTCAAAATTCCAAATCTAGGTTATCACAAACAAACAATCATATCATGTAAAGTAGCGGAAATATAAAAGACACAAGATATGATCACCTAGGAAACCAAACCGGTAAAAACTTGGGGAGGATTTAACCTAGCTATCCTCAAGGTAAACTTGAATCCACTATCTTGAAAGAATCAAAGTTCATGCAATAAGACTTATAAGCCCCCACGCTCGACTTCTTATTGCTACCCACCAGTAGAACTTACTGACAAGACCACGTGCAAGCTCCGAATCCACGAACTCTTTCTTTCTTGGATTCACCACTAGATACAAGCACCCACACTTGTGTTTTTTTAGGCTTCAATGGCAGCAACTGAATTGATCATCAAGGTGTAGAAAACTTCTTCTCCTTGAAAACCCTAAGCTGGTGTGAAAGAAAGCTCCTAAAGGATCTCACAAGAGATTCACACAAACTGCAATATGAGCAACACTAAAACGTGGCTAGGGTTTGCCTTTTATACTTAGGGCAAATTAGAAAACCCTAAACGTTTTAAACACAATAGGGCTGAGTTGGAATTCTGTAGAAAAAATATTCAAACCCGATTTTCAATTGATCAAGCCTAAGTTACGATCGTTCGAAATAGGCTGAATTGCTTTTTTAAAACCTGCAACAACTTATTCCAACTTTACATAAACAAATCAACTTTGAGCAAGTCTAAACACGACTAAGCACATTGTTTTGATCATGATTTGCCAACAATACAAATTAGAGTTCTAAATACATAAAAACCTAAGACTTTAGAACCTAACAATTATGGTCATCACTTTTAATGTTTTTAAACTCATTTTTTAATTTACTTATTTCTTGTTTAACAACATTAATTTCATGTTGAAAATCATTAACAGTTAAATCTTTGGATTTCTTTTTGTTTTCTTCACCCTTGGTGAGAGTAAAAACAAATTTAAGAACATTGCAATAGGAATTTCTATAACCAATTTTAATATTAGGAGAATCAGAAGAATCATTAGCAGATTGATAGCAAAAATCAGACGAAGAAGAAAAATCGTCTTCCAAGGAATCAAACGAATTGTTTGATTCAAGGATTCTGAATAATTCTTCTTGTTATTTATCATCAATTTTTAACATGTTAAATTTATTTTTTAACTTACCAGGTTTTTTATTGCAATCTTTACTAAAATGACTAGGTTTACCAGAGTTGAAACATTTACCTTTACCTGACCTTTGTTGATCATATTTTTTAGAAATATTTTTCTTTTTAGCATAATAATCACTAGGTTTAACAAAGTTGTTTTTGTATTTTTTATATTTTTTATGGTTATAATTTTGGTGACTTTTATCACGTTTTTTTCCTTTTTACTTGGAAGGAGCAATAGGGAGCAAACCATATTGTTCACAAAAATTACCCATTTCATATTTAGCTTTTCTCTTATTTTGTAATTGGTATTTTAATAGGTTTTCATCATTACACATATTAATACCAAGTTTTTAATAGTGCTTAAAATATCACCATAAGCCAAACTATCATAATCAATAGAATCATTTTTACCCATTAACTCTTATTTTACCTTATGAGCAAAGATTGGAGGCAGACTGTCAATAAACCTTTCTTTCCAATAAAGCTTGTGGCAATCTTTCCGGAGCATCACTCTGGAAATAAAAACATCTTGATACCATCTGTAATCAGGCATAGTAGGACATCTCAAATTATTCAACAAATCAGAAACTCGAGATGAAATATTAGATGGAGTACCAACAAAATGTTTGAGAATGGTATAGATCAGAGTATTCACACCATTAAGAATACCGTAACTAATACTTTCATCAAAAATGGGGAAACCTTCATCATTCTTTTTAACAGCATTTTTAATAGAATCTTTGGATTCTTCTGTGAAATATGAATCCTACCATCCACGAAGGGTACCAGAAAAACCAACAACAAGTAAATTAACCATTTCAGGTTGATCAAGATCATGGTTATTTTGATAAGCAATACCAACCATAGACATATGACTCATTTTATTAATGATTTCTTGTTCAGACAAACTATCAATATTTCATATATATATATATATATATATCACCAAATTAGATATCTCTATGAAATGCATACTTTCTCTCTATCTCTTTTTTCCATATTTAATTTTAAACCCTCTCTCTCTCATTGAATTATTATTTTTTCATATCTATTAATTGGCAAAGAGATTTTTATCTAGAAAAAAATTAAGGTTGTGGATTAAACAATGTTAGCTGGTATCGATGACGTGAAGGATTTATAGTAAGGGAATTCGTAACTAAAATGGTTCAAACCATTTTCTTATCATATGTATGAGATTTTAATAATGTGATCCTCTTTTATGATTTATACATAAATTACATAAGCACACACATTTGTTTCTGTTTTTAAAAGTGTCTACCATCTATTTGGGAAAATAGTAGACGGAAAGAGCATTTAACTGATTGAAATTTTTTTTGCTACAAACTTGGTTGTAGCATATGGCTACAAATTCAATTAAAAAAATTGACATAGCTACATACTTTTGAAAATCTAACCATTGGATTGAATTTTTTTTTTTAATGCTCTTAACACTCGTACCAAATTGTGTACCAATCGAATTTTATTTACTATATAATCCATAAATTTATTTTTAATACATAATTTTAGATAACAACAACTTGAAATTTAAAAACTTAATTGACGACATAACTTTTGATCTTTAATATTTTGGAAAATTTGCAAGCATTGAGTATATAAGAAAGAAATATAATTTAATGGTAGATTTGAAAAAATTTACATCCAATAAAAAAATATTAAATGAAGTTGGAGTTTTAAATTACAACAAAGTTTATAGCCAAACGTTGTCCTTAATTGGAGGTTGAATCGCTAAACAATGAGAAGGTCAATAGTTGAAATCTTCTTTCTTTTAGTTAATTTGGTTCACCTATCAAAAAATAATAATAATAATAATAATAATAATAATAATAATAACAATAATAATTTGGTTCAAATGCAAGTTTCTATTAAGCAATGAAATTCAACCCTTTGATAGTACAGCTTGTATATCTAATAATGGAACCTTAGTAATCAAAATCCTTGTAACTCAATTAGTTTACCCTTTTATATATATATATATATATATCTTTCCAACAGATACATTTAGAATTCAAAATTTCTTTCCCCCACTTATAAAATTATCAAAAATTTATGATTAATGTGCGTTCTTAGGATATTTAATTATGAACAAATTTAGAAAACTTTTTATACAACTTTTAAAAGAAATTTTAAAAAAGGTCAAAAAATCATTAGCTTTTTTTTCCATAAAAGATTTCTAAAAGTATTTCCTAGACAAATGCCTTAGCGTTAACAAAATCCTTTGTTAAAAAGAAACATTAGTGTATATACTATATCATCTATTAACTTATGTTCTTATAGTCATGATCATCATCTCTATATATTAAAAAGATTTAGAAAGTTAATTACTACATTTTTCACTTCCAAAAATACTCCTAATTTAATTAATTTATTCTTATTTATAAAAATATGAAATGAGGTAAAAATTGTAAATAGATAAAAATTAAAAGGAAAAAAAAAACCTACTGGTTATTAACTCCCCCACTAAATAGTCAATGCTGATAAAAAATAAAAATAAATAAAAATAAAAACCTTCCCACTACCCATGTTTGAAAGAAAATAACTACCCATGATCATCATATCCTCTACTCTTTTTTTTTAATAGTCATGATCGCTGTTCCTAATCTTTCCCTTAACTTTTTTAACTGACCACAAGAGAGAAAGAAAGGGAAGTGGGCCCTTTCATTGTTAATTTTCTTACTTTTTATTGTTAATTTTCTTTTATAGAACATGTATCCTCTAATTTCATTCATTGTTATTGAAAACTCCTCCCAACACACTAATTGTACATAAACTGCACACACTGACGTTGTCACATTTCAGTCCAAGAATTTTAAGCATCATCTTAAAACAACAGAATTTGTTTTTTCTTCCGTTACTTTCTTCCAAACTTTCTCCACGAGAAGAACACCAACATTGACCCACTCTAGAGGTTGTTTCCTTTGAATGTTCAATTTTCATTTCTGTTATTTCCCTTGCATTATTGTTTGACTTCTTTGGTTGGTCTGAGCATAAGTTAATTTTTTTGAATGTACTACACTATTTGCATAGTGTCTGTTACACACTCACTAATACACACTTTTGCACACCAAAAAAAAAAAAAAAAAATGAAAAAAGAAAAAGAAAAGAAAGAACTGATATCATGACTTTTATTTATTTATTTATTTATTTTGAAATGATGACTTTTAATTTTTTTAGTTCATTTTGTGTGTGTATTTGTAACATAATTTTCACTTTTTGCATTATTATGAGTTAAATCAATGCTCGACTCCCATAAAAAATGAAAAATGAAAAATAAAATCAATGCTCGACCCATGCTCATGTCTTTTCCCCTCCTGCTAGAAAATAATATTATATATAGCAAACGAAATGAAAAAACAAATTTTTTTTGTTTTTATTTTTTAGATGAAGACAAAAAAAAAAAAGCTGAATGTTGATTTAGTCATCACCTTTTTTTTTTTTTTTTTATAGTCATAATTCAACAAAAATTTGATATCTCCATCTATAAAAACATCATCCAGTAACACTTATTTGCTACAATAGCCTCACATCTCAACCTACAGATAGACACTCATGGATATTTCTGCCTTGCTCCTTTTTTTGCTGTTGTTGGTGCACTGTTTTATGGCTAGCTCAGCCGTGGCAGTGAGAACCAACATCACCACAGACAAATCAGCACTTCTTGCTCTCAAGACCCACATCACTGATGACCCTCACAAAATTTTGGGAACCAACTGGTCTACCTCTACCTCTCCTTGCAGTTGGATTGGTATCACTTGTGATGCCAGCCAGCTTAGAGTCACTGCCTTGAATCTTTCTAACATGGGTCTTAATGGAACCATTGCTCCACAAGTGGGAAACCTATCATTCCTCTCTCAATTATCCTTTGAAAACAACAATTTTCATGGCTCTCTACCCAATGAGTTGGCTTCTTTGCGTCGGTTGGAAGTTGTCCACTTTGGATCGAACTCCTTTTCTGGAGTGTTACCATCGTGGTTTGGGTTCTTCCCTAAGCTTCGAGAGTTGTACGCTAATAGAAACCGGTTTAACGGTACTGTCCCGGTATCTCTTTACAACATATCGTCACTGCAGATAATGGATCTCAACGATAACATGCTTTCAGGTTCCACGCCCTCTACCATCTACAACTTCTTATATTAAATTATTTTATTTTAGTATTTATCATTTTTTTTTGTTTTTTTGTTTTTGTTTTTTCTCTCTCTCTACAGAAAATATCTATGTATATAGAATACATTATATATGCATCATTTCTCTTTTTATAGTGGATAGAATATATAATATTGTATTAAGAAATCATGATTTTATATCTTTTTCTTTGTAGTCATTTTGTTAATACTGCTAGTTGGGCAGCACGCGCAAGGCACGTGTTTACTGTGAAGAAAGAAAAATAATTAAGGTCAATTCTAAATTTTATTTTTATCACAAAATAAAGATATAAATCATTTGATTTTTAAAATACATAGAGATTTACATTAATAAAAAAATACATTAATTTTAAATTTTTTGATAATTAGGTAATAAAAAGTTAATCTCATTTGTATAAGAATTTTGATCAACCACAAAGTTAGGTAGCTATTTAACATATAAATATCTATTTTACTATAATAGTTTTTTAGTTCCTATTTGCTAAAACTAATATATCCACTCACTAAAAACTTCTAGGAATGATAACGAATATAATCATATTCCAATAATAAACAACTGAGTTTTGCTAAGAAAAAAAAGAAGATAAAAAATGGTATGTGTCATAAAATTTTCCATTAGATAAATTATAAGTTTCAAAAATTTAAACCTCGAAAATCAATGTTCTTTAGATAACAAATAAAACACCTTATATCATCATTTCAACTTTCCAAGAATTACAAACCGTCTAAAACTCAAAATACGTGAAGAGAATTTTTGGGAAGTTAAAATTTAATGGAAGTATTTTAGAAATTACACAATAAAATATTTTAAGAATCATAAGTTTTTGAAAGTTCAAATAGCGTATAAAACATCAATGAACGTTTAGACCCCCAATTACAAAAATACCAAACAAGCTTATAAACAAATAGCATATGTGCGGAATATGAAATTTAAGTTATATCCAAATTGGTAACACACTCTAAAGCATAATTAATTACAAACACAGCAGCAATTAAAAGGTAAAGAGAACAGAAAGAGAGATGCAAATACAAAGATAACATGGCGATGTGTTATCGAAGAGGAAACCAAAGTACTTGTCGAAAAACCTCTCCGCCGCCCTCCAAGCGGTAAATGATCCACTAAAGAATGTAGTTGAAATACATGAATAGCATAAGACCCTCCAAGCCTAATCTACCCAGTGCACCTAAGCCCTTTAAGCTTCATGCTCCAACAGGGTTACGTCAAACATTATCCTCTTTAGCTTACCAGATCCCGTAATAAGCCCATTCCATCAACCAAACGAATTGGTCCTCTTTGAACTGCTTCCCAAGCACCAAAACACCTCCTTACTGATATGGGTATGGTGAGATAAGGATTTGGCAAATATACCTCTCAAGGATAAGTCAATGGAGAGGGTGAAAGTAGAGGAATTTGGAGAATCAAATGATAAAGATTATGGATGAGTCAATCTTGTTTTTCTCTAGGGTTTTTCTCTCAAAATTCTCTCTGGAAACTCTCTACATTTTGTGGGTATCAGGGTATTTATAGTAGAATGTATGAGGAATGCAAAAAGTCAGTATTCATCCAAACAGGGCATTCTGGTGACTCAACCTCACGATTGGAATGAGTTACGAGTCTGAGTTGCGAGCTAACTACTTGGCCAAACTGGAATTTTTGTCTTGTAGTGCTCCAGTTATTGTGACAATTCAGCTCCCCTACATGCTCTACACGTGTGCCACTTTGGCAACTTGCCAGTCGCGAGATCCAGTCACGAGACTTCTTTGATTGCACACATCTTAAGTTTTCTTCACACTCTCTCACACACAACCCTTACATAAATCTCACCCAAATACAAGGTATTTAATTGCTAAATTACAAGTAAATTTGGCACGGAATAAAGCCAACACATGATTAAATAAATTCAACCTTATAATCTCCCCCTTTGGCTATTCCGTGACAAAACCCTAAAATAGACTCTGGACTTAACACGTGAGTTGGGAACAGTTACCAAAACTCACTTACACCTAACTCTAGAAACTGTAAAGCTCTTGACCCATATGCGCAAGTTTTTCCTAAAAACAATAACACAAGACGATCATTGTAAGCAGAAATCTTGAAATGCATATAGAGCAAGCACAATGTGATCAAATAGTAGAGAATATAGCAATAAAGCATGACTTGACCAAACAAGAACAATCACTATAAATAGTGATCACAATGATCATTCACACAAGGAATGAACATCCGGACATGCAAGCTAATAAGCTCAATGTAAAGTATCATTTGCATGTCCAACACTCAACCGATACAAAAACACAAAGTAGTTGCATCAAGGATATAAAATCCAACAAGAGCACAAGTGTAATGTACTAAAGAAAATGCATAACATTAACTAAAAGTACTAAGCTACAAAGCAAGGGTACATAATAAAGCACTAAACATGAATTGAAAGATTTAAACCAATGTACTAAAAGTTTTAAACAAAAGCAATGTAAATATCCAAGAGTTATAAAAGCTATAAACAAATAAGCTATAAACTAGGCTAGCCAAACAATGGTTAGATTATCCAAAAGTATGTGTGTATGTATTAGCTTTCTCCTTTTGAGCTCACACGACTCCCTCTTTCAATATGCACACTTCCCTTTTTATGTTGCTTTCCCTCTTACTATATGCTATCATCCAATCTATACAAATAAGTTGCTCTCCCCCTTTTTGGCACGAATAGCTAAAGGCTTTCCTCTAGTTTGCGTTGAATAGCATTTAACTGTGTCTCAATGGTTGTGAGATGCATTTGAACCTAGTTATTGGTGGAGTAGATGACATTTTCAAATCCTGAAATACGCTGATGGAAACCCTCAATCAAAATATTCAACCTGTCAACTTGAGAGCTAGATTTTCCAGGCTGAGTGCTAGTCATCTGCAGCTTAGGAGTGTGAGGAGATGCAGTCTCGGTATGCCCAGACATAGTGTAAGCAACTGAGCCATGACCAGAAGGAGTGGCATGAGGTAAAGGTTCACTCTTTGGTACTTTGGAAGAGTGACTTTTGCTCATTTGCAGAGACACCATGGATATTAGGCGATGACGAACCAGTATCGTTCCATCTCTTGGTGGATGAACACCTTTAAGTACCATGACTTTCATGATAAGACTACAAAAAGGAAGACATGTCCATGTTGCTGTTCATGCTGCTGTTTTCCTTATTGTCTGGAAAATGTGAGCATAAATATCAATTAGAACTCTTGTGATGAGATCACATAAGGACTGTGCTCTCCCAAGATTGATGAATCCAGTGTTGGACATTGGATAAAGATTTGAGAACATGATTAGTGTGAGAGTTTTCAATTCAGGTGCAAACTTTGCAGTTCCAATGGATGTGCCTTTGGCTGAAATCTCATGATCAGGTCCAAGAATTTGAAGAATATTTGTCACTTAAGGAAGTCTATCATCATATGTCCACATTTGTTGGTTTATTGATTCAAAGGACCTTTGCAATGTAATCTAGAGTGATGATGAATTCCTTTTTTTGCACCTAACACTTTAGTTCAACTCCAGTGAATCTAGCATTCGAGTAAAACTCCTTAACTAATTCATCAATTGGATCCTTAAAGTTCCCAAATAGATTTGCCCAAACTTTATCCTCAAGAATCCTAGGAATAAAAGTTGATCCCAGGGTATCAAACCGCAGAATCTGTTCCACCACAGTAGAAGCATCTTGAAAAATGTTGGAGAAGGTTTGAGAATCTAGGGGAGTCTTGAATCTCTCACTGTTGGAATCACTGGACGAATGCCAAGTCCGTTTTGAAACAGAGGATGACAAAAGGTCAATCACTGGTTCTTTACTACGAGAGGAACGATGAGACATTTCCAAAGAAACAGATACACGGCAGAGAAATAGGTGCAAAAACACATAACCAAAGAAAATTTCACAACCAGTGAAGTTAGGTCATCCCTACAATCATTGTATTCCATGAAATCCTTAGTAATATAAGAAAATGTCTATGAGACATTTTACCATGGGCATGGTATGCACAAAACAACACAAACAAGGTATAATACTTAAAAAATGAGAAACAAACATGAAAAGCGTGTATTATAGGCATTATACTTCCAAAACTAACAACACTCAAACATCAAACTCAACAAAATATCCATAAACCATATTCAACATCATATTTTCAAATCTCAACAAAAACACACAATCTAAGAAATCAAGGGCTAGAAACATGAAATACTTTGAGAAAAAGACAGAACCTATACCTTTTCTTAAAGATTGGTGAAGAAATAATGAAGAAAATGGAGGTTCAATGTGTGAAAACGGTGAGTTTGGAAGAAGGAGAGATGGACAAAACAATGAACAGTCACAAAATGCGAGGGAAAAATGAAAGTTTTTGAAAACTGCCCTGAAAATTACCCTTATTGTGCAAAACACGTGTATTTCGCGACTGGAGTGAGTCGCAAACAAGTCGCCAAGTCAAGTCGCCAAAAACCTGTGTGACAAATTTTGAAAAATTTGTCTAAGTATTTTTCGCGACTGGAAGGTCCACTCACAAGTAAGTCACAAAGGGAGTCGCAAAACATTCTGAGTAAAACTCATGACTGGAGCTTCCACTCACGAACTAGTCGCCAAAGTGAGTTGCGAAAATGAACCCAGAAATTTGAAATTTTTCTAAGTCTTTTTTGCGATTGGGGGTTGACCTGCCAGGGAGTCGTGAAAGGTTCTGAGTAAGCTCGCGACTAGGGGCTTGCGACTGGCTTGACCCGTGAGGCAGAGTTGCCAAAACAGAGTTGCACAGATTTTGAAATTTTTCAAAACAAAACATCTTTCCAAAAACACTAAAACACTCAAAAATCTTTTTGTGTTTGATCAACATATGATTGAGTAAGTGCCACACATTTAAACAAGTACAATCACACAAATGAATAAGGCATTCATTGAGCATAAACATGTGTGATGTGTGTGGGTACCAAAAATGAGATAGTCCTTAGTCAAATGTGTAGTTTCAATGATCAATTTAACCAAGCCATACACAATTAGCACTAGGAAAAGTAACCAATCTCAATTATAGAAGTATGCATATATGACCTCCTACAAAACTTGATTACATAAATTTGAAGCTTTTCATTTAGCTTCATACATATCATAACATTTGATCATTTTGAATCAATACCTCTCATTTTGAGATCGATGCTTAAAATTTTTTATATTTCAATTTGATGAACAAGCCTTTGGCTTTTTGGGCATCATACATTATCATAAAAGTCACTTTTCCTTTTTTTCTAGTCAAATATTAATATGTGCAACGACTTTTGCAACTCATTATCTCTTTTCATTTTGAGATTTACATTAGTTGAGCTCTTTAAGAAAAATAAATAAATAAATAAAAGAGTGGGAAGATATATAGGCACAAGTCTATGCAAGTCTTAAGATCAACAAAACCATTGACTAATCATTCATGACAAGTTTGAAGATCTATTTACAACAGTCACATAAATGTCAAAATTTTTCCCACAATGATAAGAATGCATAAAGAACAAGCTACACTAGTAAATGCACAAAGCCATTTGTACGAAGGTACAAGGCAAAACATGCGTGTGACAAAACACAATAATGCCAATCAAACTTTTTGGAATTTCTACTTTTTATGTGTTTTTGGATTTTTGACACAAAAACAAGTAAAGATTGATCAAAAAGAAAAACATTCAAAGCAAGAAAAGAAAACAAACAAAAAGCTTTCAAAACATGCTAGAATGATTACAAAGAAAGCAGCCAAGCAAAGTCACAACATATAGGAAGAACTAATGCATGGACATATTCTAATGCTTATGCATGTGTACCCCTCTTCACCCACATGGCACGTGCGTTTGGGGTGATATCCTTAGAGGATTGGGTACTTGAGTTACGATTCTTAAACCTTAGGGTGAAGTTTGCCAAACAAGAAGTGATGGTGTCTATCATCTTCATTATATCCCCAATATTAGACTCAGCTTCTCCCCCTTTCGATTTCTTGAGGTTCCCTTTGCCATTTCATTGTCCACTTGGCCTTTGAGAGTTGCCATTCTTTAATGCCCGAAGCTTGTGGCAATTAGGTCTAGTGTGACCTCGGATTCCACAATGGTGGCAAAAGTGTTGAGTTTGCGGTCCCCTTTGTGACTTCGGAAGAGATTTTCCTCTCGCCTTGAGTTTAGCCATTGTTGGGTTTGGAGGCTTTGTTAAAACCCATTGAGCATTAACTTTTGGCTTCTTCTCAAACTTCACTTTCTTAACAGCTGAAGTTGCTACCATTGGTTCCTTTGCTTTAACAAACTTCATCTCCTTAGACACAATGGTGCTTGAACTAGCTTCTCTGGTGTATCCTAAGCCACTTTTGTCAAAAAATGGCTTTTGATGTGCAAGCACTTCGTCAAGCTTTTTGGAGGAAACCCACTCAACTTTAGCATTAGCTTGAATCACCTTAAGCTCAAGAAACTTGATCTTTGAATAAGCTTCAGTTAGTTCTCCATTCAATGTCTCAACTTCACATTTAGTCTCCTTGTATCGCACTAGAAGACTTTTGTAATCTTGCTCAGCTCTCTTCATTTTCTTGATGGCTGCTCTAGCCACTCTTGCATATTCATTAGTCTTCTCAAGGAGAGTATTATAGGATTCTTGTAATCCCATTGTTCTTTCACCTTCATCATCATCAAATTCCTCTACTATCCCCATCAACTCCACTTTAGTGTGCTCACCAAGTTTTTCCACTAACACACTCAAATTATCCAAAGATTGCACAAGAGCAATGGTCATAAATGCGGAGTAGTTCCCTCTCCTTCATAGCTTTCTTCCGAGTCTGAATTAGAAGAGTCTATGTCACTACGGGTAGTGGCATACACTTTACCCTTCCCTCTCAAATAGTTGGGAAACTCCTTCTTGAGATGTCCATGACCATTGCATTCATAGCACATGATTCCTTGAGAGAATTGAGAATCCTTCCCATCTTTCTTCTTGAAATCCTTTTTCACCTTCCCGAAATTTGGAAATTTTCCCTTCTCAACAAACTTTCCATTCTTTTTGAACTTCAAGAACTTTTGGAAGTTCTTAACAAGATACGCCACATCCTTTTCGACCTCATCCTCATCTGAGGAGTCTTGAGCTTCCACTCTCTCATTGATTGTCTTTAGAGCAAGAGATTTGCTCTTCCTTTGTGATGGTAGAGATAGCTCATAGGTTTAAAGAGAACCGATGAGTTCTTGAATTTTAATCTCATCAAGGTCTTTGCTTTCTTCGATAGCAGTGACCATTGCACGAAAACTCTCCGGCAGTGATTGTAGGATCTTCTTCATAATCTTGGAGTCCTCCGTCTTTTCTCCCAAGTTGAATTTCCTAATCACCACTTCAATTAGTTTCCCATAAAATGAGTCGAATGACTTGTCTTCACTCATCTTTAGCTCCTCAAAGCGTGTGGTTAGCATTTGCAACTTTGTGTCCTTCACCTTTTTGGTGCCTTCATAGGTTGTCTCCAAGATTTGCCATACCTCCTTGGCAATTGTAACATGAGAAATCCTGTAAAACTCATCAGGAGAAACACCATAGAAAATAGCATTTAAAGCCTTGCTATTAGCATTAGCTGTCGTAAGGGCTGCCTTATCCCATTCGGATTTGGCGGCCTCTGACCTAGTCCATCCTATCTCTACAACATCCCAAACACTCTCATCAATGGAGCATAGATATGCCTTCATACGGACTTTCCAAAATGCATAGTTGCTCCCATCAAAGTATGAAGGAGCATTAAGCGATTGAGATCAATCCATCTCAAAAGGGGTCTAGGATCGCACTTAGGTAATGAAACCACAACAAGTGCACCCGCTCTGATATTAGTTGAAAGTTCAAATAGCGTATAAAACACCAATGAACGTTTAGACCCCCACTTACAAAAATACCAACATAAGCTTATAAACAAACAATATATGTGTGGAATATGAAATATAAGCTATATCCAAATTGGTAAAACACTCTAAACTATAATTAATTACAAACACAGCAGCAATTAAAAGGTAAAGAGAAAGGAAAGAGAGATGCAAACACAAAGATAACATGGCGATGTGTTATCAAATAGGAAACCGAAGTATTCGGCGAAAAACCTCTTTGCCACCCTCCAAGCGGTAAATGATCCACTAAAGAATGTAGTTGGGATACATGAATAGCAAAAGACTCTCCAAGCCTAATCTACCCAGTGCACCTAAGCCCTCCAAGCTTTTTGCTCCAACAGGGTTACGTCGAACCTTGTCTTCTTTAACTTACTGAATCCCGCAATAAGCCCATTACATCAACCAAACGAATTGGTCCTCTCTGAACTGCTTCCCAAGCAACAAAACACCTCCTCACTAATATGGGTATGGTGAGATAAGGATTTGGTAAATGTACCTCTCAAGGATATGTCAATGGAGAGGGTGGGAATAAAGGAATTTGGAGAGTCAAATGATAAAGATTGTGGATGAGTCAATCTTGTTTCTCTCTAGGATTTCTCTCTCAAAATTCTCTCTAGAAACTCTCTACATTTCGTGGGTATAAGGTATTTATAGTAGAGTGTATGAGGAATGCGAAAAGTCAGTATTCATCCAAATAAGGCATTCTGGAAACTCAACCTTGCGACTGTAACGAGTCGCAAGCTAAATGCCTGGCCAGACTAGAATTTTTGTCCTGTAATGCTCTAGTTGTCGTGACCCTTCAACTCCCCTACATACTCCACACGTGTGCCACTTTGGCGACTTGTCAATCGTGAGTCAGTTGCGAGATCTAGTCGCGAGACTCCTTTGATTGCACACATCTTGAGTTTTCTTCACACTCTCTCACACACAACCCTTACATAAATCCCACCTAAATACAGGGTATCTAATTACTAAATTACAAGCAAATTTAGCATAGAATAAAGCCAACACATAATTGAATAAATTCAAACTTACAGTTTTCATTAGGGTTTAACTGAGAGAATAACAATATGACATATTTGCTCTTTTCCAAAATATTAAGGGAAAGATTGTCTAATTTTAAAGTTTAAGGATGAATTGTAAACTACCCCAAACATAAAGGATGAAAAGTGTTTTTATCCAAAATTTTTGTGTATAAAACTATGTGTTTTTACTTAAAGTGATGCACCAAGAAAAAAAAATCATAAAGTCAACCTAAGAAAATTGTATGTGAAATAGTAAATTTTGGCTCAACAAAGTTGATTAAACCAACAAAAAATTTCTAAAAATACAACAAAATGGCACAACATTTTCATAACACCTTTATAATTTTGTTATATTTCATTTTAACTTGTAAAGAATTGACAGCTAAGTAGTTTTGAAAATATTATAACGACAACAAGATGTCAACATTTTCATAAAAAAATGTTATGTTCACGACATTTTCACAACAAAACATAAGTAGTAGGTTGTTAAAGGTTATTATTGGTGGGTAAAAAAATAGTTTCATTAGTAAGTCTAAATTAGAACCAATAAAAATTTATCACTTATAATTTGTTATGAAAGTGTTGTGAAAAATATTGTGGACGTAGCACTTTTTTTTTTACAATATCTTTATTTTTAGTTGTGGTTGGTTCTAGTAGGATATTTTTATTATTATTTTATTTTAACCTATGAGGAATTAACAACTCAACAATTGTGAAAATATTGTGCCAATTTGTTGTATTAATAATTAATTACAATGTGAAATAGTGTGAATTGGACAAACCAAAAATAATGTAGCAAATCTACTACAGCTTTACACATTCACAAAAAAGAAAAAGAAAAAAAGAAGCTGCCAGCAAAACAGTGAAAATTGAACAAACTAAAACTACTATAGCGAGGTTATTATAGCTTTTCCCATTTATGCTTTTTATAATGGATTTACTTTTTTTTCAAATATGTATAATATTTGCCATTTTTTTGTTTGTCTACAACATAAGCTTACAAAGTATACATAAGCTTACAAAGTTTTATAATGATTTATTTATTTATTTATATTGTTGCCTCCTTTAATTCCAAGTCTTGACTCTATCTCTGGACGTAATTAAGTACAAAATTAAAGTTCCATTAATTTAATTATCATTTCTCGATATCCCCAATACTAATATTCAGGGAGTAATACTACAAATACAAACTATTTTTCAACATTTTTAAAAACTGCTAATGTAGCTTTAGCATTTTCCAAATAATTATTGGTAAATAAAAATATGATATTAGTAGTAGACCCAAATCAAAACTAGTAAAAATTTGCCACATTAATATTTTGTAAAATAGTTTGTGACTATACCATTACTTATATCCAGGACAAATTAATATATAGAATAAAAATGTAGCATAAGTACAAATCATTTAAAAATCCAAAGTTTAAAGTTCTCCTAGATTCCCACATCAAAAGGGTATCTTCCTTAAGAAAAGGTAGACATGCATAGCTTTAGCCAATGAATGCATCGAAGGGCTTATTTCTTTCTTTTTTTCCTTCCTTTTCATTTTTTTTAGTCTTTTTTTTTTTTTTTTTTGGGTACAGTTTCCTATATTTCAATAGCCCTTCATTAAAATTGATTATTTTAGTTTCCAAATAAAAGCTTGTAATCTATCACTAGTTATGCTAAACTTGCTAGCTCTTGATCACATGTATGATAAATCTTGAAATTTTGCAGGAAGGATACCAAGAAGTTTGGGAAACTGTACTTCCCTCGAGATAATTACTTTGGATGATAACCACCTTACAGGTTCAACGTTAACCACTTCAATTTAAATACTGCTTCCTCTTTGCCTAAAGCATGTTGGTTTTAAGAATTTTGGTCCATAGGTCAAATCATTTAGTGCATCCAATGTATTTTGTACTTCTCCCATATAAAGGTGAGTCTGATCGGTATGTCATGTATATGAGACTCACATTTATGTGAGAAAAGTGTGTAGTACACCATATATATGGAATAATTCTTAATTCAACTAGGGTGTTGAATTTTTTATACACATGTTGCGGTGGGTTTATAAAGACCACAATAATTAGAGAAGTAGCAATTCTCATTTTCATCACCTTCTTTTAAAAAGAAAGTGCTCTATTTATTACAATTCTCACTACAAGTTTGTTACAAACTAATATGTTTGTTTATGGTTATTTTTGTAAACAAGCAAACTAGTGGAGTATCAAGTTTGCACAACGAATGTAATATAAAGGCTTACCAGGCTTAAATTTGTTTGCATCATCTATATTATAAGATGCAACATTAATTGTTATTTGGACAAAGTTTAACTACAAAATTAGTTGTAGTCTAAGTTTACAACTTTACTCAATAAAACAAACATTATTACTAATTTTGAAAATCTAACTGTTGAATTTCATGTTCTTTACACTCTTAATACACATATCAAATTTTGTGTCAATAAGATATTATTTACTATATGATCTATAACCTTATAATTTATGCATAATTTTACACAACAAAAACTTGCAATTTATACAATTTATTGATGACATAGCTATTGATCTTTAATTTTCTGTAAATTTTGCAAGCATGGAGGATGTAAAAATAAGATGTAATCCAATGTTAGATTTATCAAAATTCACCTCTAATAAAAAGATATTGAGTAAGGCTGTAGCTTTTTTGTAGCTAAACTTTGTCCTTGTTATTTTTTAAAATTTTTAAAGGCACTTAATTGTTAATTGTTTTACTAGATGCAACCTTTTATATGGTAGTTGTAATAATTTTTTCTCAAGTAAACATGATGTATGTTTTTTTACATGGAATCCACAATTTATGAAATTTTTTTTATGGCTATTGATTTTTCAATTTGTTTTGGGATATTGTGGCAGGTGAAGTACCACTCGAAATTGAGAATCTTCAAAATCTAATGATATTAAGATTGGCCAATAACAGCTTAACTGGTCTCATCCCATATGCAATTTTCAATAGCTCGAAGATTGAAGTCATTTTTCTATACCTAAACTACTTCTCAGGCCATCTTCCATCAAGCATGGGTCATTTGCTTCCAAATCTTAAGTCGCTTTACCTATGGGGAAATCAACTAAATGGAATAATCCCCAACTCTATCTCAAATGCTTCTAAGCTCATTGACCTACAGTTGGGTGCAAACTATTTCTCTGGCTCTATTCCTAATACCCTGGGAAACTTAAGGCATCTTGAGGTACTCAACTTAGTCAACAATAATTTCACTAGTGAATCTTCAACTCTTGAATTGACGTTTCTTTCATATTTGACAAAGTGCATAAATTTGACAAGTATAGTGGTAGCAAATAATCCATTAAATGGCACCCTTCCAATTTCCATAGGAAATTTCTCAACTTCTCTTGAACTATTTGTAGCATATAACTGCAGCATAAAGGGTATCATTCCTATAGGGATTGGTAATTTAAGCAACTTGGTGACCCTAGACCTAGAAGACAATGAACTGGTTGGATCCATTCCAACTACAATTGATGGAATGATGCTACTTCAAGGTTTACATCTTCGAGACAATAGACTACAAGGATTAATCCCAAATGGTATATGTCAATTGAACAACTTGGATGAATTATTTTTAAATCATAATGAGCTTTCTGGACCAATACCAACATGTTGGGGAGGTCTTTCTAAACTTCAAAAGTTGTACTTGGATTCCAACCAGTTGACTTCCATACCCCCATCCTTTTGGACTCTTAAGGACATACTGCAAATAAACTTGTCCTCGAATTATTTAAGTGGTCATCTACCATCAGATGTTGGGAATTTGGAGCATGTAACATATATAGACCTATCATGGAATCAACTCTCAGGTAACATCCCTGCTTTTAGGGACATTTTTTTAGAAAACCTCTCCTTGGCACATAACAAATTCCAAGGTCATATTCCCCATTCAATTGATAAGTTAATAAGCATGGTACACTTGGATCTATCTGATAACAACTTGTCAGGAGAAATTCCAATGTCTTTAGTGGAACTCAAAGGCCTTAAATATTTCAATGTATCTTTTAATAGATTACAAGGTGAAATTCCATCTACAGGTGTTATTGCTCAATTTTCAGCTCAGTCATTCATTGGCAATGAAGCATTATGTGGTCCATCCAAACTTCAAGTTCCACCATGCAAAACAAGTAATGCTGGACAATCAAGGACGTCAACTGCAATTATAGTAAGATATATTCTTCCAACGATGATAGCAACAATACTTGCATTAGTCCTCTTATTTGCTTTGATGAGGCACCGAAAGAGATATGTGAAAATAAAAGGTCAAGGAGATTTGTTACCTCTAGCAACATGGAGAAGAATAACATACCTAGAACTAGAACAAGCAACAAATGGATTTAGCCAAAGCAACTTAATTGGGAAAGGTGGTTTTGGCTCAGTGTACAAAGGGATACTTTCAGATGGAGTTAGTGTTGCAATAAAGGTTTTTAATTTGAATGTAAAAGAAGGGTTTAAGAGTTTTGAAGCTGAATGTGATGTATTGTGCAGAATTCGCCATCGAAATCTTGTGAAAATCATCAGTTGTTGTAGCAGCGTTGACTTTAAAGCTTTGGTACTAGAGTACATGCCTAATGGGAGCCTTATGAAGTGGTTGTATTCTCATAACTACTTCTTGGATATGTTACAAAGATTGAACACGATGATAGATGTTGCATCATCATTGGAGTATCTCCATCATGAGTGTCCTTCACCTGTTGTTCATTGTGATTTGAAGCCCAACAATATTCTACTAAACAAAGATATGGTTGCACATGTGAGTGATTTTGGAATTTCAAAATTATTGGGTGATGAAGACTCTATTACCCAAACCATAACACTGGCCACTATTGGTTATATGGCACCAGGTGATGTTTCTAGTTTACAATTAAATTTAATTTTTAAACATACACACACAAAGTTGTCACAAAAATATCAAGATTTTTTTATTTTTTTATTTTTTTATTTTTTACGATCAAGTAAAGATATTGGATACTTACTAACAACAAATTTTAATCAAACTTGTAGAGTATGGATCACAGGGGATCATTTCCACACGTGGCGACATGTATAGTTATGGCATTTTGTTGATGGAAACATTCACAAGAAAGAATCCCACGGATGAAATGTTTACCGAGGAAATGAGCCTAAAATGCTGGGTAAAACAATCACTACCCCATTCAGTAATTGAAGTTGTAGATGCTAATTTGCTAAAGAGAGGTGAAGAGCATTTTAATTCTAAGCTGGATTGTATCTTGTCTATTATGAAATTGGCTATGCATTGTACAGCAGCGTCACCTGAAGAGAGGATAAACATAAGAGATGTCGTACCAACACTTGAAAATATCAAATTGAAGTTTTTAAAGGATGTTGGAGGAGATTGACTGTAAGAAATTTGTCTAAGGTTTTTCCTTGTTTGTGCTTTTTACTAAATACATTTTGTAGGTTATGTTACTTAAAAAACCTATTCGAGTATATAAGTTCAAAGCAATGTGGTAGTACAACAAAGTTGAAGGATGTATGATTGACTATTTATATTGAGGCATTAATTTATACTCTAATGGTACTAGACAATTGCAATGACTTAATACTAGAAACTAAAGAGTCAATTCCAATTAATCATGTTCAATTACAAACGGTAAAACAACATGAAGGTGTTTGTTAATTGTTATTGATTGGGAACTAGTAGAATTGATTAAAAATCCATCGTCCAGCCTTCGAAAAGGAACTCTTTATATATAGATATAGGCGGAAATACTATTTTTGTCCCTATATTTTCACCCCATTTTCACTTTGGTCCCTACTTTTTATTTTTTCCTACTTTTTATTTTTACTACTTTTAGTCCCTATTTTGAAGAAATGCGTTCTGTTTTGGTCCCTACTGTCATCTCAGTAACAAAAATATCCTATATGGCAAATGATTGCTGTGTTGGCACACAAAATGATGACGTGACTATTAAAATAATAATAAGAAATTTTAATTAACATTAAAAAAGTCCATGTCTGCATTTAAAATGAATTTAAAATCAAAACCATTTTCTTTTTCAATTTTAAAATATGAACAGATTTTCTTGCAACTTTCTCTCTAATCTCAAATGACCTCTAATCTCAAACTTCCTCCCTCTCACTCTCCAACATCTCTTCACCCTAGCTCGGTAGCTCACATGGTCGCTCATCGCCACCATGAATACCACCGCTAGTAGTGTTTCTTGATCTCACTCTCAGTACCCCTTGGCCAAAGCTCCCACCATCCATCTCCTTCGTTCACTACTGCCACCATAACTTGGTAAGATCCTCCTAGTCAATGGGTTCCACAAGTAGGCCCTGCAATTTCACTTCGTGAGGAGGAAGAATGTGTTACAGGTGGTGGGATCGGCAAGGTTCATAGGTGGTGGGTTAGTTTTTTGGTCAGGTGTGGTGGGTCAGTTTTCCTCTCCTCCTCACTTTCTCATCTTGCTCTCTCTATCTTAGAATTGAATTTGAAGAGGATCTGAAGCTGATCTTGGGTTTGTTCTATTTGTTTTGGATTTTTGACAAATTTGAAAAACTCATTTGCCGTATGTGTTGAGAAGGGATAATTTGGGTTTGTGGGTCTGTGAAAGGAATGTTTGTTGTGTGTGTTGGTAAGGGATATTCTAGGTTTGTGAAAGGGAGTTTTTTGGGTTTATGAATGAGAATTCGTTGGGTTTGTGAAAAAGGAATTTTCAAGATTACCAATTAGGAGAGAAAAATGTTTAGATCTTGAGATTAACGTTGCCAAGAAATGCTTAGTTAAATGTTATTTTATTTAACTGTTATTGATCAGAGTTTTGATGTGTTTGGCTTTAAAGAAAGTATAAGAAAGACAAAGAAATGAAAAGAAATTAAGAATTAATTTGCTAAGAACATGAATATGCATAGTCATGTTCTGGGAAGAACACAAAAAACATACATGAATATGTTCTTCTGAAGAAAATAATGGAAGGAAAAGAAATTTTTTTTAATTATTTTATTTGATTTGATTTTAAAAATCATTAGTTTAGAATTTTGTTTTAATTGTTTTCTGACATGGTTTTTTTTAATATTTAAAATGCTAATGTGGCATTATTTAAATGTTAATTAAAATTTATTATTATTATTTTATTGTCCATGTCATCATTTAGTGTGCCAACATAGCAATTTGTTTGCCACGTAGGATAATTCTGTTATTGAGATGGTGGTAGGAATCAAAATGGAACACATTTTTCAAAATAGGAACTAAAAGCGGTAAAAATAAAAAAATATGGATCAAACTAGAAATGGGGTGAAAATATAGGGACGAAAATAGTATTTCCGCCATAGATATATTAAGTAGAAGATATTAGATCTATCTTACCTGCTCTTCTTTCTTGCTTTGCATGTTCTTAGTGAAGCCAATGTTCTGGTTCACTCCTTAATTGCATGTATTGTCAATTGTAACTTTTAGGTTCCATCACCACCTTTAATATCCCTCTTACTATGAATGGAAATAGGGTAGATGGAGAAGGATACTCCATTTTTATTGTAATAATTTATTTCACTTGGTCTTAAAAAAAGGTGAAATCATGACAAATTGGAAATATTGGGATAAATCAAAGCTTTGAATTCGATTTCAAAGTACATTCCAAATTGGCTACTAGAATAGAATATTTCGGTATTGGTATATCATTTCAAGATTATCACACACACACACTCTCTCTCTCTCTATATATATATATGGATTAACTTTAAGTTATATCTTGTATAAATCTAAGTAATGTAACACCATGTACTTATTTTTTGTCGGATTAATTTTTTCAAAATCCACCATGAAATTAAATGTTTTCTATGTTTTTAACACGTATACCTAATTTTGTGTCAATCAGATACTATTTTATATATGATCTAGAAACCCATCTCTTTTATGCACAATCTTAAATACAAAAACTTATAATTTTTATGTTTGATCAATGAAATAGTAATTAATCTCAAATTATTTTGAAATTTTGCAAGCACATCGATTATAAGAAAAAAATTTAATCCAACGATAGATTTGTTGAAATTCATATTCAATAAAAAGTTATTAGAGTTACACCAAGTGTTACATGAACTCAACTCATATGTGTGTGTGTAAGCTTTATACTACCTCAATCATTAGTATAAAAGTTTTAAACATTGAAAAAATTATGAAATCAATAACATTGAAAAAAGTGATTTGATGGCCTTAGAGTATTTGCATCAATTTGTCTATATGTTTCTATCTATCTTAGTATAAGAATTTACTTTTTCTATTTTACACAACTACCTCTAAAAAACACTAACATAAATTATCCATTCTACACATTTATTCAATAAACATTATTCTACCATTTGTTTTTTGATTTCCTTCATATTCTCTCTCTCTCTCTCTCTCTCACTCTCTCATACAGAGACTCAATCCGTAGCCCAACCACAATCTCCTCCCCACCATATAAGGCACTTTCACAAATGTAAGAGCAAGAAAAATCACCACAGAGCAACATATGAACAACCCAAAAAATTCCAGACAATTTTCAGCAACCCATAAACCCAGAAAATATTAGCAAACCAAACAATTCTACAAAATTTCAAACCCATAAACTCAAAAAAAAAAAATATCATAGCAACCCAAAAATTTCATAGCCATAAACATGCATCCCACCAAGCAAAAAAAAGCCCACAATTTCAAACTCATTCCCACCACTACGAACTATGAAGTGACAATCCAAAATCAGCCATCCTACCACCGATCAACCCCAAACAGAAAATCACACGCCCCATCATCAAAAATTATTGGTAGTCCGTGACTACAAGGTCAGCTTGACACATCGTTTTTGTAGCTGAAAAGTTTCAAATTTTGTTTAGAGGAATATGAATTCGTCTTCAGATCCTAGCCTCCAGGTCATTTTCTCCCAACCCCGAAGCCCACCGTCTCCAACTTCCCACCCGGCAGCGACAGCGACCTCAGTAGTCGATACTGCCCCTCATCGCCAGAAGCCTCCTTTATGTTTCCTCGTCCTGAATAGACGAAGAGTACGTTTTTCTCTCTCATTCTTTCACCTTTTGTTTGGAAACGGATGCTTTGATGGGCAATCCAAACCTTCTAGTTCTGAGAATCAATGCGTTAGATTTTAATTGCAGTTTATAGTTCTTTTTTTGTTTCAAATATTTCCTTTTGGTTCTTGTTTTTGTTATAAAATTTTTATTTTTTGGTCTGGTTGAACTGTTAAGTTTTTGAATCTTTATTTCTATTACCAATATGTGAGTCTGAGCATATTGTAGTTAAGTATTTCATGTATTGGATGTTGATAGTTTACTGAATTTGTGTAAAATTGTAAATTGAAGTTCAAATTGATAAGTTTAGTCCACACTAGTGGTCTCTTAAAAGACTGCCTTTAAGGTGTTTGTAAAATTGCTTGTTTGCTTGGTATTTCAATATTGGCTTATGGTCTTACTTCTGGTCGATGGGGTATATGGTGGTGTCATTTGTGCTGGTTATTGTTTTAGTTTTGTGGTATTCTTGGGGCTTTGGGATGGGGGTTTAGAAGGGAGGAAAGAGGAAATATTAACCTAAGCTTTGCCTTGAATGAGGTCTAAGAGCATTACCTTCTTTTTCCCTATGTATTCAAGTATTTGATAATTTTGTGTATAATGGGTTTGAGAAATTGCAACTTAATGATAACTATGGATGTTTGCGTAGTGTAAAGTGTAAACTAAAATGGTTTATTGGGTTTAAAGTGTTGCTTTGACTTACAATTTTTGTTGCCTCTCTATCAATAGCTAGTTGGATGAGTTTCCTATAGATGCCTTTATTTTCTGACAACTGAATATTGAGTTATACGAGATTTGGTTATTGTAATAACCATTGGCTTGCATAATTCTGAATTAGCTGGATTTTATTTGGTAATTTGTTCGTTTCCTGCATCTTGTGTTGTTTTATGAAAAATAATGTCATGTTTTTGCAATGATATCCATCTGTCACAGCTGTGATTATATCCAAAATCTGCAATTTTTTGTTTGTAAGCTCCAATGGCTCTTAGCTTGATCACTTCCACTAGCCTCATGTTATACAACATGCCCCACCCTTTTTTGGTATGATATCTCTTTGTCATGCAAGTTCTTTTGGTGTCAAAGCTCTACAATCCATTAAAGCTTCCAGCTACTACAAAATCAAATTCCAAGCAACAGAAGAGAGGTTAACTAAGTGACCGTCACATCCAAGTGGCAATAATTGTGGATGGGCGAAAATACTACATCCATAAATATAAAGAACAATTCGAAATACAATAAAAAACAGCCACAAATCATACATTTACCATCTCTTTAACATCAAAATAAGCCTAAAAGACAAACACAAAATCATCTAACTAAATGTTGTCCCCCACATATATCTTGCTATATCATCTACAAAAGCAAAATAGAAGCAAATCTGACAAATCTAAAACAATTTGGAAAATTTATAAATGGAGAAACAAAAAGCACTTGGAAGATTTCAATCATAAATGCATGTAAATTTTCTAAGATTGACTTTGCACCTTGTAGTGCATGTATACGCATGTAGGTGCCAAAATGATCATATCACTAATCTTGATCATATCTAAGCAAAAAATATAACTTCTAGCATGATCTAGAAACTAAAATGACTTACAAATCAAAGTTACATGTTTATGCCTTGTTCCTGATACTTAAGAATTTACATGATAACAATCGCATGTCCAAGAATGAGTCTTGATGATTAAAGTAAGTTTTTCTTAGGGAAATAGGCAAGTTTCATGAAAAGACTATACCCAAATTTTTAAAAATGAAATAATAATAATAATAATAATAATAATAATAAATAAATAAATAAATCATTGGGGCATTTTATCAAACAGTTGGAGTACAGAAGGAATGAGCCCAAGTTGTGAAATCAATTGGCCATGAATTCCTTATTACCCAATACAAAAATCACTCAAGATACACCATTCTAACAAGGACATAACTATAATTATCAAAGAGATCAACATGATTATCAAAGGGAATCAAAGAAAAGCAAATAATTAAAAAAATCAAGAACTCTTATGGCTGAACATTTTATGGGGCAAGAAAATCCTAGAATTTCATCTGGAGAAAAAGAAAGGGAAAATGGACTCACCCTGTGCGGCGATGAGCGGGATAGTGCCAAAGTCTCCATTGCTGCAGAGTGGGAAGTTGGAGATGATGACCCAACTTCGGCAGAAAAACATCTTGTTTGGCATTGGGGGAAAATGACCCACGACCCATCGAAGACATATTGTGATATTATTCCATAAAAAAAAATAAAAATCAGAAAATTAATTTCAATACCCACTCAGTCTCATCTGAAAATTTGATTTTTCTCTCAAAAAGGAAATTTTAATTTGCTCTCTTAGAACTAATGGGGTTAAAGTTGCGTTAGAATACTAAGCTTTAGTGGGATGACATGGCAGAGAAACTTATGTCATCAATTTATAATGATCTGTCTTCTTTCAATGATGTGTCTAATTTTAATTAGTTAGGAGCTGACTTTGTAGTCTTGGACTACCCAATAATTTCCCTTTCTTCCTAATCTCTTTATCGGTTTCTTCTTTAATTTGCTCTCTTCGAGTTGAGAGTTGCTGTGCATTAGTCTTCCTATTTTCCTACTACCTAACAATTGGCCGGTAAATTCTCTAATTTTTTTTCTTTTCCTCTCTCTATCAAGGTCTAGTATGATGAAGGGAGGGGGATGATTCTACCAAATTTATTCTAGACGGAATCATGTTTTTTGGTCAGAATGCCTAAAATTGACCAAAATCCGTTTTGTCAAAATTGGTCTGATATTAAACTAAGATGGAACAAAGGGTATGGCTGTGCCAAATTGCGTGCTAAAACGGAAAATTTGTGTCATACCGGCTAGAACATAATAAATTTCAAAACATTGGGATAAACAATGGGGGAACAAGATCCTTTCCATTGAGTAGATGTGGCAAGATTGAATTTAAACTGATTAATTCATCTTAATTTGATGGATAAAAACATATATGGGTAAGGTTTTGTTGGTCGTAAAAAAATGAGTCAACTCTAATTCGACCTACTAAACCTGTTGATACCCTCCTGTTAGCGATTAACCACTCATGATAGTTTTTTTTTTTTTGATAAGTAATAAGAATTAATTGATTAGAAAAAGACACCCAAGCACACAGGGAGTATACAGGGGAGAACAGTCAAGAACGAAAATTACAAAAGTCAAGTAAATCCAAAATAGAAAAAGGATGGTTTCTCCACACAGAGAACCAGTCAAGTAAGGTTCTGATAAAAAGATTAACCACTCATGATAGTGAATTACAAAGAGAAAAGGTTGACATAGTGTCCCCCCTCTCAAAATCATGAGTTGTTGTAGATCTTATTCAAGCACCATATGTGTTAATTGTGGCTGATTTACCTACTCTTTTGAAGTCGGCACCAATTATTAGTATTTCAAAGGTATGATTGGCTACTTATGTTTATTGAATTTTATTACCAAGTCTAAAACAAAGAAAAGTGAGCTAAACATGGGTAAAAAATTATGGGTCTAATTTCTGTTCAGTGGCCAATGCCACTGGACACGTTGGATATGCGGCACGTGTCCAAAGATTGGACACGTGCCGCATATCCAACGTGTCCAGTGGTCAGTGACCACTGGCCAGAAGCTAAGTCCAAAAATTATGTCTCAAATCAAAGTCATGAATTCGGGAGTTTGTTTAGGCATGAGAAATGTGTCTAACACCCTATAACATCTATCATTTGATAACACTTTATTTTGACTTGTTCCAAGTTTTTGGTCATTGGAAAATGAAATAAAATTTGGCGTTAAACTCTAAAGAATTTTTTTTTTGGTTTTTTAAATTGTTTTGAAAAGGGTGTGGCATCTAGTTATTCTTTAACTGGAATTCCTAACACATTTCTATTATGACCCTTGCAAAAGTTTTGAAGTGAAAATTCAATAGCATTTCACTTTTCTTTTTTTTTTCATAGCGTAAATCTAGTAGAGTTTAGCATTGAATATGTTGTGGCGTACTTGTAGGGTTTCACGTTATGTGTGTACAGCTTCAACCGTTATTTTTGGTTCTCGGTGCACTAATGTGGACTAGTGACATCCCATGTGTTGTATGTTGTACACACGGCGAAACATCATAATGTCACTAGCTGACATGGATGATAACGATCACATAAGAAGGCTTATTGTGCACACATGGAACATAGACCTATGTCTACATTTAATAGTCATGAACACATGGTAATATCCCAAGGTTAGGAAAATCCACGATCAAAGAGTACTCTACATCATCCATGCACAACTCACCTTGGTGCATACATACATCACACAAATCTAATATCTAAGCTGAAAGGGTATAAATCTTCTAGGAGACTCTCACTCTAAATAGAACTCAGAATTTTATTGAATGAATTGTGAGAATACAAGCAATTGAGCAAAATACATAATATCTAATCTATATATACATATGATCTAACTAACCAAAACAAAATAACAAACTTCCCTATTTTGGTGGGAAAAGCAGTTACAAGATTTAGCTAATTATATACGTGCTAATTGCATTACATTGCCTAACTAACTTCCTAAACCACGTGGTATTAGCTCCTCTAAACTATGGATGAACAGCTCATAATATGGCAAAGCTTCTATAACTTCCAATCAATAACTCCTTGCTAGCCCAAATATGCTCTGTTGTCACTTGATCATTGCCCTCCAACTCTGCAATTCTGTTATGATGCTATTCAAGCTTGTTAAGATGCCCTGCACTTGCATTATCAACTCTGCTGTCATGCCTTGTACTTGTAGTGTCAATTGCAACCCTGCTGTGATGCCTTGCACATGTAGTGTCAATTGCATTATCAACTTCAACACCCACCCACCCACCTCCCCCCCTTCTCAAGAGCAAAGCTCTTGCTGCTTGATTCTGTGAACCATACTCGGGGTATTCAATGTTAGAAGCAAATATATTAATTATGCCTAACTTCTTAATTAGTCTCAAAAAGTTGTCTACACCAAGTGCCTTAGTAAAAACATCTGCTAGTTGTTTCCTTGTTGAAACGTAAAAGGTCTTAATAGTACCATCAAGAACTCTATTCCTCACTATGTGACAATCTGCCTCTATATGCGTTAACCTTTCATGGAACTCTAGATTAGCAGCTATAGGTAGGGCTGCCTCATTATCACAGTACATTAAGGCAAGTTTTTCATGATTAATATGTTAGTCCCTCAACAAAAACAATAGCCAAGTCACCTCACAGGTATTAGTAGCCATAGATCTGTACTCAGCTTCTGCTGAGGATCTTGAAACCATAGTTTGCTTCTTTAACCTCCAGGATATCAATGCATCCCCTAGAAATACATAGTATCCAATCAGAGACTTCCTAGTGTCAGGGCAGCCTGCCCAGTCAGCATCACAGTAGGCCTTCAGCTGCAGATCAGACTTAATAGTAAAGAACACTCCCTGCCCTGGTGTGCCCTTGATGTATTGCATAATTCTAGTGGCTACTTTCATGTGTGGAACTCTAGGTTGTGCCAAAAATTGGCTTAGTCAATGCACTGCATAGGTTATATCAAGTCTACTCAAAGTCAGATACATTAGCTTCCATATTAGTCTTCTAAATTGGCTAGAATCCGGAAGCAACTCTCCACTACTCTTAGACAACTTCAATTGCTATTCCATGGGTGACTGAACTAGTTTGCATCCAAGTAAACCTGTTTCTTTAAGAATCTCAAGAGCAAACTTTCTCTAATTCAAACTGATACCCTTCTTTCTCCTTGCAATTTCAAGTCCTAAAAAGTACTTAACTGAGCCAAGATCTTTAATTCCAAACTTCTGATCCAAAATTGACTTTAAGGCAGCAACACATGTTGAATCATTGCCTGTGATGATCATGTCATCTACATATACCAATAATGCAGTGAACAAGGGACCTTTACTATGTACAAAGAGTGAATGATAAGCTTGAGATTGAACAAAACCAAACTGCTAGATTGTAGCTGACAGTTTTGTATACACCACTGCCTTGAGGCCTGCCTTAAAACATAAAGAGACTTAATTAACCTGCAAACCATAGGAGTGGATGAAGAGTTGGATGAAGAAGTGACTGAAACCCCACCCCCCCTCCCTCTTATTGTGAAAACCAAGAGGCAAACACATGTAGACCTCTTCATATAAGTCCCCATGGAGAAAGACATTATTAATATCCAATTGATGTAAAGGCCAACCTTTAGCAGAAGCCAAAGCAAGTAATACTCTGACTGAAACAGTCTTAGCCACAGGAGAAAAGGTTTCAAGAAAATCAAGGCCCTCTCTCTGTGTGTAACCTTTGGCCACTAGTCTGGTCTTATACCTCTCAACAGTCCCATCAGGGTTCAACTTGACTTTATAGACCCACTTGCACCAAATTGGTGTCTTACCAGGAGGTAAAGGAGTAAGCTTCCAGGTGTGGTTCTTCTCAAGAGCTTGAATCTCCTTGTCCATTGCCTCTCTCCAAAGTGGATCCTTGACAGCTTGGTAGAAATGCTGAGGTTCTTGATGACAAGAACTAACTGTCAATAGATAGGATTGATAATCAGGTTCCAAATTAGAATAAGTGAGGTCAGTAGCTATATCATAAGGTGCACCAGAAAGTGGTTTGAATGTAGAGGTGTGAGCAACAGCACAAGAATAGTCTTGTAGGTAAGCAGGTGGCTTGGAAAGCCCTAGTAGATTTTCTGAGAGGTGTTGGTATGGAAGCTGGTGCTGGTACTGCAGCTGTAGGGGATCCTTGACAGCTTGGTAGAAATGCTGAGGTTCTTGATGACAAGAACTAACTGTCAATAGATAGGATTGATAATCAGGTTCCAAATAAGAATAAGTGAGGTCAGTAGCTATATCATAAGGTGCACCAGAAAGTGGTTTGAATGTAGAGGTGTGAGCAACAGCACAAGAATAGTCTTGTAGGTAAGCAGGTGGCTTGGAAAGCCCTAGTAGATTTTCTGAGAGGTGTTGGTATGGAAGCTGGTGCTGGTACTGCAGCTGTAGGGGATGACATAAAAGATGGAGAAGGTGAAACTGAAACATCATTAGAGAGTAAAACTTCATTAGTGCATGAATCAGCAGGCATTACAGGTAAAATATAACCAATATCAGGATCAACAATGCCTGAAGGGACTGATTCAACTGAAGAAGGAGCAGAAACAACAGAAGAATGATTAGGAGTATCAGGTATACCAATTGTAGTAACAAAGGTGTCATTACCAACTCTGGAAGAAGCATGAGCATCAACTTTAGAAATTGAAGTAAAGGGATCTGAAACTGCAGTATTATCAGCAGCAAAAGGAAAAATGTCTAATCTATAGAACTCAGAATTTTATTGAATGAATTGTGAGAATACAAGCAACTGAGCAAAATACATAATATCTAATATATATATACATGATCTAACTAACCAAAACAAAATAACAAACTTCCCTATTTTGGTGGGAAAAGCAATTACAAGATTCAGCTAATTATACACATGCTAATTGCATTACATTGCCTAACTTCCTAAACCACGTGGCATTAGCTCCTCTAAACTATGGATGAACAGTTCATGATATGGCATAGCTTCTATAACTTCCAATAACTCCTTTCTAGCCCAAATGTGCCCTGCTATCACTTGATCATTGCCCTTCAACTCTCCAATTCTGTTACGATGCTCTTCAAGCTTCTTAAGATGCCCTGCACTTGCATTATCAACCCTGCTGTGATGCCTTGTACTTGCGGTGTCAATTGCATTATCAACTTCAACAAAAGGCATGGACATGGAAATGGGCTTCAAACTAAGCACCACTGACTTGGATTGGCAGAAAAACCAATTTGATCATTCATGCTTCACGACTATGAAATAATTGGGTCTAAGCAACTTGAGTACTGTGACAGCTCCACAGGTTTCGCATGAGTTGTTGTAGAAGTACCATGTGAAAATTGTTGCTCTGAATCCAAGAATACATGTGAAAAACACACAACACAAGTGAATCAACAAATTGCAATATATTTATTTCAAACAAAGACAATTATGTGATTTTTGTGAGTTAGATGTGATGTGGAAGGCAATTTTGATGATTTCTGTATGTTTTGGAGATCATTTAGTGAATTTTAAAAATTTTAGGGTGTTTTCATTGTTTTCGTAAAGTTGAGGGTTCTTTTAGTAATATTTGAATGGTTGGAGGGCCTCCATACAATTTTGGGGCTAAATTGTATTATGGAAAACGTTTTGGGTAAAATTGTAATTTTAAAAAAGTTATGTGGATTAAAGCATAATTTTGGAAAAGTATTGGGTTAAAATGTAATTTTGAAAAGTTTTAGGGTTCATTTGGTTGGAGAGATAAAAAAGTGGGAGGATATAAATGATGAGAGGATAAAAAAGAGTTAGTTTTCTCTCATTTTTGTTTGCTCTCATTTTTGTTTGGTTGGAATAATGAAAATCTCATTTATATAAATTTACTCTTATGTCCTTATTATTATTATTATTATTATTATTGAAAACTCCTTATTTCATTATATATAAGAAGAATTTCTTTGTAATAAAATGTTTCTTATTTAACCATTTATAAAATTTTATTCTGTGTTATTATATTTATTATATTTTTTCAATAAAAGAATGAAAAAAAAAAAAAATCTCAATCTCTCTTTTTCTTTTTTTGGGAGGGGGGGGGGGGGGGGTTCGACATCTACTATTTCCCCCCCTGTTTTTTTTCTTCTTATTTTGCTGGTTCAATCTCAATCAAATGCTTTTTTTTTTTTTTTTTTTTTTTGAGTTAAAAGAGAGATTGAGCCAACATAATAAGAGAAGAAGAAACAAAACCAAGGAGGAAAAAAGGGTAGTATGAAGAAGAAAAAAGAAAAAAGAATGAATAGACCAAGCAAGAAAGAAAAGGACAAAAAGAAGGGAAAAAAAAGCAAGAAAGATAGAAGAAACTAAGAAGCATGTTCAACATTATAACTGGGGTAAAAGAGGAATTGGAATGGCTGAGCAAAGTAACCTGTGTTTTCTCCTCAATTTGGGAAGAACATTTTGGTGGGTTCAGGGAGAAAACATCCGAGCCCAAACAATTTTTTTCCCCTCTTCCTTCCAACCAAACACTCACAAAAAATATACTCCCTCCGTCTCGTTTTTTTTGTCCTCTATTTCATTTTGAGATGTCCCAAAATATTGTCCTGTTTCTAAAAATAAAAATCATTAATTTACTAATATTTCTATTATATCCCTATTAATTTACTAATTCAATTTTTTGATAAATTTTTTTAAGGGTAGTTTCGGAAACTTATACATTTTTAAAATGTAAACAAGACAATAAATGATATTCCCTTAAAAAGTTTGACTTTTCAAATAAGACAAAAAGGGTAGGACGGAGGGAGTAATTGGAATGGCTGAGCAAAGTAACCTGTGTTTTCTCTCCAATTTGGGGAGAATATTTTGGTGGATTCAGGGAGAAAACATCTGGGCCCAACCAATTTTTTTCCCTCTCTTCCTTCCATCCAAACACCTACAAAAAATATTTTTTCTCCACTTTTCTCTCCTTTCTTTTCAATTCTTTCTATTTTTTTATTTTATTTTTTTTAAGTTTAAGGGCAGAAAGTAAAACATTTTCAATAATTTAGAAACAAAAGAAAAGTTTCTCAATAGTTTAGAGACGAAAAATAAACTTTTTAAAGTTTAGAAACGATAACAAACTTTTAATAAAGTGTAGGGACCAAAATAATATTTTACTCAAAATTCTTTAAAAATTAATTGTATGGATTGATAAAAAGTATGTGTTGACATGTACAAAATGGCGTAGTTTTATTAATGCATCAAAAGTCAAAACTATGTTGTTCTAAGTTGAGGTTACACTTGATAGTCACCTCATCAATGGTCATTAGTTGCAAGGTTTAAATCCAATCACAATGTAACGTTAAGGACTTAGGAGTGTGAATCCAAAATTTGAAACTTTAGTGAGAAATTCAAAATTGCCCTAAATTTGGTATTTTAGAGGGGAAAAAAAAAAAACCTCTTTTTTTTTTTAACTAAAAGTTACTGTCATACTGTGTATTAATTATATTATCAATTGAAAATAAGACGTTAGAAAAATTTGAATAAAAGACTATATTATTAATTTTTCATTTCAAAAAAAGAGAAAACTGGATTTTAAACTAATAAAATGATAATATAAAAAGTTATGTATTCATGAATTATCAGATATAAGAAAAGAAAAAAAATCTCACTAAAGTTACTGCCATAAGCCTTAAATTTTATGGAGCTAATCCTGACATCCGAGGACCTTCAAATTCAATAACAAGATATTAGGATAATTACTGTAAACCCACCTTGGTTTAGCCCAAAATCATTTTGCCCACATGTGGTTTAAAAGTAACTCATCTCTGTTAAAAACAGAAGTAAATATGTATTTTTATTTCCATTTTATATCTCTCACCTCTCAAAACCCAAAAAAAAAAAAAAAAAAAAAAAAACATAAAAAATAGAAAGATAACAAGATCAAAAAGTGTTATGGGTAAAAAAAACTTTATGCAATTTTGCATTTACACTTTTGCTATCTCAACTTCAAACCCAATATCAATTCGCTCATAGCCCGTAACACATGTACTGCAAGCAAACTTCATCTTGGAAGGATTGAATCCCATTTCATTTACTTCCTCCACAACCTCTCTAAACTGAACCAAATTGATAAAGGGTAACAAACTAATAATGAAAATATATCCAGTAACTAAGAAAAGAACCCAGATAGGTGAATTTTCTAAACTGTAATCTTAGAGCATTCGCACTAGGCATGCTAAATGCCATATGTAGAGCAATTTACCATTTCTCATACAAAAACCATGCTTCATTAGGAATTGTAAAACTCAACTATTGCAATTTCTTTTTACAATTCTACATGTAGAATTGCACTGTAGCAGTATTATAAAAATAAATAAATAAATAAATAAAAGATAGGCCACAAACTGAATGACTCCTTGTGATAAAAATTAATTAATTAATTAGCCAAGTTATTAATTAATCAATTTATCATACAAACGCGTGGTAGCACAAACAAATCACTAATAAACTAATTATGTAGCGGAAAATAAATAACACGGTGATTTATTTACGAATAGGGAAAACTTAATTGCAAAAATCTCATCGGGTGATTTTCAGGTCACCACTCCCGAAACTCCACTATTATCACAACAAGCGGTTACAAGTAAAGGAATCCCAAGTACCTTACCAACCTACAATTGAACCCTTACCCCAATACCCAATTGGACTTGTTCTGTAATGACAGTTCCTCTTTTTGATGCACGACTCCCAAGTACGTGACTAACCAATTGCGCGGATCCCAGTACGCGACTTCAATCACCAACTAAGAAGATTGTCGATTGCAAAGTTCTTCGGTTCATCCACACGATGAAGATCAAGAAGATGCTTGGTCACAAAACTCTACGGTGCAAATACACAATAACTTCTTCAAGAGAAAGAGATGAACTAGGTCAAGAACTTCGTCTCCGGTCACAATTTGCTTAAACAGAGGTTGCTCAATGCTTGTGCAACTTGTGTACCGTTTGACGGCCCTTAAAACAATCCTTTTATATGTCTAGGGTTAGGAGAAAAGAAGACCCAAAGACATATTAACGGATCCCAAGTAAATCATATTTGAATTCTAAAATTCTTAAACCTCTACAGATAGGAGGTGTCGAGCAACTATCGAGAAGCTGTCGAGCTTTAATGAATTTGCACTATTTACTTAATTTCTTAAACAGACTTAAAGGCTTCAATACTTGATCTTGAAACGTGGTTTCTTGAAGTATTTAAACACATCCTAAGTCTACCCAAACACAAGTAAAGTGCGTTTTGTCAAAGGATAAGTCAATTACATAAAATCATGACATATGTTCTTAACATGAGAAACACATATGTCCTAACAAAAATAAAATAAAAAAATTCTACTTTTTAATTCCCGAAATTTCTCTCTCCTCTCCCTCATTATTTCTCTTATCTTCCTTCTCTCTTTCTCATTTGTTGTCTCCTTTTTTCAATCCCAAACACCATCCTCCTTACACATCAATGATCAAACCTAAACAAAACCACATCAGAGACACCATCAGACACCATCCTTCTCCTCTCTCATGTTTTGTGTTCTGGGTTTTGGAGTTCTGGGTTCTGGGGTTTTTTTTTTCTTTTTTTCTTTTTTTTTTCCTATTGTGATCGATGCCTAAAGGAAGAGGTGGGTATGGTTAAGATTGGTGGGTTTGGATTGGTGGAGATTGGTGGGTTTCTCGGTGGGTTTTTGGGTTTGGATCGGTGCTGTGTGGGGGGCTTCATTAGTAGCTCTGATGGTTGTGATTCTCGCCGATCTGGGTTGATATGTATAATGGGCTAATTTGGGTTGATCAACAATGGAGGAAACGTTAGATAAAACAAGAAAGAAATGAAGATGAAAAGTAAAGAAAGAAAACGTTAGACAAAATGGAGGAGTCTGGAAGAACCAGTGAGAGCCAAAGAGAAGCATAAAGAAAGAAAAAAAAAGAAAAAAATGGAGGAGTCTAGAAGAACCAATGAAAACTAGAGAGAAAAGAAAGATAAAAAAGAAAGATATGGAGGAGTTTGGAAGAATGAGAAAAGTAAAGTAATGGAGGATTCTGGAAGGTACACGCATGTAGAGGAGAAAATTGGGGAAAAAAAAAAAGAAAAAATATATTTTATTGTGGAGATATATTATTTTAATGAGTAAAATAGGAAAATAAAAGTTGAGATGCTGAGTGTATTGTAAAATGGAATTGTATAAATGATAAAGCAGGTTTTGAGATGGTAAAATAGAATAGTTTGAAGAAACCGGATGCGAATGCTCTTAAGGAATTTATTGAAATCAAAGCATAACAAAGTTTACAACATCATAACTATTACAACATATACAATAGACCCATAAAAAAAATTAAAACCCTAGATAACAACACCACAAGGTAGGTGCAGGAGCTAGACCTTAGCACTAAACATAAAAACAAAAACAAACAAGACAAAACCAGGCTTAAACTAACTGACTCCAACATAATACACACCAAAAATGATTTACTTTGCTCCCTTCTTCTTCCTTATACAATGGTAGGCTTCTCTACCCAATTCAATTTTACATAGAGCACACACCATATACACAAACCCAAAAGCCAGAAGCCAGAAGCCACCTACATTTGAATCCCTCTTTAAACCAAATCCAAAAACCAGAACCCACCTACAACAGTACACAAATTCAAACCCTCAACACCCCAAAAAATCAAATCAGAAAATACCTACAAATCCACAAACAACCATACCCAAACCCAATATTTTTCAAATCCCCAATCAAAATCACCAAATCCCTATCGCCTGAAGAAAACCTAATCCAAGTGAAGGTGATTTGTAAAGTTGTAATTTACAACTATGTGTTTTGTTGGCTTTTATTCCGTGCCAAATTTGATTGTAATTTTATTCAATCTGTTGTACCCTGTATTTATTGTGGGATTTAATTGTAAGGGTTGTGTTAGAGAGAGAGTGTGAAGACTCAAGCAATTGAAGACTGAAGAGTTTTCACAAGTAGCTTACGACTAAGCATCCCGCGAAATGATGCATATGCCCTGCACATGACTGGAATGCGAAGAGTCAGGATGGGATGGAGACAGTTGTGTTTCGTGAGTAGCTCGCAGGTAAGGCCTTCCCGCGAGACACTCACAAAACATTTTGTTTTGCTAGATTGTCCTATCAGATATACACTTTCTGTACCCACACTATATATACCCACATTACCCACAAATGTTAAGGAGTGCTTCTAAGAGAAAACCCTAGCCACAAACCTTGAGAGTTAGAGATTGTTATACTCACATATCTCTACACATTTGCTTATGAATTTCCTCAACTCCTACCTCTCCATTTCCATATCATTGAGAGGTTGATAACCCAAACACTTACCACACCCTTTCAGAGTGTCAAGTAAGGATTTGGTGCTGCTGGGAAGCATTGGAAGAAGCCAGGCTTTGGTGGATGCAATTAGGCGTATTGCAGGATCCGAAACGCTAGACAAGACACGGTTCCAAGAAGCCTTGTTGGAGTAAGAGCTTGGAGGGCTTAGGTACAACGGGTAGATTAGGCTTGGGGGATCTCTTGCTAACCCATGTATCCCAATTGATTGTCTAGTGGATCGATTATCGCTTGGAGGGCGGCGGAGAGGTTTTTCACCGAGTTCTTCGGTTTCCTCTTCAATAACACGCCGACATGTTATCTTGTGTTTGCAATCTTCTTCCCTACTCTTTTACCTTTCATTTTACTGCTGTGTTAATATGAATATGGGTTAAAGTAGCTTGTTTGTTTATACGCTCGCATTTACTCTTTTCCGCACTTAATATAAGTTAGAGTAAAATCTATCGAGCAGTAATTTTAATTTGGGGGTCTAAATAGCTCTTGTGTTTTCACACTTTTTGAAGCATTCAATTGGTATTAGAGCAGGTGCACTTGCTATGGTTTAATTACCTTAGTACGATCCTTGACCCCATTTGAGATGGACCGATCTCAATCTTTAAATGCTCCACCATATTTTGATGGTACCAACTATGCCTTTTGTAAAGTCCAGATGAGGGCATTCCTATGTTCTATTGATGAATCTGTTTGGGATGCGGTGGATGTAGGATGGACTAGGCCGGAGGCCGCTAAATCCACATGGGATAAGGTAGTCCTTACGGCAATAATACTAACAGTAAAGCTTTGAATGCAATTTTTTGTGATGTTTCTCCAAATGAGTTTCACAGGATTTCTCACATAACAGTTGCCAAGGAGGCATGGCAGATATTGGAGATCACCTATAAAGGCACGAAGAATGTGAAAGATACTAAGTTGTAGATGCTAACCACTTGATTTAAAGAGTTGAAAATGAGTGAAGACGAGTCATTCGACTCATTCTATAGCAAGCTGAATGAAGTGGTTATTAGCAAGTTCAACTTGGGTGAGAAAATGGAGGACTCAAAGATAGTGAGAAAAATCCTTCGATCATTGCCGGAGAGCTTCCGTGTAAAGGTTGCAGTAATTGAAGAGAGTAAGGATCTTGATGATATCAAGGTTCTAGAACTAATTGGCTCACTTCAAACATATGAGCTGTCGTTACCATCACAAAGGAAGAGCAAATCCATTGCTCTTAAGACGATTAATGAAAGGGTAGAAGTTCACGACCTATCAGATGAGGATGTTGTCGAGAAAGAAGTTGCATATCTTGCGAAGAATTTCCAAAAATTCTTGAAGTTCAAGAACAATGGAAAATTTGCTGAGAAAGGGAAATTCCCAAGTTTCGAAAAGGATAAAAGGGACTTCAAATGGAAAGATGAGAAGGAGTCTCGATCTAATCAAGGAATCACTTGCTTCCAGTGCAATTGACATGGACATTTCAAGAAAGAATGTCCCAATTATTTGAGAATGAAGGGTAAGGCGTATGCCACAATTCTTAGTGATTCGGACTCTTCCAATTTAGATTCGGAAGAGAGTTGTGATGGAGAAGGGAATTACTCCGCTTTTATGACTATTGCTCACATTGAGTCTTTAGAGGACTTGAGTTTGCTAGTGGAAGAACTTGGGGAGCATAGTGAGGTGGAGCCAATGGGAGTTGTAGAAGAATCCGATGGTGAGGAAGATGAAAGTACAATGGGACTTCAAGAGAACTACAATTCCCTTCTTGAGAAATCAGGAGAATATGCAAGAATGGCCAAAGCAGCCGTTAAAAAGATGAAGGAAGAGGAGGACTATAGAAGTCTTTTAGTACAATATAAGGAGGCCAAATGTGAAATAGAGATGCTTAATGGTGAGCTAACTGAAGCTTACACAAAGGTCAAATTTCTTGAGCTTGAAGTGATTCAAGTAAATGCTAAAGTAGAGCGAGTCTCTTCCAAGAAGCTTAATGAAGTCCTTTCTCATCAAAAATCTTTCTCCGACAGAATTGGATTGGGATATACTGGAGAGAGTAGTTCGGCTATCAATATATCCAAGGAAGTAAAGTCTGTGAAAGCCAAGGAATCAATAGCAATTACCACTATTGCTGAGAAAGTGAAGGAAGAAAAGAATAAGAATGTGGCTGACCAATGGGTGTTGATAAAACCTCATAATCAATCGTTGGTTAAACCTGAAGAAAAAGGGAAATCACTTCCAAAATCACAAAAAGGTCCAAGAACAAGACATTTTTGCCATCATTGTGGACTTCAATGACACACTAAACCAAACTGTCATAAGCTTAGAACATTGAAGAATGCAAGGGATCAAAGGTCAAGACGACAAAAGGAATTGGGCTGTTGAGCAATCAAGAGGTCGAGATGGTGATTCTGGAGTAATAGATGTGATAAAGATGATTGATGCATTCACAACCTGTTTTGCAAACTTCAACAGAAGGTTTGAAAGCCACAACACTTGTACCCAATCCTATAAGGATATCACCCCAAACGCATGTGATGTGTGGGTGAAGAAGGATACTCATGCATAAGCATTACAACATGTCCATGCATTAATACTTCCAATGTTTAGGGTCATAGGTTCATGCATCTTTTATTTATTTATTTATTTTATCTTACTTTACTTGTTCTATTTTTGAGTGTGTTACAAAATTTAAAAACACATAAAAATTGAAAAGTCTTAAAAAAGTTTGATCGCTTGTGTTGTGTATATCACATGTGAGTTTGGCCTAGTACTTTCGTATTAATGGCATAGTGCATTTACGAGCTTAACTTGTTATGTATGCACATATATCTTTGTGAGAGAAATCATGAAAACTATGTGTGATTGTTGTAAGTAGATTTTTAAGCTTGTCATGAATGATTGGTCAATAGCCTTGATGGTCTTGATACTTGCATAGACTTTTTTTTTTTTGAGATAATACTTGCATAGACTTGTGCCTATATATCTTCCCACCTTTATTTTTTTTGTTTTTGCAATAGAGCTCACCAAATGTAAATCTCAAAATGAAAAAGAGATTATAAGCTGCAAAAGCCTGTCACACATACTAGTATTTGACTAGGAAAAAGGGAAAATGACTTTTGTATGGAAATGTATGGTGCTCAAAAAGCCAAAGGCTAACTCTCAATATTGAAATATCAAAAATTTCAAGCACCGATCTCAAAAAGGAGATGTATTATCCAAAAAGGATCAAATGTTATATTTTATGCAGAAGCCAAATGAAAAGCTTCTATATTTTGTAATCATTATCTTGTTGGAGGTCATATATGTTCCTTTCTATAATTGAGATAAACCACTTGATTTAGTACCAGTTGTGTATGACTTGATTGAATTGATCATTGAAGTTTCACTCTGGTCTAAGGACTATTCCACATTTGATACTCACCCACAACACACAAGACTTTGTTCAAATAATGTTTATCTCATTTGTGTGATTGTATATGTTCAAATGTGATGTGTATACTCAATTACTTGTTGATCAAATCCAAAAATATTTTTGAGTGTTTTATATGTTTTTGAAAGTGATTTTATACTTTTTTGTTTTTAGTTTTTGTTCAAAATTCATTTTTGTGTTTTTCTTCAAAAACTGGTTTAGAGGGAGTTTCGTGAGAAGCTCGCGACTTAGAGCTTCCTACGAAAAGTGTTTAAGGGAAATAAAATTGTCTCAATTTCATACAGAGAGTCTCGCAACTGTCTCGCGAGTATTTCGCTACTAAACCCTTCTCGCAAATTTTTTTTTTAGGCAAAAGCTGGAAATTCTTCAATTTCATACAGAGGCTATCGCAACTATTTCGCAACTAAAAGCTTCTCGCGAAAGCTTTGGTGCTTCTCGCAACTAATTTCACGACTGCCTAACCCACGAAAAACACCTGTTTTCAGTTTTATATAGCAAATGTGACAGTTTTCAAACTCACTTCATTTCCCTCGCATTGCCTCTCTCAACCCCAAATCATTTTTTCACTCAAACCCCTCTCAACCCAAAATCATTTTTCACTTAAACCCCTTCACTCTCAAGCTTGTTTTCTACATTTTCATCTTCAAGGTATGTTTTCTAAAACATTTTCTTCTCTTTTGTCTTCGATTATGTAGAAATTAAGTTAGGGTTTCCAAAATTGGGGATTTTTCAAAAATGGGTTAGGGTTCATGTTTTTGTGAAAATTTTGTCAAATCTTTGATTGGGCTGAGTCCCATTTGATCTGTGTGTATCTGTGTTGGCCTCGTGTGGCATTCTAACAATGTATTGAGGCATTTTCACTTATGTTCATGCATTGTTCATTGGTGTAGTTCATTGTTGCATGTTATGTGTTTGACAAAATGCTTATGTGACATTCTTGTGGTGTTTTGGACTCAAATGAGTTCCATTGCTTGGGTTTATTTTTGAATGAACATGTCTCACATATTTTGTTCAATGTATGTGTGTTTTTACACATTTTTCCATTTTGTGCCTCACAATGCCTTGGCATGCACCACCTAGGCACACCCCATGCATCACCTGCTGCACTCACATGCATTAGCTCATGCACACACATGCACAGTCACTTATTTCATGAATTATGATATTGTTTACATGTTTTAACAGTTATAGCATGTTGTTTTGAGTTTGTAATGCTATGTTTTAAGCATATTTTCTTTTGGCTTGGAACTAACTTGAATCTAATCAAGTTTTGTGTTTGTGCACCTATTTCTTTGTTTTCTGCTTTTATGTGTAGATGTCTTCTACCAAACATTCAGCTCCTAAGAGACCAACCTTAAAACGTGCACGCATAGATTCTGATAATTTTAAGTTTGTTGAGGTAGATTTGAAATACAATGACTGCTACAAAAGAGCCACGATTATCATGGAAAGGGTTGTCAAGTTGGATACCCTTGAGGACACTTGCATACTTGCAGTGTTCAGGGAAAGGTCGTGGACAAAGCTCCTGAATCCAGTTAGAGTTGTGTACTTAGAGATCATCAAAGAGTTCTTCTCCAATGCTAGTGTAGAAGGAGATCATATAGACTATTGGGTGAGACATAAAGAGCTTGTCATCACTAGGGAAAGCATTCAGAAGTTCTTAGAAGTTCGTCCTCCCTCACAGCCAATCACGGTACAATATGAGGATAGATTCAAATCCATTGAGGAGATGGTGAGGATACTTGGTGGTACACTGAAGAAGTCCTCCATGAACACAATACCATTCACTCCGGAGATGAGCACCTTAGCTTATGTGGTGATCCATAATCTGTACCCAGTCACCAACCTCACAACATTGTCCGCTCCAAGGATAATCTTCTTGTATGATCTCTTTACTTACAAGGAGATTGATATATGTGGACACATCTTCCATCTGTTGAAGAAGAGCATAGAGAAGCAGAACTCCAGAATAGTCATGCCATGCCCCTCACTTATAATGGGCCTAATTGCAAAGACAAGGCTCAAATTCCCGAGTGGTCTTACTTTGGTACAACGAGACTATCCTATTGGTTCACAAACAGTGACTAGGAGCACAGCTCACATCAGAGGCTCTAGAATCGATGTGTCTTCAATACCATGAAATCCTGTTAAGGAGAAGGGTGGTGACGCAAAGGAGGAGATTGATAGATTCATCGCTGCTCCAGAGACTTCAGCTCTACTGTCATCTTCAGCACCAGCACGAGCACCAGCACGTGGACCAAATGTTTACCATGCTTGACTCCCATGTGCAGCATACCACAGACCAGTTTGCATACGTTCAGGGTCAAATCACAACATTATCTTTTCAGATCGAGGACTTATCTGTAGACCATGGTTCAGATTCAAAGTCTGACCAGTTATAGCCTCTTTGGCCATTCGAGTTGAAAAGGGGGAGAAAATTTTGAGAGGGAGCTTGCACAATTTAGGGGGAGATTAGCTTAGGCTTAGAAACATTGGTTTATAAAGGCAGTTTAGCATTATTTATTTTAACTTTTATAACTGTTGGTTTATTGTTTTTACTGCTTTTATTTAAAGCTTTAGTACTTTCTTCTTATATTGCAGTTTTATATTCAATATTTGTGGTTATCTTAATGTTTTGTAGCATTTTTTTTTTACTTTTAAAGATATTGCTAATATGTCTTAAGTATCTCACACTTGTACCCTAGTAGGATCTTGTATCCTAAATGCCTATACTTCGTGTATTTTGCATTGGTTGTGTGTTGGACATGCAATTGATTATTGTGATTGGTCTTCATTGCATTGCATGTACGGATGAGCATTTACTTGCTAAATGTTCATTGTAGTCATTCTTTAATGAATGACCTTGTTTGATCAAGATATGCTTATATGTTTTATAGTGTTTACAAACTTGATCGCACTTTACTTGCTCATATACGTACAATGTATTCAACTTGTCATAAGCTTAATGAAAGTTTTGTTTATGTGTGAGTATTTCAGGTTACAGGTATATACGTGCAAGTGCTTCACAACTTCTAGATTAGGTGTGAGTGAGTTTTGCCACTGTTCCCAAACTCATGTTTAAGTCTAGAGTCTGTTTTAGGGGTTTTGTCACGGAATAGCCAAAGGGGAAGATTGTAAAGTTGTAATTTACAACTATGTGTTTTGTTGGCTTTTATTCCGTGCCAAATTTGATTGAAATTTTATTCAATCTGTTGTATCCTGTATTTATTGTGGGATTTAATTGTAAAGGTCGTGTTAGAGAGAGAGTGTGTGTAAAGACTTAAGCAATTGAAAACTGAAGAGTTTTCGCGGGTAGCTCGCGACTAAGCATCTCGCGAAATGATGCATGTGCCTTACATATGACTGGAATGCAAAGAGTCCGGACAAGATGAAGACAACTATGTTTCGCGAGTAGCTCGCAGGTAAGGCCTTCTCGCGAGACACTCACGAAACATTCTGTTTTGCCAGATTGTCCTATCTGATGCACACTTTCTGTACCCACACTATATATACCCACAAATGTTAAGGAGTGTTTCTGAGAGAAAACCCTAGCCACAAACCTTGAGAGTTAGAGATTGTTATACCCACATATCTCTACACATTTGCTTGTGGATTTCCTCAACTTCTACCTCTCCATTTCCATATCATTGAGAGGTTGATAGTCCAAACACTTACCACACCCTTTCAAAGTGTCCAGTGAGGATTTGGTGCTACTGGAAGCATTGGAAAAAGCCAGGCTTTGGTAGATGCAATCAGGCGTATTGCGGGATCCAGAGAGTTAGACAAGACACGGTTCCAAGAAGCCTTGTTGGAGTAGGAGCTTGGAGGGCATAGGTACAGCGAGTAGATTAGGCTTGGAGGGTCTCTTGGTAACCCATGTATCCCAACTGATTGTCTAGTGGATCGATTACTGCTTGGAAGGCGGCAAAAAGGTTTTTCGCCGAGTTCTTCAGTTTCCTCTTCGATGACACATCGGCGTGTTATCTTGTGTTTGCATTCTTCTTCCCTACTCTTTTACCTTTCATTTTACTGTTGTGTTAATAAGAATATAGGTTAGAATAGCTTGTTTGTTTATATGCTTGCATTTACTCTTTTCCGCACTTAGTATAAGTTAGAGTAAAATCTATCGAGCCGTAATTTTAATTTGGGGATCTAAATAACTCTTATGTTTTCACACTTTTTAGAGCATTCATGATTGATTTGGATTTTATTATCTGGGTTCATGTTCAAGATATGTGTGAAGTGACAGAGTGGTGGGTTGTGGGATGCGGTGGTTATGGGTTTGAAAGGTGGTTGCGATGGTTGTGGGTGGACGATTGAGAGGGATGAGAGAGAGGGTAGAGGAGATGATTGATTTAGGTTTGAATTTTTATGTTTATGTTCAGAACAAACCCATATCAAAATACATTATCTTCATTTCAAAATTGAAGAAACCCAAACTTAAAACCCTAAAAGTCAACATGAGAGAGCTGAAAGAGATGACACACGGTTTTGAGGGTGTGAAATTTATATCATGGGCCTTGGGTATGGTTGTGAGGACCTTGACTTTGTGGAATTGGAGATCAAGGATACGTTCCTCCGTGGCCCCTGGGAGATGTGAGCAATGGAGCTCCGGAGTTCGTGTGTGTGTCTTTTTTCTTTTTCTTTTTTCGGTTTTGTAGCTGGTTGTTGCTATGACTTATGAGACTATGGATTGGGCTAGGACGTTTTGAAGTGGCTCCACTTTGTTTTGATTAAGTCCATTATTGATTTGTTGTCTTCATTTGTAATGTTCATACGTTTTTGTAAAATTTTCAAACCTTAAATTTTTTTTTTGATTCATGTTATGTTTGTTTTCATCAAAAAAACATGTTTTTAATGGAGAAATGAATGAGGTGAGTAACAAAATGCAAACAGAGCTTACATTAGGTGGATAAAGTGACACTTTTTAAACCACGAATAGATAAAATAATTTTAGGTCAAACCGTGAGTTTACTGTAAATACCCAAAAAAAAAAAAAAAAAAAATTTCTCAAGAGTCATACAATTATTCTAGAAAAAAGGGCAGTCACAAACCAATAAATACATACAGACAGTTCATCAAACTCTAATTCCACCTCCATGTTTAAACATATCCTTTTTGTTACTCCACAGGTTCTTAGAATCTTACTAAGGCATTACCTAAACAAAAAGGATGAGTTCAACAAAGGATGAACAATTCCTCAACACCAAACAAAGCTTAAGGATTTGAGGAAAAGGATGGGTTGAAAGCAACCTGCTCAGCACAGGTAAGTACCTTAGGAGATCTTGCTTTTTCTTGATCGACACCCATAATATCAAGGTAATATAGGTAATGGGAGATAAAATTTTTCATAGACTCATTATCACCTTGACCGAAAACAAGATCCCCATAAGCACATTCATGGTAACTCCAAAACCAGAAACTCTCTTGGCCAAAGTGTCATTCTTAGTAGGTGTCCAGTAACCAATAAACACATCATGTGCTGAAGGCTAATGCTTCTTAATTGGCATCATCCACCTCCAAACTGCAACCTGAAAGGCTAACGTGGAATTTTGCTCAATGTATTCTGGATGGTTCAACAAATCTACCTTCAAATCTTTACCTGCTTGTCCATAATTGTAGTTCCTAAAACAAACAAACAAACAAACAAACAAAAAAAAAAAAAAAAAAAAAACTAAATCATTTGAATTGTGGCATGCAACTATCAATTGATTTGCAACAAATTCTTTGTAACGGCAGGAAAAAGGCATATACACATCTTAGGGTTGTAAATTAAAATGTTTGCATCTTTTAATTAACAAAATATTTTAATTAGTTTTATCAAAAAGTAAGTTGCACATGTTTTTCCAAGAAACATTTACCTAGATTTTCTTTGAAGATTGCATCACTGAGGTACTAATATTTGAATTATGCTAGAAAATTATCTCATTATGATGTTCTTTTAATTGTTAAACATAAAACTTTCAGCGAAGTTTAGGATAAAATTCAATGACCAAAGTTGATAAAATAATTCAAATGCAAAGATATAAATTATGTATGTACAATTATTGTTAGTATAATTGAAAAGGTAGATACCAATAGATAGGTAAAGCACCGCGACCAAAATATGCAACTCCAGGAGTGCATGGATAAGCCTTTTTGTAGTGCTCATCACAGAAATTTGAGTTGGAATTCTTCTCCTTTGTTATAGCATAAACCCCCTTCTAATTGTTCCTTGGTGGCCACTTTATTTTCACCTGAAAAAGATCACCCACTTTTACTTTGCATAGACAATAAGTGAGTGAAGGATTATTGGCTATTGCTCATGTAAGGACCAGTTTTTGAGACTCAGTCCAAGATGAATGGACTTTGGCCCAAAAAGTCCAAAACAATGAATTTATAGAGAGTGGGTTGGAAAACTGGGCTTTAATGAGTTATACAACAAGTAAAATTGATTTAGATGACATGAAAAGGAAGGTAGACTGATTTGAACTAAAGAAAATCGTTCTCGGCCAAGTCCGAGGAGATCAGTTCATATATATATATATATATATATCTCAAGTTTGATTATAGATTTAGTTCTTGATTACTACATTATTTTTCTCTTAGTTTCTCGATCCTCCATCCATGGTGGGTTTCTTCTATTATATAATTCCCTTTAAACAATCTTGGCCTTCGACTTGTTGATCATCCGAGCTTTTACTTGAGTGCCTGTCCCATTGGACACCTCCCTCAGGCCTCTTTGTGCGTTGGGGCGGCCAATATAGCCTTGTTTAGGGGTCTTCTCCACATTAATGCAGCCAGAAAGTTAGCTGTAGGGCCTTTAATGCAGTGGTAACGGCTTTTATCTTAAATATTTTAGGACTCCCCTCTTTACTTGATTTTTGCAAAGCTTATTTGTGCCTGCAAAATTTCTGCGAACGTCCCTCTGGACGGTAGGCGACATATCCGGACCTCGGCTTTGTGTATCCGAGGTGACAGTCATCCTCAGCCTACTCGCTCATGCCATTGTGACAAAAACTAACCTCATCATCCTCTAACATGGACTCCCTTGATTGTGATTACCCCTTCTTGGACGATTTCTAGTCCTCGACTTGGGCTTTAGGCCCAATACATGCATGAATGCTGATCTCCTGGGCCCAATATCCCTACAGCTCATATACAATGACAAGCTCTTAGTTCATCCATGCGTAGTTCTTCAAATTAATTTAGTTCCAACTAATTTTCATATTTTTTTTTTTTTTAAGAAAAGAAAATTTTAAACCACCATATGAATAGACTCATTTCCAAGCCAATGTTTCATTCATTTACTAAAAATATATAGGATTTTAAAAATATATGAAGATTTGAATCATAAATCTCATCCCAACATGGCCCCAAAGTTTTAAACAATGACTTGTGTTAATTTTATTTTTTTAAGGTTAAATTACAAATTTGATCCTCTAACTATAGACTCTATTTAGTTACAAGGATGAAAAAGTAGGAAGATATAAAAAAATGTTAATTTTTCAGAATGTGTGTTTGGTATAAAAAATGAAAATGTTAGAAAATGGAAAACAAATATAAATTTCCTTTTTTTGGTTGAAAAGAAAAATAATAGAATGAAAAAAAATTGTGTCAAAAATTACTATTATGTCCCTACTACATAAGAACCGATTTTTATATATATATAGAAAAATAATAATATTATATAGAAAAATAATTTTTAAAATTTATATAAAAAATAATATTATCAATTAAATTAATCAAATCCATTAATTATTAAAAAATCATAAGCAATAAGGTTTCCTGTGTTAGTTTTTAAATCCCAAAAAAAAAAAAAAAAAAAGTAACAAAGGGAAATAAAAACTCGTAAATATGGACATGCGACACAAGCACAAGAAGTAAGGCAAACTAATAAGACAAAATTGAACAATTAGTAGGAAAAAAAAAAGTAAAAAGGGAAGACCACAGAGTTAGGATGTGTTTGGTATTGACTTAAAAAATCAGTTTTTTTACTATTCAGTTATTTTTACTACTATTCATGAGTCTTATTGTACTTTTTAGTATTATTTATGGGATTCACTGTACTATTTCCGTTACTTTTTAGCTTTATTTACAATACTTTCAGTAAAAAGTTTTCAATTTCAGCTAAATAAGTTATTCTTAAACAGAGTTTAAGTCAATAACACACACATGTATTTATAAATAAAAGGGGGAACTCTTTCATTAACAATTTTTTTTTTCTTTAAAAAACATGCTGGAGCTCATAGCATTTATTGATTCTTAACATGTGCTAGGGAATTTGTTAACCATAACATTTTTTGGCCTACAATATAATAAAATTAAGTCTTTAAATACAGCACACACACAGATGAATAATTATTAAATGCTCTAAAAATCCAGTGATATGGTGGAGTTTTTTCACATATTCATGATAGATTGCATTAATTAAATTCATGTTGAAATAGTAGGATCCACTGTAAATACACATATCATACCATTTAATAATGTTCCTCAAGTTTACTTAAACCCCCCTAAAAAATTGGAATCCTCACATATAACATAAAAGACAGAAGGACTAGAAGTCCATAAAATACATATATATTCAACCAAACCAACAACACAAAAGCTCAAATTGAAGTTCACAAAGCATAAACTCTGTCAAGGTATACATATAACCTTGACAGCAACTTCCTGGGTTTGTTCCTATTGCTGGTTGTTTTGGGTCTTGCGTAATAGGCCTATTTTATACATCTCGACCACCCTGTACCACTAATTCAACGCCTTGGGATGAATCATAGCACGACTGGGTTCCCGGTGAACCTGGCCCTGGCTTTCGATTCATGTTGCACAAAGGACAAGGCTTCAACAGTGAACCTCCAATGTTGTATGCACTGGCGGCTCCACGTTAGAGCCAAGGTGGTCTTAGGACAACCCTGATCTGAAGAAAAAAAAATCATTATTATATAAAAATTTAAAAATTTTATGATTTTTTTATTCTTAAAAAAATGTGTGACCACCCTAAATTTTTTTAAGCTCAATATAATTAAACTTTGGACAAAGTTTAATTATATTGAGCTTAACTTGATTGTAGAAACTCGATATATTTTTTTAATGGATACAAATTTTGACAAATCCACAATTAGATTACATTTTTTTTTTTATATCCTTCATGTTTGCAAAACTTCAAGAAGATCAATGATCAATAGCTTATGTCATCAATCAAATGTTTAAATTTTGAATTTTTGTTGTCTAAAATTATACGCAAAAAATAAGTTTATGAATTAAATAGTAAATAACATGAAATTAACATGAAATTTGACATGCGTTTTAAGAACATAGAACATACAATTCAATTATTAGATTTTCAAAATATGTAACCATGTTAATTTGTTTAGTGAAAATTATAGTTTTAAGCTACAACTAAGTTTGTAGTCAAATTTTGTCCTCAAACTTTGTTCCTCTTAACAATATATTGAGCCCTTACAAACAAAAGGAAAAATCCAAGAAAAATTTTATTTAACTAAAATTTTGAAAAAGATGTAGCTTGCAACATTGATAATGAGATTATCATGCAACAATTTCAAAAAAAAAAAAAAAAATTCGTAGAAAAAAATGGTAAGAATTCATGTATTTGGTTTTTTTTTTTTTTTTGGTTGTTGTCAATATATGAATTTATTTTCTTATTAGATTTTGTTTAATTTAAGTTTATTCATGACCATCCTAAAAAAAATTTATGAAGGCGTCACTGATTGTATGGCTACTCGATACAATTCACAAGCACTAATATAAAAGCCAATATTGTAAAGAGGACAGACCATCTGTACTCCATTTCTGAATGTAAAATCAATTAAACAATTAATGGTGATGGCTGGAAAAAGGTCTGTAACTTCACTATTTAAGAGGCTATCAGAAGTTGCTGCATATAAACTAAGAACTGTACTGGCTGCTGAAAGAAGGAAAAGGAAAGATAGTGAAAGTCATAAATTATTTATTTATTTTAGTCATTTTACTAACCTAATTATAATCTCTTTATATTTTTGATACTTTTATCAGATCAATAAAGGCACTACCTTTTGAACAAAAAAACAAATTGTTTTCTTTTTTTTCTTTTTAGTAAATTTGATTATACTATATCTACCATGGGTCCATCCATTTACGGATTTGTCATATATTAATTTATAAATATTAATAATTGGATAATGGCAACGTAGATCCATCGTTGTTTCTGATATCCAAAAGAGAGAGAGAACACAACACAATTACATCCATCGTTGTAGTAATGTCACTATGCGAACTTCCACTCCAAAACAAAATACAAGTGGAAAACAGAAGAACCTTCTTATATTATATTCTGCTCATAAATAAGACAATAAAACCTCCAAACAAAAACCTGCTATATATCAAGCCGACTGCAGTTTCAATTTTTTGAGGAAAAGGATATGAAATGTAGTAAAAGAAAACAAAAAAAAGGGGCCAGCCAATAACTCACGTGACATCACTGACATGCGTACTTGACCGGTCATGCAAATAATACACGCAACAACCATTGATATGACATTTTTATTTATTTATTTTATGAGTAATGATGTTTTTATCTAGCTAATAATGGTTTTTTTAAGAAATAAACACACATGAAAGAGTGGGAGGATGATATTTTTTCTTGGTCCAATATCAAAATGAAATTAACCACTTTATTTTTTAAGGGAAATTTTGTCAGTTTCTAAGATATTAAAAAATTAACAAAAATATTCATATTTCAAAACTTGTCGGGAATTTTAGAAAATGCTCATGAAGAAAATTCCAAAAGCCTCCCTCAATGATATATGCCTATTTTTGTCCCCATCATTTTATAAGATTTCAAGAATAAATACACATATAAGCGTTTTATTAAGAATTTAAGATGCCTTTTATTTAGCTAAGTATGTTTTTATTATATTTTTTTTATGATATGTCAAACTTTTTGATAAGTAGATAGTGGCACTACAAAAAAATCGTCCTATCTCAGCGTTTTTACAATTCTCCGTAATAGATAAGCCTATACCGGCGCTTTTTGCCGGCGCTTTACAAAGCCCTGCCATAGGAGGCCTATAACGGTGATTTTAAAAAACGTTGGTATAGGAAACCCAAACGCTGAGATAGGTCTTTCTCCATAAGGGAATGTAGGGACCTGTCCTAGCGCTTTTAAAAGCGTTGGGATAGGTCTATCCGTTCTCTTATGAAAAGAGGTCTGTCCCAGCGCTTTTGGAAACGCTGGGATAGCTCTTTCTCCATACGGGAATGGAGGAGCCTATCACAGTGCTTTTAAAAGCGCAGGGACAGGTCTTTTCATTCCCTTATGAAAAGAGGCCTGTCCTAGCGCTTTTGGAAGCGCTGGGGTAGCTCTTTCTCCATAAGGGAATGGAGGGGCCTATCCTAGCGCTTTTAAAAGCGCTGGGACAGGTCTCTTTGCCCCCTTATGAAAAAAGGCCTATCCCAGAATACCACCAAAACCTAAAAATTACCAAAATACTCATGACATCCAAAAAATGACTAAAATACCCCTGGAACATAAAAGATGACCAAAATACACCCGAAAACCTAAAAATGACCAAAATACCCCTAAGATCCAAAAAATGATCAAAATACCCCCTGAAACCTAAAAAATGACCAAAATACCCTCGAAACCAAAAAAATTGGCCGAAATAACCCCGAAGCCTAAAAATTGATCAAAATAACTCTGAAACCTAAAAATGACCAAAATAACTCCCGAAACCTAAAAATTGACCAAAATAACTCCAAAGCCTAAAAATTGAGGAAAATAATCCTGAAACCTTAAAACGACCAAAATAACCCTAAAACCTTAAAAAAAATGACCAAATTGCCTCTAAAGTCCAAAAAATGACCAAAATACCCCAAAAACCTAAAAATTACCAAAATACCCCTGAACTCCAAAAAATGACCAAAATACCCTTGAAACCTAAAAGATGACCAAAATACTCCTGAAACCTAAAAATTACCAAAATACTCCTGAAATCCAAAAAAATGACCTAAATACCCCTCAAAACCAAGAAAATGACCAAAATACCCCTAAAACCTAAAAATTGATCAAAATAACATTGAACTTAAAAAATGACCAAAATATACCTCGAAGCCTAAAAATTGACAAAAATAATCCTGGAACCTAAAAATGACCAAAATACCCCCCCTAAACCTAAAAAATGACCAGAATATCCCTGAAACCTATAAAGTGACAAAAATATCCCTAAACCTTTGAAATGACCCAAAATAAAACCAAAACCTCAAAAATGGCCACAAACAACCTGAAACCTCTAAATTACCAAAAAGACCCTAAAACCCCTAAAACAACCAATATACCTCTAAACCTATAAAACGACCAAAATACCCCTCAAAATATCTAAAATGACCAACATACCACTAATCCTATAAAATGAACAAAATACACCTGAAGCCTCTAAAATTACCAAAATATGGGTTTAGGGGTATTTTGGTCATTTGCTATGTTTAGGGAGTATTTTGGTCATTTTTTAATTTCAGGGGTATTTTGGTAATTTTTTAGGTTTGTGGTGTATTTTTATCCACTTACAAGTTTAAGGGGCATTTTGGTCATGTTTTAGGTTTCGAGGATATTTTGATCATTTTAAGGTTTAGGAGTTATTTTGGTCATATATAGGTTTCAGGGGCACTTTGGTCATTTTGGAGGTTTCAGGGGGTATTTCAGTGAATTTTTAGGTTTTGAGGATACTTTGTTTATTTTTTAGGTTACGATGGTATTTCAATCATTTTTTAGGTTTCGATGGTCAATTTTTAGGCTTGGGGGTTATTTTGGCCATTTTTGAGGTTTCGGGGGTATTTTGGTCATTTCTAGGTTTCAGAGTTATTTTGGTTAATTTTTAGGCTTCGAGGTTATTTTGGCCATATTTTTGGTACTATTCATGTATTTTGGTAATTTTTTTTAACGTTTCGGGGGTATTTTGGACATTTGTTTTTTGGGTTTTGGGGGTCTTTTGGTAATTTTTAGGTTTCAGAGGTATTTTGGTCATTTTTTTGGGTTTCATGGGTATTTTGGTCATTTTTTTTAATGTTTCGGGGGTATACCAGTGCCTTTGAAAGCGCTGGAATAGGTACTACCTATACCAGCGCTTTTGAAAGCATTGGGATAGGTACTACCTATGCCTATTCAATGGTCACTTATGTTATTATGCTTTTTCGACTTATAGGTAGTTGAAGTAGTTAGTGTGATAAAGTCTTATGAGCTTAACTCCTTAATAAAACCCTCAGTAAATTAAGGAGATTAACTGCTCTCAATCCCCCTGAGGAGGACTTTAGGGGGGTAACAGTCCATTTATGAGTTATGAGCTATGAGTTAATATAGTTCTAGTGGGAATACCAATGAGCTAACACCTTAATACAGTTCTATCTTAGCCTTTTCATCTATCAAGAATAGGGCTTCTATGGAACTCTCCTTAAGGAATACAACTCCTATGGAGCTAACTGTTTAACGATCCCCTTACGGGAGGGTAAACCATACCCTCCCCCTCCCGGAACGAGGGCAGATGCCGCTCTAATTCACCACCGGTCTAGGCAATAGGGAACCTTGAAAGAGCCTGTGTTAAGCAAAGTGCTGTCTCACAAGTTCTTTCAAGTCAAGTCAGTCAAACAAGTGTAGCTCTTGCCCCTTTTTTTGTAGTGTGGGGAGAGGGAGAGGTGGAGTTTAGTCGAGCCATGTGATGGTGCCCAAAGAGTGAGAGAAAGAGAGAGAGAGAGAAGAAAATAAATAAAATAAAATAGGGAATGAATAGTGCTCCCTAAAACTGGGGAGCAATTGTAACAAAATCCCAAAGAGGGTAGAGATGGGTTATATAATGTGGGATTTTTGTTTTTGTTTTTGTTTTTTTTTGAGTTTTTTAGGTTTCCCCCTACCTTAAGATAGAGACATTGCTACCAGTGCTGTAACAAATATAGTCTATACATCCAGAACTTTATAGTTTCATAAAATATTTTTTTTCCATAAAAGCAAAAGCTCTAATATGATGATTAATTGTAAAAAAGAAAATATTGTGTACCTTAAAAATATATCCACAATAAATAATAAATAATAATTTATGTTAACACCTAATTTTGCAATCTACATTTAACCACACATGGAGGATAAAAGGGTAATTTCACCTTGGAAATAGGTATCTTAATTATGACTATTAGATTCTTAATTTCATTTCATCAAAATGATCTTGATATTGTAACGATCAAATCGACTTGTCATAAGTCCTAATCGGATCAATAGATTGAATGAAAGTTATCATCAAATCAAGTTTTAATGGCCGGGATGCACTATCACAAATTGAGTACGACTATATGTGATTGTGAAAAATTGATTCCAATTGGTTATAATTATAATTAACTTGAGATTAATGACATGTCATAATTTGATTGGTTAGGACTATATCTTATGGTAAGGTAGCACACACTTAATTAATTAGATAGTCAAACATTAATTATACAATAAGTAATTTGAGGGAATTATCAATAATATGTTTCCAGTTTCAACAAAGTTTAAAAAAAAAAAAAAACGGGTTGACTGAAGTTATGCTTCATTATTGTTTCGTGGAATATGGAAGTCATTATTTTGTTTTTGTGCATCGTCAACGGGCCCTCGTATGTAAAAGAAGTCGAAGGCGGAAAAGCATGCAACTATAGTTGAAAGTTGACTGAAGATGCCCACGTCATCATCTTCATTTTATTTTATTTTTTCTTTATCGTCAGGTATACGTGTGAATGAAATCTCATATTAAATAATAATAGAAAGAGAAAATAACTTATATAACATAATTAAGTCTAAGCTCATTATAAGCTTAATCTTTTTGGTCATGTGATATCTCTCTCTCTCTCTCTCTCTCTTTATATATATATATATATATGTTATATTACCTATTTAATTGTAGTCTTTCTAGCGTGTTATTTTTCTAACAAGTGGTATTAGAGCCCATATTAATATCAAGCAAAGATGACAAAGTTATCATAATTCCTTTTGCAGTTACAGCAGAGACAGAGGTTGAATGATAATGAAAACAAGGGAATGATTAATATAATATAGTTTTAGGACCTCAAAAAATTTATATAGTATAATATTAGCAGGTTAACTAGAAGTTAAACATTTTATATTATATATATAGATATATATATATATAATAGATGAAATTTTATAAGTGAAATATTTGGGTTCTACTCTTTAATAATCTAGTGTATGTCTCAAGAAAGGTCCTAAAACTATTTGAAATACTAAATTATCAAAAATAGGATGAACATCAATAGCTAGTGTAGAAAGGAAACATTTCTGAACAATCACAAATTGTGACGTCATTTTCATGGTACTGAATTCTACCTTTCCCCACACATACACTCAATTTTTACCAATATTAGGGCAAAAGACTCATTAAAATGACAAATAACATCGTTAATATTGAAGTTGTCAGTGTCACCTCCTAAAAAGCCAAAAGAGCATACTTTTCTCCATGACCCTGAAGAGCTCCATTATTCAGCCACGTTCACTTCCTCATTCAATCTTGAAGGTTAAAAGTCTGCACATGCTTACAATGCACATAGCTTTCTAAGGAATCAGCATCCTTGTGCTTGAGATGAAAACGTACAGAGCTCCACACTGAACAGTACAAAGTGCTCACTACAATATTTTGATAGGCAAAATCAGTTTCAAATGGCAGTGAAAAAATTATTTCTGATTTCTGACCCCAAGATCATAGCGGTAATTGTCACTGATGAGTCCAGAAAAATCATTAAGGTCATCCATTAATATGGACCACCTTGCATCATTAGTAGACCATCAAAGATAACCGCTCAACACATTCAATAACGACCATCAAAGGTCTTAAACTCTTATCAAGACAAAGAATGTTACAATCAAGGTAATAATCATCCTAATTTATGTACAACAACTACCTAAGTCACTTATAAAAGGGACAATTTGTCTCACTAGCTAAGGTATGTCAAAAACTATTACAAAATATCATTTATATACGAAAGATATGGGTTGATACTAACTTAAGCATCGGAGGCTCCTCCATCGGGCACAACATAGTGGTCTTTTCGATGAAATCTCTTATCTCGCAGGTCCTACAAGTTCGTTTAGAGCTTCGAATTGGACGAGTGACCCAACTGACAATTTTGGCATTATTAGTTTGGCGCCGTCTGTGGGGAGAGACTAGCCATTCAGATCCTCCTGAGACAAAAGGGTTACTCAACTCAATCTAGAACCACAGATACTAAAAATGCTAAGCTCGTCCCAAAACTATTGACGAAAAATGCATGTCCACACTTCAATAGACAAAAAAGTGATCACAACCACTGCGGTGAACAATCTCAATTAACTAATCAATGGATATGTTCATGGCCATTGCAATGACACCACCAGCTAACCTCAAATCTTTGGCTAGATCAAAACAAGCCTCACTACCACAGACATTCCAAAATTAAAAATAAATAAATAAATAAAACAAAAACAAAAAAAATCTCCCTCATCGTCCATAACAACAACAACGAGCTCCTTAAGCCCCACATTTCAGTGCTGCCCCCAATCTGAGTTGAAATTTTTTTCAATCATACCTCTTGGACATTTCACGTCACTAGGAGTGTCAAAATGGTAAAGGAGGGGGCTAGATGAGAGAGGACGCAAAAGGGATAAATCTTTGTGGTTTTCTTCAGACCTGCTTGGTGCCTAGTATGTTATCTAATAAACCTAACTCAATTGCTTATGTTTAGCTAGTCTAGGCCATCCATCAGAAGATGGGGCAATCCTGAAGCCCATGTGTCATACTTATGAGGCTAAAGTGATAATAAGATGGTGGTTGACACATGCAGCCAAGCCTTCTGTTATCCACTGGCAGCACGTGTCACCATGTGCCTTTCATACTTATCATATTCACCAATTTCATATTATTGTTTCTTATGTCATTTGAAATGAATCATTAACAAGCCTTTGACAAATATAAACTAAAAGCAAATATTAAAAAATAGGAGGTATTACTTCGGTTACAAACTATGATATCTTCTTTACATGGTAAATGAGTTTCTGTGATGCTTATATCAACCTAGTAGCCCATTGTGGGGGCCTTTTCTGGTAGGATTGGGCTGCCTCCTGCGGTAATGGGTTGGGCTACCTCCTGCGATGATGGGCCCTAGTGTTTCTGAGTAAGAGAGCTGGGGCCGGTCCAATTGTAACTCAACTTGGGCCGGTTTGTGCACAAACTTATGCCACGCCTGCTAGGAGCAAGTTTACGGCAAGCAGAAATCGTAGCAGGCAAGCTATGATAGGCAAGCTATGACAGGCTAGACTGTTGCAGACAAGTTATGGCAGGCAGATATAATAATGACTAAAACAGAGTATTCTATCTACTCAAACAGATTGCTATGTATTTCCTGTTAGTAAAACATGATTACCGTCATAATGATATCAATCACTAAGGAAAATAAAGAGAGTAACACTGATTAATTTGAATAGGCAAAATATTAAGTTATAAGTTTTGTCTGCCACAGCAAATCCAAAGAGGGGAGAACGCCTCTTCTCAATGCAAATAATCCCCCAGGAAGAATCCTGTTATGGGAATTAATGGCTTTGAGGGAGTCGGCCCTGAATGGTTATAGTCCCACTAGGAAAGTTCTCGTTTGCATTCTTTGGAGAAAGGTGAGATTTTTGAAGGGGGAGAGAGGGAAGCCGATCTATTGACGCATGCTCTTTGAACTAACTCTCTTCTTTCTTTCTTAGTTTTTCTTTCCTTTTCTCTCTGTTTTCGTTCTTATCTTCTTTCTTTTTTTTCTCTTGCTCTGATTTTCTTTTCACGTTGTGAGATTTATCCTCTGTTTTTCGATCCCCTCTACAGGGCACGGCAAGGGCCTCTTTATAGTGCCTGTCGTGACTAGTGTTTTACTGTTTTTCCCCTTAACCACCTTTGTCTGGCCTGGGTGTACCTGCCGACCGTGCTGTGCGACACAGAACCCCTGCCAGACAGAGGCAGACTCATTTTGTCCTTCTGTGCGCCGCGGCCTCTCCTGCCACGATGTTAATCTCCTCTCTCCTCACACTTAAAGCATGCACTCAACGGTTCCCTCTCAAATTGCCTCTTTTGGGTGGTCTATCATCCCAGCAGGACGTACCTCCCAAAAGAGGCTTGAGCAGGGGCCGAAAATAGGTCTTTTTCCCTCTCCCCACCACCAAACCACACCCCCCTTTACCTCTTACCTCTGGCCCATGGCCCCACCATGTCCTATATTGGCTGGGTACAGGCTGGTGGCGCCTGGGCCTTGCGCGTGCTTCCCTTTCAAATTTGTCCAAGAGTCTGCCTGCTGCTCATGTGTCTGCCGCAACCTGGAGACCCTCCGTCTGCGTTTCCTAGCATTTCATGCGGGCTTTCTTTTGGTCTTTCACTCTGATCAGAAGCTGGGCCTCGTATGATAATGGGCTTTATATTTCTTTGGCCCATCTTTGGTTTTCTTTACTACCTGCCGCGTTGGCTCATAATTCCTGCAGTAATGACTCAATCCTGCTGGACCCCTTTTTGGGCCGGCCATTTTATTCCTTTTCTTAATTGCCTATCATAGGCACTGTTTTGTTTCTTTTTGCTCATGGGCTCCTGTGTCCCTTTGTTTTCTTTTTCCTTTTGGGCATCCACGACCCGTTTGCTTATCCTTTTGGGCTTCCTCGGCCTGTTTGCTAATTCCACACTCCCATGGGCTTTGTTACTAACTTCATTGGGCTTCCCCGACCCAATAACCTTATCCTTATCTTTGGGTTTTATGAGCCTGCCATAAATCCCTTACTTTCTTAGTTTACATTACCTTGGGCCTGCAGCGATCCTTTCTCACTTTTCTAACTCATATTCTGCCCATGGGATGCTATTTCTTTCTTTCCTGGTTTCTTTGAGCCCGCTTGCCTTTTCAAGGCCCATGTATACATTGTTGGGCTAGTGACCCATTATTCCTGCCGCTTGGGCCTAATGGTATTTTTTAACTATTCATACAATCAATTTCTTGTGGCCCTCATCATTGGGCTTTTCTTTCTACTGGGCTTCCACAAATGGCCCTCAACACCCATCAGTTAATACACCCAACACCTACCTCTCATGCACCTTATTTTATAAGCTTATGTTAAGATTGTCATTTGAGGTTACGAATTTGTAGTGCTACAGTATTTAAGTATAATGACCATTTAAGGTAAAGGCTCTCAACTTTTGTTATTCTACCAAATTTAAAGATACTAATTTTGAGTATTAAAGAAAAATGAAGCCAAAAATATATTATCTTACCAAAATTATATATTGTAATTTTGGATGTTAAATATGTAAAGTCTAACATTAATGCCTTTCAAAATTTAAAAGGTGTTAAAACCAAAAGTTATTTGGTTGCCTTTTTAGAATTTTGAATTAAATTTAAGAATTTAAAGAATTTTTAGATAAGGAGAGTTAGTAATTATATGTTTCTATTTTCAACTGTTACTTTCCTAATGGAAATTAATTTTATAAATGCTCCTTAGAGTAGTCAGTCAAATATGGTAGATATTTTCAAGAATACTACACTAGATATCAGATAAAGTTGAAAACTCCCTCCTCAAAAACAAAAAAAAACAAAAAAAAAAAAAAAAAATGTTGAAAACTCATAGTGATTAGTAAAGAAAAATAAAGAGATGCTTTATCACAGCTCTTCTTTCCCAATATATCTTGCTAAAATAGGAAAGATGAAATCCAGTATTATTGCTTTGCCCAAAATAATTCATCTTAATTTTTAGTCATTAGAGAAAATGAAGCAAAAATTTATTACCATACAAAATTATAGCTTCAGATATTAAAGAGGAGGGGCAATTCTTATTTCGCTTCCAAGTTTAAGAACCCCAAATTCGAGCATTAAAACTGGAGATTATTCAGTTTTCTTTTTATAAATAGGGAAACGTATTGAATTATAAGCATACGTATGGATGTGACATCTACTCTAAATAACGTGACAACTATTTTTGACCGTCAATCATAAATAATTTTAAAATAGTCTCTTTTATATTCCATCAAAAGCCCAAAAAACTTAAAAAGAAAGTTTCAAGCAAAATTGTAAATTTTGTATTTGCCTTATAGACTTAAAAATAAGAGATGTTGCTCATTGACATTCCAAGTTTCAAGATCCCAGTTTTGGGTATTTAAAAGCATGGAGCCAGATACAATATTGGGCTTGATATCCTTCTTGCTCCCTTTAAAATTGAAACATAGCATGCCAAATTATTTCTCTGAATTTTGCATATGCTCGTGCGCAACTAATTAATTACATGTGCAAAACATTGTTTTCTTTTAATCAATATCTCATATGTTATAATTTGTTAATATATATATATATATCTCATATGTTATAGTTCATCAAAAAATAGATCCCTTTTTAGGAAAAATCCCATGAGAATATGATTGATTATGAATTCACAAATAATAATCATGACCCACTATTCCAAACCTTTCTAAACGATATTGGCTGCTTTAATTTTGAGAAGGAATTCCAAAATATATTTGTGTTATGTAAACACTCTAAGGGATATTATGCTATGTCATAGACACATCAACATATATCGCCCATAAGTTAGAAATTTTTTTTATACATTTGTGATTAATTTTAGTTGTGAATTTTTTTTATTGATATCATTGCTCCTAGTCTAACACTTTACATAAAAAGAGTACATGTAGTACAACAACTAGACTAGAGTAACTAGACTATCTCAACTATAAATATATTGTCAAGTCCACAGGATTAAGAATGAGAACTCATCAAGAAGAGCTTACTAAAAAGAAGATCAGAGGTATGTGACATAATAGCATGATACCACCACATCTCTATCTATATATAATTGTTGACACTACTATAAGATAATTTTGTACCAAGGCCAAAAATCATGGAAAAGCCTAGACTCTTTCCATAGTATCATGAATAATTGTTGACACTACTATAAGATATTTCTTTCTTTCTTAAAAAAAAAAAAAAATTATGCTATATCATTATGCTATATGTCTATTACATAATGGCTCACACAATGATAGGTAAGAGACGTGACGTTAAAAAATTAGCTTGAACATTTATTGAATGCAAAAGTATGATGATAGCATAAGTACTCTCTTTAAATTGTAGTAGATGTGTAACCAATTAGGCATGTAATAATAGACACACCTAACATAACCTTCGTCCCTTAAGGAAGGAAATATAACCTTGAACGAACAATGTGTCCTAGTACTTGCACCTTCAAGAGAATGAAGCAAAAGAGATATAAGCTTCAAACATGAAATAGCATGTTAAACGTAATAAAAGAGATCTTAAAAGAGAGAGAGTATGTCAAGAAGACTACAACGATGAAAAGATCGAGGTACGTACACAATAGTATCGTGATTTAAGGTCTGTTGTCGAGGTAACTCATTTATGTCTTTCTTTTTAATTAGCCATGCCATATATTAGCTTATTATAACTAAGTGCAAATCAAGCTTGCATGATTACCTATAGATATGTATATATAGAACATGTTGAAAATATTGCTATAAAATTATTACAATTACCACAATTAATATGGATATATATATATATATATATATATTATTATTATTATTAGTAGTAGTAGTAGTAGCATATGTTTCATTGTAATAAATCTAAGAAGTTCTATTAAGTCTCCTAAACTTAAAATGCTAGATGATTGTGTTCATAATATGGTTATGAGTTTAAACCTCAATAAATTTCCTCTATCTCTGTCAACTCACCAAAATCTTTTTAAATTGTTTTAAAAATTATATACGGTGCAAGCAACTAACAAAGACCAGTTTAAAGAAGCATAAATCAAATAGCTTCAATTTTTATATATCATAGAATACTTCTTTATGATTCATATAGAATGCACTTCGTCAAATGACATCCACAATTGTGTAGCATGCAATTGCATATTTGTACATTGTCATATAGCTAGCACTATTGAAGTGACTTAAGCGTACAATTAAAGAATAAGGAAGAGATAATTGCTATTACAAACAACAATGACCATGGTTGTCAAAAAAAGAAGAAGAAGAAGAAGAAGAAGAAGAAGAAGAAGGTTCCAACCATTATAGAGCATTCCTATGGTCATTAACAAAAGAGAATTAAACTTTTCATGTTTGAACGGGGACAACAACGTGGCCTAGTTTTTACATCTTCAAAAAATTGAAGCCAAAGAGGTCTAGGCCTTAGACATGAAGTATTATGTTAAGCTTAAAAAATCTTTAAAAGAGAATAGCTCGTCGTCTTGAAAAGAGAAGATCATCTTGAAAAGAGAAAAGCTCATCATCTTGAAAAGAGAAAAGTTTGTCAAGAAGATCCCAGCAATAAAATGATCGAGGTATGTGAAAAAATAATGTCATCATTTAAGATAATACATTTATTTCTTTCTTTTTTATATTCATTTATAAAAATTTACACCTAGTAAGGTTTCAGGCAAAAATGTATATACTACTAGACAGATCACAAAAGAGGTAAAACTCTAGGATTACAAGAAAATAAGAAAAAGGCCCACCTAGGCCATTGGTAACTTATTATTCATGTATGAATTGTTCCAAAATTCTTGTTCAACCAATTTTTGACAAGTGCATGTGCTACTTAATGCAGATATCAATATAGCCTCAAGAATGTCCAAAACGACATAACATTAAGGAATCTTTCCAACAAAAAATTATACAAATTCCCCAAGTGGGAATATAAATCATATGACAAAACCAAGTGATAAAATTCCTTAAATTGATGTAAATCACATAAAAATGGCTAAGTGATAAAATTCCTTAAATGAATGTAAATCACCTGAAAGACAAGCTAAGTGGTACGACCCCTAAAAGGATATGGATCACTTCGACGAGGCTAAGGGAGGTAGACCATATGGCAAAAGTCAAACAAAAAAACAAAAAGTTTCCATAGCAATTAATGGAAGACGATCATCATAGCCTAAGCAACCTCATCAACCTCCATTTCTTTATGGATTCAAAGTCTAGATTCTTCAAATCAACCCCCAGACCATGCTTCACCAAGTACCTCCTTAGTAGTTTAAAGCCTTTGTAGTACCAATTGAACAAAACGGTATTTTATTCTTTAGTGAGCTAGAACACTTGGATGGCTTTGGCAGCCACGGTCTTAATCTTCTGATTGGCCGACTAAAGCCGCTAATCCTTCTGCACTGTCAACAACTTCTTGGTCAGAGCTTTAACTTTCTCCTTCCACAAAATGCAATCACTCAACAAACAATAATAGAAAACATCAAGTCTTCCCTATAGCATTATCGTTAAAACAACAAATGGCACGGCCAAGAATGATGAAGGGATCCAAAGAGGACACTAAAACCTCACACATGTCGTCCAAAGAAACATCTCACTTTCAAGCTATGATCCCTTAAACGTCCAAAAATACCTTCGAAAGGCAGATACTAAGAGGTCGTCATAGAAATACTAACATTCTTGAAGAAGAAAGTAGTTGAAGATAAAGAAATCTGAATCTAAACAAGTCAAGAACATTCTCTAAGCCTGACCAGCATAAAGCAAAATCAAACTTGGGAATAGGGGGCAACTGATGATTCCAGAAAAATCATTAAGGTCGTCCATTAATATGGATGACCTTGCATCATTAGTAGGCCATCAAAGATAACCGCTCAACACATTCAATAACAATCATCAAAGGCCTTAAACTCTCATCAAGACAAAGAATGTTACAATCAAGGTAATAATCACCATAATTTATGTATAATAGCTACCTAAATCACCTATAAAAGGAACAATCTACCTCATTATTTAAGGTAAGTAAAAAACTATTACAAAATACCATCTATATACGAAAGATATGGGTTGATACTAACTTAAGCATCCGAGGCTCCCCCACCGGACACAACCCGGTAGTCTTTTCGATGAACTCTCTTATCTCGCAGGTCCTACAAGTTTGTTTAGAGCTCCGGATTGGATGAGTGACCTAACTTATGATTTTGGCATTATTAGTCACTATATCCTAACAAACTTGAGAAAAGGGTTGTGATTCTTGTGAAAATTTTGTGTAACTACTTGCTATTTTGATTTTTTTGCCATGCCTATCTTAGCGAGGATACTATATTTAACGACCCAAAATTCAAGTATAATCAATTTTCAAAATAAACACGGTCAGTTTCTTGCATCTTAAAAAATGAAAAAAAAAAAAAAAAAAAAAAAAGACCTGTTCACATTTCAAATAAATATAATATCAAGAGGAAATTTAGGGAAAATCTCATAAAGAAAATTTCATAAGCTTCCCTCAATGATAAACGTACTTCTTGTTTTCCCCATCTTTTTATACTATTCCAACAATGAATACACTAAACACATGAGTGCACGATTAGATCCAATAAAATATTTCTTTCATTTAAGATTAGCTGGAGAAAATAATTTCTCCTCTTTTGGTTAAGGTCGATCGGCTCAACCAATGTGGGGAAAGCGAAAATTTTAAGTAGAATTTTTTCTTATATTTAAATATTAACTGAAGAATATTTATATTTTGATTCTTTTTTCATTTAAAATTTAAATTTTCTTTCTTTTGAGATGCAAAATTACTAATAACATTTTTGTGTTATAAGTTTAGATCACATTTCTTTTTCAATAGGTACCATGGCTAATTTATTTAATAATTTTTGTGATATTAGTCTTTCTCAGGAATCAACATCCTTGTGCCTGAGATGAAAACGTACAGGGCTCTACAACGATCAGTACAAAGTGCTCACTACAATAGTCTGATAGGCAAAATCAGTTTCAAATGGCAGCGGAAAATTAAAATTATTTCTGATTTCTGACCCCAAGAAAATATATATTTTTTTTCATTTAAGATTATAGTTGGAGAAAATAATTTCTCCTCTTTTGGTTAGGGGGATCAAACCCATGTGGGGGCTTAAAAGTGAAAATTTTAAATAGGATTTTTTCTTATATTTAAATATTAATTGAAGAATATTTATATTTTGATTTTTTTTTAAATTTAAATTTTCTTAGATGCAAAATTACTAATAACATTTTTGTGTTATAAGTTTAGCTCACATTTCTTTCCTAATAGGTACTATGGCTAATTTATTTAATAATTTTTGTGATATAGTCTATCTTGAATAGCATGTGTAATTTTCTTTTTTTTTTTGGTTAAAAGGAAATATTATTAATAAACAACTAGGCCAAAATGGCTAAATTAGAGGCAGTAAGCCTACAAAAGTTTTCTCCAATAGCATTAGAATAAACAAAAGCTGAAATTTCATCAGATGGGGGATTTTCCAAAATTACAAAATGCTCTTGCATCTCACATCCTAACTTAGCTAAAGCATCAGCAACACGATTCACTTCACGGAACGTGTGCTGCACTTTGTAGTGCTGAAATCTGCCCAAAAGAGAACTACAATCAGCCAACAAGGAAGAATAAAAAGCATTAGATGGGGAATGTGACTGAACCAGCTCAGCAACCACCTTGGTATCTAACTCAATTAAAGGATTCTGCACCCCAATCTGAACATCCTAAAGCAAACCATCCCTTAAAGCCCAAAACTCAACTATGATGCTAGTTGTGAAGCTGATTGACCTAGCAAAACCTTTCATCCATCCCCCTCACTATCCCTAATAACCCCACCTCCTCTTGCCTTGCCCGGATTTCCAAAGGAGGCCCCGCCGGTATTTAGTTTACACCATCTTGTGGGAGGTCTTTTCCAACTAATATTACAAACCACTTTGCTCTTAAGACTCCTAATCTTACCCACACAATAGTAAAATTCCAAAGCTTGACTTTTACTAACACTATGTAAATTTACATTCAAGATATTATTATTGAACACCATTCCATTTCTATGCTTCCACAAATTCCAAATGGCAAAGGAAAAAACAAATGCCCACGGCACAGATGAGGAATGGAACACATTGCTTTGACAATTAACTTTCAACCAACAGAACTAACCCATATCAACAAAAAAACTTACCATTTCAGGGGGAACCTTATGTTTATACCAGAATTCTTTTGCCACCACACACTCTATCAACAAATGTCTTATGGTCTCCGAAGAATTATTGCACAACAAGCAGCTACTATCCCGTATTATACCCCTCATAGCCAACACAGCTCTTACAGGCAAGCTATTATGCATACACAACCACAAAAAATTAATAATTTTTGGCAAAGTGTCTATCTTCCATATCCACTACCCTTGGAAAGTAACATCAATCTATTGGGATCCATTCAACCATGCATAGGCAGACTTTGTAGTGAACTCTCCATCCTTAGAAACTTCCACATAATAACATCTTCCCTTCTTCCAACCAGCTGCCTTGGGATTGTTTTAATCCTATCCTTAATACCTGCCAGTAGCTCAAAGTATAAAGCTTCCCACTTCCATCCCTGAACCGTATCAAGAAGCAATTTTGACAACTTCATATCAACCTCCCTTTGAGTTAATGGGCCTTCAATCAACTCTCTCAATGAGCTTCCCCTTATCCAACTATTAGACCAAATATTGATTCTTTCTCCATTCCCAACCCCCCAACAAATACTATCAGCAAAGGTTTGAAAACTAGCCTTGATAGCTCTCCAATTTGGAGAGCATGGTAGCTTATCTAGATCTCTAGCTCTCATTCTATTCACTGACCAATACTTCCTTAAAATTACTTTAGCCCATGTGCTTTCTTTTTCCTGATTCAGCCTCCAGTTTAGCTTAGCTAATAAAGCCAATTTCTTAAATTTAGCAGCTTGAATCCCAATGCCTCCCTCTTCCTTCGACCTAATAATCTTATTCCAACCAACCAAATGAAGTCTTCTCCTTTCACTTGTTGATCCCCACAAAAAGTCCCATTAATTTTGTCCAACTTTTCACAAAGATGAGTAGGAAGGGCAGTAGTCTGCATTATGTAATTCGGAATAGTAGACATGACAGATTTCACCAACACAAATCTACCAGCAAAGGATAAAAACCTAGCCTTCCAACCAGCCAGCTTACTCATTACTTTCTCAACTATAAAATTCAGCCTATTCCTTGGAACCCCTCTATGCTTGATTGGAAATCCAAGATAATTCCCAATATTAGTCGTAGCTTGAATTCCTAACCTTGAGCAGATTCCACTCTTTATTTTAGATTGCACGTTAGGGGAAAAATAAATTCTTGACTCCTCCATGCTCACCTTTTGGCCCGACTCCTCACAAAATTCATCCAACACTTCCGAGATAGCTTTGCATGAATCCTCATCCACTTTTACGAAAAGAATAAGATCATCCGCAAAAAATAGATGGGATATACCTATATTATCTCTCGAAGCTTGCAGCAATTCCACACTCCCTCCATACATTTCTTCTCTATTAAATAGCCTAAGTACTCCATGCACAAAATAAAAATATACAGCGATAATGGATCTCCTTGTCGAAGACCTCTTGAAGGATTAAAAGCCTCCAACTTCCCACCATTAAGCAAAATAGAAACCTTGGTGGAAGTGACACAACTCATAATCACCCTGATAAAGTTTTGAGGAAAATGGTAAGTTTGAAGAACTTTGTGTATAAAACACCATTCCATTCTATCATATGCTTTCTCCAAATCAACTTTAATGGCCATATACCCCTCCTTACCTTTTTTCTTATCCAGAGCATAGAAAAGTTCTTGAGCAACTAAGAAATTATCTAATCCTTTCCTCCCAAGCACAAAGGCTAATCGGTCTACTAAAATTGTTCAAAATTGTCCGATCCTCTCTACTAAAATTTTGGAAACGATTTTATAGACCGAATTGCAAAGACTAATCAGTCTATAATTGGTCAGAGATTCTGGGCTTTTGCACTTCGGAATTAACGTCACCAACATATCATTAAGGTGGTCCAGAACTAGGCCATCCTTGAAAATAGCCTTTACCTCCTTACAAACTGATTTCCCCACCTCATGCCAAAATGCTAATAAAAGCTAGCATGAAGACCATCTGGCCCTAGAGCTTTAAAAGGTTTGAAAGCCCACAACCAATTCTTACCTCTTCATCAGACACTTCCCTTCCCATCCAATTCCTTTCTTCCTCAGAAAGGAAGCTACCCATGAAATCAAACACAAGAGAAAGACTGTACGACATACCATTCAAAATATGCTCCTTCACCGCCTCTTCCTCAACTATCCATTCCCCCATACCATCCTTCAAACACCTAATTTTATTCCTTTGCCTCCTCACAACAGTATTTACATGAAAATAAGATGTGTTCTTGTCCCCAAAGGCAGCAACATTAATCCTAGACTTAAGAGCCCAGAATTCCTCTTCTTGAAGCAAAATAGAGGAATACTCTTCAATAAGTTGATTCTCAAGCCTCATAAGAGACTTAGTAGGGTTATCAACCAACGCCTTCTGAGTACCATTCAATCTGGCTAACACCCTCTTCTTTCTCGTAAAATGATTTCCAAAAACCTCATAATTCCACTTCCTAACCTTCTTAGTAAAAACTGTAGTGGCCACTTTTAATGGAACACCTTCAGGCCAAGCTTCTCGAACAATCCTATGGAAATTTGGATGAAGAAGCCACATAGTCTGAAAGTGGAAAGGCCACTCCAAACCATTCGCATTGGGCCAAACCATTCGCATTGGGCTTCCATAATTCAATCAATAGAGGGTGATGGTTAGAAAAGGTTCTAGGGAGGTGAGTAACAACTACGTACAAAATTCTCCAAATTGGATTAGCAAAGCACCTATCCAATCTTTCCAAAATCAAATCCGAAATATGCCTTTTATTAGTCCAAGTATATTTAGGGCCAGCAAACCCAAGATCAACAAAATTGCACGAATCCAAACATTCTTTGAACTCAAGGGCCCTATTTAAATTAATTTGGTTCCCCCCGAATTTATCCTCCCCACCAAGCACTTCATTAAAATCCTCAATCATCAGCCAAGGCAGATTATGCAACTACCCTACCTTTTCTATGTTAGACCACAGAATTCTCCGTTCATCTAAATAAGGACTGGCATATATTGCAGTAAAAAGCCAAGAAAGGTTTGAAGCACATACCTTAATAGTTGCATGTATCTCCTGTTCTGTTGCTAATAAAAGCTTAACTTTTGCATCCTCACTTCTCCACAGAATCCATAATCCAGCCGCACACCCGATAGTATCCGTGGTAATGAAACCATCAAATGGAAGCCCATCAATGATCTTCTCAGCTCTGCTACCCCCCACTCTAATCTTTGTAATGACCATAATCGAAGGACGGTGATTCACAGCCATTTCAAACACCCTCCTTTTGAAATCCGGATTCAATGCACCTCTACAATTCCACATTAGAATGTTCATCTTCACAAATTGATCCATAGGAACCTCAACATGACTAGGATTCATAGCTGCAGCTTCCACCATACTCCATCCTAGACTCCTCAACAAATCCTTCGAGTGCTTCCACTCTGGTTTCCATATCATCATGTACTTCAACATTCCCACCACATCTTCCCTACAGCTTATCAGCACATCGCACTTCTCCAACGGCACGAGAAACTGAATTAGCTTCAACATTGGGTGGTTCCCCATTAGTGCCGTAGCCATACCCCTCCGGTCCACCAACTTCCCTTCCTATATCACCCATTCGGATTCGTCGAAGTGCGGCTTCACCGTTGGCTTTCTCTGCTTGCTCAAAGCTTCAGACTCCTCCCATGAAATCAATGGAATGTCTGTTATTAAGCTCCACCAAGGATTGGGCATCAAACCCCATGCCAGATGATCCAACGGTATTTTCCCTGTTTTGCGACTCTCTGGAGTGATTAGGAAGATATTCTTCCACGCCGGCCCCATCTCCACTTCGCACCATCCCAAATCCTTCGTTGGAGATGCCTTTATTTGCAGGATGACCTCATTTGGAACCTCCATTAGCCTGTTCCGATGCCAAATCGCCCAGCCACGCCTTATCGGACTGCTTCAACTCGCTCGGAATCCCTCAATTCTCACTGTGCTGCAAATTTTTTGAATATGCAGTTCTCTGTGAAGAAGAGGAAATGTGCTGTCTCTTCAAAGACTTAGAGCTTTTCCCTCCATTTGATCTATTACCCCTTGTACCCGTACCCAAGAAACTCATCTAATGCTTCCCATCAATCTGTGGCGCACCATCACTCTGTTTCGGACTTGACATACTGAACTTGACTTCCAGATTACCCAAATCTCCATTCAGCGCAATCCCTTGGATAAAATCATCCCTCACGGCACGTGTATAATTAGACTAACTAGACAACACTCTTTCTTTAATGGTCTTAACTGAACTACCCTCAATGTTTTCCCCTCTTTGGACACTTATACCCTTCGGACTAACATCTCCCTTCATCTCACTCCCTAAGGGAGATCTGGACCGTCCATTCCTAACCAAATTCCTTTTCCTTGTAACCAACATCCAAGGACCAAAGTTAGGATCAAACTTTTCTTCCTCACTAACCTGGTTTGGGCTTTCCTCTAATCTACTATCTTCTTGCTTATCTTCCTCCCTTAACTGGTTTGGACTCTTCTCTGCTACACACCCACTTCTATCTTTAACCTTGATCTGGCAACAACAATTCTCCTATTTGTGCCCAAGCCTCCCACAACAAAAACAAAGGGAAGAAATACCTTCATATTTAACCTGTTGCACCAACCTACCTATCCTAATGGATTTAATTAAAAGCTTATCCAAATCAATTTGTTTACAAAGCCTTGCATAGCTTCCACGTGATCCAGTGGCAGTATAGGAATCAATGCGTAGCACTGGGCCAATAGCACTACCTATTTCCTTCAAAACTTCCATATCATAAAACTCAATAGGCAATTCAGGAAATCTCACCCACACAGCAACAGACATTAGATTATCACCCGAGGCTCTGAAGTAAGGTTCCCAAGGCTTAATGGCCAAGAAATGCTCACCAATAAACCAAGGGCCTCCACGAAGCACTTTATCATAATCATCCGAACAGTAAAACTTTATCAAGAAGTAATCATTCCCAAGATTAACACAGTCCATCCTAGTTGCAGGTTTCCATAAGGCATTGAGCTTGAAAATGAGATAGCTGAAACCAACAGTTCTACCAAACACTTTCACTATCAAAGCCTTTGACCATGAGGCTCTAATACAAGCCTTGGTCTCCTTGGACAGCTTCACTTCCGCCATCCCTTCAATGAGAGGTTCCACTTTTGTATTTGACTCCTCACCATCATCCTAGACATTATCCAACTTAAAGGCTTGCTGAAAAGCTCTAGGAATGTCTCCTATAAGACTATCTTTATAACTGATAGTATTCCATGGTGGGGTAACTTGCTTTACTCCACTACTCTCTTTGAACTTCTTGACATTGCATCCTAGCTCATCTTCTTCCTCATTCGATCTTGGGGGTTCATTGGATTATTCAATTTCCATGGGTTCCTAGCTCTCAAAATAAAAGAAATTCCCTTTACAGCCTTTTCCTTTTTATCATTCTTGCATGTGTAATTGTGTATGCGGCACCTCCTTCTTTGACACACAACCACAAATCCATACAAACCTTATTTATATATATATCTAAGGCTTTTGTCTTCTAACATGTGGACTCCTAATTAATTCCAATTCTCCTTTTCTAGGAGTTCACCAACTCCCTAATTCTCAGAATTCTTATTACAAGTCCATTGAATGGGCTATCACGTGGGCTCGACCCAAGAAAAGTTTCAGGTTTATGAAACCTTTCATCCAAATTTCTTGCCAATTAATTAATTAATTAAAAAATTACAAGAAGAAAAGATGGAGACAAAAGCAACTCCAATCATAAACTCATTTGTAGTGACATCATTAATAGAAAATATTTCAATAAAACTATCCCAAGTGATTAATTCAATACATATGTTTACTATATATATACACGAACATTATTCAATCCAAGTCATATGGCGTCATTTTATTGAACTTTTTTTTTTTTTTTTTAACATTAATAGCTTTGAAATATTATTGAAAATGTAAGTTTTAATTCTAAACTTATGACAGTATAAGGTTTGCTTTAGTTTTGAGACAAGCTCTAAAGTATAAATTGAAATTATAATATATTCAAAAAATAATTAATTAAAAAAAGTAAAAAAGAAAAGAGGTAGACGAAAAAGAAAAGATTCTAATGGAAGACTTGAGGATGGTCTATCAGTCTATGTCTCCTGCCGCTATATTTAATTCACAGTGGTTTGTTGCTTTTCCAGTGGGACACAAAAACAAACTATAAAAGAACGATAAAGAGAAGAAGAAGGAGAAGAAGAAGAAGAGGAAACTTCCTTTATGACCGTTGACAGAAGACTTGGTATTCTCACGTGACATTACTATCATGCGTACTTGACCGTTCATGCAATTAATACACGCAATAACCATTAACGTTAGATTTGCAATATTTTCACACAAGAGAATAAATGATAAATTATTACCACCGCATGTAGTAGTTATTGTATAAGTATAAATGCTTGTAAAATGTAGGGTAAGAACCATGGTTTAAATTTTCAGGAAAAAACTTCACATATATATATACACTTAAATTAGGTTAGAGTAGAGATTTTATTTTGTATAAAAAAAAAGATAAATTATTATTAATTCTTATTTGGGCTATTATTTACTCTTTAAAAAAAAAAATTATCTACTAATAAAAGTCTGGTACCTAAAAGCTGTTTTAAAATTGTTTTGGACGTAGTATTACTAATTTTTTTTTTTTCAACAAATTTAGAGTTACAAAAACTTTCAAATATTTTATTTGAAATTTTTATTTATTTATTTATTTTTTACAAAAGTTGAAATGACTTGTTTTAATTGATACATAATAATGTTGGTGATAACATCCATATAAAAATGACATTCTAATAACAACTTATAATATTAAACACCTCATATTACCTTTTGTATATTTGCTTCCAGTGTGGCTGATTTGGCCATGAAAGGAGATCCTGCACCGCTTCAAGCGATGGACATGAAGCAGAAACGCCATATGGTGAATGGTTGAGGGCTGGTACAAAGATAAGGGAGGATCACGGTGCAGCGGAAGTTGGCTACAGGCCAAGGCAGACGAGAAGCGCACCAAGGTCAGAAATGGCGTCGGAGAAGGGCCAAGCAGATCGGTATCCATCGCAACCAGCAGTTAGAGCAATGCCACGTCAGACTGAAGCACTTAATGAGAATAAAGCCAAATCAAGCAACGGTAATATTCTTGCAGATTCCAAGGATGTCAAGTCACAAAAACCATTAACTCTGGAATTATTACAGACCAAAATCTCGGGATTGGATTCTTCAATGCAGAAAACTGTAGATCACACAATCAAGGCCACCAAAACGGGATTTATGAGGAACGTGGGACCAAAATCATGTACTAAACATCAACTTTCAAACCCAACTGAAACTCTTGTCAGTATTGTTGTGCAATATCTTAGCCAAGAACACACCACACGTGCCAAATAAACAAGTGGGGCAATCACATGAGGTTGCACATGACTCTATTAAAAATACACAAAACAAGACCATTGAAAGAGCAGTCAAGTGGACAAGAGTGGACCGCATGCCTAATATACACAATACTGATACTTCTAGAGTGGCCATCAACATGGGAACTAAGAGGGGTCGATGGAGTGCATGGAAGACACTGAGGGGAATGAGTAACTAACTTGTAAGAAAAGCAAAGGGGTGGAGACTCCTTCTACTGTTTTACTCAAACAGAACCTAGTATAACGGCGGAGGCTGCAGACCAGTCCCGCCGAGCACAATGAATATTTTAAGTTAGAACTGTCGGGGTTTAGGAATCAACATGTAGTCGATGTTCTCTCTTATCTTACAAGGGAAAAAGCTCCCAATATTTTGTTTCTAATGGAGACAAAACAGTCAGTGGATGAAATGCAGCAGATACAATCTAACTTATCATACCGTTGCATGTTTGTTGTACCGAGTGTCTGCCGGAGTGGTGGACTAGCATTATTGTGGAAGGAAGAAGTGGATTTACATATCCAAACATACTCACCACATATCCAAACATGCAGTCGAGGTCCATTTGGTAACAACCCCACATGGAGACTAACCAGGTTTTATGGTTAGCTAGAGGAGCAGAATAAACATGAATCTTAATGGCTTTTGAAACACCTTCACTCTAGGCTTCCAGACTCGTGGTTATGTTGTAGAGACTTCAATGAGATCCTACACTCAGGGGAGAAACAAGGAAGCCATCCAAAGCCACTTCAACCGATGCAGGAGTTTTGGAGTAACTTGTTATGTTGTGGCCTAGTTGACCTGGGGTTCTAGGGGAACCAATACACATGGAACAATGGTCGCCCTGGAGATGCTTTCGTACAAGAACGTTTGGACAGGGCATGCGCATCGACTGAGTGGCGAGAGCTTTTCCCTCATGTCAAGGTGTCTCATCTCCAAGCATCTTATTCTGACCATATACCGATCCTAATCAACATCACAGGCCTAGACCAACGGGGTAGGAGGAAGAAGATACCTCGACGTTTTGAGGAAAAATGGGCATCACATGCTGAATGCGAAAATGTCGTTCGTTAGGCCTAGGAGACAGGAGCATGTCTAGGAAGTCCTATGTGTCGACTTTTTGAAAAAATTAAATAGTGTTGGCTTGCATTGGTTGAGTGGAGCCGCAATACCTTTAGCAACACAAAATCTGAGTTACAAGTGAAGTAGGCAGCTTTGGAAGAACTTTCAGCCATGAATGACCCTAACAAGGTATCAGAGATTAGGGAACTCAAAAATAGCATCAATATATTCCTCCACCAGGATGAGCTCTTTTGGAGACAGAGGTCGAGGTCCATTTGGTTACCAACAGGAGACAAGGACATCAAGTACTTCCATCAAAGGGCAAGTCAGCGGCACAGGAAAAAGCACATACATGGTGTGGAAGACCAAAATAGGGAATGGTCTACCTGTGAGAGATGCATTACCACAGTAGCTAAACAATATTTTCAAGGTCTATTTACTACGGCCAACCCAGTGAACATGGAGACCATTCTAAACTCAATGGAAAGAGTGGTCACACGAACAATGAACAATTCCCTGCTTGAGCCATACACACCCGAGAAAGTTAGGCGAGCACTTTTCCAAATGCATCCCTCTAAGTCTCCCGGCCCCGATAGTATGTCCCCTTTCTTTTTTCAAAAATACTAGCATATAGTTGGGCATAATGTTAGTGAAGCTGTCATTTCAGTATTACACTTTGGTCACATGCTGCATAAGATGAATTATACTCATATTGTGCTCATCCCAAAGAAACAGGACCTTAAGACAATGGCAAACAACAGACCCATCAGTCTTGTAAACATGGTATCCAGAATCTTATCTAAAGTGTTAGCTAACCGGTTGGAGATTGTGTTGCCTAGTGTTATATCAGATGCACAGAGTGCATTTGTCCCTGGAAGGCTTATCACAGATAATACAACGATAGCATATGAGCTACTACAGAGGACGAGGAATAGAAGAAAGGAGAAGAAAGGGAAAATGACAATTAAACTGAATATTAGCAAGGCATACGACCGGGTGGAGTGAACGTTCTTGTGCAAGATAATGCTAAAGATTGGGTTAGACCCAAGATGGGTTCATATGACCATGGAGACAGTTAGTATAACTTCCTACTCGGTATTGATCAATGGGGAGACCAAAGGGTATATCAAACCATCAAGGGGAATAAAACAGGGAGACCCACTCTCTCCATACTTGTTTTTACTATATGCAGAGGGGGGTTGTCTGCCCTATTACAAAAAGCAGAAGCAAACCACAAAATAAAAGGCATTATGACCAGCCAACAAGGAGTGTGCATTTCTCACCTCTTTTTTGCAGATGACAACTTGCTATTTTGCCAAGCAACTGTGGAAGAGTGCCAAAACCTACTTACCCTTTTGGAGAAGTATGAAGCTGCATCGGGTCAAGCCATAAACAGGCAAAAGACTTCTCTTTTCTTCAGCAAGAATACCAGACAAGATGTAAGAAATACTATCCAACAAATGCTAGGGGCAAGAGTTATGCATGATTGTGAACGTTACCTAGGCTTGCCCATGACATGTGGCAGATCCAAGGTTAATACGTTCAAGGAGATCCAAGAGAAAATATCAAAGCGTGTAATGGGGTGGACTAAGAAGTTCATTTCCAATGCGAGGCATGAGGTACTTATTAAGGCGGTGGCTCAAGCCATTCCCACATACTCTATGAATGTGTTCAGGCTACCTAAATCTATTTGTGATCAACTCCCTTTTGGCAAAATACTGGTGGGGACAGGACCATGAGGAGTGGAAAATCCATTGAATTAACTAGACTAAACTGTACACCCATAAACGTAATGGAGGAATGGGGTTCTGGGATCTAAATGCCTTTAACCTGGCAATGCTTGCAAAGCATGCCTGGAGGTTAATCCAAAATACACACTCCCTTTTCCACAAAGTATATAAGGCACGATATTTCCCTCGAAACTCATTCCTAAAAGCGGAACTAGGCCCCAGCCCTTCCTTTGTATGGAGATCACTACTGGCGGCAAGGGTTATCATCATGGAGGGGTCAAGATGGCAGGTAGGGGATGGACGCACGATTGAAGTCGCCACACATGTCTGGCTGCCCCATGCTCCTATCTTCTTACAGGAACCAACACTGAATATGCGAGTCTGCGAACTCATAGACAAGGATACAAGGCAGTGGGACCGGGGAAAGGTGCTGGCTACTTTTACACAAAAGACATGGGGAGATATCGGCGACGCCGTTGAACAATGTAAACTCAAGGGACATGCTGGTGTGGAAGGAGAACGGAGCCAAGAAATTCACAGTGCGAACCGCGTACCATATCGCTGTCCGCTTGAAAAACCCCAGTTACGCGGAGCACTCCTCGGCTCAATGCCACGGACCAACCTGGGGGAAGATTTGGAGGCTCAACGTGCCTCCAAAGGTACGAACCTTTTTATGGAGGGCTTGCTCTAACTGTCTACCGACTAAAGAGAACCTACTTAAGAGACGAGTAAAAGTGGAGGCCAAATGCGAAATTTGCTGCCAGAAACCGGAAACAACCAGCCACGTGCTCTGGGAGTGTGCCTTTGCGAGGAATGTGTGGAGTTTGTCCAACGGAAGAACCCAAAAGTGCAGAAATGAAGCCATAGACTTCTTCCTACTATTTGAACAAATGAGGAGAAAACTGGACCAGCTAGAGCTGGAAAGGTGGGCAACAACGGCTTGGGCGATATGGAACGCTAGAAACAGATTTTACTTTGAGCACGTTCAGGTTCATCCCCAGATTATATTTGATGGAGCAATTGCATTCCTGAATGAGTACCAAAGGTTAATGTCAGCTAACATTTAGTGGGAAGTCAGCGCCTAAATTTTTTCTATAGTTTTTAAATCCTTTAAAGTGACGTAGGGGCAGCATAGGCCCACAAGATATTTTGCATGGGAATTGGCTTTCTTGGGAGCACTGCTGCATGTAGCTAGTGCTTCCCCCAAGTCAATTTGCTAGTTCAGATTGACTTGTACTTGTAATTCGGTCTTTTTAAGTTGAATAAAATTCCATATCATATCAAAAAAAAGTTGAATAAAATTCAATCATCTTAGCTCAAAAAAAGAAAAGAAAAAAGAAACAAACACACACGAGAGTGGGAGGATGATATTTTTTCATGGTCCAATATCCAAATGAAATTAACCACTTTATTTTTTAGGGAAATTTTTATCGGTTTCTAGGATATTAAAAATTAACAAAACTATTCATATTTCAAAACTTGTCGATCAACAGGAATTCTAGAAGAAAATGCTCGTGAAGAAAATTCTAAAAGCTTCCCTCAATGATATATGCCTATTTTTGTCCCCATCATTTTATAAGATTCCAAGAATAAATACACATATAAGCGTTTTATTAAGAATTTAAGACACCTTTTATTTAGGTAATTATGTTTTTTATGATATGTCAAACTTTTTTATAGGTAGATAGTGGGGAGAGGAAGAGGTGGAGATTAGCGGAGAGAGGGGGGAGGGGGGCCATAGCCCTACTTGACTTTTAAAAATTTTCCCCTCCTTTAGTTTAATAAGAAAAATTTTAAGGTATGTGTAGATTTTGTTAAATAAACCCTTCATATTTTTATTTATTAAAATTATTGCAAAATTTCCTTCAAAGTAATGTTGCAAAAGTAAAAATGTCTCATTTTTTTTTTAATATTCAATTTTTTATATTATTCATTAAATTTAGGACCATTAAAGCATATGTTTCCAAAAGTACATAAATAAATCTTAAATCTTGTAAGTAAATGCTCTTCATTTCATTTTGAAAAATATTATGTATACAATACTTTCACAATATTTTCACACCAATCTTAGGTGGCAATATGTTACTAGTTCTCATTTGGATATACTCGGGGTGGTAAAATTGGATACGAGTCGCGAACCCAATACGACATAGCACAAAATTAATAGGTTATGAGTTGAGATTTAATGAGTTCATGTCATAGTCGGGTTAACATGACTAACCCATTTAATAAACAAGTTGGGTTATTGTCCATCACGTGGAACCCGTTTGACCTGTCTAACCCATTTCATTAAATGACATTTTACCAATATACCTTTCAAATCCTAGATATATAAACTTATTAGTTATTGTGGTTTATTTTCTTTATATATTATGATTGATTATTTGTGATATTGAGATATATTTTAGTTTTGAATGATTATTTGTGATGTAGTTACTCGTTAGTTTTGAATTTTATATTAAAAATATTTAATTGTTTGGTTTTTCATAATTTATATCAATTTGGTTAATACTATTTGTTTTTTCATTTTTATAAAATTTGATAAACAGGTCTATACGACTGATCTATTTAATAAATATGTTATGTTAGGGTTAAGAAATATTGACCTGTTTAATAAACAAGTCAGATTAGGGTTGACCCATATAGTCGAATATTCATGAATCGACACGACATGAAATTGCCACCCCTAGGATATACCATTGACAGACCTTTTTTACCCACCACTAACACTTTGTCTCCTAAGAAATATTGTAGATGTAGCATTTCTCATTCATTTTGTATATATAGAATTAGGGATATAGGATTGTATAAAGTTTTTCACTATAATAAAATATGTTGTGATTTTTATTGTTAAACATTTAGGACATGTACTTCTACTTTGTAATATCTATAAACGAAAGAAGAAAAGTCATTCATTATTATTATATTTATCTTCTAATATATTACATTGTATGTTTTAAGGCATACAAAATTGACATTTAATATTAATCTATTCGAAATTAATTGATTTGCATACATTTCGTGTTTTCTAGAAACTATTATTATAGTCTAATGTGTAATATTTAATTCATTTAACAAAAGAAAATATGGATTAAATTTTAAAGAACTATGATTAGTACACTTTGGGAAGTCATTAGACTTGACTTAATGAAAGAAAATATTTTGTCTTAAATTATATGTAACTATCTAATTTTTATATATACAAGAACATAATTATTTCAAATATATGGGCTAAGAATAAATTATGCACAAACTGTGTGTACTATTTTGTGGATTTGAAAATTATTGATATTTTTAGGTTGAACCCCTAGAAAAAGAATTTATGACTTTGCTAGAGGTGAGATTTGAATTACCAGAGACACGTGACACCATAAAATATGCCATTACCATTGACTTATCATTTAAGACTAAAAAGAAAAAAAAAAAAAAATGAAAGACCCTCAATTATGTTACAGTTAGGCTTTGTTTGGTAGGGGTGAAAACAGGGAGGATGAAAAAGAAGTAGAGGAAAATAAGGTGGAAAATGGAACTTTCCCTTATTTGGTTCAGGAGAAAAAACAAGAGGAAAAAAAAATGGTGTGGAAAATTTCCCCTCCGGGCCCACAAAATTTTGTCCTCCCAATTTAGGAGAAAAACTAAGGAGAAAAGCTGACATGGGTGGTAAATTACACAAATAACCTCATCTTTACACACAGCACGTCTCCATGTTCTCCTCTTTCCTTTCCTTTTTTTTCCTTTTGACTTTTCCTTTCTCTGGTAACACTGGCTTTTTTGTTTTTGTTTTTGTTTTCTTTTTTTTTCTTTCTTTGGTTTTGTCAGGACGTGGTGGGTTCTTCTTCTTTTCCTTTTTTTTTTTTTAATTATTATTAATTTTTTTAAGAAAACATTTTTGGATGATTTCTTATATTATTTTTTGAAATATCAACTTTCATCTATACACAATTTTAAAAAAAAGTATAATGTATTACTTTTTATTTTATTTAATAGGGACATGGTTGTAAATTTATACAAACCTTATTTTCAACAAAACCAAAAAGTTTTCCATCCCTCCACTTTTTTACCCTCTTAACTAAACACAAATGAGGAAAACTAAAAATTTTTCTATTCTCTTACTTTTTCATCATCTCTCTATTTTCTATTCTTCATTTTTCTATCCTTCCAATAAAACGGACCCTTAGAGACCAACATAAATGCTCAGTTTTTGCACGTTATGCTTGATATAAACAAAGGAGGTGAAAAAAAGAGATACATTCCCAGATTTTACCAATAAAATACATATTATACAATCCACTCTAAATAATTACACAATAATAATAAACCAAAAAAAAAAAAGAATCTCAAAGGTTAAATAACACTAGCAAAAGGCAGCTGCAAATCAATACAAACTTTTATTGTCTAAGCAAGTTTAGCTTCACACAAAACCATACAAGCAGATAATAAAAGCTCTTACTCCCTCTTCATGTTTGAACTTTTCCTTCGGTTACTTAACATATATGTTCGTAGAGCCATATTAATGCATTGCCTTAAATAAAAAAGGATTAGTTAAAGAAAGATCAAGGAGATGAGGAAGCGGTTGGATTGAAAGCAACTTGCTCAGCACAACTGAGCACTTCATGAGGCCCTGCTTTTTCTCGACCAACACCCATAAGATCAAGGTAATATAGGTAATGGGATATGATGTTGTTCATGAACTCATTATCACCTTGACCGCAAACAAGATCTCCATAAAGCACATTTATAGTAGCTCCAAAACCAGAAACTCGCTTCGCGAGAGAGTCATTCTTGGTGGGTTTCCAGTAGCCAGTAAAAACATCATGTGCTGAAGGTTGATGCTCCATAATTGGTGTCATCCACCTCCAAATTGCAACTTGAAAGCTAAGGGTAGCATTTTGTTCAATGTATTCTGGATGGTTCAACAAATCCACCTTCAGATCTTTACTAACTTCTCCATAATTGTAGTTCCTATTGAAAGCATCAATAAAGAAAGTTTGGATTGTGGCATGCAACAATGAATTAATCAATAATAAAATCTTTTCTGATAGGAAACAAAAGATACATACAAATATTAGGGTAATATAAAAAGTAGGTTGCACATATATTTTTCAATAATCAATTACTTGAATTTCATTTGAAGAATGCATGAATTATGTTCTCTTACTTGAATTATGCTAGAAAAGGAACTCATTTTGATGTTTTATTAACTACTCAACATAAAACTTCTATAGAAATTACAGCTTAGGATTAAATTGAATAATATAAAACGAGAAAATAATTCAAATGCATAAATATAAAGAATGTAAGATTATTGTTTGCGTGATAGAAAAGATACATACCAATAGATAGGCAAAGCACCCCGGCCATAGTATGCAACTCCGGGAGCACAAGGATAAATGTTTTTGACGTGCTCATCACAATAATTGTTCGAGTTGGAATTTATTTCCTTATTGTAGCATAAACCCCATTCTAATGGTTCCTTACTGGCCACTTTATTTCCACCTGAAAAAAAGTATCAATCAGTTTTACTTTGTATAGCGAGTACCAAGGGTCATTGACAATAGCTCATTTCTAAATTTAATTACACAACCAATTCTTCAATAAGATAATTAGTAAAAAAAGATTAAAAAAGAGATTTAATCATATCTTAAGATTTATTCAAATTGAAAAAGATCCAATCCAATCAGTCCATAGACCTACAGTAAGTCTTCAAAGTTCAAACACAGTATGATCAAACCTCTACAAAATTTGAAACCCTCACATATGAAATCAAAACCAGACAAGAAAGAAGTCCTTACTCTCACACACACATATTCAACCAAACTAACGAGGAGAAAACCCAAATTAAAATTTCCCAAGACAGAAACTGTGAAGTACTCACAGGAGGTTCTGGTGCCTACATGGGCAAGAAAAGCTGCGACTTCTTTGGTTCCAAAGAAGGTGGAGTTGATGTAGGTAGTACCAAAGCCGTAGGGCTGGTAGTGAGCAGAGGCAGCGATAAAAGAGTGGTAGTCCCAAAAGCCCTTTGCATGGGCCTCAAGGGAGTCCCGGTTTGAGAACAAGTTCTCAAACTGGTCGCTTTGGAAATAGTCATTAATGACCCCATCACAGCATCGTTTTTTAGCCGTGTTGCAGTCAAAACAGCTCTTTTTCTCAAACTGGTCGTTCTGGAAATAGTCATTAATGACCTTATCACAGCATCCTTTGTTGCAGTTAGTACAGCCCATTCGACTATATATCGACCTTCCAGGGCACGGAGCAGCACACGCAACACACGGCTTATTTCGTGCAGACACAGTTTGCCGTGGAGACACAGCTGCAGAGGGGACACAATTGACAAGCACAAATAATATCAATGCCTTTGTCAAGATTACAGAACATTTATACTCCATTTTTGCACGTAACATTAACAAAAAGGGGTGGAGTTCGGAGAGAGGTGTGTACCTTCCCTATATATTTATACTTGGTCTGGGTGCATGTGAAAGAAGGAAAAGTAAAGAAAAGATAGTCAAGTGAAGTGCGCGCAACGGTGCAAGTCATCTGTCGGGAGCCTTTTCACAAAAAAGTATTGAATGGATAAGTATCTGAATTCACATTCAAAATCACTTTCTCTACCAATAAAAATTAACTTGGCATCTTGTCATTGTGAGGAAAGTTTGGGTGAACGTAGAATTGTTTCTCCGAAAAGGAATATAAGTAAACACGTGAATCATATGCGATACAATAAAAACTTGGCATCTTGTTATAGTGACATTATTAATAGAAAATATTTAAATAAAAAAATCCCAGGTAATTATTTCAATACACATTCTTAATATTTACATGAACATTATTTAATCCAAGTCGCATGGCGTCATGTTATTTTACTCTTTTTTTGTTGTTGTTATTAATAGCTTTGAAATATTGATGAAACTGTAAGATTTAATTCTAAAGAATCTAAACTTATGACGACATAGGGTTTGCTTTAGCTTTGAGTCAAGCTCTAAAGTATAAATTGAAATTATAATTTATTTAAAAATTAATTAATTACAAAAAGTAAGAGAGAGAAGAAAAAGAAAAGATTATATTTCTTTTCTTTGGGGATGGTATATATTTTAATTCAAAGTGATTTGATGCTTTTCTAGTGGGGTACAAAAAGAAAGGGCTCTTGGTATATTCACATGACATCACTGCCATGCGTACTTGACCGATCATGCAAATAATACATGCAACAACCATTAACGTGTATTGCAAATATCAAATAACTTTTTTTTTTTTTACAATTATTTTATGATAATGTTAAGATCGCAATATTTTTACAATAGAATATAGGTGATAAGTTATTATTAGTTTTAATTTGAGCTTATCATTGATATTATTTTTTTACCCACTAATAAAATTTGACATCTATGATTTATTTTGAAATTGTTGTAAATGTAACATTACTTAATTTGTTGTTCAACAAATTAATCTAGCGTTACAAAAACTTTCATAATTTTTATTTGAAATTTTTAATTTTTACCATGATTGATATAACTTGTTTTAATTGATACATAACAAAAATGATGTTAGTGATACATCCATATAAAAAAGACATTTTAATAACAATTTATAACATTAAATACCTAATATTGCCTTTTATTTAGCTAATAATATTTTTTTGGCCAAAATGAAAAACTCACCCTTTAAGTTTTACAATTTTTCATTTCAGTTCTCTAACCTTGGGTTTCATCATTTCAGTCCTCTGAGATTTTTTTTCTTTCTTAATTAAGTACTCTGTTAACTCTCCGTTAACTACTGCCATTAAAATTAAAATTAAAAAATTATTATTTTTAATTTTAAGAAAATGTTAATTTAATAAAATTAAAAAATTAAAAAAAAAAAAAAAAAACCCAGAAATTAGATGAGGAAAGGGTGTCTTATTTTAGGCGCAACAAGAGATGTATCTACTTGCTCAGAAAATGACTGTTGTTCCTTGCTCCACCTGACCAATGTCACCACTGAGAAGGGTAATGTAGATCTGGCAACAAATGTCCGTCCCCTTGAGGTTTTTGTGGCTAAATCATACTACTCCAAGCAGTATCTAGATGGTTTCAAGTGGCTTTCTCAATTCATGTAGTAGAGGTGGTATCTTAGGCATTAGATTCACGTAGCAATTTTCTCATGGTGAGGTGGTATCTATGTATCTTTTAGGCATTAGAATTGAAGATTTGACATTTTTATTTCAAGTGGATTTGATTGTTGATTTTCCTCGAATTGCTTGGTTAATGATTTGTGCGATATGATGACATGTGATTGTAATTTAAATTTCTTATTTACTCTCTAGTCTCAAGAAAGCTTGCATGTTTTGTAGTTGCCTAGATCTAACTCTTGCTGTGTTAGACCAGGCTATTTTCTCTCACTTTTTCCCATTCTTTCTCCCTCTCAGTCTTTTAGTATAGGGATTCAATTTTTTTCTTTCAATTTTTATCTAGAAGGACCAAATACGACATCTTAATCCAATTTCAGGTTTGTTTGTCCTTTTCTTTTTTCTTTTTTTAATTAATGTTTTTTTAAAATTAATAAATAAATAATAAATTAAATAATTGATAAAAACAACATTGTTTGGGTAGGATAACGGCAAAAGCTAACGGATTTTTAATGGGTAAATTAATTGAGAAAAAATGAAATTTAGAAAACTGAAATGACAAAAACCCAACTTACAGAACTGAAATAAAAGGTGGTGAAACTTAGAGGGTAAGTTTTGCGTTTTGACTTTTTTTTCTTAAAGAATTAAAGAGAGTGGGAGGATGATATTTTTTAAATGGTCCAATATTTAAATGAAACCACTTTATGTTTAATTTTTTCAGTTTCTTGGACCTTAAAAAATTCTCAAAACTATTCATATTTCAAAAACTTGTCTCAACAGTAAATTTAGAAAATTCTCAGGAATAAAATTCCAAAAGTTTTCCTCAATGCTATATGCCTATTTTTGTCCCCATCATTTTTGAAGATTCCAAGAATATATACACATATAACCGTTTTATTAAGAATTTAAGACACCTTCTATTTTGCTAATAATAATGCTTTTATTATTATTATTATTATTATTATTATTATTTTTTATGATATGTGTGGGGTCTAGGTTTGAATACTGTTCCTATAAGATGAATGAATCCAAGCCCAATGAGCCCAACACAATAAATTTGTAAAGAGTGGATAGAAGAACTAGGCCTTAACGAGTAGGATAACAGTTAGAATGGATTTGGACAAGTAATCAAATGGAAACAGACCAGAGTTATCTAAGTAAACTAGTCCTCGGCGTAGTCCGAGGAGGTGTGTTCCTATATATATTGATGGAAAATGATTACATATATGGCTCAGGTCATTAAAATACTTTCTCTTACAAATTTTTGATCTCCTCTCCATGAAGGGTCTCTCATATTATATAGCTCTGCTTGGACCATCCAGACCCTACACTTGTTGATCATTTGGGCCATTACTTGAGTGTTTGTCTCATCAGATACTCCCTCAGGCCTTCTGTGAGTCGGAGTAGCCAAGGTAACATTGTTCAAGGGTCTTCTCCACATTAGTGTGGCCAGAGTGTTAGTTATGGTGCATTTAATAGGGAGGCAGCAGCTTTTCCTGGAATTGCTCTATCGCTATGCTCCAATGTGCTTACCTGTTGTACTTATCTTTTTCTTTGGGAGGCTTTGGGAGATTGTATCTGTCGGTAAATAGCTCTTCTCTTACCTCGGCCTTGGCTAGCCAAGGACAAAGTTGTTCTCGGCGAGGTCTTTGGGCTGCCATGATCTCCCCTGTCTTCTCCATATTCAATTATAGGCCCTGGCTTGGGCCTCAGGCCCAGTACAAGAGGTGGGTGCGGATTGCTGGGCTTTATGACCCCACAATATGTTAAACTTTTTGATATGTAGATAGTTCGAGAGGGAGAGCTGGAGATTAGCGGTAGAAGAGGGAGGCATTTCCCTAATTAGTTTTACTCTCCTCCTTTAGTTTACTAAGGAAAATTTTAAGGTATGTGTAGATTTTATTTAATAACCCCCTTTGTATTTTTTTATTATTATTTAAATTATTGCAAAACTTCCTTCAAAGTAATGTTACAAAAGTAAAAATGTCTCATTTTTTTTTTATCATTTTAATATTCAAATATATATATATATATATATAGTATATGTTTCGAAAAGCACATGAATTAGAAATCTTAAATCTTGTAAGTAAATACTCTTCTTCTACTAAAAAAAAAAAAAAACCTCTTATTATTTCTTAGAAATGTTATGTCCATAACATTTTTACAACATTTTCACATCAATTTTAAGTAATAATATGTTATTGGTTCTTATCTGGATACACCACTAATATTATTCTTTTACCCACCACTAACAGTTATAGCTCTTCTTGTTCATTTTGTATATATATAATTAGGGATATAGGATTGTATAAAAAAAAAAATTAAACATTTTTCATTAGAAAAAAATATGTTGTGATTTTTATGGTTAAAAGTTTAGGACATGTACTTCTAACTTGTAATATCCATAAACAAAGCAAATAATAATAATAATAATAATAATAATTCACTATTATTATATTTATCTTTTATTATATTATATTTTATGTTTTAAGGCATAAAAAATTAACATTTAATATTTAATCCATTCAAAATTTACTGATTTGCAAACATTTCATGTTTTCTTGAAACTATTATTATAGTCTAACGTTTAATCTTTAATTTAATTTTTTAAAAACATGGATTAAATTTTAAAGAAAATTAACTATGATTAATATACTTTGGGAAGTCATTACACTTGACTTAATGAAATAAATATTTTTCTTAAATTATATGTAACTGTATAATTGACTTAATTAATGAAATGTTTTTATATACATGTATAGAATAAATTGTGTTAAATATATGGGTTAAGAATAAGTTATACACAAACTTTGTGTTTACTATTTTGTAGTTTTAAAAATTATGGATGTTTTTAGGCTAAACTCTTAGAAAATAATTTATGACTTTGCATGAGGTAAGATTCGAATAAGAGATATGTGATGCTATAAAATATGCTATTACTATTGACCTATTACTTGAGACCTCAAGTATGTTACACTTCGGCCAACATAAATGCTCTTTTTTTTTTTTCTTTTTTTAAGTTATGCTTGATATAAACAAAGGGAGCGAAAAGGTGGGATATATACATTCCAAGATTTTACCAATAAAATACATATTATACGAACATAGAGACGTTTGTAGACAATCCACTCTAAATAATTACACAATATATAGCAATAAACCAAAACAAAAAAATATCTCAAAGGTTAAATAACACTACCAAAAGGTAGCTGCAAATCAATGCAAAATTTTACTGTCTAAGCAAGTTTACCAGCACACAAAGACATACGAACATATGATAAAAGCTCTTACTCCCTCTTCATGTTTGAACTTTCCTTTGGTTACTTATATATATGTTCGTAGAACCATATTAATGCATTACCTTAGAAAAAAACGGATTAGTTTAAGAAAGATCAAGGAGATAAGGAGATAAGGAATAGGTTGAATTGAAAGCAACTTGCTTAGCACAGCTGAGCTCTTCATCAGGCCTTGCTTCTTCTTGACCAACACCCATAAGAACCAGGTAATATAGGTAATGGGATATGATGTTGTTCATGAACTCATTATCACCTTTACCGCAAACAAGATCTCTATAAAGCACATTTATGGTAGCTCCAAAACCAGAAACTCGCTTGGTAGGAGAGTTACCCTTGGTGGGTTTCCATTACTAGTAAAGACATCATGTGCTGAAGGTTGATGCTCCATAATTGTTGTCATCCACCTCCAAATTGCAACTTGGAAGCTAAGGGTAGCATTTTGTTCAATATATTCTGGATGGTTCAAAAAATCCACTTTTAGATCTTTACTGACTTCTTCATAATTGTAGTTTCGGTTGAAAGCATCAATACAGAAAGTTGTTTGGATTATGGCATGCAACAATGAATTAATCAATAATAAAATCTTCTCAAACAGGAAACAAATGATGCATACAAGTCTTAGGGTAGTAGAAAAAGTAGGCCAAAATGGGCTTTTGCCCTTTCTTTTTACAAAATCCAACAAAATGCCCCACGTTTGAAACTAATTAGGGAAATGCCTCTGTTTTGAAACTCAATTTTCTAAAAATCAAGTTTCAAATGTAAAACTCGATTTTTGGAACATTGAGTTATAGCAAACGTGAATTTAGATTTTTGTTTTGGGGGGGGGGGGGGGAGAACTCGAGTACCATGTGAAGTTCATTAAACTTGAGTACTTCACATGGAACTTGAGTTCCAAATTTTTTTTTTTATTTTTTTTTTTTAAGAAAAATTTTCAATTCGCTATAACTCGATTGCCCAAAAATCGAGTAATAAATTGAAACTTGATTTTTGGAAAATCGAGTTTCAAAACAAGGGCATTTCCCTAATTAGTTTCAGACATTGGCCATTTTGCTGGATTTTTTAAAAAGAAAGGGCAAAAGCCCATTCTCTCCAAAAAAAAGTAGGTTGCACGTACCTATTTTTTAAAAGAATCAGTTGCTTGGATTTCTTTTGAAGAATGCATAACTTATGTACTTGTATTTGAATTATTCTAGAAAAGGAATTCATTTTGATGTTTTGTTAACAACTAAACATAAAAATTTTATATAAGTTTAAACTTAGGATAAAATTGAACAATATAAGATGATAAAATAATTGAAATGCATAAATTTAAGATTATTGTTAGCGTGATAGAAAATATACATAACAATAGATAGGCAAAGCACCTTGGCCATAGTATACAACTCCAGAAGCACTTGGATAAATGTTTTAGTCATGCTCATCACGACAATTGTTTGAGTTGGAATTCATTTGCTTCTTATAGCATAAACCCCATTTTAATGGTTCCTTACTGGCCACTTTATTTCCACCTGAAAATGAATCATCTAGTTTTACTTTGTATAGCGAGTGAGCGAGCAAAGGGTCATTGAGCATAGCTCATTTATAAATTTAATTATCCAACTTCCAACTTAAATGTTTTTAGGAGAAATGAATCTTCTTAAACCACTCCACTGATCAGTAGATTCACTTACAACCTAAAAAAGTGATAATATATCTATTTCATCCACTAGTTAAAATTCCCTCAAATTCACATAAATTAGAGTGAATTAACTCAAGCAATTCAGTACTTTTTACAACACTTTTATGAGGCATTTTTGTAATCTTAGCATGACTACAAGTTTCATACTTTTCAAAAAATTTTGGCAGTCTTGGAATTAATCCTAAACTACTCATGATTCTCACGTATCTACTATTTATATGACACAAACAAGCATGCCAAAAATTAATAGAATAAAGCATATAAGTTGAACTGGTAGATGCTTTATTATTCTCAAATTTTAATTTAAACATTCCATCATAAGTATAACCCTTGCCCACAAATAATCCATTTTTAGTGATTACATAATTATCAAATTTCATAGTCTGCTTGAAGCTGGCTTTGTTAAGCAAAAAACTTGACATCAAATTCTTCCTCATGGACGGAGTTTAAAGCATATCTTTCAATGTTAGCACACGTCCAGAAGTGAATTTCAAATCGACCTCACCACTCCCAAGAACCTTCATTCTGCTGGAATCACCAAGCATAATTGCTTTTTCTTCTTCAAAGGGAGTGTACAACTTGAACCAATCTTTGTCATTGCAGACATGCCTATTAGCACCATAGTCCGCCCACCACCCTTCAACATATTGCACCATATTGATGTTTGTAATCATAGCCATTAAAGGCTCTTCGGTTACGTTAGGCTACAGAATAGATTCATGTTTCCAAAATTTACAAAATCGAGCAATATGCCTACTCTTGTCACACATAAAACAAGATCTATTAAATTGATGTTGTGAAGGGGGTCCATAGTTCTTATTGTTATTTTTATTCGGGTTTACCTTTCCTTGAGGTCTATTATTATTTTCGAAAACTCTCTTTTTAGGCTTCATTTGACCAATTCTAGGAAAATAATTTTTGAGCATATTATTATTGGCAACATTAAGGTTTACCTTTGTGGTGGAATTACTATTGCTCTCTTGTGTCATGAGTGCATCTTGTCCTCTAATATCCTCCTCCACATGGATGCATGTGATCAAATTTTCCAAGGATGTCTCCTTTTGTTTGTGCCTCAAAGTCTTTTGGAACTCCCTCTAAGATTGTGGTAGCTTATCAACTATGCCAACTACCACCAAATTATCTCCAATCTTTATGCCTTCGGATCTCAATTTTGCCATGATCATTTGGAAGTCTTGTGCTTGATCCACCACTGATTTTCCATCCACCATTTTGTAACAAAAAAACCTACTAGTAGCATACTTCTTTGCACCAGCCACCTCAATATCATACTTGCTTTGTAAAGTTTTCCATATATTCTTGGCAGAATTATAAGTTGTATTATAATATTCATAGAAATGATTGGCAAGGCAATTCAAAATGAAAACTCGAAAATGTGTTGAAAACACAAGAGCTATTTAGACCCCCAATTAAAAATTACGGCTCGATAGATTTTACACTAACTTAATACTAAGTGCGGAATTGTGTAAATGCGAGTAGACAAACAAACACACTACTCTAATCCATAAACAAAGCAACACAGCAGTAAAATGGAATATAAAAGAGTAGGGAATAAATATGCAAACACAAGATAACACGCCGATGTGTTATCGAAGAGGAAACCGAAGAACTCAGTAAAAAACCTCTCCGCCGCCCTCTAAGCGGAAATTGATCCACTAGACAATCAGTTGGGATACATGGGTTAGCAAGAGACCCTCCAAGCCTAATCTACCTTCTGTACCTAAGCCCTCCAAGCTCCTACTCCAACAAGACTTCTCGGAACCGTGTCTTGTCGAGCTCTCCGAATCCCGCAACAAGCCCCATGTTGCATCTGCCATCCTTGGCTTCTTCCAATGCTTCCCAGCAGGATCAAGACCTTACTTGACACTCTCAAAGGGTGTGGTAAGTGTTTGGGTTATCAACCTCTCAATGGTATGGAAATGGAGAGATAGGAGATGAGGAAATTCCCGAAAAAAAAAAAAATGTGTAGAGGATTGTAGGTATGAAAATCTCTAACTCTCAAGTTTTTTGGCTAGGGTTTTCTCTCAGAAGCTCTCTTCAGCATTTGTGGGTAATGTGGGTATAAATAGTGTAGGCACAGAAAGTGTGAATTAGACTGGACAGGCTGGCAGAACAAAATGTCTCGTGGGAAGGCCTTACCCGCGAGATACTAGCGAGACACAGCTATCTCCATCTGGCCTAACTCTTCGCATTACAATCATGTGCAAGGCACATGCTTCCTTTCGCGGGATGCTTAGTCACGAGCTACCTGCGAAATCTCTTTAGTCTTCAGTTGCTTGAGTCTTCACTTTCTCTCTCTCTAACACACAACCCTTACAATGAAATCCCACAATAAATATTGGGTACAAAGATTGAATAACATTACAATCAAATTTGGCACGGAATATAAGCCAACAAAACACAATGTTGTAAATAACAACTTTACACAAAAGATAAGAGCGACAATTGTATTCATCTTTTGTATACTTATCTATTTTTTCATGATGGGGACAAAATTCTTCCCCACTCATCTCATCGGTAGAAACCTTTGAAGGATTCTTATCAGTGACGATGTAGGCGACTTTGAGAAGACTTAAATAGAAGAGGACCTTCCCTTTCTACCTCTTGAAGTGGGCTCTCTTAAAGCAAAAAAGGCTTGTTGAGATCTCCAACAATCTCATTTGGTTTCTCTTGTGTAGGCTCCATGTGTTGAATGTCCTTAAGATTGTTGGTGCAAACACAATAATAATGAAAATAACACAAAGAGAAACTAAATAATACTTCTAAATATTATTAATTTGAAGATAAGAAATACACAACACTATTTGGACTAAAGCGCAACACTTGCTCTCTTTAAGGAGATTCAAATTTTTGATTAGCTAAACTTTGTAACTAGTGTAGACATTCTCTGACTTGTTTCCCGCAGGATACAACAACCCAAAAAATGTCGTATGGCTAGAATAACCTCTAATGTAGTCGTTAGGCCATTTACTCACCAATAGATATGATAATTATTTTGAATGGGTTGTCAAGTAGGAGGATTCAAGAGGCTGATTCATTTCCATTTTTGACACCTCCTCCCTTCACCTCCCTCTTGCACACGTATTTAACCTAATATCTAAATTAATACATATTAGACCATTAATCACTACAGTTAAAAAGAATAAAATAGTCTCTTTCCTTTTCAATGTGAGATTAAACATTTTCACTAACTCCTTATATTCCATATTAACTCCCATATCTTTACGTTTATATTGTCATATTAATTCATTTTAATTAATTAATATTAAAATGCCCCAACAATACATATTACACAAACATAGAGAAGTTCATAGACAACCCACTCTAAAAAACTAGACAATAACAAGAAATCAAAACAAAAATATCTTAAAAGTTAAATAACACAAGCAGAAGGCAATTGCAAATCAAAACATACTTTTATTGTCCATGAAAGCTCGAATTTGTGTATAAACACAAGAGCTTGTTTAGACCCCCAAATTAAAATTACGGCTAGATTGCTTTTACTCTTACTTAATCAAAGTGCGGAACAAGAGTAAATGTGTGCAATGAACCGATACTACTCTAATGCATAAACATGAACAACAAAAAAATAAAGTAAAGCATAAGAGTAATGGAAGAGAGTTGCAAATACAAGATAACACCGAAACATGTTATCGAAAAGGAAATCGAAGAACTCGGCGAAAAATCTCTCCGCCGCCCTACAAGCGGTAAATCAATCCACTAGAGGATAAAGTTGGAGTACACGAATAACAAAAGACCCTCCAAGCCTAGTCTACCCAATGTACTTGAGCCCTCCAAGCTCCTGCTACCAACGAACTTCTCGGAGTCATGTCTTCACTAGCTTTTCGGATCCTGCAATACACCCGATTGCATTCGCCAAGCCTCACCGACTTCTTTTGGCAAATCCCCAAAGCTTCCTAAGCTCCAAAACACTATCTACACTCTGAAAATGTGTGGGTTGTGTTTGGGTACAAATCTCTTCTCAAGGTATGACAATGGGAGAAGGAAGGATAAGAGACTACAATGATTTCTCACTAAGGATGAGTAGCACTCTCTCTAAAAGATGGGTGTGTGTATTGTAGAAAACCTATCTAGGGTTTTTCTCTCTGAATGACCTTCTATACTTTTGTGGGTAATGAAGGTATATATAGTATGGGTGAAGGGTAAGAAAGTCACACTTAAAAATCCTCCAGGCAGAGAGTTTTGCGAGTATCTCGCGAGAAAGCCTTACCCGTGAGACACTCGCAAAATCCTCCAGGCTGGCATGACTATTCAGCTTCCAACATGTGCTTCTCACGTGGCTCTTTCACAGGTTAGCTTCTTATAAGCTTCTTGTGAAATCCACTTATTCTTCAATCCATGCTTGATTCTTCACCAACTTAATACTAAATCTAATACAATAAAATCCCACAAAATACTAGGAACAAAATTAAAGAAAATACAACACTTTTTGTCATGGAATAAAGCCAACATAAAACATAGTTGTAAATCACAACTTTACAATCCAAGTTTAGCTTCACACAAAAACATACTGGCAAATTATAGAAGATCTTACTCCCCCTTCATTATTGAACCTTTTCTATGGCTACTTCATATGTTTGTAGAACTAGTGGTGGTGCCACATACAGCTCAAGGTGTTCCTAGGAACACCCTGACCAAAAATAAATAAAAATTTATATTTAATCTATATTAGGTAGCAAACCCATGGATTCTCAAAAAAAAAAAAAGAGCAAATCACTAAATCAGAAATCAAACCCACAGTCACATCGCTCGCAGAGAAAACCAAACCCCAATACAGTCTATATAGAGCAAAAACAAACCATACCCCAATACAAAGGTGTTTATCCAAAAAAAAAAAAAAAAAAAAAAAAAAACCAATACAAAGCAAACCAAAACCAAACCCCAATACAGTGCAAACCAAACCTACGGTCACGTCGCTCGTAGCTCACTCGTCGTCATCGTAGCTCACCCTTCATCATCGTCGCTCGTCGCTCGCCCCTTATCACAGATTGCAGATCGCTCGGCTGCTCCGATGCTCGGTGCTCCCTCCCTTAAGGTATTTCTCTCTCTTTTTCTCTCTAACTCTCTCTCAGTCTCTCTCTCTTTATCTCACTAAAATGAAAACTATGAAATGAAATTAATGAATGAGTCTCTCTCTCTTTATTCTTTAAGAGTCTAACTCAGTAACTCTCTTTCTCTTTTGAAATATGAGTCATTGATTGGCTGGCCGAATCTTTACTCTTTGGCTTTATTAATATTTTGCTTTTTGCTTGTTTTTTGACTTTTTGAATTTTGGCTTATCTTATCCGTTAGTGTTGGTCAGTGTGTGTTGGTGTTGGTGTTGGTGAGATATTGATTGCCTTTTAGTGCAATGTGTATTGTGATTTGTAATTGTGAAATTTTCTGATTGGCAGCTAGCTATTATGATTGGGGGCATCAGGCATGAGGTTGTGCTTGTCTATTGAGTGGGGTGGGAGTAGATGGGCGGATAGGCACATGGGGTCGGGTAAACAATAATTAAAGCAATGTAATGTGCTGCACATTACACTGCTTTAATTATTGTGCTGCACATGGGATGTGTAATGTCTAGCTTTTTTAGTGTAACATGCACAAGCGGCTAAACAATATAACAAATTAAAGCAATATAATTAAGGACAAACAAATTAAAGAAATATAGTTTATTGTTACGATAAATAACAATAATTAAAGTAGTATAATTAACCAATACATTATAAAAGACAAATAAATTAAATTATGTTAGGCTAAACAACAATTAATAATTTTATAATTAATGAAACAATAATATAACAAATTATAGTTTATAAAAGACAAACAAATTAATGGAACAACTAAACAACAATAATTAATAATTTTATTAATATTTCAAATGAACTTATAGTCTGTTAGGTTCTAAAGACTTAAGAACTAATGTATTTAGAACTCTAATGTGTAATGTTGGCAAACTATGATCAAAACAAATGTTAGTCTTGTTTTAGACTCGTTCAAAGTGTGTGTGTCAATGTAAAGTTGGAATTGAGTGGCTGTAGAAGTATTGGTGACCTTTGGCCAGGCTCGATCGATCGAATCTTGGGCAGAATGTTATTTTTTGCAGATTTCCAACTCAGCCCTACCTCATTTAAAACGTTTAGGGTTTTATAATTTTGCCCTAGGTATATAAGGCAAACCCTAGCCACATTTTAGATGTTGCTCATATTGCGGTTTGTGTAAATCTTTTGTGAGATTTGTGAGGAGCTTTCCTTTATACAAGTTTAGGATTATCAAGAGAAGATTCGTTCAAGAACTTGATGATCATTCAGTTGTTGCATTAAAGAACTTAAAGATACACAAGCGGGTGTGCTTGTACTTGCTGGAGAATCCAAGAAAGAAGGAGTCCATGGTCTCGGAGCTTGCACGTGGTCGTGTCAGTAAGTTTCTACTAGTGGGTAACAATAGGATGTTAGTGGTCTAAATCCTATTGTAAAACTTTGATTCTTTCATAGTAGATTCAGGTTTACCTTGAGAATAGCTAGGTTAAATCCTCCCTAGGTTTTTACCGTGTGATTTCTTGGGTCATCATATCATTGTGTTATTTCTTTTTCTGCTGCTTTGTATGATATGATATCTTTGTGTTAATCTAGATTTGTTAATTTGACTAAGTTAATCACTTGGCTAATTTACTATGTTAATCCAATTGTGTTTTTTAAGGGGGTCTAAAAACAAACATAGTCTATTGTTTAATCTTTTGCTAGAATTATGGACAAATACTTGATAAGAAAATCACGTACCCAAGATTCATCTCCTGTACAAGATTCATCTTCATCTTCTAAGGGAATTCGTGTTGACTTTAACTTAGAAAATCCTCTTTTAGATCCTGGGCCATGAAAAAGATATCATCTTATCATCCCAATCATCATGATGAAATAAGAAGATATTATTTACAAAAAGGCCATTGTCAACCTGTTTTACATTGTGATGATTACCCTATATCATATTTTTCTAGAAAGCCCCGTCGATTTATATCCAAATGGTATAAAAATAGATACTGGTTGGAATATAGTATAGATAAGGATGCAATATTTTGTTTTTATTGCTACCTATTTGGGCAAGATGTTGGTAAGGAAGGAGGAGGTGACACTTTTGTAACGAAGGGATTTAAACTTTGGAATCAAAAAGAGAAGTTAAATTCCCATGTTGGAGGAGTTAATAGTGCTTATAACCAAGCTGTTCAGAAGAGTGAAGATCTATTAAAGGAAAAGCAACACATTCAAAGTATTTTGGTTAAGCAATTAAATCAAGATAAAATTGAATATTGGGTTCAATTAAATGCAATAGTTGATTACATAAGATTCCTTTTATGTCGGGGATTAACTTTTCGTGGTCACGATGAATCTCAAGGTTTAAGTGATAAAGGAAATTTTCTTGGACTTCTACAATTTTTGGGGGATCACAATAAATCTATCAATGAAGTGTTGCAAAAAGCTCCGAAAAATTGCAAGCTTACCCACCATGATATTTAAAAAGACATTGTGAATGCAATTGCATGTGAAACATCCAAAGCCATCATTAAGGATCTTGACAATGAGTTTTTTTCAATATTAGTTGATGAGTCACGTGATATCTCAGTGAAAGAACAAATGGCCTTCATTCTTTGTTATGTGAACAAAAAATGAATTATTATAGAGCGGGTCCTTGGTATTGTACATGTACCAAGTACCACTGCTTTGTCACTCAAACTTGCTATTGAATGTTTACTTTGTGAACATAATTTGAGTTTATCGAACCTACGTGGGCAAGGTTATGACGAGGCTAGTAATATGCAAGGTGATATCAATGGTCTCAAAATTTTAATTTTGAAAGAGAATAAGTTAGCAATTTATGTCCATTGTTTTGCTCATCAACTTCAATTAACACTTGTTGCTGTTACTAAAAATCACATTAACATTGCTGAATTTTTTTTTATTTTGTGGTTAGTAATTTAGTAACTATTGTTAAAGGCTTTTGTATGAGACGAGATGCTCTTCAAGATATACAATTTGCCAAAATTAAAGAAGATTTAAAGAATGCTGTACATAGAAGTGGGCAAGGTTTGAATCAAGAGACAAATCTTAAACGTCCTGGTGATACACGTTGGAGATCATATTTTGGGACTATTCTCAACTTGATTTTGATGTTCTCTACTGTTGTTGATGTACTTGATATTATTGAAGAAGATGGTCTCTCCGACCAAAAAATTGAAACTTGATCTATTATGAGGTCAATTCTATCTTTTGAATTTGTCTTTGCTTTACACTTGATAAAAAACATTTTAGTGATCACAAATGAGTTGTCAATAGCATTGCAAAAATAATAATAATCAAGATATAGTAAATGCTATAGATCTTGTTAAAGTGTCTAAGCAACGATTGCAAGTGATGAGAGATGATGAATGGATATCTTTATTGACTGAAGTGTCTTCATTTTGTACCACACATGATATCCCTATCTTGAACATGGATGAAATATTTGTAGTTAGTGGGAGGCCGCGATGCAATACCCAACAAAATACAAATTTACATCATTATCGTATTGAGCAATTTTGCATAGTCATAGATATGCAACTTCAAGAGCTTAACAACCGGTTTTCAGAGGCAAATATTGATTTACTACTTTCTATGGCTTGCTTGAATCCAAGTAATTCATTTATGGCTTTTGATAAGGAAAATTTGATACGTCTAGCAAAGTTCTATCCATCTAATTTTCTTGGGATAGATATCTTGGCATTTGACTTTCAACTTTAGAATTACATTTTTGATATGCACAACAATGACTTGTTTTTAGAGCTTTAAGGAATTAGTGAACTTGCTGAAAAGTTAGCGAACACAAGGAAGCATGAGACTTATCCATTAGTCTATTTGCTTGTGAAGTTAGCTTTGACCCTTCCTATTGTTACTACAACAGTAGAAAGAAGTTTTTCAGCAATGAAATATATAAAGAATGAATTTTGCAATCAAATGGGAGGTTAGTGGATGAATGATTACTTGATTGTATATATTGAAAAAGATGTGGTTTATAGCATTGATAATGAAACTATCTTGTAACGATTTCAAAATATGAAAACTAGTAGAAGACAATTGTAAACATTATGTATTTGCGTGTTTTTTTTATTGTTGTTGTCAATATATAAAATTTTCTTTTTATTAGATTGTGTAATTTATACTTGTTGAGGAACACCCTAGAAAAAATTCTTAGAGCCGCCATTGCGTAGAACCATATTAATGCACTACCTTAGAAAGGAATTAGTTACAGAAAGCTCAAGGAGACAATGAAGAGGATGGATCGAAAGCAATTTGTTCAGCACAACTAACCATTTCATGAGGCCTTGCTTCTTCTCGGCCAACACCCATAAGATCAAGGTAATATAGGTAATGGGATATAATGTTGTTCATGGACTCATTATCACCTTGATCACAAACAGGATCTTTGTAAAGCACATTCATGGTAGCACCAAAACCAAAAACACGCTTGGCCAAAAAGTCATTCTTGGTGGGTTTCTAGAGGCCAATAAAGACATCGTGTGCTGAAGGTTGATGCTCTATAATTGGTGTCATCCATCTCCAAATTGCAACTTGGAAGGCTAGGGTAGCATTTTGTTCAATATATTCTGGATGGTTCAATAAATCCCCCTTCAGATCTTTACTGGCTTCTCCACAGTTATTGTTCCTATTAGCTGTGTTGGGAAATTTAAACCCCAATTGATAGAATTAACAACTTTTAAACCCAAGTTGTTAATTATTATGAATAAAACTTGTTAAAACAAACAAATATCAATATCATGTCAAAATCATGCACAACGGAAAAGTAAATAAGACAAAATATGATGACCCAAGAAAACCATTGAAACAAACTAGTTTCATAGTAAAAACCTTGAGGGAAAACCTTCCCGAATAGCAATTCACTATAGTAAAGAGAAGTTTCAGATCTAGTACAAAACATTTGTCCCTAGACTCTACAATCCCCATAGATGAACTTACAGCAGAAACCTTCTACTGCTTCAGAACCTCTAAACTCTTCAATATATGAACGCCACCCTTTTTGTTGCACGGATCCCAGTATATAACTAACTCACCAACTTGAAGAAGATTGTTGGCTGCAAAGTTCTTCACTTCATCAACAATGAAGATCAAGAAGCACTTGGTTACAAAACCCTAAGGCACAAAAATGCAGTAGCTTCTTTTAGAGAGAATAAGGCATCGATCACCTTTTGCATATGTTCTCATTGTATTCTCATATGTGACGGCCTCTAAAATAAGCCTTATATATGTCTAGGGTTATGAAAGAAGAAACCCTACACAAATACATAAGCTTGGGCCGAAAATCAAATATGGAAATCTGGATTCCCGTAACCTCGATAGATCGGGAGGTGTCGAGCTTTAAACCTCGACAGATACAGATATCGAGAAGTTATCGAGGAGCTGTCGAGGAAACAGGAGCTTTCTCGATCGATCCACCAACTATTGAGAGGTGTCGAGCTATTTGTCCAGCTTTAATAAACAGCTTTTCTTCACTTGTTTCTTGGTCCAATCTTCATGGCTTTAATACTAGACTTGAACAACATGTTTCTTGAAGTATTAAACACATCCTAGATCTATCCAAATATAAGTAAAGTGCGTTTTGTCAAAGGATTAGCTAATTGCATAGAATAGTGACATATGTTCATAACAAGTGAATCACATATGTCCTAACAATCTCTCACTTTGACAACCCGTGACAAAATCACAACAAACAAATGAACATATGAGAAAAGTCATAAATCACTTAACTCATATTCAGTTGTTGAATACAATAAAATCTATCATAATACAAACTCTTGAAAAATTTTGCAAGAAGAGAGTTCATGGCAAGTAGACTTTGATAGCCTGTATTTCTGAAACACTTTAAACAAAATTCATCAAGGCATCTTAGTGTGAGATAGAATTAAAAGATTGCATAAAAATAAAGAAACATGTGTATAAAGAGAGAAAAGAAACAACACAAGTAAAGGTAGGTGAAGAAGACATACATCATCAAAGATAAGCACAATGTATGTAAACATGGTCACAAGATCAGTGTACAAGAACAAGGAAGTAAGCACTTCCCCTAACAAGATGAAACACATCTCCCCCTTACAAGGAATGTATTTCTCCCATTAACATGTAGAATCTTAGAAAGAAACCACATATTCTCCACAATTTCTCCCCCTTTTTGTCATGATTAACAAATGGTACAAGAAGCTAGAAAGTTTCACCTGAGAGATATAAAGATGATCAAGGATGATCAAGGGGGTACAAAGAAATCCATATAAATGCATGAATGTAATGAAACAAGATACTATGGATGACAAGATAAAAGAAGGATGCAAAACATGTGAAAAACAAATCTCTCAACAAGAAAAATGTTAAGCACAAGGATCCCAAAACACACACACACATGCTAAATAAGTCTAACCAATTTTATATTTCAAAAACAAGTCAAGACAGTTTAGTGAGTATACATTAACACATGTAAAACCTTGTGATAGTCAAATCACATTGTACATGCACATGTATCAAGAGTAGCAAAGAATATTGCATGTTATGTGTGAAAAACATTCCAAGATTGCATTAGTGTATACATGTTATGACGATTTAAGATATGAGAAAATTACTTTAACTCACACACAATCATAACTACTTGATGGGGACTATAACCTTCGAGGTATATCCTATAACTTTCACATCTCCTAGAAAACACACTTGTAATCATATTTATAGCATTTTGATCTTTTTGCTTTTTATTTTCTTTGCATATTTTTATTTAAGCAAAACATGTATGGGCATATAAGAGATAGAAAAGAAATACCCATTTATGTTAAACATTTGACATTGCACTTTTACTATGCCGAAGCATACAAGTGTCATATTATGATTGGCGGGCAACAGTGGTGAAATGGTTATTTATGCATTTCTCTTAGGATTTTTTAGTCCTTCCCATCAAAAAGAGTGATATGAGTATTAAGTACAAGAGATAACTTAATCTTACTCATCACAAACAAGAGCCACAAAACTCACTTGCTTAGTTGTGCATAGAGATGCTCATCTAAGCTACAAGATATACAAAGTTTAGAAAATTTTATTTCAATGGCCATCTAAGGTACACAAGTACCAATGTACACAAAACATACACTATTTTTGTATTTTTTATTTTATTTTTTTTTTGAAAACAAAACAAAATAAAGAATAAACAACCAAACAAAAACAGGCAAATAACAAGAAAGCATGAAAGAATTATGTATATGCATGAAGACATGATATAAAGATGCAGATGCATGAAAGCGTGATTCCAAAAGCAGATAAGAAATCAAGCAAAAAGAGTCCTACTTTAGATAAAAAGAATTAGAGTAGAGGACAAACAGAAAAGACAATTAAGTCTTAGGCTCTTTTCTCACTCACAAAGCACAAGTCTTTGGTCATGAAGATGAAAAGGCACATGTCCTAGTATGTCTCCCAAAGGACATAGAAGAATTATAATTCTCCTGAAATTGAGTTAAAAAGCTCAAGACTTTTTATAACTCTCCAAACAAAGGTGTAGGTCCTTGAGAGGAAACCTGTGACCGTTTGGACAATTGCTTTTGAGGATACAACGTAAAGCAATTAGGAAAAATGTGTCTAGGAACACCACAATGGTGACAAACATGAGGTCTAACAAAAGATTTAGAATTAGCTGGATCGGTTTTGGATTTCATACCTTTATTACCTTTCTTAGATTATGGCACAAAGACAGTCTTTGATCCAGAAACCATGTAAGAGGAGGGGTCGGAGGAAACAACATATCCTAAGGCAGTCTTATCAGAACTAGGCTTTTGAGCACTTAAAACCTCTTCAAGCTTTGCACTAGACATCCTCTCTATTTGAGTTCTAGCTTGACTGAGCTCAACTTCAAGATTTTTTACCTTCTCTTCTAATAAGGTGTTCTCCACAACAAGAGTCTCAACCAACCTTGTAGACTCATCTAGTTTGACTAACAAATCAGCTTTTTCAGTTTTTACCTCATTAAGTTTTTTCTACAAAGATGAGAAGTCTTTTCAGATTTTATGAATTCAGTGCATAGTTTATCATAGGCTTCTTGAATGGTCAACTTCTTGGGTACTTCATCATCAGAAGAATCTTCATTGTCACTAGCACTCTCCACAATCACCTTATCGGTTGAGGCAGTAAAGGCCATAACGTGATGACATTCATCCATATACTCATCAGAGGAGTCATTCTCAGTATCACTCCAAGTAGCAACCAACCCTTTATCTTTTGACTCATTGGTCTTTTCCTTCGTGAGGTAGTTTGGACACTCTATCCTCATATGGCCAAAACCTTTGCACTCATGGCATTGGATGAGGGGTTTCTCATTCTTGCCCTTCCTAAAGGATTTAGATTTTCTAGGAGGTTTGCCCTTATCCTTTTTCTTGAACTGGAGAAACTTGATAATCTCATCAGTTATGAAGGTTAGATCCTCATCCTCATCATCATCTTCATCTTCAGAGTCCTCAATCTCTTCCTCTATACCTTTAAGAGCCAAGTTTTTACTCTTTCCACCTTTTCCCATTGAGCCTAATCCCATCTCATAGGTTTGAAGGTTCCCTACAAGCTCAGTCAAAGGAATTTGATCAATGTCCTTGACTTCTTCAATGACAGTGATCTTGCCATGGAATCTTTTAGGTAAGGACCTAAGGATTTTCTTAAAAAATTTGGATTCTGCAATACATTCTCCAAGGTTGAAGGTAGAATTCACAATATCCTTAAGTTTAACATAGAACTCATCAAAGGTCTCATCCTTCTCCATCCTTATTTGTTCAAAACTACTATTGAGTCTTTGAAACTTCACAGTCTTTACTGCCTTGGTACCTTCATAGGTGGTCTCAAGAATAGTCAATGCTTCCTTAGCAACTTCTGTGGATGATATTTTCTTGAATTCCTCATTGGTCACCCCACAAAACAAAGCATTCAAGGCCCTACTATTGAAATTTGCCGCTATGATTATTACTTCATCACAATCTACCGGCGCTTCCTTTGGCTTAATCCAGCCAACTTCAACAACTTGCCATACTTGTTCACCTAGAGCCTGCAAAAAACCTTTCATAAGAATTTTCCAGTACGCATAATTAGTTTCATCAAATAAAGGAGGAATCAAAAGAGATTGTCCATGATCCACGACAACAGGGGTCAAGGATCACACTCAAGAAATTAATTCAATTAGAGTGTACCCGCTCTGATACCACTTGTTGGGAAATTTAGACCTTGGTTAATAGAATTAACAAGTTTTAAACACAAGTTGTTAATTAGATTTATTATGAATAAAACTTGTTAAAACAAAAAAAAACATCAATATCATGTTGATAGTTTTTAGACCCCTTAAAATCACAATTGGATTAACTTAGGTAATTAGCTAAGTTATTACTTAGTCAAATTAAATAGATCTAGGTTATCACAAACAAACAATCATATCATGTAAAGCAGCGGAAATATAAAAGACACAAGATATGATCATCTAGGAAACCAAATTGGTAAAAACCTGGGGAGGATTTAACCTAACTATCCTCAAGGTAAACTTGAATCCACTATCTTGAAAAAATCGAAGTTAATACAATAAAACTTACAAGCCCCTATGCTCGACTTCTTATTACTACCCACTAGTAGAACTTACTGACATGACTACGTGCAAGTTTCAAATCCACGGACTCCTTCTTTCTTGGATTCACCACCAGATATAAGCACACCCGCTTGTGTTTCTTTAGGCTTCAATGGCAGCAGCTGAATTGATCATCAAGGTGTAAAAAACTTCTTCTCCTTAAAAACCCTAAGTTTATGTGAAGGAAAGCTCCTCAAAGATCTCACAAGATATTCACATAAACCGCAATATGTGCAACACTAAAATTTGGCTAGGGTTTGCCTTTTATACCTAGGGCAAATTAGAAAACCCAAAACGTTTTAATTAAAATAGGGCTAAGTTGGAATTCCGTAGAAAAAACGTTCAGACCTGAGTTTCGATCGATTGAGCGTAAGTTTCGATCGATCGAAATAGGCTGAATTGGTTTTTTAATTCCTGCAACAACTTATTCCAACTTTATATCAACAAATCAACTTTAAGCAAGTCTAAACACGACTAAACACATTGTTTTGATCATGGTTTGCCAACAATACAAATTAGAGTTCTAAATACATAAAAACCTAAGTCTTTAGAATCTAACAAACTCTCCCTTTGGCAATCCGTGACAAAATACAACTTAGTTTACAAATAAAAGCCCTTTACAAAATAATACTCATAAACACAAATTCAATCCTAACTACTATTCATCAGTTGCAAGAAAAGACAGCAGCTCAATTGAATCAACCTATATATTTCCTGAAACACTCAAACAAAAAGTATAACCGCATGTGTGGAAAATACAAGCAAATAAAATAAAATCTTGATTTCAAACAACACACAATAAAGACATATATCAATGAAGAATTCATAAACATAAGTCAATAAGCAGTTTGAAACAAGAAACATATAAAACAAATATACTCCCCCTATCATGAATATCCCAACAAAACAAAGCAAATGTGGCAAGAGCTAAAAAAGTAAAACTACAAAGTGAAGCACCTAAATACAATCTAAACAACTCCACAAGCTCCAACCAATAAAAAACTACTCTCCTCCTGAAAACAAAAACAAAGTGCTCTCAATATGTACTCTCCCTTTTTGTGACGAAATGCTAAAGGGCAATCAAAATCCATCATTAAAAGGAGATGGCAGTGAAGAACGTTGAAACCATGCCAAATATGCTCGCAAACCACGAATCTCATCAAGAACATTCACCATAAATCTGTCATTGAGCCACCTGAATAGTCAAGACATGATCCAACGTATGTCGAATGTCTGAATCATCCGAAGTAGTTGGTGGAGGAACATCATCATCAACAGCAGCAGCACTAGACGTTTTAGTAGCATCAGCACCTGTAGAAGAGGGAGAAGGGGGAACATCACCAGAAGATGTACCTCTAGGACCTGAAGGATCAACTCTCAAATGAGCAGCCCTCTGTTTAAGAAAGGTAGCACCTAAGGGAGTAACAACATGAATAGGCTCACCAAAAGGGAAATCAGCAAGACCAAGGAATAACAAAATCCTATGAATGAAAATAGGATGGATAAGTGCATGCCCTACGACAGAACTCCTATGAACTTCATTCAAAGAACGAAGAAACAAATGAGGAAAGCTATAGACGCACCAGACATGCAAGCATACAAAAACACACATCGCTCTAGAGGGATGGTGTGGAGATGAGAAATAGGCCACAATGAATGACACGCTACCCTAAGAAAAAGATAAGCAGTCTTAGAAAGTGCAGAAGACATGATCCAAGGATCAGAACCCCACTGGATAGAAAACCTAGTGATGTATGACATGACAACATCTAATGGAGGAGCCTCAGCATAGGGATAGACAGGCTCCCTGACGACCGGAACGCTAAGAGCCTTAGCCACTACCCTAGGGGTAATGGTGAACTCAACACTTCGTATCCAACTCCTAACTAGGGTGTTGGAATCATAGATGTGACAAGAAAGGTTCGAGAAGAACTTTCTAATCAGGGCGGTCGGGGGTGGATGGTCTATCTCTAACAAGGACAACCAACCTCTAGACTCTAGGTTAGCCCTAATGGCCGGATCAACCTCATCAAGAATAACAGAACACTCAGCCCATATCTTACGCTTACTGTTCAGTTTCTTAAAAGCCTCTCGACAACGGTCGTTCTTAAAAAGCTGATTCCTAGAGGGAGACACAGATGGAGTAGAGGGAATCCTATTAGCTCTAGTTTTCCTAGGCATGGTGCTAGGATAAGGACCAAAACACACAGGAAGAAGAAAAAAAAAAAAAAACACAAAACCAAGGGCAGACTGCAAGTTAGCACAAAAATGATATAAAATAAAAGCTATATGATGCATGAACAAAGTAAATGTCATGATGCATGTCCTAATGCAGTGCAATTTAGTTCAAATTAAGTTCAATTTGACAAAAAATGGCTTGAGCATGGAGTTTCTAACAAAAACCCCAAAAATTTGAAAAACCACTTGAAAAATTTGTAACAAATTGACCAATTGATCATCACACAAGACAGATTACACAAAATAATGATCAATTACATCAAGTCAACAAGCCAATTTCATCAAATTAAACCAAATTGAACAAAATCCCCAAATCGGGTTCAATACAAACCCTAGAAATTTGAATTCATCCCAAAACCCCAAATGGATCAAATTATCCAACAAAGATCATGTTAAAAACATCATAGGAACAAAACCCAATGATTAATTTCAGAAAATATAGCCTTAATCATCAAAAACCTCAAATATGTATAGGTTTGAAATTCCAAATTAAAATGCATGAAAAATGCATGAAGTGTGAAAATAAAAACAAAAAGAAGGGTAAAAGGGTCTTACCGGTATTTGGAAAGAGAAACCTTGCAAAAAGAATGATAAAAAACGACAAAAATCTGAGGTGGAGCCAAGCCGAATCGGAGAGAGAGAGAGAAAAGCTTAGAAAACTTTTGAAAAAGTGATTTTGAAAAAGTCAAGATCTATTTTTTAAAAACCTGATTCACGATATTCGATTGATCGAAAAACAGTTTCGATTAATCGAAATAGACAGAGGCTCACCTAAAATTTTAAAAGAAATTTCGATTGATCAAAAAACAGATTGGATCGATCGAAAATCTGGAAAAACAACTTTTTAGAAAAAATGACCTGATTTTTGAAAACACTCCTCAAAGCATTGAATATAAGAAATAAAATGCATGAGTATGAGATGAAATGTTTTTCCAAAACACAAGTTTTAAACCCAGTTTTTCCAAAATTAAGATTTTCAATCATTCTCCCTTTAAAATCTCAAACACAAAATATGTTTTGCACAAACAATACTCAAAGAAATTTCAAACTTGGTTGGTCAGACCGAAAGACACACACAATAACATGTACAATTTTTAGCAAAGAGTAACTTGTGTAGTGTGTGAAACTAGCACAAACTTGAGTTACATGTGAGGTGATATGTGTATAACAATCAATCACAAAGTTTATAAAATTCATCACATAGAATTTAAAAGAGACTATCACCTAAAGAGTTACATCATATAACTCCTACATCTCTTAGAACATAAGCTTGCAATCATGTAAGTTTCTTGAATTTTGCCTCATAATATACACACTAATTTTAATTATGTGATTTGGCATCAAGCCTAATAGTACACACCAATTTTAAGCATTAAGCAATTAAATCGAGGCTTCACCTTATATTCTTTTTGTGTATGTGCTACACCTTCTTGAGCACAAAATCTTATGATATGCACTAAGGTGTTCATGATTAGTTAGTGAACAGTGGTGAGATGGTTATTTATGCCTTTCTCAAAAGGTTTAAGTCCAACAATCAAATAACATGTGAATTCAAGATTAAGATAAAGTGATAAACACCATAAATGTCTTTCCCACACAACATGCACTACAAAGCTTCAACTAGTTAAGTGCAATAAATAAGCTTATCGAAACTAAATAAAGTACAAAAAGACATGTCACATGAAAATAAAATGACCAACCTTGTTTTAAAAAACAAAGAGAATAGTGCAAAAACACAATTTGCTTCATTTTCCTTCTTTTTATTTTTTTATTATAGAAATTAAAAAAAAAAAAAAAACACCTAGAATGAAATGCATGAATTTTATGCAATGCAAATCCTAGAAACAACAGGAAAAACACGAAAACCAAAGAACAAAGAACAATGGTCATAAAGAGAAAAACAATGAAGTACAAGGACCATGTCAGAAAGACTAAGTTAGATCGAGTCTTTTGCATTCAAAACCTTTTAGATGCACCACGAGCATTGGAGTTTGTATTCACATTAGAGTAATTTCTAACTCCAAGATTGGAATAAAGGTTGAGCGCCTTTTCCAATTCACCAACAAGTGCCATAGGATCTTGTGCTTGAGGCACTGGCACTTTTGGCTTGTTTGCTCTCTTAGCAGCTTGCAGCTAGTAATAGTTTGGACGAATGTGCCCAGACTTCCCACAAAAATGACAAACCCAAGCAGGCTTACCATGTATCTTGTCCTTAGAAAGGGTAGACTCCTTAAGTTTAGACTCTTTCAGATCAACCCTAATCTTCCTAGATGGAGTAACTTCTATGGGTTTGACAACCTCACTCACAAGGGGTTTGACAATTTCACTTACAACCTCATTCACAAAAGGTTCAGAAGAAGATGAAGGGACAAAGTTTGTGGAATGGGGAGCAGACACAGAGATGGTTTCAACAAAACCTAAACCAGATTTGTCAGAAGGAGACTTTTAAACATTCAGCATTTGATCAAGTTTAGAATTAGCAGATCTAGCAATAGATAAATCAAGTTCCAAAGATTTCACTTTATCAAGCAATAACATATTCTCAGTTTTCACATTGTTCAAAAGTTCATTAACATCAAAAAGTTTAACAAGCAAATTTTTCTTATCAAGTTCAAGAAATTCAATTTTCTTCAGGCCAAGTTCAACATTCATAGCATCCTTTGCAGCAACTTTGCAAAGTTTATTGTAGGCCTCTTGAAGATCTGCATCCTCAGAGAGTTCCCCATCAGAAGGTTCTCTTCAGCAGATATGCTTTCATTTACTACAACAGTAGCAGTGAAAGCAATGAAATTTTCATCCTTATCACATTCTGACTTATCATCAGAAACTTCACCATCACTAAGAATTACAGCTATAGCCTTACCCTTAGACTTCAAGTAAGTAGGACACTCAGATTTCATGTGACCATACCCTTGACATCCAAAACACTGAGGACCCATAGAATTATTTGAAGATTGACCTACTTTTTCTCTAGGTTTATCATTATTGTTAACCTTAATGGAATCATTCTTCCTAAAATTTCTAAGTTCAGCAGTGTTCGTACTTCTTGCCTTTTTATTGTTATTCCTGAGAAAGTTTCTAAAGTTCTTGGTAAGGTAAGTAATCTCTATAGCAAAGAGCTCATCATCAAATCCACCAACCTCAACATCATCAACTGACTTAAAAGCCATTGATTTGGATTTGCTAGTTTTGGGTAGGTCCAACTCATAAGATTGAAGTGATCCTACAAGTTCATCAACAGGGATGGAGTTCACATCCTTGCTCTTAGTTATGGTAGTCAACTTGGGTCTAAAGTTCTCAGTTAAAGATCTAAGAATCTTCCTAACAATTTTAGGTTGATCATAGATTTCACCCAAGTTATAACCAGAATTAACAATGTCATTAATTTTAGCATAGAATTCATCAAAAGATTTATCATCAGACATCCTAATACTTTCAAATTTATAAGTTAATTGCTGCAATTTGTTGATTTTGACAGCCTTTATACCTTCATGCACAGTCTGAAGGATATTCCAAGCAGTATGAACAACCTCAACATTAGAGATTCTCTTAAATTCCTCCATAGAAACAGCGTTAAAGATAGCATTCATAACTTTGCTATTGAACGCAGCTGCTTCTTTTTGAGAAGTTTTCACTCACTAACAGGAGTAGTGGGCTTCTCCCATCTGTATTCAACGAAGTTCCAAACTCTCTCATCAATCGATTTCAAGAATACTTTCATCCTTACTTTCCAATAAGCATAATTAGTCCCATCAAAATGAGGAGGAATAACCAGAGAGTGTCCGTGTTCCATGACAGCAGGGGTCAGTGATCAAAAGATCAACAACAAGAGAGCTACTTGCTCTGATACCACTTGATAGTTTTTAGACCCCTTAAAATCACAATTGGATTAACCTATGTAATTAGCTAAGTTATTACTTAGTCAAATTAAACAGATCTAGGTTATCACAAACAAACAATCATATCATGTAAAGCAGCGGAAATATAAAAGATACAAGATATGATCACTCAGGAAACCAAATTGGTAAAAATCTGAGGAGGATTTAACCTAGTTATTCTCAAGGTAAACTTGAATCCACTATCTTGAAAGAATCGAAGTTCATACAATAAGACTTACAAGCCCCCACACTTAACTTCTTATTGCTACCCACCAGTAGAACTTACTAACACGACCACATGCAAGCTCCGAATCCACTGACTCCTTCTTTCTTGGATTCACCACTAGATATAAGCACACCCGCTTGTGTTTCTTTAGGTTTCAATAGTAGTAACTGAATTGATCATCAAGGTATAGAAAACTTATTCTCCTTGAAAATCCTAAGTTTATGTGAAGGAAAGCTCCTCAAAGATCTCACAAGAGATTCACATAAACCACAATATGAGAAACATTAAAACGTGGCTAGGGTTTTCCTTTTATACCTAGGGCAAATTAGAAAATTGAAAATGTTTTAATTAAAATAGGGCTGAGTTAGAATTCTGCAGAAAAAATGTTCAAACCCGAATTTCGATTGATTGAGCCTAAGCTTCGATCGATCGAAATAGGCTAAATTGGTTTTTTAATTCCTACAACAACTTATTCCAACTTTGCATCAACAAATCAACTTTGAGCAAGTCTAAACACGACTAAATACATTGTTTTGATCATGGTTTGCCAACAATACAAATTAGATTTCTAAATACATAAAAACCTAAGTCTTTATAACCTTTAGATTTAGTACAAAACTTTTGTCCCTAAACTCTACAATCCCTGTAGATGAACTCACAGTATAAATCTTCTACTGCTTCAGAACCTCTAAACTCTTCAATATATGAACGCCACCCTTTTTGTTGCACGGATCCCAGTACGTAACTAACTCACCAACTTGAAGAAGATTGTTAGCTGCAAAGTTCTTTACTTCATCAACAATGAAGATCAAGAAGCACTTGGTTATGAAGCACTTGGTTACAAAACCCTAAGGCGCAAAGACGCAGTAGCTTCTTTTAGAGAGAATAAGGCATCAGTCACCTTTTGCATAAGTTCTCATTGTATTCTCATATGTGACGGCCTCTAAAATAAGCCTTATATATGTCTAGGGTTGTGAGAAAAAAAACCCTACACAAATATATAAGCTTAGGTTGAAAATCAGATCTGGAAATCTGGATTCCCGTAACCTCGATAGATCAAGAGGTGTCGAGAAGGTGTTGAGCTTTAAACCTCAACAGATACAACTATTGAGAAGCTATTGAGGGGCTGTCGAGGAGACAAGAGCTTTCTCGATCGATCCACTAGCTATCGAAAGGTGTCAAGCTATTTGTCCGCAAATGTCGAGCTATCTGTCCAATTTTAATGAACAGCTTTTCTTCACTTGTTTCTTGGTCTAATATTCATGGCTTTAATACTAGACTTGAACAACATGTTTCTTGAAGTATTAAATACATCCTAAATCTACCCAAATACAAGTAAAATGCGTTTTGTCAAAAGATTAGCCAATTACATAAAATAGTGACATATGTTCCTAACAAGTGAATCACATATATCCTAACAGATTGCAACTGTAAAGAAAGTTGATTGGATTGTGGTATGCAACAATGAATTAATCAACAAAAAAATCTTCTCAAATTGGAAACAAAAGATACATACAAGTCTTAGGGTAGTAGAAAAAGTGTTGCACTTTCTTTTATATATAAAAATCAATTACTTAGATTTCGTTTGGAGAATGCATAACTTACGTACTCATATTTGAATTATGCTAGAAAGGGAATTCATTTTGATTTTTTATTAACATCTAAACATAAAACTTTGTAGAAGTTTCAACATAGGATAAAATTGAGCAATATAAGATGAGAAAATAATTCTAACACATACATACAAGAATGTACAATTATTGTTTGTTTTATAGAAAAGATAGATACCAATAGGTAGGCAGAGCACCTCAACCATAGTATGCAACTCCAGGAGCACATGGATAAGTATTTTTGCAGTGCTCATTAGAATAATTGTATGAGTTGGAATTCATTTCCTTACTATAACATAAACCCCATGATCATGGTTCCTTGGTAGCCACTTTATATCCACCTGAAAAAATATTATTCACTTTTACTTTGTATAGAGAGTGAGTGCGTGATCAAAAGGCCATTGACCACATATAGCTTATAGATAAATTTAATTACACAACCAATTCTTCAACACGTAAAGCTCCGAATTCATTTTATTTCAACTTTAAACCCAATATGTTCTAAGAAAAAACGAATCTACTTAAACCACACTCATTAGATTCACTTACACCTTCATTCGTTTGCTCAAAAATTGTTGGATTCAAAAACTAAATAAAGATTCTAATCATAATTAAGCCTCATTCCAACATGACCCTAATAAACAATATAAATTGTTAAATTTTTCATAACGAGTAACATTCTTTTTCAGTTTAAATTAATTTAATCAAATAAACGGGTAACAAAGCCCAAATGATACAATGTGTCATCAATTCTTAATAGATTAAATTAACTAAACGACATAAAAGATTTAAAACATTAAAGTCCATTCCAATTGCATCAAATTAAAACTTGTGTGTGTTTATTTCTTAAAAAAAAAAAAATAATAATTAAAACTTTCTTGTTTTGGATTTTTTTTTTTTTTTGATACATTATAAAATTTCTATTCTAACCTAATCTATGTGTATATGTGTGTGAAACTACCTCCTGGAGACTTGAACCTCGGCCCTTGCCCTCACACAAATTAAAAGTCATGATTGTTTTTGATATATCAAATAATTAATAATAACTATCTTTGGGTAAACAAATATTTTATAGAGGTCAAAATCTTAAAATAATTGGTAAAAAGAGATTAAGAAAAACAGATATTAATACTATCTTTAAGATTTATCCAATTTGAAAAAGATCCAAACCAAACAGTCCCTTAGGCCTACAATAAAATGTCTTCAAAGCTTAAACACAGTACACACTTTGATCAAACCCCTACAAAATTTGAACCCTCACATATGAAATCAAAACCAGACAAGAAAGAAGTCCTCCCTCTCACTCTCTATCTATCATGCACGCACATATTCAACCGAACCAGCAACAAAAACCCAAATTAAAGTTTCCCAAGACAGAGACTCTCTGATAAAGTGGTACTCACAGGAGGTTTTGGTGCCAGCATGGGCAAGAAAAGCCGCAACTTCTTTGGTTCCAAAGAAGTTTGAGTTCAAGTAGGTAGTGCCAAAGCCATAGGGCTCATACTCTGCAGAGGCAGTGATAAAAGAGTGGTAGTCCCAAAAGCCCTTCGCATGGGCCTCAAGGGAGTTCCGGTTTGAGAACATGTTCTCAAACTGGTCGCTCTGCAAGTAGTCAGTGACGGCCCCATCACAGCATCGATATGTAATGGTGTTGCACTGCCCACGACCTTGATAACATTTAGTTTTCGAGCATGCTCTCTTTTCACAAGGTAGCTTCTGGCTCGAAGAAAACTTGGGACAATTCACAAGAACTAATAATATCAATGCCACTGTCAAGAGAGGCCTATACTCCATTTTTTGCATTGTAAAGGCAACCACATCAGCATATGTAAAGTCTTGCAAAATAGAAAAAGTTACTCATTTTACACATTTTGACCTAAAAAAGCACACATCAGTGGGTGTAAAATTGTGCATTTTTTCACAATTACTACAGTAACCATGCAGCTCGTCCATCTATTATTTTAATATTATCTTCATATATTATAAAAAACTTATTTTACTCTTTTTTTTTCTCTCTCTCTTCTCACTTGAGCAACACCAACGCCTCTCAATAGTCTCTCCTTGTTTCATTCCTGAGCTCTTCCTCTCATCTTCTCTCTTCGTCTGCTTCTCAATAGCTCTTGCTCATTCTCATCACCACGGGAAATAATGTGATCGGTTTGGGGGTTTTTGCAGCCCCGTGAGAAGGGTGGATCAACATGGAGGTATCTTTATTGATAGACTTTGGGACAAATTTCTTCGAAAATGTATGGGTTTTTCTCATTGAGATTTTAGGGTTTTTTTTTTTTTTTTTTTTGGGTGGTTTCAAGCAAGATTCTTGGGAGTTTCTTTAAACTAATTTTTTTTTAGGGTTTCTTGGGAGTTTCTTGTTTCAAGTGAGGGCATGAAACAAGGTTTCTTTCATTGGGCCTCTTAGGGGATTGGGGCGTGTTTGCTTATGCTATAATAGATTGAGTTATATAAAATCCATTCTTGTGTTGGATATTGATCTTGCTTGTCTTAAAAAGCCTGAATAGAATGTAGTAAAAAATCTAAAGGTAACTTCTCATTCAAAATAAATTATTGGGTCTCTAATGTATGGAGTACTTTGTACAGTAGTTGTCACTTTGGCCAGTCTTTGTTGAAGATTGGGATGTGGGCAATTCACATTTGGACCTGTGTTTCAAAATTTAACTTAATTCGGATTCTTCGGAACACTCCTGAAGTTATTTTTGGAATTTATTAGTATTTCAAATTTTGTGTGTATTTATATTTGATTATTTTAGAGTTCAAGTAAGGATTAAATTTCATGTCTTTTAGATAGGGATTAGTTTCAAGTCAAATAAATCATATACACGGTTCACAAATGATCACAATCCTTATATTTAATATTGTTAGGACATATGTGTTTCACTTGTTAAGAACATATGTCATTCTTTTATGTAATTGGCTAATCCTTTGACAAAATGCACTTTACTTGTATTTGGGTAAATCTAGGATGTGTTTAATACTTCAAGAAACATGTTGTTCAAGTTTAGTATTAAAGCCATGAAGATTGGACCAAGAAACAAGTGAAGAAAAGCTGTTCATTAAAGCTGGACAGATAGCTTGACAGCTTCTCGATAGCTGGTGGATCGATCGAGAAAGCTCTTGTCTCTTCGACAGCTCCTCAATAGCTTCTCGATAGCTGTATCTAAAGAGGTTTAAAGCTCGACACCTCCTCGACACCTCTTGATCGATCGAGGTTACAGGAATTTAGATTTCCAAATTTGATTTTTGGGTTAGGCTTATGTATTTGTGTAGGATTTCTTTTCTCACAACCCTAGACCTATATACGGCTTATTTTAGAGGTCGTCACATAAGAGAATACAAGGAGAACATATGTAAAAGGTGACCAATGCCTTATTCTCTTTGAAAGAAGCTACTACGTCTTTGCGCCTTAGGGTTTTGTAACCAAGTGCTTCTTGATCTTCATTGTTGATGAAGTGAAGAACTTTGCAGCCAACAATCTTCTTCAAGTTGGTGAGTTAGTCACGTATTGGGATCCATGCAACAAAAAGGGTGGCGTTCATATATTGAAGAGTTCAAAGGTTCTGAAGCGGTAGAAGGTTTCTACTGTAAGTTCATCTATGGGGATTATAGAGTCTAGGGACAAAGATTTTGTACTAGATCTGAAACTTCTCTTTACTATAGTGAATTGCTTTTCGGGAAGGTTTCCTCTCAGGTTTTCTACTGTGAAACTGGTTGGTTTCATTGGTTTTTTTGGGTTATCATATCTTGTCTTATTTATTTTTCCATTGCATGATTTTGACATGATATTGATGTTTGTTTGTTTTAACAATTTTTGTTCATAATAAATCTAATTAACAACTTGGGTTTAAAACTTGTTAATTCTATCAACTGGGATTTAAATTTCCCAACAAATATGACCGCCTAGTATTTGTATGGAAGAGATTCTTCCATTTTTGAATTCACATCTACTAGGTAGATGCAAATTGCTTGTAATCCTATAGCTTTTCCTTGTTCTCATTACCTTTTTGTCAATACTTGTTTCTAAGATAAATTTGCCATCTTTATATATATTCCTCCAATTCTATGATACTAGATCTTAGGCACATTAGTGAGCTAAAAGATTATTTGCTGATTTTCTGAAAGTTCATAAAAGTACAATTGTACCTAAAAAAAATAAATAAAAAAGGCTTTGAAAATCTGTATATAGGCAAATAAGCCAACAGAAAGAAGCTAATCCAAGTGCTATTTATACGCTAATATTGGTGTTTCTTCCAATATGGAAATAGGTGGATAATCAAATCATATAGCTTTCTTTTATTTTATTTAAAAAAAAAATCATTTTCCTTCTTCATGTCCTATCACCGTAGGAAGGAATGGTTCTTGAATGTATGGCTAGCATTGACATTTGGTGGAGTCTCTTATTACTTAGTTATAAACTACTTCAACCTAATGTTAAAGGTTTTACATTGATTTTGGATGTTTCTTTGGGATATACTTGAGAAATATATACTATTTTTTGGCGATGAAAGAACTGCCTAGTATGTCTCTCTGCCTTTGGAGCAATGGTTCACACATTGATGAGTGTGTTTTGATTGGTTTAGAAGTACTAGTAACTTACCTACCTTTGTCAATTCTTTTCCCCTGCATTATCTAGTAGATAAATTTCAACTTCAATTTTGTTGCTTATTAATGTTGCTTCCTTGACATTTTACAAGACAAAGAACAAGGTTTTGAGTCTTTTGACAATAGTATTTTGATGTCCATTCCACATTCAGACGTGAATGTCCATCAATCTCTACCCCAAGTTGAAATAGGACAATCTACACCCCCCATTGCAAAAAAAATCAACTACTAAGAGAAGTCAATGGGGAAACAACTTCACAGTAGATGAAGACATTAAGCTAGTGTCAGCATGGCTCAATGTTAGCTTAGATGCCGTGACATCGACGGACCAAAAAACGCATAACATTTTGGGATAGAATTTGGTCCACCTTCCACGATGACAAGAAATTTAACCGCTCCAACAATTCTTTAAATAGTCAGTGGTCAACAATTCAAAGGGAGACCAACAATTTTGTGGATACTTGGCCCAAATTGAGAACCAAAATGAAAGTGGTAAAACTGAGCATGACAAGGTATTTCGACTCAACATCTAATATGTATTGTACATCAATGCACTTTTAGTTTTATGATTCTCATTATTCAATTTTTTACTTTTGTAGATTAATGATGCAAAAACTATGTATAAAAGTAATAGCAAAAATGCATTTCAACTGGAACATTGTTGGAGAATTTTGAGGAATAAAGCTAAGTGGTTGAATCTAAGAGATAATATGAAGATCCGCACAAGATAGCTAGCCATACAATCTTGTCATACTTTTGCAAGCTCAATAAATCTAGATGAAGATAATGATGAGATGAACTCTGGCGAAACCTGGGAGAGACCCATAGGCAAGAAGGCCGAAAAGGAGAAATTAAAGAAAAGAAAGAATTGTGATGACGTGGTCCCAATACTTTCCTCCCAATTCGATGAAATCAAGGAAGAAAAGAGGAGAATGCTTGAGGAGAAAAAGGAAAGTATGTGCATTGCATTAGAATAATGAAGAGAATTAATGTGCATTACATCCGAAGAACGAAGAGAGTTGATTCGTATCAAGGAAGAGAAGAATGAAGTAGAAAAGAGTGGAAGATGAAATTATGATGAAAGATACAAGAACCATGGATCCTGAGCAAAAAGAATATATTTGTATACATCATTTGGAAATCTTGGAGAGGTTAAGGTCTAAATTTTCATCATAATTTGAATATTATTATTGACAATATCTAATCAAGTAATTTTTTGTATAGTGTAAAGATACTAGTACATGGTTGACATAGATGATTTGATGTTAGACATCTCTTTTGTAGTATTTTTTTAGTCTTCACATGTACAAGGAAAATAGCGATGTTGTAAATTTTGTATTGTGCATGGACAATAACACTTGATTATTCAATTTAATTTGTGATTTTGTTCTTGTCATTCTATTTTGGATGAAGCACTGTCTCTGTTTTTGTCATTCTATACAAGATAATTTGTGCAAGGATAATAGCACTTGGATAATTTGTCTTTCTCTTTGCTTGTTGAAGGTGGCTGTACTTGTACTTGCTGCCATGGTTTATGGTTTGTGTATGTCTGGCTGTACTTGTACTTGTATGTTGGCTGGATTCTTGCAATTGAAGCCATTAATGAAGGCTGGCTTTACTATGAATATGTCAGTAGTGTAAATGTGTTTGACTTGGATATATAATGCTTCAGCCAATTTAATCGAGTTTGAATTTAAATTTAATTAAATTGATCTGAATAGTGGTCATATATCACATAATGTAGTTCTGGATTCAAGCCAAACATACAATTTGAACTGAATTCTGATTTGAGTAGTTTGGACTTTGGAGCCTTATTTTTTAGCACAATGGACCTATCTTTCTCAGTCTCTCCAACCTCCCCAAACCATCTGCTTTATTGGTAACACTTTATATAGTTATATATAGTAACTTTTTTAGCCAATTCACCTTCTCATATTTTGAACAAGTTTATTTCAACTGTGTGCAATCTTCTATGAAGGTCCAAGATATAGACAGAGTACACTCGTAAATAAGGGATGCAGTTGGTCAGGCAACAGCCTGGAAATCCGGAATTGTGCCTTCATATTCCATCTTTTGCTTCCGTTCTATCTATGCATATATATTAGCCATCATTTTCCTTTATTTCTAGTAATTGAACATTTATCTTGTATCTTGTATTCCACCTCTTTACATCTGACCTGCTCCAGTACCCTCAAGTAAATGCAATAATATTTTCTTGGCATTACAGGAAAGCAAATACACACATCACAGGCCTTTTGAAGCTGTGAAGCATTCTTTCATTTCGCTAATTCAGATAAATAATCTCATAGAACATCAAAGGAATGCAATTTGAAAATTTTATTCTAATATTATACTTAGTAAATTTCAAATTCCAATGAAGGTTCACATTAAATAAAGGTAGAAATACTTAGAAATTTAGAATTCCAAATTTCTACAACTAGCCTTGTAGTTGCCATAGATGCTCGACGAGATCTGCTTGAAGTTGAGAATGAATTCCTCTATCTCTAATGGAATTATGATGTTCAATGAACTGCATAAGGTTACAAGTGGGATTATGTGACACCAGTTCGGGTCCACTATCATCGATTAGATCATAATCAAAGTCATTTGCTCCAAGGTAAGTATGTCACTCATCTTCAACGATCATATTATGCAATATTATACATGCCATCACAATGTCCTTAAGCGTTTTAAGGTGGAAAAAACGTGCAGGCCCATGCACAATTGCAAATAGCGCTTGAAGCACTCCAAATGCACGTTCAACATCCTTCTTGGCCGCCTCTTGTGTGGAAGCAAAATCTTGTCTTTTATGGTCTGGTGGTGCTGGAATTGTTTTGACAAATGTTGCCCATGATGGATATATACCATCTGCAAGATAGTACCCATCAAATAGTCATTACCATTTATCGAGTAATTAATCGAAGGAGTACGCCCTTCAGCAAGCTCAGAAAATACAGAAGACCGCTCTAGGACATTGATGTCATTGTGAGACCCCGTTAACCCAAAAAATGTATGTCATATCCAAAGGTCATACGACGCCACGATTTCCAAAATTATCGTTGGATCACGGGTATGACCAATATATTGACCTTTCCACTTACTTGGACAATTCTTCCATTTCCAATGCATGCAGTCGATGCTCCCCAGCATTCTTAGAAATCCACGGTGTTGGCCAACCGCTAACAACTTTGCAATGTCATTGTCATTTGGTGACCTTATGTACTCTTTAGAAAAGATTAAAACTACCGCTTTGACAAAAAATTTTAAGCCTTTTATTGCAGTACTTTCTCCAATCCTCAAGTATTCATCCATGAAATTAGCTGACACTCCATATATAAGCAAGCATTCTGATTGCGGCGATCATCTTTTGAAGGGAAGACAACTCGAGTGTGTTAGCTGCATTTCTTTTTTGAACAAAGTATGGTTCAGTAGCTTCAACTCTTAAATGGATGCGTAGAAAAAGAGAATGACTCATTTGAAACCTCCTTCGAAATACATTAGGAGGATACACTGGTGTTTCAGCAAAATAATAATGGAAAAGCCTATCATGACCTTGCAAAGGATTATGCCAGATAAACTTGCAAGGTTGAATGGTTAAAAAAAATTTACCATTGGGTTTAAAGTAAAAAAAAAAAAAAAAAAAAAAAAAAAACCTTTAGGTTTGAATTACCATTAAGTTTAAATTTCAAAAATTTGACCATTAGACGGCGGTTGTCGGAGCCACTATTCTTATAGTTTGGTCACCGATTCTAGTAGTACGGTGGTCGGAGACATCAATTTGGCGGCGGTCGTCGGAGCCACTATTACAATAGTCGCCCCGTCGGTGATGGTGGTACGATGGTCGGAGACACCAAGCTGCCAGCGGTCACCAAAGCCACTATTTTGGTAGTTTGGGCACTAGTGGCGTTCGTCGAAACCACTATTTTAACAATCCACCCACCAGTGGGTCACTATTCGGCGGTATGGCGGGCGGCGAGACCAATCTGGCAGCATTCGTTGGAGCCACTATTTTGGCAGTTTGGCCATCTCCTCCACAAGTAGCTCCATTGGCCGAGCCACCGGTGTTGGTAGTTTACTTAAAATATATGTTTAAATTATAAAAAGTATGACCTTTAGGGAAAATAATAAAAAATTGATGAAGAATGAATATTTTATTAAAATATCTTGTAAAATAGATAAACTAATGTGAGTGTTTTGTAAAAATGATGGTGTAAAAAAAAAAAGGTTTTTTTGTGTAAAATAGACGGAATTTTTTGCACAAATTGATGTGAATGCTCTAACAATGAATATATTAACAAGGCTGGCTGGTGGAGTTTGAACTTTGAAGAGAGATATGTACCTTCCTATATACTGGGTGCTGGGAGAAGGAAAGGTAAACAAAATATAGTCAAGTCAGGTGCAACTGTGAAAGTCATCTTTCGCTCGCGTTAATACTCTCTTCTTTACTTTACTTTTTTATTATTTTTCTTATCTTCCCTTTACTGAATTGATAAGTTTTTACAGATTTCCTACTTTTTTTGCGCTTCGCGATGAAAGTTTGTGCGACGTAGAATTATTGCTCCAAAAGGAAAAGGAATAAAGTTTGTGCGACTTAGAATTATTGCTCCAAAAGGAAAAGTATTGTAAAATAATAGAAATATATAAAACAAAGTAAAAGAAACAAGAAATATATATTCATAAACTCAGGCGGTCATTCACAAATTTTTTTATCTCTCTTAGTTATGTATAATAACAGTAAAGTAATCTAACATATATATTGGATCTTAGAAAGCTTGTAGAGTTCATGGGATAATGAGTACATTTATGGATATACATCTCTCCTATAAACTTTACACATCCCAAATAACTTTTATATTGCCCAAAGTTTACACATTCTAATCAGACTTTATTTCTAACAAAAAGGAATAAAGTTAAATGAAGGACTCGGGGATTGTTGGTCTATGTCTGCCAGTATATTTCATTCACATTGGATTGATGCTATGGGACACAAAGAGAAAGGCCAATTTGAGCTTCCTTTAATTTAAGGAAAATAATTCTGTTTATACACTTAACACGTGACATGCTTTACAATTACCGGGCATGCACGTAATATCTACAGACATAATATTTTTTTCACTATTTTTCCCCATAATTGGTTCATGGTTTGTTGTGATCTAAGCATAATAAAAATTATAATTTTTTTTTTTGGAAGACTATAAAAATGATATTAATGATATAGCAGGATAAAAATGATTTTGGTTTAATCACAATATAAACCATATTAAAAATTATAAAAAATATTGTGTCACTAATATTACTCCATAAAACATTTATCAATAATACAAGCATATTTATATTTTTAAAAAAATCATAAACATCTATCTATTAAAAAGAAAAAAAAATGGTACATCTATATTATAAATATCAGCCCATTTCTATACATGCGTAATATTTATAAAAAAAATTCAAAATAAAACCAAAGAGCCAAAAAAAATTCACAATTGTCTTATAATAGTTTGTTTTGATTTGTGCATAATAAAAAAGTGGTAGACTGATGTTCTATTTTAACGTACTATCTTAGCAAATTGTCACTCATATATCATAACAAACTGTTAAAAAAACAGGTTATGAAAATTTTGTGTCCCAATTTTGTATTATGAAATTTTTTTTTTTTTTGCTTTGTTTGTCTTATTGAGAATGCTATATTCAATGACACAACATTAAAGTACAATCAATTTCAAAAATAAATATGGTCAGTTTCTTGCATCTTAAAAAATGAAAAAAAAAAAAAAACTGTTTATATTTCAAAAAAATATAATCTCAACAAAAAATTTAAGAAAAATCTAACAATGAATACACTGAACACAATGATTGTGTGATTAGATCCAATAACATATTTCTTTCATTTAAGTTTAGCTGGATCAAAATAATTTCTCCTCTTTTGGTTAAAGTCGGCTCAACCCATTGTGGGGGCTTAAAAGCAAAAATTTTTAGTAAGATTTTTTTTCTTATATTTAAATATTGATTGAAGAATATTTATATTTTGATTTTTTTTTTCATTTAAATTTCAAATTTTCTTGCTTTTGAAATGAAAAATTACTAATAAAATTGTGTTATAAATTCAGCTCACATTTCTTTTTCAATAGCTTTTATGGCTAATTCATTTAATCATTTTTGTAATATAATTGTAACATCTATATATAACGCGTAACATGTATATTATAGCAATTTTCCATAAGTGATACGTGCATTAGAAAGAGAATCTAGACTTTTTGTATAATCTATCCATTTTCAAGGATCGAAGCAGGAGCTAATATCTTCATGGAAATACTCTCACGTGAAACCTACACCACTTGTTACTAGTGGGATCCCTAGGACTACATATGTGCTTAGGTTTTCTTCAAGCATTTCTAGACTCAAAATTTACTGCTTTGCTTGCCCAGCTAGCTACGTACTAGTATTTACGAAATCCAACAACTACCCACCAATAACCACGATATCTTCCTTTTTCAAATCCAAACATTTATAGAAGAATTCTGATCCTCTAAATTTCCTAAATATACTTCTTCCAAACCTAAAACCTTGATGTGTTTTCCCCAAAACTTGTGCTTTCTTTACGTTGAGTAAGCATGAAAAGGGAAAACGACTTTTTTTCAAGGATCCAAGAAGAAGATATTTTCGTGAAACCTATACCACTTGTTACTAATAGGACCCCTATTAGTAGGTCTATGTTCAAGGTTTTCTTCTAGCAGTACTAGACTCAATATTTACTACTCTGCTCGCCCAGTTAGGTTCGCAATGGTATTTTTGAAACCAACATCCCACCCACCAATAACCACTGTATCTTCCTCTTACAAACCCAAACTCTTACTGAGATATATCTTCCAAACCCCAAACATTGCTTTGTTTTCTTCCCCAGACCTTGTTGTGCTTTCTTTATGTTGAAAATTAATAAGTTTATGGTTTAAGTTTGTATAGTTTATGACCACTAGGTTCCTAACAGTAATGAGTTTATAGTTTGAGTTGAAATAGTTTTGAAATGGTATGATTTAATTTTTTTTATATTAATAATTCGATTATTACAATGAGAGAGAGAAGAATTTTAAACGGTAAACATCTATATAAAAAATATAAAGAAGTACCACTTGAATTACAAAATTCTTAACAATTAAATTATTTACCATGAAACTTCTAAAAATATAGACTGAATTTGAAATAATCTCTCAACTATATATTAAAATTATAATTTGGTTGAAAATTAATTACTTGAAAAAGGTTAAAAGGAAAAATGAGAAAGATAATAAAGATAAAGATAAAGACAATTTATATATATATATATATATAAAAATATATATCTATATATATAATAGTAGAAGCCTCAAGGAGGTGTTGCCACATTAGGAAAAAAGGTCCCTTACAATGCTAACACGTATACAGCTTTTAAGTAAAATCAGCCGCACATTACAACGTTTGGCCTTCCAAATCTCTATCACGCTTGCAATTAAAAAAAAGGGATAAATTAAATAACCAGTTAAAAAAACTCGTTAAAATAAAATAAAAAAGCCTCTCTATAAATTAAAAAAAAAATAACTGGTGAAAATACAATTAGGCTTGCAATATAGACAGAGAAGGAGAAAAAAACAATAAGAAAAAAAAGCTTGCGATGCGGAGATGAGAAGGAAACAGAGTTCGTACGGCCGGCTGGCTGTCACCATCATTTTCCCACCACTGTTTGTCTCTTGCCGGACTTAGACTACTGGAACCGGCACCGGTAACCTAAAGGTGGATGCAGGATTTGAGATACGGACATAGAGAGAGAGAACTACCACTGGTAATTTAATTTTTTTTTTTCATTCTTTCTTAGATCTGGGTATGAAATAAGAATTGGTTTTGAGACACTTGGTTGGATTGATTAGTATTTAGGTATTTGGGTTACATTAGGTTCTGATTTGAATTTTTTGATTCGATTTAGTTTCTCAGTATACTAAAAACTTTTGGGAGTATTTGGATTCAATTAATTTAGGTTTGATTTTAGGCTATTTATAATTGGCTTTGGAAAATCAAGGTTTAGAGGCCAAAAGTCCGAGAATGGTAGAAAGAGTTGGTTAGACACAGGGTGCAGAGAGATCGATATATTGGAGATTTTTTTGGAAGAGGAAGAATAATCGTTAGACGGTTAAGTTAATGCACCATGGATTGAGAGTGGGGCACCACCATAAGTTTTGTCATCACCGTAAGCCTCCACCCATTATTAGACTACTGGAATCGCTATCGGTAAAGTTCTATTTTAAACTAAAAAATTAAGGGTTTTTGGTTTTTATTTGGAGAATCAGTTGGGGGTTAATTATGATTTAGATTAGTATTTTGGGTAAGGTTTGGTTTTGATTAAGGGATTTTGGTTAGAAGAAGTTTTGTTTTTAGGGTATTTGGCTTGGCTCAATGTTTTGGGTATTTAGAATTGATTTTGAATAATTGGGTGCTTTGATTTTGAGTTCACATAAAATGCAGATTTGCTTTGTTACTCAAAGCGCAAACCTTTGAGTAATCAGTACTACCCTAAAGTTTTATTTGGAATTTTAAAGTTTTTGTGTTTGTTGTTTCTAAATGGTCCCTTTTTTAAAGCCATTGGAACTATGTAGATTAATTTTGAACCACTGTGAGTGTTGTTAAGAATGTACCTTCATTTGAATTTGAAATTGAAAAGAGAGAAATAAATTAGAGAAGAAGATAACTATTTGAAGTGGTAATTCTGGATCTAACTTTATCCAAGTTGCATTGGCAAGTGTATATGCTGTATAGATATAGTTGTATTCCTAACTTATTGTAGAGAAACTTAGTAGAAATTATATTTGCTATGATTGATTGCACCAGTTTCATTTAACAGCTCCTTATGGTGATTGTTAGGAAACATGATCTAGGACATTAGGTGAACTGCCCTATTTCTTAAATTCTTCTCCTATTGCTTTCTTTCTCTGCCACATATCTCTGCTTTGTTCATTATATGCATGTACATTTTAAAAGTGAAAGGCTACACCAGTTTTGGGAATCTTAATACATCGTTAAGACCGATGTAAAATAAAGTAGAAGGGCTGCCTTGACTGTTAGTATTCATGCCAATGCCAGCCTTAGACAGCCAGAACCATAGGCAAACACACCATTAGATCGTCAAAACCTCCACTAGGAAAGGTTTTTTTTTTTTTTTTTTTTAACCCTTTTTAGATTTGGGTTAAAATACGACTTAGTTTGGACATTTTGATGGATTTGTATAGGTTTAGGTATATGTGTTAGATTCAGTTTAGTTCTGGATTTTGGTCTTCTTGGTTGCTACTGTTATGGTTCCATGGTTCCATGGTTGGTACTGCTTTGTTCATTATATGGCAGCCTTGAAATCTTTTTTTTTTTCCCTAATTTTCTGGGCTGTTGTTCTTTTATCTTCTCCTTTTTTCCCCCTTATATCTGCATATGGGATTTGAATGATGATCTGCGTATGGAATTACATTTTTTTGAATTTTATTGGTCTTGATGTTTGAATGAAAGTGAACTTAATAATCTCATATTGAATTCATTATATCATTTTTTAATTTTATTTTATAGGCTGAGCAAGCAGCTATTCTTTGATGATAACTTGATATTATCCAACCAACTGATGTGAATGCACTTAGGGTGTGTACATGTGTATGTATCTATATCTATCACACACACATTGAATCCCTATGTTTACTTGAAATTAAAAATTATTGTTTGGCTCACATATGCAATACTATTCATTCTAAATAAAGAAATGGATTACTTTACTTTAACTTGGTTGATTCAAGCAAAATTTAAAAATTGATCATCCTTATGTTTATAAAATTTTTTGAACAGTTTAGACTTATAAAGAATATGATTATTATACATAAAAAGGGAATTTCACAAGGCACCACTACATCAATGTTTTGCCCTACATATATGAAGAACTATGACAAGGTGTTGCACTAATAAATAATAATCTTAGTTGGCCCTCACCATTCTTTTACTATATATACATATGTACTTTTGTTTTTGTTTCTTTTTTATTTTTTAATTTTTTTTTCCCAGTTGGTTGATGAGGAAGGGGATGAAATCTTGATTTTGATCTGAATTTGGTTTATTGTCCAGATGATGGCACTTACACTATGAAAAAAGTTCTGATTCAGAGTACTGAACAATTGGAGTTGGTGAGGGAGGAGATCCGTGTTTCCTTACTATTCAGTCACACCAATAAATATGCATGCTGATTCGTTTCTCACCTAGAACTGCTTTACCTTCCATGGTTTGAATGGATTCATTCTTACCAGTATAGTCTCTGTTTTTTTTTTTATTACTATTTTTTAAAAAAATTTGGGATCAAATTTGATTTGGGTCTGGCTATTTTGACTGGATTGGATTGCATTAAGTTTTTTTGGCTTAGATTTGGTTTTGAATAAGGAATTTGGATTAAGAATGGTTTTTAAGATCCGTTATTTGTGTTGGATTTGGTTTTCATAGGGATATTTGGGTTCAATTTGTTTTGAGTATATCTCTACTCATTAAAGCTTTCATTTTATTTATTCTGTTTTAAATTTTTCGTTGAAACATTTTTTCCCTTTATAATTTCATTTCCCATGTTTCTTTTCTAGCATTGTTATCATGTTTTTCCAGTATATACTTCTCTGTATTAGATTTTTCCCCATGTAGTTCACATATCACAGTGATTGTGTTAATTTTATTTTTAAATTGTATTTCGTTGGTATACACACACTTTGTAATGTAGAATGAGGTTGGCCATATTTGATCAATAGGGCTAAGATTGCAAACTTTGCATCTGAATTGGATTTTCATTCCTATTTATTGATAACATATGAAAACAAATACATATAAGACAGCCTTGAAAACCAAATACAAAGGAAACAAGAAGCTGAAAACAGAAAGAACAGGAAGCTGTATACAGTAGAGAAGTACAGACCAAAAGGTATGCGCAGAGAAATTCAAAGCAACAAGTATGCAGATTGCAGAAAATACAGACCAATAGGTATGCAAAGAAATACAAACCATGACAAATATTTTTAGATGTCAAATATTTGAGCTTTGAGTCCCAATATTTATTTATTTCAAATATTTGTTAAATCTCCACCTGTTTTTTAAAAGAATTGAATCAATAAAATTTTCAGAAATTGTTGTTTCCTTTGAGACATGAGTTTAATAATATGAACAATTTGAAGAACCCTTTACTCTTTTGCTATGGAATTGTTGTTTTAAATATTATGCGTTATCCTTTCTTATTTATCCGTTCATATGCATTTAGTTTCTTGCTCTTTTCATGTTTGATGCATCTTAATTTGTTATAATATTTTGCTATCTTGGAGGGTTAGCCATGTTGTTAAAGTGTTTTCCACTAGAGTCACTAAGTACATTCTCATGTTTGAAAGATTTCAATTTAATTTTTCAAAGTACAGAATTTTAAAATCTTTCACTGGGTGAATTTCTAAATGCTACTCAATGACATTTTGTGTTTGTAAGGGCATTCAAAAAATAAACAAAGAGGCACTTAAGAAGATTTTTGAAAGCGTGAGAAGGTTTATTTACACCAATGACCCTGAGCAAGTCCAAGGATGAGGCTTTTGCTTTATTTTTTTGGAGTAACGTTTGAATCTCATAATTAATTGTTTCGTTTTGATGCTAAGCAAAAAAGTGAAGTTACCATGTTAGCTTTTCTGTTTAAAAAAATTGATAGTTTTGTTTGATTGAACTTGGATCATTTGAAGTTTTTTTTTTTTTTTTTTCTCTTTACTAAGATGTGTTACAATTCATACTTAATGTATATTTCCCTTTATCTCTGTTTTTACTTTTCATTATTTTAGTGCTGTGTATGTGCTATACTCAATTTTCTTTGCTAAATTTGCTGTGAAAAAAGTGTTTTTTTTTTGGTTTTTTTTTTTTAACTTATATTGACATTGACTTGATTTAATTTCGATTCAATTTATTTTCCATTTTTATAATTATTCAATCTTTGCTGTGAAGTGTCATAGTCATTGGGTTTTTTCCCCCATTAATTTACATGTAAGGGTTTGCTATGGTTTGAGCCACATTGTCTAAGGAAGTTAAAACACTTCAGTGAGAGTTCTATTTTTGTTTATGTGTCCGTATGTATGTTTTATTTTTTGGTTGATTTATTAATTATTTCCCTTGATGTGCTATATCATAATAGGTTGTTGGTGGTTGCTTTTTCATTATGATCAGAAGGTGAAGATAAAAATTACCCTTATCAATACCTGCTGTGTCTTTGTCATTATCACAAGATGTAGGTAGGCTTTGTTTTTTTTTTTCTTTTTCCAAACCTCATCTTGATTAACAAACCTTATATTCATCTATGTGTACCACATATATATCTATTGATTTTTTATGTATATAAATTTTTTGTTAAGTTGTTCTATACAACTATTTAAGAATTGTTATAAAATATTGTTTCTGTAATTAAAGCTTAACAGTTTAATGTTGGTTTATTTTAACAATTAGTTAAATTATACAACATGCCCCAGAAGAATTTTAATGTATTTTATTGTCTTCTAATAAGTAAAATGATCCCATGCATTGCGCGGGTTAAAAGCTAGTATATATTAATGGAGGACTCCGGGATTGCTGGTCTCTGTCAGCCACATTATTTCGTTCACATTGGATTGATGCTGTGGGACACATAGAGAGACCAATTTGACGTCCTTTAATATAAGGAGAATAATTAAGCTTCTGCTGTACAATTGACGGCTTGGTGATTGCCCTTTACACACGCATGTGACATGCTTGACCGGCCATGCACGTAAATATTTATGGACATAATATTTGTTTACTATTTGTTTTCATAATATTTATTTATTTATAATTCAATCATTACAGAGAGAGAGAGAGAGAGAGAGAGAGAGAGATTTGAATATTGTAAAAGATATAAAACCAAAGGCATAAAATATTTTCATAATTTCATTTTAATATACGGAAGTTTTTTTATTTATTAAGTTTTTATTGATGTATAATGAAAGTGAAGTTAATGAAATGTCCTTCTTGTTTTCTCTATCTTTTTACACACAATTCCAACAATGAATACACCGTACATGCTGAATGTGTAAGGAAATCCAATAACAAATTTCTTTCATTTATGTTTAGTTGGACCAAAATAATTGCATCTCTTTTAGTCAAATTCGGCTCAACTCATTGTGAGGTCTAAAGTGAATATTTTAAGTGGGTTTTTTTTTTTTGGTTATATTTAAACATTAGTTACATAATATTTATATTTTGATTTTTTTTATTTAAAAAAATATATTTTCTAGCTTTTCAAGATGCAAAAATGCTAAGCATGTGTTTATACTTTAAAAAAAAAAAAAAAAAAGGTTCTACGGCTGCGTTTTTTTTTTTTTTTTTTTTTTTCACCAGTTTTGAAAACTGCCATTATAGGAGACCTAATACAACTCTTTTAGAAGCTTCCACAAGAGGTTGACCTATTAAGGCAATTTAAAGCTAGCACTTTTTAAACCGCTGCTATAGATACCCTACTGCAGCGCTTTAAGAAACTGTCACAATAAATAGAACTATTATTAAAATTCTACTAACATTTATTTTTCAATTGGCAGCGCTTTAAGAAACTGCCACAATAAGTAGAACTATTATTAAAACTAGTGTTTAACTCGCGCAATGCGCGGGAACATTTTACATATTAATTATGAACTTTGCATCCTACATAAACTTAGTTGTCATACTTCCACTGTATATATCCAAACTTAAATAATGTAGTATATTTAAGCATATAGTGTCTAACAAAAGAATTTGACTTTAAGCAACAACAACACCAGCAATTATGCAACTACTTAAGCCTCCAGCAGCAGCACCAACATGAGTTATGCAGCAACTTAAGTTGAGCATTATTGCCACCAATCATGAGCATTGGTTCAGCCATCATAAATCATGAAAATCAGTTTCATTCTAGTAAAACCTGAACATAGGAAAACATTGCATCAAATCGAATCACTACCAAACTCAAGGAGAGTATTATGCAATAATAAATCATGACATATCATATTTAACCCGTGCATCAAAACTTTCCTTGTAACTTGTATATTAAAATATAGTAAACTATTTTATTACTTAACAATATAGAATATGTTAAAGAGTCATCAAGCAACACCTGTGATGTTGCTGCTGAAGTTGACTTGCTGCCATAGCTGTTATTGTTGTTATTGCCTAACGTACACCTGTCCTAAGCCAATGCATTAGAGTTAGGGAATTGTTAGTCTTTTACCATAAAAGCTGTTAACATCTATTAGTTGCTGTCAGTTAGATAGATAGGTTGTTAGAATGCAATATATATGGCTTTACTTGAAATAGCTTTGAATACTCAAGAAAACTGGATATTAGTGGTTTGCTAGAGTGGTGATTGTAAGGACCATTGAATGAAATAAGCAACAGTTTCTCTCCTAATCTTCTTTATTCTCTCTAAATCTTATTTCCCATTCTTGGAGGCCAGTTGCCTCAAATTAGGTATTTCTCATAGATATGAATTACGTATTATGTTAAAGCTCTAAGCATAAAAGTTTGTGGAAAGTAAAAGAGAGAATAATAATGGATTGTTATAAAGTTAGTTTAAAAGGTTTGGCAATGTGTAGTAGCTAATATTTATTTGCACATAGGCTATTAGATTTTCTATCACACATTTCAACAATCATTTGGCATTCAAATATGCTTCAAAACACAGGTCTTATACATGGATAGGAGATGTTAGTTAAGAACTCAATCATGGATACCTTTATTTTATTTTTTGTGAACACATGGAAGAAGAACAATTGAATGAATGAGGACATGACACTATTTTCTATTATACTGATTTACAATAATACTTTATGCTCACAGTGAAGCAGGTTACTTAGTACACATCTAATGAGCCAGGAGAGAGGTACCAATCTCCAAAGGATTTGTAAAAAGATTAGAGAAAGGAAAAAAGTAGTTAAATTGCATGTCTGCCAAGGGCATCGCTATCTATCTCTTTTACTTCCTTCCCAGTAAAGAACTGATTTCTTTTAATCACTGAATTTCAATTTAGCTATTTTTGAGTACTAATTTATGGTCAAGTGCTGGTTTCTTCTCGGCATTCTCTGTTTTTTTAAAAAAGTTTTGAGAGAGGGCTTGTATTTCGTTCTTTTGAATCAAAGTATTGTAAATCTCATTCATAACTCTAATGTGGGTCCGATTTACAACTATAATCAAACACATTCAAGGCAATTCATCAAATGACAAAACACCCAACTCTTACTTTTTAATTGGCACACGTTGTTGGTTTAAACAGTATAAATTTAAATTTTAATCAAGAGCCAAGCTAGTTAGTACAATTAAATCTTCAAATTGCTTCAAAACAAATCATGAACTTATGCAAATTTTCTCATGCCTAAACAGGTCTAGGAAATTAAAGGGTTGACAATAACAAAAATATTTACATGAATGTATGCATCATAAAATTTAATTTTCCACCTTAACTTGCTTCTACTTGGCAGGAAAACACAGGATTAAGCTTCACATGTCATTGAAGATTGGGTATGCTTGGTTTCTTTTCCAGGATATGACAAAAATAACGCATGGTTTAATGCCACAATTCATATACTTAAATTACTAAGAATTGAGAATGGGGATATAACCCTATGTGCAGAGAGAGAAGGGGAAAGCAGTCCATTTACAAACTTAATGGGAAAATAGGCATGCATTCTACAAAATATAAAAATTTCTTCCTCTAGCATGCCATAATTAGTCATCTAGTAAAAAAAAAATTTCTAGTTTGCCATAACAGTAGGATGAGATTTATGGTTTGTTGAGGCTTCCTATAGATTCAACAGGTAGAGGTATACATACAAGTTTCCATGTTGTCCATTTATCAACTTGATAGTTTCTGATACCAAAAAGTACATTGTATGTCTATCACAGATTCTTTCAATGTCAAAAAAAGAAAATACAAATCTTCCCTCATTTCCTTGAAACTTTAAGTGAAGTTGCCTTCAGAAAATTTTCTAGTAAAAAATCATCTTGCACATATAACCCATAAAAACCAAAATATTTCACCAAGACTCTATTTTCATTACCTAATCCTTGTTCATCATTCCCCCTCCCTCCCAACTTCACATGGTCTCAAACATTTCCCATCACATTCCATCAAAGCCAGCACAACTTTCTAAACTATAAACAATCAGCAAAATAATTAATTTAACATTAAAAAAAGAAAAGAGAAAAAGAATCACCCTCATAACCCATATACAATTTATCTCATCATCAAAATGCACAAAACCCATAAAAAATTTAAAAACAAACAACACTTTCACTAACCAAAAAGCAAACTCCATTGGAACATTGACCCCAAAAAACTCCCATTTTCAAATAGCAACATCCCAAAGATAACACATTCATAAGCCACATGCCAAGTAAACAATTAACAAAAACCAAACTTTAAATAACAAAATGTTATTTCTTATCAAAACTTTGAATAACACAAAAAAAAAAAAAAAAAACTTATTGTTGATTTACACAAACACCCAATGGGCTTTCAAATCCATGATCTCACCCTACAACTTGGGGGAAGGAAGTGCCATTTGTGCCAAAGCTCATTCCTACCAAAACTTCACAAAATTGAGAATGGCACACGCATTGTCAAATACACAAAGGATTTGAACCAAGTATAACAGCTACATATACCTAGAGGCTCAAAAAGTACAAAGAATTCCCCCACCACCAAAAATAAAAATCCAAAGACAATTCATATAAAATTACCTGAAGCTTCTTGGCAAGGGCCACTACTTCATCCAAGTTTGCGTTACTTTCCTGTTACAAAGATAACAATGCCAAATGATTGGTTTTGTGGGAGATTCTTAAATTCTATTTAAAAAAAAAAAAAAAAACTAACTATTATTAATAATAAAAAATAGAAAAAAAAAAAAAAAAAATTCACATCTGCTTCTGATTCCATTGATTAAATTGAGTAAGCAATAGGAATTTCACCTCCTATTAGCACAATGACCTAAAAGATGACTCACCTCCAGGGTTTTGCCATCAGGGGCTATATCCCTGTCATGGAAGCACCACCAATCAACTCCAAGCTTGTTTATGAATCCAAAATTGGTTTCACTGTTATATGCATTAAGAATTTTGAGGGCAAAAAAAGCTCATATGATTTCCATTGGTAAATTATCAGTGCCAAGTATACAAAATTGGATAAATAAAGATCAGTCTTACTTCTTATCTTGGCCATAGCCACTGAATTTGTACCGTCACTTCAGCATTTTCTATTGAAAATCCGCTTCATTCTTCAGAAATTTCTTCTAATGCAATGTGCTCCTATGAAACAAAGTATTTCAAAGATTAAAAACAGAACTTTTGCAGGTAATGATTTCGGCAATCTGATTGTGTGTGAAGACTCTGATTTTTCTTTCTCTACTTTACAATCTCAAATCTCTACATCGTTATTCTAAAATCCCCAAATTTTTCCTATTTGATATTGAAACAGTTTTTAACAGCAACTGCAGTTCTACCTTTCAACAGAAACTGCCATAGAACGGTTGTAGAGAAAAAAAAAAGTAAGAAGAAAGAAAAGAAAAACCAAGTATAATTCAGAGAATAAGAAGAAAGAAAGAAGAGAACAATAGCATTAACCCCAAAAAAAAAGGAATATACAAATCTGAAAAATAAGAATCAAAGCGGATTTTTTTCCTTAGAACTTTGAGTCTCTCTCATTCCGTTATGCGCCTTACAAACTGTTTCTCTTTGTGATTGTGGTTTCGGTGGTCTAAGTTTGGCAAAGGAACAGATGGTAGAGGAAAAACCGATGGTTATGGCCGGCCTTAAATATTTATCTCTTGGCACCCTATGAACTCTGTCTCTCCTATCTCTGTATCTCAAGACTTTCAAGTTTCAATTGCATTTTAATTTTTTAACTCAAATAACTAAATCTAAAGCAATCCAACCAAAAAATTCAACCTCAATCATTTTCAATCCCTAGATTTGAAAAAGAAAAGGAAAAAAAACAATAACAATAACTTTACTGGTTATGGGTATACGGCAAAAAAACTTAAAATAAAAATCAATGCAACATTCGATCCTATACTTATTTAATCCCAACGATTTCGTTAAGATTAGAAATGGAAGTACCCAAACTAAAAACAATTTTTTTAGTGATTTCTGTAATCTAAAAAAACAAACAAAAAACAAAACAAAAGCAAATATCTAACATTGACAAAACAAACCTTTTGATTGAGATTCCAAAAACCCAAAACAAAAACGAATCAAATCTAAACCTACCCAACAAAAAAACTCAATTAAAAGTAACGTTTTATACCTAAACCTACAAAATTGAAAAAAAAATGTACCGTTGTCAATGTCGGTTATGCTGTCTGGGAGTCTAAATTTGGCAAGGGAACGGATGGCGTATGGTTCAGACGAACTCTTCTCTCTTTTCCCTTTGATTGTAATTCACAATGGACGGCCTTAGGAACTCTGCCTCTTTCTCTGTTTCTTTCTCTGTGCCTTCTCTGTTTACCGTTCTGCCTAGGTTTTGGGTTTGCAAAATCGTGTTTTGAAACTTTTTGATTCCTTCTCATCTCCATATCTCAATCTTTTTTTTTTCTTCTTCTTTTTCTCCTTCTCTACTTCTTTCCCCATTTCCTCGTCGCCTCTCTGTCTCTCTCTCTCTTTCATCGCCTCTCTTTTTCTAATTCTGTGTATGCCTTAATTTTAACCGGTGATGTTTTTTGTTATTTATAGTGAGAGGCTTTTAAACGGTGTGTAGATTGCCAACCAATATAATTTATCGCTTTTTAACTTATACGTGTCGTTTTTTTAGATAGGCTTTTTACCTAACGTGGTAGCACCTCGTTGAGACTTCTGCTTTTATATATACTAGCTTTTAACCCGCACTATGTGCGGGAACTTGTTTATTTACATTTATTAGAAATAATTTTTTTTTAATAATATTTAAATACACTTCTACCACATACTAAAGGGACAAATGTTCTTTCAAAGCGTCATGATTGGCTGATCTCTTCCTCAACATGGATTAAAAAGGTAAGTATAAGATAGAAATTCATATCGGATTTCAATTGTAACCTAAAAGGCAATAAGATGGAACTAATATTCCTTCACATTTTGGGTTGGGCTTGAGATTAAAATCACATCTTCCTATCTCTTCCTTTTATAATTGCATAATAATGATGATGATGATGCATCATCACACCAAGAAATTCAAACATGCGACACTATTAGTTAGATTCGAGTGCTAAGGATCCAAACTCGCAAGATAAATAGCTTATTACTTCCTAGAATTCTATTAGTTCTTTGGTTTCTTGAGTTCGAAATAGGAACATATGAATGACTGTTTCTTGGTTATCGAGCTATGAGAGCTCTTCAACTTTTGATCACAACTACACTCTGATAGCATTCAGCCAAAAAAATAAAATAAAATAAAACACTATGTTTGCACTCCTTTCATTTGTTCTTGCTACCATCCAATCAGCCAAAAAAATTTTCCCCTTACTATTTTTTGCCTGTCATGTCCCTTTCGTGAGGAATGAATATAGACTTTTGTAGATTTCATTCAACCCCAACATTTATATTCTACACAAAGTAAATGTATCTTAGAAGCTTTATAAGAAACTTAAAAAAAAAAAAAAAAAATCATAAATGCATATAGACCACAAAGTTTGATAAGAAACTATGTTTTGTTTAAGCTACTTTAGGACACAAATTTTCTCAACCTCATTAATTTAAGACACATATTCTCCATACCCTATCCACCCAATAGATGGTTAATTCAATTTCACAACAACTACTAAACCATACTAATTGAAAAAGAAAAAAAAAATCCTATTGAAGTCTAAACATATATGCATTTTTTTAACACGACATACATACCAACCAAAAAACTACACACAACATACTGTTTATAAACCAAATTATTTGCTGTGTGTTAATGGACAAAGAGAATACTAATTTTGAGGTTTTGTTGAGAAATTATACATGAACACTTTTAGTTTCTATTCAAATGCATGTTCAGTTACAAAAATGATTTCTTAATTCTTTACTATAAGTGGCTAAAGTAAGATTCTACCAAAATTAAGCACAAATATTGAATAAAGAATCTTGTGCTCAATTTGAGCTCCAAATCACAGTGGTTTTCCCCTTTAAGCCATAGTGGTTCATACTTCTCTTTACACAGTTCCCAGAGTTGCTTACCATGGGAGCAATCAACAACTTCATATGAATTCCCCTACAAAAGGATATAAAAGAGTCAGACTACAAAAAAATTAATTTATACCAGCATGTGATAGTATTTTCACTTATTTTAGAAAACTCTCTTGGTGGGAAGCAAACAATCTACTTGTGATTATAAATGCTTACTTATAAATGAATGCCCTAAGAGAGGAAAGACCATGGCTCATTAATGTTTGAAGATTTTACAAAAGAAAAAGCTATTAATTTTGGATTAGATATATATATTTTTTGATATGTTTGGTACCAGGCTAAGGGCGAAGGGAAGATTTGAACTAAGGAATGTGGGTTCACTCCTGCTACCCACTAATAATGTATCCCTTAGAGTGATCTTACAATTGCTGCAAATTTTATTATATAATCCTTACAAATTGATGTGCCAACTTTTAAACAAACAACTAAGCAATTTAGGAATTTATTATGTTATTAATGTAATGCCAAACACATTCATTGCCATGTCAGTTGTAAGCTTTTGTGGAAATTGGTAGTAGCTTTAGCATTTTCTATCTTTCAATGTCTAAATAACTAATGTAGTGTCACTGAATTGAATGTGCAATTCCCAGAATTTCCTCACACTTTTTTCCCCCAAGAAAGAGACATGAAAATAAATAGAAGAAAAGAAAACTGGAAGGCACTCTCTTTCTATACTGTCTACACTCAATTCTTTTGCTTCTTTGACTAATTATTTTATGATCCCTCTAAAGGTCAAAATGGACACATCAATATAAAATCCTCTAAAATAATGGAACCTGGAAAATGTGTTAACCATCCAAGCACTAATTTAGAAAATGGGTTAATCATCCCTAAGTTTACTCACTGAGCTGATGAAGGGTGCTACAAACACTAATCTAAATCCTTATCCATCATAATTTATCCTCAAAACTAACCACATACCACTTTGAGTCCAAGAAAAATTATGAAAAGACCAAGATCGAAGTTCTAAAATTTAAACTTCCCATTCGTATCAAACTTATAAATAACCTAAAATTTACACATGCAAAAATGTTGCTTTATTATTAGGGGGGAAAAATTAGAGACAAAGATTATTTGCATATATCATACTGTTTCAAACCCAAAATCAAAGTTCCACCTCAATTATTTCAACAGTATACCAAGAATGTTTTAAATGTAAGTTTGCATTTGACAGAATTCAAGTAGCTAAAGACATTCATAAAACTAACATCTTGTTATATTATAAGTGTTTCCAGTCGTCTTATAAAAAAAAGTGTTTCTAGTCACATTTCTTCAATAATATGCAATCATAATTAAGTTTATGAAAATTCCTTGTTGTGTATTAGGTCTAGCAAGATGAGTGGGATATTTTGGCCTAACAATTCATTATGAGACAAACTCCGTAGAAGTGAAGCCAAAATTTTCATAAATAAAGTCATCCCAATTTCCCATAAACCTAAAGTAGAGGAAATGGATTTGAAATTCAAATATTGTTCTATTTGTAGAATTCTCACTCTACTTTAATGGTAATATGAAACTCACATATCTTTCCCTAACTGCAAGCATAAAATCATACCTAGATATGCAAAAAATTTCCATCTCGATCAATGGATCCATTTTTTTTTTTTTTTTTTTTTGAGAAGATGTAGTGGATCATTTAAAACTTGATACACTTCACCTAATACTGCAAACATTAAAAAAATAATGAATGAAGTTGCATAAATATAAAGAATAAAATGCATGGTTTATCATTGTCAACCAAGTTCTAAGGGAAAAAGCATTGAGAAGGGGGCAAAATTTTTTTTTTTTTTCTAATTCATTTAAAATAACGTATGTGCATAGGAAAATCAAGGAAGAGAGATTATCTTTTGCTCACTATAATAATTTCACACAGCAATAGATGACAGATGGCAAAGTAAAACACCTTGCATCAAACAACTGAACTTATAATTTTACTTAAAATGTCATCTAAATTTTTAAGCAAATTTAGTATAATTTATGTCAAGGGCCATTCATCTCTCAAAGAATACATGAAATTAAAACCATAAGAAGAATATAAAAGTATGAAACTTTATATCCAACTAAACTGAAAAATATCAAAGAATACGAAATTAAAACCCAGAAGAAAAATATCAAAATTCTAGGGAATACTTCTATAGATTTTTCTTTGCCTTTTGGTTTCTTAAACTACTTCAACATTAATGTTGGCAATGGAAAAGAATACTGAATACACCAGATTATGCAATTCCACAAAAACCAATTCTAAAAAGAATAGAAGAAGATTAAGAAAGAAAATGTCAAGCACATAGGTAAAGAGAAACTGCCTAAACTTTAATAAATATATATATATATATACAAAAGGAAAGAAACAATGGTAATTTATGAATAGCATACTTACTTGGTTATGAACTCTTATTGCAGAAAAGAATATTCCACCGTCTAACAGTGGCTGTAGGCTGGTGGAGACAGCTCTCTGTCCTGTCTCTCCACACTTTACAATACCTATACCCTAATAACAACTCAGGTGGTAGTATTTGAACTTCTAGGGTGCTTCCTTCACTTCAACCAAAAAATAGAATAGAGGGGAAAAAGGTTTAGGAATCAAAATTCCAAAATTAACAGCAAACATAATTATGGACAATGGGAAAAGAAATTAGTCATAGATTAATTAAAAATTATCAATAGAGAATGGTCTGATACTGAGGCCATGTCGAAGATGGCAGACATAGTCATGCCCTTGTAAGGTATTACTGTGTTGGGTCTGCATATGAGAGAGTGACAGTGGGAAGAAAGACAGATGAGAGAAGGGATAGGTTATGCGCAGCGTATGAATAAATGCAAATCGTGAAAGGTTGGTTTTAAAATTAAAATGTAAAAAAACACTATATAATAAATATGGAAAATACTACTGCAAGATTGTGTGTGTGAGATGAACTAATAACCATTGCTCTAATCAAATACAACCAAAACTACAAATAAATAACTGAACATTCACATTGGAGTTTTGAAAATATTTCCCTACATATTTGTTGGAATCTTTGAGAGAGATTAAAATCGTTATCTTTAAAAAAGTTTTTTATAAGCCAAACATTAAAAAGGATCAATTGAGCCACAAATATAAAATAAAAACGGAACATTGAGAGGCATAGATATCAAAAATTCAGTGAACAATAAACTGTGAATTTGTCAAAACTCTTTTCATAAAATAAAAAGGAAAAAGTTACTTTCCCACCAACAATGAAAACCCAACAGGAACTCAATATGCCACACACACACACACAAAAGAAGAATTTTTATAGGTATCAATGATAAAACAAAATAATAACAGAGCTAAACCACAACAACATTAAAACATTTTGTATTGCTTGCCTAATACATTAGGAACAATAACTTTACAAGTATAAGGTCTGTCTCTTTGTGCCTTACGGACTTTATCTGGGTGTATGATGTTCTGGCAGAAAGACCTAAGATACATTTACTTTGTGCAGTATATAAATGTTGGGGTTGAACGGAATCTACAAAGGTCTATATTTATTCCTCACAAAAGGGACATGATTGGCGGAAAATAAGAAGGGGAAATGATATTTGGCTAATTGGAAAGGAGCAAGAACAAAAAGAACAACTGAGATATGAAATGAGCATTGAGCACATAACCACACAAAAAGCAATGTAGAGGCACATTGGAATTCAAAAGAAAAAAAAGTTAGGTGATGCTGAATCAGCATCTTCAAATGCACTTGGTTGGATTGTTTTAGATTTAGATATTTGAGTTAGATTTAGTTTTAATTATGGTATTGGGTTTAAAATAAAATTTTTTTTTGAGTATTTTGTATTAGATTTGGGTTAAATTAGTTTTTGGTATCTGCCTATGGTGTTTGCAATTAGATTTGTAAATGGAGATATGTGTTTGGTGTTTAGTACGTGGTAAAAGTGTATTTAAATATATTATTAAAAAAAAATCTATTTCTAATAAATATAAATAAAAGGAACATAAATATTAGAAATGGAAATACCCAATGATTTCAATCCTAAACTTATTTAATCTCAATGGTTTCGTGAAGATTAGAAACAGAAGCACCCAAACTGAAATCAAAATTTTTAGTGATTTTTGTACTCTAAAAAACAGAACAAAAGTAAGTATCTAAAATTGAGATAACAAACATTTTGATAGAGAACCCAAAAACCTAAAACAAAAACGAATAAAATGTAAACATATTAACAAAAAAACTCAATCAAAAGTAACGTTTCATACCCGAATGCCAAAATCTAAAAAATGAGAAAAAAATTTGTATCGGTTCCAATTCTGACGATCTAGGTGGCAGATATATGGCCTAACAGTGTTTGTGGTCCATAGTTTTTCCTTCATGTGTGCTTGCGGTTCCGTTGACCCAAGTCTGGCGAGGGAACGGACAACGGCTGGCCTTAGATAGTTCTTCTCTCTTGGCGCCTACGAACTCTGCTTGGTTCCTCTATCTTCATATCCCTTAATCAAAACCAAATATGACCTAAAATACCAATCTAAATCATAATTAACATCCAATTGATTCTCCAAATAAAAACCAAAAACCCTAAATTTTTAAATTTAAAACGCAACTTTACCAGTAGCAATTTCGACAGTCGGGTAGTGAGTGGAGGCTTACAGTGATGGCAGAAGATCTGGGTGGATCTTTGTGAGCCTGTGGTTACGGTGGTCTGATTGTATAGACGGAGGGTGGTTGGTCTCTGTTTCTATCATTTTCTCTTTATCCTTGATTGGACTCTCTATCCTATGACAGAAAACCCTAAAACCCAAAACAAAATACAAATCAAATCTAAACCCATTCAACAACCAAAAAAAAAAAACTCAATTGAAGTAACATTTCATACCCAAATCTAAAAAATGGAAAGGAAAAATACTGGAGCCGTTTTCGACGATCTAGGAGGCGGATGTATGGCATAAAAACAAAGAAAGCAAAAAAAAAAAAAAACTCACTCTGTAACAGAACTTCGCCGGTTTAGGGAAGCAAGAATTTTGGTGGTTAGAGCCCGACGGCGGTATTGGCCTGAGATGTCTCTAACTCTGCCTCTTCTCTCTATTTCTTTCTCCAGGTCTCATCGCCTCTCTATTACTGTCTCTTTATCCATCGTATTTTAACGGGTTAGTATTTTATATATATTTTTATATTTATAATAGGAGGCTTTTAAACGTTGTAGCATTATCAAGCAAACGATACATCGTACGATTTTTTTAAGATTAAGTTGTATACGTGTTAACATTTTAAGGGGTCATTTTTGCTAACGTGTCAATACCAGGTTAAAAGCTTCTGCTTTTATATATTGTATTAGATATAGATTCTACTAACACTTATTTTTCAATTGGTACTATAGTTAATCTACTTAATTTTTTTTGCGAAATAGTCGATTTTAAATAAGATTTTATCAATTGTAATATTCAAAAATTAATTTCTTAGACCAACGGTGTTCTCAAAAAAAAAAAAGAAAAAAATTTCTTAGACCAAATGTAACATATATATGTTTAGTAATATTCTGTAAGTGACACATACATTAGGAAAACAATCTAGTATTTTTATATAATTGATTATGTTAATTGGAGTATTTTCATCTATTTTTAGAACTTCTTTTAAAACTTGTATTTTGAAAATAAGTTGAAACCATCAATATCAGTTGGAATATCATGTTGGAGATAGTCACTATCTCTCTCATTTTCTTTTTTTCTTTTTTTTAATAAATAGTCACTATCTCTTGGAAATGTTAGATTTTAGGCATTATATACACATTAGATTTCAATAATGAATTTGTTTGAAAAACTATTAACTCTAATTTTAAACTTGAAGAAGAGAGAAAGAGAGAAAAGAAAAGAGTCATTTCACCTTCCATGTGTTTGGAAAAGCGAAAATTTTTACATGCACACTTAAACTGCCGCAGATGAGTACAACATACTAATAGAGTGCACAACATTTGAACAGAGGATAATTTTTTGAAATTTTACATTATTGTATAAATAAATAATGCATTGTATTGGCCAAAAGAAGTGACCCTCAAATTGTTTTTCTCAGTTAGAGGCCTTACATTTATAATTATTGTTGTTAATTACTATAACACAAACAAATAGTGTGATGAAGTTACACAATAACAGGACATAATTAAAAAAAAAAAAAAAACAAACAAACAAGCTCAGAAGTTACACAATACTAACAAAAGACGGATAGAAATCAATACCAAATCCTTATTGTCCAAGCAACACCATTACATAGAGACAAACAAACAGTTTATACAAACTCTTACTCTCCTTCGTATTTAAAACTTTGCTTCGGCTGCTTAATAGGATCTTAGAACCATATTAATGCATTACCTTCAAAAAGGATTAGTTCAAGAAAGCTCAAGGAGATGAGGAAGATGATGGATTGAAAACAACTTGCTTAGCACAACTAAGCACTTCATTAGGCCCTGTTTCTTCTCGGTTAACACCCATAAGATCAAGGTAATATAGGTAATGAGCTATGATGTTGTTCATGGACTCATTATCACCTTGACCGCAAACCAGATCCCCGTAGAGTATATTCATGGTAGCACCAAAACCTGAAACTCGCTTGCCCAAAGTGTCATTCCTGTTGGGTTTCCAATAGCCAATAATGACTTCGTGTGCTGAAGGTTGGTGCTCCTTAATTGGCATCATCCATCTCCAAATTGCAACTTGGAAAGCTAGGGTGGCATTTTGTTCTATATATTCTGGATGGTTCAACAAATCCACATCCAGTTCTTTACCGGCTTCTCCGTAATTGTAGTTCCTATTGAAAGTATAAGAAAATATAATTTTTTTAGATTGTAGCATGCAACTATGAATTGAACAATAGATATACATTTAATTCCATCAAAGTTTCAATTTAGGATAAAATTGAACAATACTATATAAGAAAATAATTCAAATGCAAATTTGTAAAGGATGTATGACATGTCAAAGTGATTGAAAAAGTAGATACCAATAGATTGGTAGAGCACCCCGATTGTAGTATGCAATTCCAGGAGCGCATGGATAAGTGTTTTTATATTGCTCATCACAATAATATGAGTTGGAATTCATTTTCTTGTAATAGCATAAACTTGAAGCTGATGGTTCCCTAGTGGTCATGTTATATTCACCTGAAATATATCATCCACTTTTACTTTGCATAGAGATTGAGTGAGTAAAGGATCATTGTCTATAGCTCAGATTCAATTTTAATTACACACAACTCATGGATATATAGTGCTCCAAATTAAATCATATAGTTCCAACTTACAACCCAGTCGATTTTTAAAAGAAAATGATCTACGTAAATCACTCTCTGTAGATTCAAATACAACCCAATGCTTCATTCATTATGGAGAATGAGCTATTCCAACGCTTTTAAAAGCGTTGGGATAGGTCATTCTGATAAGGGAATGAGAAAGACCTGTCCCAGCACTTTTAAAAGCCCTGGGATAGGTCATTCTCATAAGTGAATGAGAATGACCTATCCCAGCGCTTATGAAAAAGAGGCCTGTCCCAGCGCTTTTGAAAGCGCTGGAATAGGGTCCACCTATTCCAGCGCTTCTAAAAGCGTTGGGATAGGTCTCTCCAAAACGCTGGGATAGGTTGTTCTGATAAGGGAATGAGAAAGAACTGTCCCAACGCTTTTAAAAGCGCTGGGACAGGTCTCTCCGTTCCCTTATGAAAAGAGGCCTGTCCTAGTGCTTTGAAAGCGCTGGAATAGGGTCCACCTATTCCAGCGCTTCTAAAAGCATTAGGATAGGTCTCTCCAAAACGCTGGGATAGGTCCCTCGCACCACTTAAAAATTTTTAGACTTCCCACTTATTTTTTTCACCTTCCCACCACTTTGGCCTCTCGTTTTTGGTCTCCCTCTTCTTTACTTCAGATGTTTTCCTCTCACCCACATTTTCTCTCACTCTCCCTCTCCCTCTGCCTCTTTCCTTAACCCATTTCCCCTCTTCCTCTCTTCTTCTTTACTCAAAACCCACCATTTTTTTTTCTGAAATTTCAAACACAAAAATATTACCCAAAACCACAAACCCTACCCAAAGCAAGGTAAGTCTCTCTAGCTCTCATTTCTATTTTGTAGCAATATTTGTATATATATTTTTTGTTAAATTTCTGGTCTTTTGTTTTTTATTTTGGTTGAAGTTTGGTTTGGGTTATGTGTATATTTATGTGTAACTGTTGGTTGATTGTATGGGTTTTAGTTTTGGTTTTGGTTAAAGTTTACTTCATTTTGTGGCTTTTTATTTTTGATTTTGGTTAAAGTTTGCTTTATTTTGGAGGAACTATAGGTGGCAGTAGTGCTAACAAAAATTTTCTCTAAGGTTTACATTAGAAATTGTTAATCTGCCTCTGTACAAAGCAAGGTAAGTCTCTCTAGCTCTCATTTCTATTTTGTAGCAATATTTGTATATATATTTGTTGTTAAATTTCTGGTTTTTTATTTTTGATTTTGGTTGAAGTTTGGTTTGGATTATGTGTATATTTTTGTGTAACTGTTGGTTGATTGTATGGGTTTTAGTTTTGGTTTTGGTTAAAGTTTAGTTCATTTTGTGGCTTTTTACTTTTGATTTTGGTTAAAGTTTGCCCTATTTTGGAGGAACTGTAGGTGGCAGTAGTGCTAACAAAACTTTTCTCTAAAGTTTGCTCTAATTTTTTAAACTAAATAGTGTGAGAGTTTTAATAAGAGTCTCTCTCTCTTTTTTCCTTAATCTTAAAGTTTTTTTTTTTTTTTTTTAAAACCTAAAGTGAGTCCTTAAAAAACCAAAAAAAAAAAAAAAAAAAAAAAAAATCTAACGTGTGGTCTTTTTAAAAACTAAATAGTTAGAGAGTCCTAATAGGAGTCTCTCTCTCTTTTTTCCTTCATCCTAAAGGTTTTTTTTTTTTTTTTTTTTACATGAGTCTTTCTTTTTTCTTTTCTTTGTATTGAAACCTAAAGTGAGTCCTTTTATATATATATATATATATATATATATATAATCTAATGTGAGGTCTAATTAAAAAAAATTATAATTATTATTTTAATCCTAATTCTAAAGTAAGTCAAAAATTTCAATTTTATATAACATATAGATAATAATAATGAACAACAAAAACGTATGTTGCCTTAGTGGTTAACACGTGTGCCATGCATATTTTTAAGGAGTCCATGGTTCTAACCTCAATGACAGCCTTTTTTTTTTTTTTTTAAGTTACTATTATCAAAACTACGTTGTTTTGGTTCTATTTAAAACTAAACATAAAAAACCCTACACATCTCTTTCTCATTCAGCTGCCCTCCTCATTCCCCATCCCCTCTCTCCCTCTTCCTCATCTCTTTCTCATTCAGTCTCCCTCTTACTGTTGAGGGGGTTAGATCTAAGAAAAATCGCACAAAACAAAAACTCACACACACTCAAACAAGTCTTTGTTCTTTTTTTGAAGCAAAAGCAAAATCAATTTGCATTTGCACTAATCGAATAGATCGAGCCAAGCTATAAGCCAAATATTGAGGTACGTTTTTCATTTCATTTTGAAAAATCAATTTTTGTTTTCGATGTTTCACAAATCAAACTGTTTTCGTTTTCAAACAATTTACCGTTTGATTCATAGTTAGGGTTTAATTTGGTAGAAAAATTCGAATCAGTTCCTTTTAGAATTTCCTTTTTAACGTTCTATTTGGTTAGTGGGAAAAATGCACGAAACTGAGATTTTGAATGTTGAGTCTTATAAGAATTTTCTCTTCTACCAAACAGCAAACATGGACATTTGATTATTTATGTTGAATATTCATTTTTTGTTGTTGTTCTAGGCATTGTAAAGAGGTGGAGTCCCCTAATGGTGATCGAGACTTGTGTGTGGTTGTGATTTGTGTGGAGATGGACAAGAACAAGAGCCGTACTGATCTGCTCATTGCTGGCCGCAAAAAGGTCCTTGTTCATTTACTTTGTTTATTCATTCTATGTAGTTTGGGATTTTTCGTGTTTGAAACTGTTTTTCATCTGTGTTTGGTTGCTTAGAAATTGTAGGAAAAAAATGGATATAGGTTTTGTTTCTTTGGTTTTATGATATTATCGAGTTCATAATTAAGTTAATTTTGTATTATAGTTGAGTTTTAGTTCGATAACTGTTTGGGGGCAACTGAGCTGGTTACTTTGTTTGAAGGAGTGGAAATAAAAAAAGTAGAAACGAGGTTTTTGCTTTGTGTTTTTTATTATTTATTTTGTATCTCATTGAGCAAATGTAGCACTAGGGTTTTTTAATATTTTATGTCGAGTGTGATTGAGTAAATGTAGCATACTATATTATATATTAAAACATATAATATATAGTCGATCAATCGACTGAGTTGCTAGCTTTAGAATCCATGCATTCACACTTCACAATCATACTTTATATCTATTGTATATTGTGAAAGTTTAGTAATTTTAAGGTTTAAACACTCTGTGGCTATCAAATACAAGTCAAAAGACTTTACGTTAATTGACTCCAACGAAACTCAATCACCTTCATTCACCAAGTTATGAATTAATAATTAATAATATATGTATGTATTTTACTGTTTGTTTGCAAAGACAATTATGTTTGACTTTATTCTCTTTTAAAATTTTTTTTTTTCCTTCTCGTTGTGTGGATTGCATCATTGTTTAATTAGATACTGGTTATCCCTCCAAAAAAAGTACTGGGTAAGTAGTTAGTGTATTTTATTTTATTTTATTTTTTAATTGTGTAGATAATGTCTGGTGCCTTTTTAATTTGCTGCTGGACCGATTCTTGTTGTCAAAGTCAAACAAGTAACCACTGGATCCATTGGTCCAGATGGTACCTTTTCATGCACTTCAGCACTTATAGGTGTGTTGATTATTTGTATAGTTTCTAAGTTCTAACCTAATTCGAAAAAAAAAAAAAAAAAAAAACTAAAAAGTCAAAACAAGTGATATATTGGATGTGGTTTGTATGGTTGGATTGTGTGGGGGTGATATTTTGGGGCTTATGGCTTTGTTGCCCCAATTCTTGTGTTTAAAATTTTTCATGTTGCATATCTACTTGGGTGGCAAAGTTTGATGGGGGACCTTAGGTAATAAGCTCTCTTTATGTCTTGATTTCATTATTATTTTTCTTTATTTGAAGTTTTAAGTATTGGAGTAAGATACATATGAGTTAGAAAAACAATTTGTTGGACTGACATTGGGTTGAGAACAGGCTTCTATTGCAGCTGTGTTTTAGTTTTTGCTTTTGATCCTAATACTCCCTTAACTTCTTGCTTGACCCTTAAGAGGTTTTTGGTTTTTTGTTATATATATAATGATAATAATGACTAATTATTTTAATCTACATTTTTATTATTGGAGATTGGATATCTTGCTTGTCTACTTTGTCAGTTTTTTTAATTTAAATGGTGATGCATTTGTGGTACTTAAGCTAGGTTGATTTTGTTTGGTTGCTTCTTGATGAAACATGCTTTTGAGTAGTCTTGCTCTTTATAAATTTTTTATATTTTCCTTTAGAAGTAAAATCTTATAATTTATAATTATTCCAAACTATGTAGCTGGAATTCTGTTTTTCAGTTTGCTCGTGTGGTCATCTTTCACATAGCACTTGTACATTTGTCTTCTTGTCTTGTTTCTATTGATGTTTTCTTGCTTATAGTGGAACCTGGTTATGTTGTGCTAGCAGCTCTTTTTCTAGTTTGGATTGTCACATTGTCTGTATGCAGGAAGCAAGATGTTTTTGTTTGGGTGCTTCACAACTTAAACAGCTGAGTTTGGCGATAAACTCCCTTTTTCTTCCCCTTTGTTTTTCTCTCCTTCAAGCACAATAATTTTAAGGATACATTTTTGTTGTTTTAATTTTGTCTAATACTTGGGTTTGTGACTAAATTTCCTAGGTTTCATTTTCGAGAAGAATTATAATTCCAAGTCTTGCAAAGTGAGGGTTTGAAATTTCTATTGCAATTTTTCTTCCTTTGTCTTGCTGTCTTATTTTATTTTTGGTCATTATGTGTTGGCAACTTCAATAATGAATTCACAGCTTAATCTGGCAGTGCTTAGTATTGTTGTAGTCCACAATTTTAATCGTAGTGTGTCTTGAGGGAATGCTTTTGCTTTCTCTTCTCCTGGCATTTGTGGGCTTTTTGGGAGTTACATTGGTATGCATCGTAATTTGTTAACTTGGATTGTTGCTACTTGATTTCCTTGTCCCCCAATATCTAGCAACAAAGAAGAGCTTGGCTTTCTAAGTTAAAAAGGATTTATCTTTATATTTTTGCATTCTTTGAAATATAGTTGTTTTTTCATTTGTTGTTTTGCAACTCCTGTGATTCTCTGTGCATGTTAAATTCTATTACTTATATGTATATAGAACTGTTTTTTTTTTCTTTTGCTGTACCTTGCAGTTTAAGCAGCCAAGTTTGATTAGGTTGATAAATTCTCTTTTTCTCCTGCTTTCATCATTCTCTTTTGCAATCATGAGAGCTTAAAAAACTTTTTGCTTGTTTAATTTCATTTGAAATGTATAGTTCTTTCATTTGTTGTTTTGCAACTTCTGCAATTCACATGTTAAAAATCTATTCTTTGTTTGTCTACAGGAACTAGTTTTTTTTTTTTTTTTTTTTTTTTTTTTTTTTTTTTTTTTTTTTTTGTGTTTGTGCTTAACAGCTTTAATAAACTGAACTTTTCATTTGGTGATAAGCTCTATTTTCTGCCTGCTTTCATTATTCTCTCTTGCAATCATAAGAACTATAAATTTTTTGTATTGTTTTAATTCTTTTTGATACTTGTGCCTGTAAATTCTTTTCTTAGGCTTTGATTTCGTTCACATCCATAAATTCATGTCTCACCTAGGGAGGACTTGAAATTTCCCTTGCAATTCTTCTTGTTTCTGTGTCTTCTCTTGTTTAAATTTTGGTCATTTAGTTTGAATGTGGTAATGCCTGTTGATGTTTTATAAATGGTAGATTAACAAAGTTTTTGGCCTTAATATGGTTGCCAGGGAAAATAATACAGCTTTTTTTGTTCATCCTATAACACGAGTTAGGCTTTCTAGGAATGACTTGGTGCATGGTTTCTTTTTAAGGCATTTGTTGAGGGACAGGTAGATTAAGAATGATCCATGTATGACTTCATTCCATTTATTTAATAGATTTGGGTGCATGGTTTATTTTATTTTTTTTAAAGGTGTTTGTTGTAGCAAGCTTTTGTAGATCAATTTTTTTTTGCTACAATTCTGTAGATCAATATGTTTCTTCTATTGGAGCATAATACATGAAGTTTCCTTTCCCTTATTGTTGGCTGGCCAGTAATTATGGGTCTAAAATTTATGACTTTTTTCTAGTTCTCTAGATTTCACTTTTTGCGTATACATTGTTTAATATATTGTTCCCTCAAAAGGAATCGTTGTTCCTTGTTGCACCAAACTTCTGTTGAGATCAATTGTTGCTGAATGTGGTTCAATTTGGGGCCATTTTATGTTTGCAAGGTCATCGCTTATTTGAATGTGGTAATTTCCCTTATTGGTATGGTGCAGGTAGATTGATGTTGATCTTGTGATTGCCTAGGTTAAGTTCTTCAGGTTATTGGTTTGTCCTGTGATTGGCATGACTTAGGCTTTTTGTGAATCAAATTCTTTTAACTTACACATTTGGTCTTAGCATTATTATTGTAAAAAATCTATGAATCTAATTCTTTTAATCTATTTTTTTGGTTTTTGCATTATTAATTGTAAAAATATGAATTGTGGTTCATTACAGGTGTTATAAAATATGTATTGGAAAATATGTATTGTAGGTATATTTCAAGTCTATAAAATTAATTTTTTTTTTTTTAAAAAAAAAAGGACCTATACCAACACTTTTGAAAGCGCTAGCATAGGTCCTTTTAAATGTTATTGATTCAAGACCTATACCAGCGCTTTCAAAAGCGCTGGAATAGGTACTACCTATGCTAGTGCTCTCAAAAGCGCTAGTATAGGCCTTCCAAAAGTGCTGGTGTAGGTTATATTCACATTTTCATAAAAGCTGTCCAAGCACTTTTAAAAACACCGGAACAGGGTTTGAAAGTGCCGAGACCTATCCCAGCGCTTTTTAGGTTATATTCACATTTTCATAAAGGTTGTCCCAACGCTTTTAAAAACACCGGAACAGGGTTTGAAAGCACCAGGACCTATCCTAGTGCTTTTGAAAAGCGCTGGTACAGGTTTACACGAGCCTATCCCCACATTCAAAAAGCGGCAGTCTGAAGCGCCGGGAAAAAAATGCCGGGATAGGAATTTTGACCCTATCCTAGCGCTTTTTGGGGCTATCCCAATGCTTTTCAAAACGCTGGGATAGCCCCGTTTTTTTGTAGTGAATACACTGAACACAATGATTGCATGATTAGATTCAATAACATATTTCTTTCATTTAAGTTTAGTTGGATCAAAATGATTTCTCCTCTATTGGTTAAAGTTGGCTCAACCCATTGTGGGGCTTAAAGGCGAAAAGTTTTAGTAGGATTTTTTTTTTCTTATATTTAAATATTAATTGAAAAATATTTATATTTTGATTTTTTTCTTTCATTTAAAATTCAAATTTTCTTGCTTTTGAGATGCGAAATTACTTATAACATTTTTGTGATATAATTTCAGCTCATTCATTTCATCATTTTTGTGATATAGTCGATCTTAAATAGGATGTCTATTCATTTTAATTTAAAAAAATAATAATAATAATTTCTCCAGAGTTGATCAATTGTAACATCTACATATAATGCGTAACATGTATATTATAGCAATATTCTATAAGTGATACATACATTAGAAAGAGAATCTAGACTTTTTATATAATCTATCCTTTTTCAAGGATCAAAGCAGGAGGTAATTAATATCTTCATGGAAATACTCTCACGTGAAACCTACATCACTTGTTACTAGAGATACTTCTACCAAACCCAAAACCTTGATGTGTTTTCCCCAAAACTTGTGCTTTCTTTACGTCGAGTAAGCATGGAAAGGGAAAAACGACTTTTTTTCAAGGATCCAAGAAGTTGATATCGTCGAGGAAATACTCTTGCGTGAAACCTATACCACTTGTTATACTGATGGGACCCCTAGGACTACATCTATGTTCAAGGTTCTCTTCAAGCAGTACTAGACTCAATATTTACTACTCTGCTCGCCCAGTTAGGTTCGCAATAGTATTTTTGAAACCAACCAACCACCCCCCCCCCCCCCCCCAATTACAAACCCAAACCCTTACCGAGATATATCTTCCAAACCCCAAACATTGCTTTGTTTTCTTCCCCAAGCCTTGTTGTGCTTTCTTTATGTTGGAAATTAATGAGTTGATTGTTTAAGTTTGAATGGTTTATGACCACTAGGTTCCTAACAGTAACGAGTTTATAGTTTGAGTTGAAATAGTTTTGAAATTGTAAGATTTAATTTTGTTTTATAGTAATAATTCCATGATTATAATGAGAGATGAGAAGTTTAAACGGTAAACATCTATATAAAGAATATAAATAAGTACTAATTGAATTATAAAATTCTTAACAATTAAATTACATACCATGAAACTTCTAAAAATATAGACTGAGTTAAAATTAAAATTTGTTCGAAAATTAATTACTTGAAAAAGGTTAAAAAGAAAAATGAGAAAGGTAAAGATAAAGAAATTTAAAATATATATATATGTATATTAATGGAGGACTAGCTCGGGGATTGCTGGTCTCTGTCAGCCACATTATTTACATTGGATTGATGCTGTGGGACACATAGAGATATCAATTTGACTTCCTTTAATATATGGAGAATAATTAAGGTTCCTGTACAATTGACGGCTTGGTGATTGCCCTTTACACACGCATGTTACATGCTTGACCGGCCATGCACGTAAATATTTATGACCATAATATTTGTTTACTACTTGTTTCCATAATATATATATATATTTATTTATTTATTTATAATTCAACTGTCACAAAGAGAGAGATAGACTTGAAAATTGTAAGAGATATAAAACCAAAGGCACAAAATATTTTCATAATTTCATTTTAATATACGGAAGTTTTTTTATTTATTGAGTTTTTATTGATGTCTAATGAAAGTGAAGTTACCGATAAACATCCTTCTTGTTTTCTCTATCCTTTTACACATAATTCCAACAATGAATACACCATACACGCTGAGTGTGTAAGGAAATCCAATAACAAATTTCTTTCTTTTATGTTTAGCTGGACCAAAATAATTGCATCTCTTTTAGTCAAGTTCGGCTCAACTCATTGTGGGGTCTAAAGTGAATATTTTAAGTGGGGTATTATTTTTTGTTTTATTTAAACATTAGTTGCATAATATTTATAATTTGATTTTTTTATTTAAAAATATATTTTTTCTAGCTTTTCAAGGTGCAAAAATGCTAAGTATGTATTTGCACTATAAAAAACAGGTTCTACAGAAGCCTCTTTCTTTCTTATTTCTTTTTTTTTTTTTCCACTGATTTTGAAAACTGCCATTATAAAAGACCTAACATAACAATTTTAAAAACTTCCACAAGAAGTTGACCTATTAAGGCAGCTTTTTAAACCACTGCTATTGATACCCTATTGCAGCATTTTAAGAAACTACCACAATAAGTAGAGCTATTATTAAAATTCTGCTAACATTTCTTTTTCAATTGATATTATAGTTGATGCACTTAATTGCTTTTGCGACATAGTCGATTTTAAATATGGTTTTATCAATTTTAATATTCAAAAATTAATTTCTTAGACCAATTTTCATCATTAAAAAAAAAAAAAAAAATCTTGGATCAAATGTAACATATATATCTTTAGTAATATTCTGTAAGTGACACATACATTAGGAAAATAATCTAGTATTTTTATGTAATTGTGCATGTCAATTGGAGTATTTTCATCTATTTGTAGAACTTCTTTTAAAACTTGTATGTCAAAAATAAGTTGAAACCATCAATATTAGAATAAATATCATGTTGGGGATAGTTACTATCTCTTGGCAATGTTAGATTTTAGGCATTATATATACATCGGACTTCAATAATGAATTTGTTTGGATAACTATTAACTCTGATTTTAAACTTGAAGGAGAGAGAAAGAGAGAAAAGGAAAGAGTCATTTCACCTTCCATGTGTTTGGAAAAATGAAAATTTTTACATGCACTCTTAAACTGCCGCAGATGAGTACAACATATTAACAAAGTGCAAAACATTTGAACAGAGGATAATGTTTTGAAATTTTACATTATTCTATAGATAAATAATGCATTGTATTGGCCAAGGGGCCCTCAAATTTTTTTCCTTAGTGAGAGGCCTTACATTTATAATTGTTATTGTTAATTACTATAACACAAACAAATAGTGTGATGAAGTTACACAATAACAGGACATAATTTAAATAAATAAATAAAACTCAAAAGTTACACAATAGTAACAAAAGACGGATAGAAATCAATACAAATCCTTATTGTCCAAGCAACATCATTACATAGAGACAAACAAACAGTTTATACAAACTCTTACTCTCCTTCGTATTTAAACCTTTGCTTCGGTTGCTTAATAGGATCTTAGAACCATATTAATACATTACCTTAAAAAAGGATTAGCTCAAGAAATCTCAAGGAGATGAGGAAGAAGTTAGATTAAAAACAACCTGCTTAGCACAACTAAGCACTTCATTAGGCCCTGTTTCTTCCCTGTTAACAACCATAAGATCAAGGTAATATAGGTAATGCGCTATGATATTGTTCATGGACTCATATCACCTTGATCGCAAACCAGATCTCCTTAGAGTATATTCATGGTAGCACCAAAACCTAAAACTCGCTTGCCCAAAGTGTCATTCTTGTTGGGTTTCCAATAGCCAATAATGACTTCATGTGCTGAAGGTTGGTGCTCCTTAATTGGCATCATCCATCTCCAAATTGCAACTTGGAAAGCTAGGGTGGCATTTTGTTCTATATATTCTGGATGGTTCAACAAATCCACATCCAGTTCTTTACCGGCTTCTCTGTAATTGTAGTTCCTATTGAAAGAATAAGAAAATATAATTTTTTTAGATTGTAACATGCAACTACGAATTGATCTACAATAAATTCTTTTGGGTAGGAAACAAAAGACATATACACGTTTTAGTGCAGTAGAAAATTGTTTTTCCTGAAAATTAGTTACCTAGATTTCGATTGAAAATGCCTAAGGTGCTCTTATTTGAATTATGTTAGAAAAAGGATCTCATTTTAATGTTTTCTTTAATAGATATACATTTAATTCCATCAAAGTTTCAATTTAGGATAAAATTGAACAATACTATATAAGAAAATAATTCAAATGCAAATTTGTAAAGGATGTATGACATGTCAAAGTGATTGAAAAAGTAGATACCAATAGATTGGTAGAGCACCCCACTTGTAGTATGCAATTCTAGAAGCGCATGGATAAGTGTTTATGTACTGCTCATCACAATAACATGAGTTGTAGTTCATTTTCTTGTTATAGCATAAACTTGAAGTTGATGGTTCCCTAGTGGTCATGTTATATTCACCTGAAATATATCATCTACTTTTAATTTGCATAGAGATTGAGTCAGTGGTAGCTCTAGGAATTTTGTCCAAAGTGTTCCTTAAGAAGCATAAATTACACAATCTTATTTCCTTTTAATCTTTTGGTAATTAGGTTCAATTTAATTTTATTAATTCTGTTCCGTTCCGGCCAGAATAGCCAAAAAATACCATACGATAAACAAATCGAAACAGTAACCCACCCTATTCCACTTTGAAAAAATTTTGGGTCATTCTGGTCTATTTCGAGTGTTTCGGAATGTTTCAGTAAATACCAGCCGAAATTCAAGATTTGGCCGGCATGAAGTTTGTGCTTAAAAAAAAAAAAAAAATTCTTGAAACCAAAACAAATTTGCATTCTGTACACCGAAAAACCTCAAAAGGAAAAAAAAAAAATGAAAAGAAAAGAAATGAACAAAGGTACCTGTACAGCTAAAAAAAAAATTGTATTGAGAAATTTGAAACTCAAAACTTGAAAAGAGACATTGCCGCACTAGTATTGGTAGAAGACACAGAAGTTACAAATAAGGAGGAAGACAAAACGTAGATGTAAAAGTGTAGATGAAGATGTAATAAAATTTAAAACGTAAATGTAAAAATGTTTGGGAACTGCTTATTTTGCTTAAACTGAAATTTTTTATTTTTTTCCTAAAAATACTGTAGATAAAGGTAAAAGTTAACTGAAATAGTACAGTAAAGTCCATGAATAGTACTAAAAAGTGCAGTAGGCCCATAAATAATAGCAAAAATAAGTTGAATAATAAAATAAGTTGGCTAAAAATAATTTATCCAAGCACACAAACATGTGTGGTTAAGAATAAACAAGAGAAAAAAAATTAAAAAATGGGAAGTAAGATATGTCTAGTGAGGAAAAATAATAATAATAATAAATAATAAAAGGTTGGAAATTGTGTTGTATTGGACAGTGTGCTTAGTCAAAGAATCAAGCCACTGCCCAGCCTTTAGTAATTTTAATATATATTTTTTTCCTGATTTTAGTTCAATTTTTTTTGAGTTTTTCCTTTTTGCTTGAAAAACCTCAATATATTGTTAAGTTGCTCAAATTATAGACCAAAATTTAATTTTATTGGTATAAAAAAAATTCAAGGTGGTCTCAAAATTTTTTTTAAAGGTAAATAAATATAAAATTTTAAATTATTATATATATATATATTTTAATTTTATTTTATTGGCATAAGGTGACGCCACCGCTGGAATGAGTGAGTAAAGGATCATTGTTTATAGCTCAGATTCAAATTTAATTACACACAACTCATGGATATATAATACTCCAAATTAAATCATATAGTTTCAACTTACAACCCAGTTGATTTTTAAAAGGAAAGGATCTACGTAAATCACTCTCTGTAGATTCAAATACAACCCAATGCTTCATTCATTTGCTCAAAAAATAAATTAAGGTTTTAATCATAAATCTCATCCCAAGAAAACCCTCAACAATGTAAAATGCGAAAATTTTCATTTGTTATTGATTAAAATTTGTTTTCAGTTGAAATCATTTTAATCAAAATAGAAAGGCCCAAATTATGCCCTGCAATATCAATTCTCTTAACACATTAATCAACTAAACTCAAGAAAGAAATTTTAAAATTAAAATTATGATTCTATTGATGATATTTCAGTTGATTAAAAATCATTGTCTTTATTACATATCCTATCTTTTGCTAACCAAATATAATATTTAGATAAAATAAATTTAGCAAAAATTGATTACAAATTAAACAAATCAAAAGACAACAATTCACTAGGCCTACGACAAAATTAAGTATTCAAAGTTTAAATACAATACACACAGTATATTAATTGAGATGATATATTCTATTTCGGGTGTATACCCTCAACTCTCTTACAATACATTCTTTTTTAAATAAATAAATAACTCACAATATGTTTGGAGGGACCCGCCGACATGTTGTAAGAGAGCTTAGGGAAACGACCGAAGTATAATATTATTTTTCATATTGATCTAGTTTACTTAAACCCAAATTTGTACCCTCAAATCCATTTAGAACCTATGAAATCAAAACCAGACAGAAAAGAAGTCGTCAAACACATATATTCAACCAAACCAACAACTTAAAAATCCAAATTAAAATTTCACAAAAGAGAAACTTTGAACGCACAGGAGGTTTTGGTGGCAACATGGGCAAGAAAAGCTGCAACTTCTTTGGTTCCCGTGAACTTCCGGTTGATGTAGGTAGTACCAAAGCCATAGGGCTGGAAGTAAGCAGAGGCAGTGATAAAAGACTGGTAGTCCCAGAATGCCTTATTTGCATGGCTCTCAACCTCAAGGGAGTCACGGTTTGAGAACATCTTCTCAAACTGGTCCATCTGGAAGTAGTCACTAATGGCCCCCTCGACACAGCATGTTTTTGTAGGAATTGTGTTGCACAATGCACATAGTTTTTCTCCTTCAGTAATAGCCCCCTCGACACATCAAGCAGTACCCCTTCGAAAAAATAAGGCGTTACAATTCACAAGCATCACTAATATCAATGCCGTTGTAAAAATTATACTCCATTTTTTTAATGTAAAAATTAACAAGGGTGGAGTTTGAATAGAGGTCTGTACCTTCCCTGTATTATATATATACTGGGGACTTGGGTGATTTAAGGCCCCTTTGTAACCTTACTCAACACACATTTTTTATATTTTAAACGCACTTACACACATTTTAATACATTTTTTCACCTACATCTATCAAAAATACCCAAAATACCTGGCCAAAATGATCAAATATCACAATTTTTGGAAATTTTTAGCAAAAAAACACCGTTCGGAAATAAATGGCAAAGTACCACTTTTTCTAGAACTCGAGTTCCTCATTAGTTTTGCCACCGTGGCACTGCTGAGCTAGATTTGTGGGAATAAAAAAATTATGCGGTACTCGAGCTTGATAAACTTGAGTACCATGCAACACACTACTCGAGTATACCAGGCTCGAGTACCTTTTAAAAAAATAAATAAATAATTTACACAGTACTCTAGCTTACCAAGCTCGAGTACTGTGTAAATTTGGTAAGCTCGAGTACTATGTAAAAATTTTTTTTTTTCTTGTTTGGGGATAATCAATAAATAAACATAAAGATAAAAATAAGTAACTTTTTTTATGTTTTTATTTATTTAAATAGAAATATTGTAAAATATAGAGATTTTAATTTCGAATTATGATTGAGATTTTTCCTATTAAATTACTTTTACTATTCCTAATTCCATCCATGATTGAGATTTATCTCACCTCTACTATTCCTATAAAGTAACTTTTCCTTTCCGCCATATTCTTCTTCAATTCTTTACTTCTTCCTCGTTAGTGAGCCTCTGTGAACTCCCATCACATCTTTTTTTTTTTTTTCCCCCCTTTTCACCATGCTTTTCTGCTAACATTTTTAAGTTTCAGTTTTTTCTTTTTTTAATAATCATTCAGTCTCATGAAAAATAGCACATGAAAATATTCTCACCTTTCAACTGGCTGCAGTAAATATTCTCACCTTTCATTGTGTAAATTTTTTTTTTTTTTAAAAAGGTACTTGAGCCTGGTATACTCGAGTACTATGTTGCATGGTACTCGAGTTTACCAAGCTCGAGTACCGCATAATTTTTTTTAATCCCACAAATCCAACTCAGTAGTGCCATGGTGGCAAAACTAATGAGGAACTCAAGTTTTTGAAACTCGAGTTCTAGAAAAAGTGGTACTTTACCATTTATTTCCAAAACAGTATTTTTTTGCTAAAAATTTCTAAAAATTGTAGTATTTGGCCATTTTGACCAAAAATACCTTAGTCAAACTTAGTTAACAAACGGCGCTAGAGTTTGGAAATGAAAAGATGGCAAATTGCAAGTCATCAAAATTTTGAAGACTTGGCTGGTCTTCGGTCAGAAAGTCTGCAGAATCTTCCATTTTTTTAGCTGTCTCTTTAATTTACCTTATTTTATTTTTTCATTAGAGGTTTTTTTTTTTTTTTTTTTTTGGGGGGGGGGGGTGGGAAACGCTAAAGAGGTTTTTGATTCCTTTACGTGAAAAGAAATAAAGTTAAGTGGGAATGGTAGTTAAAGCATTCACATCAGCAAATTTTATCCTATTCTATTTTACCATTTTAAAAACCTATTTTATCAATTATATAATATCATTTTACAATATATCTAGCATCTCAACTTTTATTTTCCTATTCTACTCATTAAAATAATATATCTGCATAATAAAATATATTTTTTCTTTTTTTCTTTTTTCTCAATTTTCTCAATTTTCTCCTCCACACACTACCTTCCAGACTCCTCCATTAACTTTACTTTTCACCTTCTTCCACATAACTCCATTCCTTTATCCTCCATCATCCATATCAACCCAGATCGGCGAAACAACAACAACAACAACAACAACAAAGAGAAAAAAAAAAAACCATTAACAGATTCATCGTCGAAACCCACGCCAATCTCCACTGTTGTCAAAACCCACGACCCACTGTCATCAAAACCCATGATCTCCACTGTCGTCAAAACCCACGCCGACCAGAGAAAGAGATAGAGAAACCCACAACCACCAAATGAGAGAGAGAAAGGGTCATTGGAGAGAGCATGGGGTCTGGGGTTTGGAAAGAGCAGAGAGCAAAGAGTAGATGAGAAAGAGAGAAGGAAGAGAGAGAAAAGAAGAGAAATAATGAGAGAGGAGAGAGAAATTTCAGGGTTAAAAAGGAGGAGAGATGGTATTAAAAACTATTATTTTGTTTTAAAATTGAGCTACAATTTTAAAACTATTGCAAATTTTTTTTTGCAATAGTTGAGTTTTAGAAGTCTGGATGAAACTTGGTTTTTGTGTTATAATGGCAAAACTGACCTACATATGCCATTTAGCATTGCGAATGCTCTTAGTTGTTACATAAATTGTGTTACACACTCCTTTTTTTTTTAATATATATTTTATATGAAAAAAAAAAAGAAAAACAAAAAAAGAAACTGAAAATGTAACATTGTGTAACACTGCATTCTAAACTTTTTTTAAAATTTTATAATTTCTATTAAAAATGAATAAGTTAACTAATTAATTTTGAGAGAGTTTTTTGAAAGTCAGTTTGAAAAAAGATTTATAAAATCATTCACATGTTCTAAATTTTAAATAAATTATGTACCATTAAGTATCACATTACCAAAGATAAACATGAATAATTTTTTAAGTTACTGGATTTTAGCAAAATTCTATGGTAATTATGACAGAAGGGAAAAATCCTCAAAAGATCTAAGGAATATTTGTTCTGAAGGACCAAAAAACAAGAGGGAAGTGTATCAATTTGTGGGCCTAGAAAATAATGAAGATGGCCAAAGTCTTTAAGATCAAATTTGGAGCTCAATTGGATAATCAGATGAGTTATAAAAGATGGATGGTTTCCTCTACTGATAATTATTGAAGCATTGTGGTTTTATAAATGTAGAGCTAAACTATAGAGTTTTGTAAATGTAAAGCTAAACTACAGTAGCTTAGTTTAGATTAGTTTAGATAGCCATAAATGACTGCCGTTTGTATATATAGGTTAATGAGTTTTGTTATCTCTTATTCCACGTGTGCAGCTTAGATTGATTAGGCAATTAGTTATTTCCATTTCATCTTTTCCCGCCTCTGTTCTCCCTATATAAAGAACAAAGCATTGTAAATTTATTCAATGAATTTCATACACAAGTTTTACATCATCTTTTTCTCTCTCTTTGAGTTTTTCATTCCACCATTAATGTGTCTTCAAGCTTGTGTGAAATTCAATATGGTATCAGGGCTGAACTAGGTCAGAGATCTTTCAAGTCTGGTATTCTCTGAAATTTCCTAGTTCAATAATGTTCTTCATTGATTTCTTATTGCTTCTTTCAGATCAACTAGAAATTTACTTGTTGTATTTTTGTTTATTCTTGCATTAAGTTCTTCTGTTCATAATTGAAATTGAAATCTTCAATCTTAGGGTTTCAATTCAATTTTTTTTTTCTCTCGATCCTAGGTTGTTCCATTCCCAATTTACTATTTTCTGTTGTGGTTCCATCAAGATTGTGATTGCATCTTGATTGATTTGTTTCTTTTACATCATCACACAGAATCCAATTCTTGTTTCTTGGAGAATTTTCTCAAGAAAATCAATTCTTGATTTTCTTTTCAATTCTTGGTTTTAGTTGCTTGAGACCTTGAATCTTCATCATTTTTTTTTTTTTCATAAGTATGACTGAGAGCACCTCTAGTGCTACTGTTCCCACTGTCCAACTTTGGGAAAACACATCTAGCCCTTATTTTCTATCCAGTGGTGATAATCCAGGAGTTTCTTTGGTGGTTCAACATCTCACTGAAGAAAACTATAACACCTGGAGTAAGGCAATCCTTATTTCCCTGGATGCCAAAACCAAATTGGGCTTCATTGATGGCTCCATCCCTAAGCCTCAATCTGTTCATCATCCACATTACACAGCATGGAATAAATGCAATAGCACAGACCTAGCTTGGTTGTTTAATTCTATTTCCAAGGAGTTGCAGTCAAGTATAGTTTATTTCAAGATTGCCAGAGATGTGTGGCTTGATCTGCAAAATAGGGTTGGGCAAGGAAATGGACCTACAATTTTTGACTTGAGAAAGGAGATTAGTTCTTTGACTCAAGAGGATTTAACCATCAATGTGTACTATGCCAAATTTAAAGGCATTTGGGATGAATTTTCCAATTATAGGACATGTACATGTGGTCATCAAGTTGAGGAATGTACCATGTCTTTCTTGATGGGGCTGAATGAGACATATGTAGCTATTAGGAGTCAAATTCTGCTTATGGAGCCTGTGCCTCCTTTAAGAAAAGTGTTCTCTCTTCTACTACAAGATGAGAAGCAGAGAAAAGTAAGTGCTGGGAAGAAGGCCTTGATTGATACATCAGCAGCTTTGGCAACTTTTGGGTCTAAACCTGGTAACACCAAGACTTTTGTTAAGTCCAAGAATGGCAGGCCACAATGCACTCATTGTGGAGCTATAGGGCATGTTGTTGACAAGTGCTACAAGTTGCACGGATATCCTCCTGGGTATAAGTTCAAAAACAAAGGTGGTCAACCTTTTGCAAACAATGTTGTTGCTACTGAAGATCATGTCAGTGAACCTGTTACTCTCACCAAGGCTCAATATCAGAAATTGGTTGGTTTATTGAACTCTCATTGTTACTTTGTCACCCAAGCACCACCTGAGGCATGTTTGGAAAATGCTCATCAAGTTCCCGCCATCATTACTCAGCCTTCAATGGATGCTCAAGCCCAAACCCTATCAGGTATTTGTTTTTCTCCTTCTCTTGAGCATTCAATTTTTTCTTCCAGTGTTAATACCTCTCGTGTTAGTTTATATGACTGGATTCTTGATAGTGGTGCAACAGACTTCATGGTCCATTCCATTCATTTCTTCACTTCTGTCACTTCTTCTGTTCAGATTTCAGTTAGACTACCTAATGGTGACATGGTTAAAGTGACCCATGTTGGAACTATAAAATCTCAGCCACATTGACTCTAGAAAATGTTCTTTGCGTTCCTACTTTTTCTTTCAATCTTATTTCCATAAGCAAACTAACCCAAAATACTTCTTGCTGTTGCATCTTCCTTTCTCATTACTATTTTCTCCACTTATTGCATTGGAAGATGATTGGGTTGGGTAAGAGACACAGAGGGCTATATACCTTGCAGTGCATTGATTCCATCACCTTACCATCTTTTGTTTCTGAGGTTCTATCCAGATTGCCATCTTTCCTTTGTAATAAAAGTATCATTGTCTGTAATCTCGATTCTTCTCCTATTGTTGATACTTCAAATAATGCTGTTAGATTGTGGCATTACAAATTAGGTCATCCCTCTTCACAAAGACTAGCTTTGTTGAAACTTATTGTATCTAATCTGACTTCTTATAATAATAACAATTCTTTTGATTGTCATATCTGCCCTTTAGCTAAACAACACAAACTACATTTTCCTAAATCCACAAGTGTTTCCTTAGCTTGTTTTAATTTAATCCATGCTGATATTTGGGGACCCTATTCTACTCCTTCATTAAATGGCTCAAAATACTTCCTTACTTTGGTTGATGACCATAGTAGGTGCACTTGGGTTTATTTAATGAAGTCCAAATCTGATGCTTCTTCTTTGATTCAAACCTTTTTTCAAATGATTCTTAATCAGTTCAAAGTGTCCATTAAGGTCATTAGAAGTGATAATGGTCCTGAATTTGCTCTATCTACATTTTATGCTTCCAAAGGTGTTTTACATCAACTGTCATGTGTTGAAACACCACAGCAAAATGCTGTGGTTGAAAGAAAACACCAGCATTTATTGAATGTTGCTAGAGCCTTGAGGTTTCATGCCAACTTACCTTTAAAATTCTGGGGAAATTGTGTTCTTACAGTTACATATCTCATCAACAGGCTTCCTAGTCCTCTTCTAGGTAATCTTACTCCATACCAAAAGCTTTTAGGTCATTCCCGTTCATATCAGCACCTTAAATCCTTTGGTTGTATATGCTATGCCTCTACTTTAACTAGGAACGTATCAAAATTTGATCCTAGAGCAAAGGCATGCATATTTCTTGGATATCCTTTTGGGACTAAAGGATATAAGTTGTATGATTTGTCCACTAGAACCATGTTTCTATCCAGAGATGTTATCTTCAAAGAGACTGTTTTTCCTTTTAAACACTGGCAACCTAAACTTGTTTCTAGCTCTCCTTCTCCTTTTCACAATGTTTTTCCCTCTCAGTCCCATATTCCAGATTCTATTGCCTCTATTTTTGCTGAATTTTCTCTTCCTTTTAGTTCTGTTGATACTGTTGTGCCTCCTGATGAGTTCCCAGATCTTGTCCACCTTGATCTGGATTCTTCTCAACTTGTTCTTACTCCTCAACAGGAACCTTCCATTCAACCTGATTTACCTATTGTTCAACCTTACTTACCTCTTGTTCGAAAGTCCACTAGGCCTCATAAAGCTCCTTCTTAGCTTCATGACTACCACTGCAATCTAGCTTCCACTCATCACTACAACTTGGCTTCCACTTCTCTACCTTCCCATGATTCAATCTCCATTGACAGTCCAGGTATCCTTTATCCACTTTCTTCAACTCTCTCTTACTCTAAGTTGTCTAATGCACATAGAGCCTTTTCTATTGCCTTGTCTATTGCCAAGGAACCCACTTCCTATGCTAAAGCTTTACCTGATCCATTGTGGCAAGCTGCTATGAAGACTGAGCTTGATGCACTTTAGGCTAACCAGACTTGGGTCATGACCAAACTGCCTCCTGGTAAAGTGTCTATTGGGTGCAAGTGGGTGTTCAAAATCAAGCTTAAAGCTGATGGCTCTATAGAGAGGTACAAGGCTAGACTGGTTGCTAAAGGTTTCACTCAAACTAAAGGAGTTGATTACTATGAGACCTTCTCTCCTATGGTGAAATTTGTAACTGTTAGGACCCTATTGGCTATGGCTACTGTGTATGGTTGGCATTTGTCCCAATTAGATGTCAACAATGCCTTCTTACATGGGGAGTTGACTGAGGAAGTGTATATGGTCCTTCCTCCTGGATTTGACAACAAAGGGGAGGTGTGCAAACTCACTAAATCTCTTTATGGATTGAAACAGGCTAGCAGACAGTGGTTTGCCAAGCTCTCATCCACTCTCCTTGATCATGGTTTCATTCAATCTAAATCAGATTACTCTGTCTTCACTAAGATCAACAAGGGTTCAATTCTCATCTTGCTAGTCTATGTGGATGACATTTTGATAGCTAGCAATAATGTGGAGGCAGTTAATACTTTCAAGGTTTTCCTAGATGCCAAGTTCAAGCTCAAGGATCTTGGCACTTAGAAGTATTTCTTAGGCCTTAAGGCTGCTAGGATTGGGAAAGGTATTAGTTTGTGTCAAAGGAAGTTTGTTTTGGAGCTACTATCTGATACAGGTCTACTAGCATGTAAGCTTGCTAATGTGCCTATGGATCAATCAGCCAAATTTAGGAGTTCAATAGGAGAGGCTACACCAAATCCATCTTTGTATAGAATAATTATAGGCAAATTGCTTTATTTGACTCTAACCAGACCTGGCATCTGTTACTCAGTGCATAAATTGAGTCAGTTTATGAGTTCACCTCAAATTCCTCATTTACAAGTAGCTTATAAGGTACTTAAGTACCTCAAGAAGACACCAGGGCAAGGTTTATTCCTATCTGCAACTTCTGAGTTGAAGCTCAAAGCCTACTTTGATGTTGATTGGGCAGCCTGCCCAGACACCAGAAGATTAGTTTCAGGATTTTGTGTCTTCCTTGGTGATTCCCTCATATCCTGGAAATGCAAAAAGCAACAAGTGGTGTCCAGATCATCAGCAGAATCTGAGTATCATGCAATGGCTACTGTCACAAGTGAGCTTGTCTGGTTGTTGGCATTACCTAGAACCTTTGGTTTGGATCACAATCATCCAGCCTCTTTGTATTGTGATAGCAAGGCAGTTCTCTATATTGCTGCAAATCCAATATTTCACGAGCGTACAAAGCACATAGAGGTTGATTGTCACTATATTCAAAGCAAGATTCAAGATGGGGTGATCAAGACTTTCCATGTGCCTACTAGACACCAGATTGCTGACTTCTTCACCAAAGCGCTTGGATACAAGCAATTCTACTTCCTTCTGTCCAAGATGAACCTAATCAACATCTATGGTTCATCTTGAGGGGGAGTATTGAAGCAATGTAGTTTTATAAATGTAAAGCTAAACTACAGAGTTTTGTAAATGTAAAGCTAAACTACAGTAGCTTAGTTTAGATTAGTTTAGATAGCCATAAACGACTGTCGTTTGTATATACAGGTTAATGAGTTTTGTTATCTCTTATTCCATGTGTACAGCTTAGATTGATTAGGCAGTTAGTTATTTGCATTTCATCTTTTCCCGCATCTGTTCTCCTTATATAAAGAACAGAGCATTGTAAATTTATTCAATGAATTTCATACACAAGTTTTACATCGTCCTTTTCTCTCTCTTTGAGTTTTTCATTCCACCATTAATGTGTCTTCAAGCTTGTGTGAAATTCAATAATAATATCATCAGCATATAGGAACTAGTATAGCAGATAGGAAGAATGGTTGTAGATAAAGAGGTTATCATTTTCACTTGAAGCTACAAAGCCAAGATGTAGTAATTGAAACGTGAACCTTTCAAAATAGGTTCTTGGAGCATGCTTAAGTCCATAAATGGTCTTTGTGCAAAAGATAAACATGATCAGTAAAAAAAGGATGTAAATAGCCTTGAGGTTGTGTCATGTGGACTTCTTCCCTCAAGACCCTGTGAAGGAAAGGATTACTAATAGCATGCGCTACAAAGACCAACCATATTGAACTGCAAGAGCAGGAATCGATCTCATTGTTATTGGTTTAGCAACTGGACTGAATATTTTATCATAATCAAGTCCATGTTGCTGTAAATTATCCCTTGCAACTAGTCTAGCCTTGTAATTGGCAATGGAGCCATCACCATGCTATTTGAGCTTATATATCCATTTACAAGTGACAATATTCTTATCTAAAGGCATTGGAATGAGAGACCAAATCTATTGCTTATGTAAAGACTGGAATTTGGAGTCCATTGCAGCTGACCATTGAGGATATTAGCAAGCAATGGCATAAGAGGGAGGTTTCTTATATGTATAGTCAGTGATGGCTTTATAAATTTTGGATTTCCGAATGCCAAGTTAATAACGATTAAACATGGGTTGACAATTAATACAAGTTGCAAGAGGAATATAGGAGGAATTAAGGAATAGTAAAAGGGGAATATTGAGATGACAAGGAGTCAAGAGGAATGGAAGAACTGGTCAAAGAATTTCAAAATGTAATAGACTTAGCTATTGCAAAAAACAGGAGAATTAGATTAAGTTGAGTGTCAAGAGAAGGAAATGAATGAGAAGCTATACTAATTAATGAAAGTAGTAGCTAGTGAATCATATGTATGGATTGAATGAGAAGAGGCTAAGGATAATTGACCAAAATTTAGGACAGGACAGTCCAATTGAATAAAACATAACATGTAAAATAAACTTTGTTGGTTGATGGATTGAGACACAAATAACATTTGGACAAAGTTGGGTAGCCTAGAAAGATAAACTCAAAGGATCGTGGCTGAAATTTATGTTTATTATAATGCATGATTGAACAAAGGATAACAAGTACAACCAAAGGTCTTAAGGGCGTTGAGAGGTGGAGGATGTGAGTGCAATTGTTCCCATGGAGACTTGAAGCCAAAAAGAGATGAGGGTAACATGTTTATGTTATAAAGCGGAGTAATGAAAGACCAATAATTGAGAGGTAATTGGACTTATATGGTATATCTAGGCTTGTCTCAATAATATGCCTATGTTTTTTTTCAAAAATTATCCTTTGTTGGGGAACATAGAGATAAGATAAAAGGATGTAAAATAGCATGAATGGAGAAAATTATTGAATTTCTGATTTTGTATATTCTCCTCTACCATCAATCCCAAATTCCAATGGTATGTTTGTATAGAGAGATTTTAGGGAGGATGGAAAATTGAGGAGAGAAAAGTGGAGAGAAAGCATTTTTAGTGGGTTTTTGGTTGGGAGAAGAACAAAAAGTGGTAGGTCCTAGTGTTTTCTCCTCAACTCCACAAAAAAAATTTCTCCCTAAATTGAGGATGTATTTTGGACACAATTTCCCCTCCCAAACATTACTTTTTTAGACTTTTCCTTCTTTGCTTTTTTGTTTTTCTTCGCTGATCCATTCTTCATTTTATTTTATCTTCTTCTTATTTGCTTTTTCTTTTGCGTTGACCCTTTATTTTTGGGGGGGGGGGGGGGGGCATGATACATGCTTCTCTTTTTCTCTTTTTCTTTTTTTTGGTTGGTCATTTTTCTGTCTCTTTTTTTCATGTTTAACTGTGCGTTGTTGTTATATATATATATATATATATTTTTTTTTTTTTAATTAACTTTTTTCTTTTGTATCGGGCATGATTTTTATTTTTAGGTGATTGCCTTTTTTGTTAACACATTTTTTTTTTTAATTGGAAATCATTTTTTTAACAAGGTCTATAAGTACATTTATACAAAATCTATTTTATATCATTCCACTTTTCTTCTTAACCAAACAAAATAATTTCCACCCCTCCATTTTTCCACCCTTCCAACCAAACACAAGCAAGGGAGACTAAAATCTTTTATATCCTCCCACTTTTTCACCTACTCTCCATTTTCTATTCTCCCATTTTTCCATCCTTCCATCCAAATGGACCTTAGGGAGATGAAAAGGTGGGGAGGACGGAAGGAATGAAAATGTGAGAGGATAGAAGAGATTTTATTTCCTCTATTTTGTATTTGGTTGGAAGTGGAAAAGTAAAGGAATTGGAAAAAAATGAGTTTGTATAAAGTTACTCATGTGCCTTTATTAAAAAATGATGCACAATTAAAACAAAAAGTGGCAATCACCCAAATTTATAAAAGAAGAAAAACCATGCCCCAAAAAAAAAAAAATATATATATATATATATCCCATCTAGTTAAACCCTAAACTAAAAGAAAAATAGCGTAACAAAGGAAAGCGCCCACAACACCTATCACGCCAAAAAAAAAAAAAACAAAAAAAAAATTTGTTCTAGCATGTAAGAGGAGGGGGGTAGTTCAGTCATTGATTGCAACTATTCCTCTCCCCTCTATTTTCTCCCCAAATTAGAGAAATGGAATATTGGTGGGCCAAAGAATAAAACACTTGGGCCTCACCAATTTTCCATTCTCCTTTTCTCTCCAATCAAATATCTATAAAATTAGTTCTCTCCACTTTATTTTCCTTTATTTTCTATCCTACTTACTTCTCCCCCAATCAAATGGACTCCAAGAGTTCTAATTTTGGTGGAATATAGAGTTTCAACTAGAGTTTTTAAAGTGTTTAAAAATTAACAGAACTTCATATTTTTCATTTTGAAGTAAAAAAACCTGTGTAATCTTGCGGAACCATTTACAAAAATGACATGGAATTTGAAACCAAGAATTGATATAAGGGGTGCAAGCCCCTAGACATCATTATGTACAAACTGGAAAGGAACTTAGAAGACATATCTGTTGGGTTTTGTGGAGTCTAGTTTTGTTTGATTCGGTTTGACAACCCGACCTGACCCGAATAATGTTGCGTGGTTTTTAATGGGAGATTTATTGAGGCTTAGTCCATAGAACGAAGGCTTGGGCTGACAAGCCCAAGCCGGAGCGCTTATTGCCCCCGGGAAAATTTTTTGGGCCCGTTTTGTGTAGAAAACGCAATTTGGTTATTAGGGTTTTTTTTTGGTGTTGTTGTGTCTTTGAGAGAGAGAAAAACACTGTAGCTGCACTTTGTATTTTTTTTCCCTGATAATAGTGAAATCCTTACAACTCCGTGGATGTAGGCAAATTGCCGAACCACGTAAATATTGTCTTGTGCATGTGATTGTTTTCTTTGGTGTGTGTTTTCTCTTCTTTTTTTTTTTCTTTTTTTTTTTTTTTTTTGTTTCTCACAAGTTGGGAATTCAGGTTAATTCCCTACAACTGGTATCAGAGCCTAGGATTAGATTTGAGTGGGAGCAATGGCAGAGGAAGTAGGAAAGGCGTATGGAATAGAAAAATTTAATGACACAGACTTCGCGTATTGGAGGATGCAAATTGAAGATTATCTCTATGGGAGGAAATTGTATCTGCCTCTTTTAGGGACAAAACCTATGGCTATGAAAGCTGAGGAATGGGCTCTTCTTGACAGACAAGTACTAAGAGTTATCAGGTTAACTCTGTCTAATTCTGTTGCACACAATGTTGTAAAGGAGAAGACCACAGCAGATCTGATGAAGGCTTTGTCTGGTATGTATGAAAAGCCGTCAGCAAACAATAAGGTGCATCTGATGAAGAAACTGTTCAATTTGAAGATGGTAGAGAATGCATCAATAGCACAACATCTAAATGAATTTAACACTATCACAAATCAATTGTTGTTTGTAGAAATTGATTTTGATGATGAGATTCGTGCACTGATCATTTTGGCTTCTTTGCCAAACAGTTGGGAGGCAATGAGAATGGCAATAAGCGATTCTACAGGAAAAGAAAAGCTGAAGTACAATGACATACGAGATTTAATTCTAGCTAAAGAAATCCACAGAAGAGATGCAGGTGAAACCTCAAGATCTGGTTCTGCCCTAAACCTTGAGACAAGTGGCAAAGGTAATGACAGAAATTCAAATCGAGGTAGATCAAAATCCAGAAATTCTAATCGGAATAGAAGTAAATCTAGATCAGGCCAACAAGTGCAATGCTAGAACTGTGGGAAAACAGGTCACTTTAGGAGGCAATGCAAAAGTCCTAAGAAGAAGAATGAAGATGATTTTGCTAATGCTGTAACAGAAGAGGAACAAGATGCATTACTTCTTGCAGTAGATAGTCCACTTGATAATTTGGTTTTGGACTCAGGAGCTTCGTTTCATACCACTCCACACTGAGAAATCATACAGAATTATGTTGCAAGTGATTTTGGTAAGGTGTATTTGGCTAATGGTTCAGCCTTGGATATTGTAGGTATGGGAGACGTTTGGATATTGTTGCCCAATGGATCTGTTTACTTACTGGAGAAGGTTCAACATATTCCTAACCTGAGGAGGAATCTGATTTCTATTGGACAACTTGATGATGAAGGGCATGCAATACTATTTGTTGGTGGTACTTGGAATGTTACAAAGGGAGTTAAGGTATTGGCTCGTGGAAAGCAAAACTGGTACTCTGTACTCTGTATATGACCTCAAGTCCAAGAGACACAATTGCAATTGCTGATGCAAGTACTGATACAAGCATATGGCACCGCAAACTTGGTCACATGAGTGAGAAAGGGATGAAGATGTTGGTGTCAAAAGGAAAACTACCAGAATTGAAGTCCATTGATTTTGACATGTGTGAAAGCTGCATCTTAGGAAAGCAGAAAAATGTGGGCTTCTTGGAAACTAGCAGGACACCGAAGGCTGAAAATTTGGAGTTAGTACACATTGATTTGTGGGAGCCTTCTCCAATTGCATCCCTTGGAGGTTCAAGGTACTACATCACTTTCATTGATGACTCAAGCAGAAAGGTATAAGTTTATTTTTTGAAAAATAAATCTGATGTATTTGAAAATTTTAAGAAGTGGAAGGCCATGGTTGAGATAGAAACAAGTTTAAAAGTAAAATGTTTGAGGTCAGATAATGGAGGAGAGTACATAGATGGAGGGTTCAGTGAGTATTGTACTGCACAGGGAATTAGGATGGAGAAGACCATTCCTGGGACACCACAATAGAATGGTGTGGCTGAACGCATGAACATAACTCTCAATGAACGTGCTAGGAGTATGAGGTTGCATGTTAGACTACCAAAAACTTCTGGGTTGATGCTATTAGCACTGCAGCTTACTTGATAAACCGAGGGCCATCAATTCCCATGGAGTTTAGACTTCCTGAAGAGGTAAAGTTTTCACATTTAAAAGTTTTTAGTTCTGTTTTTTATGTTCATATTGATTTTGATGCTCGTAGTAAACTTGATGCAAGGTCTAAAATATGTTTTTTCATTAGCTATGGTGATGAGAAATTTGGCTATAGGTTTTGGAATGAACAAAACAGGAAAATCATCAGAAGTAGAAATGCGATATTTAATGAACAGGTTATGTACAAAGACAGGTCAACTGTAGTATCAGATATTGCAGAAATAGATCAAAAGAAACCTGAATTTGTCAACCTAGATGAATTGACTGAAAGTACTGCACAGAAAAGAGGTGAAGAAGATAAGGAGAATGTAAATTCACAAGTAGATCAAAGTACACCTGTAGCTGAAGTCCACAGATCTTCCGGGAACATTAGACCTCCACAGCGTTATTCACTCGTTCTAAATTATCTCTTATTGACTGAAGGTGGTGAGCCAGAGTGTTATGATGAAGCCTTGCAAAATGAGAATTCAAGCAAATGGGAGTTAGCCATGAAGGATGAGATGGATTCCTTGTTGGGTAATCAGACATGGGAACTACTGAATTGCCAGAAGGAAAGAAGGCTTTGCACAACAAGTGGGTATACAGAAGAAAGAATGAGCATGATGGTAGCAAACGTTACAAGATCAGATTAGTTGTTAAATGGTTCCAACAGAAGGAGGGCATTGACTACACAGAGATATTTTCTCCAATTGTGAAGATGTCAACAATTAGATTGGTACTGGGAATGGTGGCTGCAGAAAATTTATATCTTGAGCAATTAGATGTGAAGACAACATTCCTTCATGGTGACTTGGAGGAAGACCTTTACATGATTTAGCTAGAAGGGTTCATTGTTCAAGGACAAGAGAATCTAGTCTACAAATTGAGAAAGAGCTTGTATAGCCTAAAACAAGCTCCTAAACAGTGGTACAAGAAATTTGATAGTTTTATGCATAGAATTAGGTTCAAGAGATGTGAAGCTAATCACTGTTGCTATGTTAAGTCTTTTGACAATTCTTATATTATATTATTGTTATATGTGGATGATATGCATATTGCAGGGTCTAGCATTGAGGAGATTAATAATCTGAAGAAGCAATTGTCCAAATAGTTTGCAATGAAGGATTTGGGAGCTGCAAAGCAAATCCTTGGTATGAGAATCATTAGAGACAAGGCTAATGGTACATTAAAGTTCTCAGCAGATTCAACATGAATGAAGCTAAACCAATGAGCACACCCTTGGGTAGTCATTTCAAACTAAGCAAAGAATAATCACTAAAGACAGAAGAAGAAAGGGATCATATGAGCAAGGTGCCCTATGCCTCAACTATAGGCAACTTGATATATGCTATGGTGTGTACAAGGCCAGACATTGCACATGCAGTGGGAGTTGTGAGCAGATTCATGAGTAGGCCTAGAAAACAGCATTAGAAGGCAGTCAAGTGGATTCTGAGATATTTGAAGAGTTCATCAAATACATGTCTTTGCTTCACAGGTGCAAGTTTGGAACTTCAGGGTTATGTAGATGCTGATTTTGTTGGTGATATTGATAGTAGAAAGAGTACTATTGGGTTTGTTTTCACTCTGGGTGGTAGAACTATATTATGGGCTTCAAATCTACAAAAGATTGAACTTTGTCAACTATAGAAGATGAGTATGTTGCAGCAATTGAAGTTGGAAATGAGATGATTTGGCTACATGGTTTCTTAGATGAATTGGGTAAGAAGCAGGAGATGAGCATTCTACATAGTGACAGTTAGAGTACAATCTTTCTTGCCAAAAATTCGGCTTTTCATTCAAAGTCGAAGCATATACAGACAAAATACCACTTTATCCGTTACCTTGTTGAAAATAAGCTGGTAATACTTGAGAAGATTTGTGGATCTAAGAACCCGACAAACATGTTAACTAAGGGTGTCACTATTGAGAAGTTGAAGCTATGCGCAGCTTCAATTGGTCTTCTAGCTTGAGGACAAGAGGATATGTTGCAGGGATGAGGGATTGTTTTTGGAGGATAACGGTTGATGTTGGTGATTGAACTAGTTTCCAAGTGGGAGATTTGTTGGGCTTTGTGGAGCCTAGTTTTGTTTGATCCGGTTTGACGATGTTGCATGATTTTTAATGGGAAATTTACTGAGGCTTAGTCCATGGAGCGAAAGCTTGAGCCGTTTTGTGTAGAAAACACAATTTGCTTATTAGGGTTTTTTGTTTGGTGTTGTCATGTCTTTGAGAGAGAGAAAAACACTGTAGCCGCACTTTGTATTTTTTTTCCCTGATAATAGTGAAATCCCTGCAACTCCATGGATGTAGGCAAATTGCCGAACCACGTAAATATTGTCTTGTGCGTGCGTGTGATTGTTTTCTTTAGCGTGTGTTTTCTCAAAATTTTTTTTTTTTTTTGTTTTTGTTTCTCACAGGTTGGGAATTCGAGTTAATTCTCTACAATATTATGTCTAGTCAATGAAAAACTACGCATTTTAGCACTTATAAAGTATGTACATGTTGAACAATCTCATTCATGTGACTAATCTAAATAGCACACATTAATGGTTTTATGAGTCGTTATATAACAAGGTTGAGGAGATTCTTCAAAAACTAGTTTGGAGGAATGCTTTGTCCAGTCAGCTTCTACCATGGAACTACTTCTTCATCTTGGCTTGACCTAATGCCCCTGTTATGAAACATCCGATTGGACTAATTGTGCAGCCCTATCCAAAAATTAAAAAGGATGGGCTTCACTAAGCTCAGATCAATTACACCACATAAAGTGGACTCTCCTATTTCCAATGAAAGGATGACATAAGAACAGGATTTAGGCCCAAATCTAGTAAAACATTTACCATGGAAGAGGCGTCTGAGAACTTTTCTGACTTACAATTGCTTCCACAGAAGAAAATTTTCAAAATTAAAATTAATATAATCCATCCAACAATTGATTATGTAACAAGAAAGACTAAATCAATTAATCATATTATCAATTGAAAATGATGTTACCGTAATTTGAATAAATAATTTTATTATTAATTTTGCACTTCAAAAGGTGAGAAAAATATATTTCAAATAAAACATTATATCTCAAATTGTATCAAGTTGATCTAGGAATCTGAGAAGTTTCAATTAACAACATATTTCTTTCATTTTTGTTAATCTTAGTCCAGAATAAATGTACATTTTTTATGTACGTAATGCTTGTTTAATAAAAAAAAAAAATGGAAGCGCAAAAATGAGATATTCCAAGATTTCACAACTAAAATGCATACTATACAAGCCTAGAAACTTTCATATACAATCCACAATAAATAGTTAAAAATATTAAGAACTTGAAAACAAAAATTATATCTCAATAGCAGCACAACACTAGCAAAAGGCAGTTACAAATCACTAAATAAAAACTCTTTGACCTTCAAGCAAGTATAGCATCACACGGAGACACACACAGTTTATACATACAATTACTCTCCCTTGATGTTTTGTTCATTTCCTTTTTGTTACTTGATACGTTCAGAGAACCTTATAAATGCACCTCCTTAAAAAAATTATTAGTTCAACAGAGGGCAAACTATCCATCAAAACCAAACAAAGCACAAGGAGATGAGGAAAAAGATGGATTGAAAGCAACTTGCTTAGCACAACTAAGCACTTCTTGAGGCCCAGTTTCTTCTCTGCCAACACCCATAAGATCAAGGTAATATAGGTAATGGGAGATAATGTTGTTCATGGACTCATTATCACCATGACCACAAACAAGATCTCCGTAAAGCACATTCATGGTAGTACCAAATCCAGAAACTCGCTAGGCTAGAGTGTCATTTTTGGTGGGTGTCCAGGTGCCAAGAAAGACATCATGTGCTGAAGGCTGATGTTTCTTAATTGGCATCATCTACCTCCAAATCGCAACTTGGGAGGCCAAGGTAGCATTTTGCTCAATGTATTCTAGATGGTTTAATAAATCCACCTTCAAATCTTTACCTGCTTTTCCATAATTGTAGTTCTTGTTGAAAGCATAAGTAAACAAAATTTTTTTTTTTTGAATTGACGCATGCAATTTGAATTGATCTACACTAAATTCGTTTGAAGAATGCATCACTTAGATACTCATATTTCACTTATGCAAGAAAATAATCTCATTTTGGGGTATTTCTTAATAGATAAACATAAATCTTTGAACGAAATTTCAACTTTGGATAAAATTAATCGACATAAGATGACAAAATAATTCAGATGCAAAGATATACATGATGTATGATCAATGTTAGTGTACATGATAAAGTAGATTGTGACATCCCACTCAGCCAACAGCAACGAAAAAAAAATGAAAGTCAGTTTTTTTTAATGGACCACACGTGCCCCCCACCTAACACCCTTACCTAGGGCTGTCCAGCGGTTCTCTGACCCGCCCAAACTGACCGGATCCGATCGACCCGAATCCCAACGGGTGAACCCGAAACCTGTAGTGAGTCGGATTCGGGTGTGCTTCTTTCAAAACCTGATTATTTGGGTCGGGTAGCGGTTTAAGGAAGAAAAAACCGTATAACCCGACCCGACCGATATTTAAAAAAAAAAAAAAAAGTAATCCGGATTCAGGAACCCGTGAACACTGAAGAGAGAACAGTGATGGGACTTAAAGCACTGAGTTGTTTTAGTTTTACAGCCAAAGTCTCAAATCAACAGCCTGTTGGCTGTTGCTAAGACTCTTACACGCAAAGCCTAAGAGGCTAAGAGTGATTGGACTAAACAGTATATAATTTATCTACACATTTACACTGCTGGGATGAATCATGGCCGTGCGATTTGAGCATGTTTAACGGTCTTGATTCGTTTGAAGATCCACAAAATCGCTCCTACACAGTTATACACAAAAGAAAAACAAAGAAAATCACACAAAATCTCTCTTCAGTGTTCAGAACGGCTAACCTCAAATCATAGTCAGTTTTCCACTTCCCCAAGCCATGGCCAATTACCTTCCCTCAGCCTCAAGAGGCCCTCAACCCTCTTCTCTCTCTCTTTTATATCAATCTAATTCTTCTCTTTGTTTTACTTTTCTCTGCTCTCTAGTCTCAAGGGCTGATTCAAAATCTCTCTTATATTTTGAAAGTGAAACACTTGACTTCACTCCAAGTCTCCAACAAACCAAACACCAAACACCAAACCTCACTGGTTCTCATCTTCACACGTATCCCCGCTGAGGAGAGGAGCCGCTGAGCAGAGGATCGGAGTCTTATCGCTGGTCCGTCGCACCAAGGGCACCATCCGCCGCCTCTCTGCCTTCAAGCTCGGCGACCGCGGTTTCGCTTTCCTCGTCAACTAGTTCGTGTCGCACAAACAACCTTAAAAATTTGTTCTTTCACTTTTTATTAGTTATTTAGTTTAGATTCTTCTGATTGTTTTTTGATGATTTTAAGATTATTTTATGGCTGTTTTTTGATGCTTTTAAGATTATTTGATTGCTGTTTTTTTGTGCTTTTAAGATTATTTGATTGCCTTATTGTATAAAGAGTGGTGAGGATTTAATGAATAATACAGACACCAAACAAAGTTTGTAACTTTTGAAGTAAAAAAAATATTTGAGGTGACGAATGTGATTAGTGCACCGTTATTTTTATTGTACATCTGCATCAACACTTGTGAAAAGTGAGACACTACAACAAATAGGCAATGAGTTTGAGCTCAAGCACCTCATTTCCATGTAAGAACACTGTGATGTTGAGGAAGTTTGTTCAAAAACCATTGACTATGTGTAACTAAGCAATCTTAAAAAAAAGAAAAAAAAAAAAAAGAGAACAAACTAAAGACAATGAGAGATTACTTCAACTGAAGTTTTTAAAAAAAGGTTTGGGAAAATGTTTTGGGCCTCCATGTTTTGAACAAGGAAAATTTCTTTCAAATGCTTATAGTTATATCAGTTAGTTTTGTCTTGACTCTTAAACATACATACTTGTAATTTAAATGAAATCATGCAGTGCCATGTAATTTACCTTGATACAGAACACTGAGTGTTAAATGAAATCAGTACTTGTGAAGTCAATTCTTATGCATAATGATATTTCTTATTCTACAAAGCTCCGGTGTATGATATTTCTTAGGATTAGTTTTTTTTATTGTGGTTTGCTAATGCTTAAATTTGATGTCTTTAGGATATGGAACCCTCTAGTGATGCCCCCCCTTCCCAAACAACATCCACTGCCCAAGCTGAACCTGCTGTCCAAGCTGAACATGTTGCGACTCCAACTAATGTTGAGGTACTTCCACCTAAACCTTGCTATAAAACCTTAGTGAGTGAGATAGCTGCTGATTGTGGTAATAATAGGAAAAAGTCTACTGCTTGGGATCATTTTGAAAAAATAAAAATTAGTGAGGGTCAATTTAAGGCTGTTTGCCATTATTGCCAAAAAACTTATCGTGCTAATAGTAAGGGTCATGGTACTACTAATTTATTGAATCATACACCAAACTGTGTTAAGAACCATAATAGAGCTTCACTTAGAGGGCAACAAACCTTAGCATTTGAACCCAAAATGAATGGGGAGGGGTTTCAGCTTGTACCTACAACCTTTACTGTTGAGGCTTCTAGGAAGGCACTCGCTGAAATGATTATATTAGACGAGTTGCCTTTTAGGTTTGTTGAAGGGTATGGGTTTCAAAGATATTCAACAACCTTACAACCTAAGTTGCAAATTAGGGATATCCCATCTCGTCAAACTGTGGCTAGGGATGTGATTAACATCTATGGTGTTGAGAGAGAGAAACTAAGGGAAGTCTTGAAAGGTCGTAGGGTGTGCCTTACTACGGACACATAGACTAGTATTCAAAATCTGTGTTATATGTCCCTCACAGGTCATTTTATTGATGATGATTGGAACTTGCATAAGAGAATTTTGAATTTTTGTCAAGTGGAAGACCATAGGGGGGAGACTATAGGTAGAAAGATTGAGATGTGTTTGCGTAAGTGGGGTGTTGATGGCATATTCACCTTGACAGTGGATAATGCTTCCTCTAATGGTACTACCATTAAATTTTTACAAACAGTAACTAAAGATTGAAGGGGACTGTTTTAGAACATGAGTTCTTGCACATGAGGTGTTGTGCACATATCTTAAATTTGATTGTGGGAGATGGTTTGAAAGAAATTGATGCATCTATTGCTAGGGTGCGTGAAGCGGTGAGGTATGTGAAATCCTCACCAAATAGAAATCAAACTTTTAGGAGTATTATGGAGAGATTAGGTATTGAATCAAAGTGTTTACTAAGTCTTGATGTACCTACTAGGTGGAACTCTACCTATCTCATGTTAGATACTGCTAAAAAATTTGAGAAAGTTTTCCTAAGAATGGACTTTGAGGATGATAGCTATTCTTCATACTTTTTGAATAAGGAAAATAGTGGTGGTTTGGGATCTCCTTGTGGGGTTAATTTTCAAAATTGTAGGACATTTGTGGGTTTTTTGAAACTTTTTTACAATGCAACAAAAAAGTTCTCCGGTTCTTTATATGTGACTTCAAATACCTTCTTTGATGAGATGTTTGTGATTCAAGAGAATATTGCTCATTTAATTAAATCCCAAAAACATCTCTTGAAAAACACGGCAACTAAAATGGAAGCTAAATTTGAAAAGTATTGGGGGAAAGGGGATAAAATTAATAAGCTTTTGTATGTGGCTGTAGTTCTTGATCCAAGGAAGAAAATGAGGTTTTTGAAGTTTTCTTTTTCTGAAATTTATGGGGATGAAGTGGCTGATGAGATGGTTGATTTGGTGAGGAAATTCATGGATAGGTTGTATGATGATTACTCTAGGGTTGATTCACCAAATGTGGTACTACCAAGTGAGAATGAAAGGACACACAAGGAAGGTGATACAATTGGTTGTAGTGATCCATATGCGATGGTTAATTCACGATATGAGCGGTTTTTAGAGGTTGAGAAGTCTATAGGGTGTAGCAATGAGATTGAAAAATATTTGGCTGAAAATTGTGAGAGTAGAAGGGATGTGAAATTTGAGATTTTGGGGTGGTGGAAAGCCAATTCAGATAGGTACCTAGTGCTGTCCAAAATAGCTAGGGATGTGTTGGCTGTACCTGTTTCTACGGTTGCTTCTGAATCGGCTTTTAGTACCGGAGGGCGCATACTTGATCCATTTCAAAGTTCACTCTCCCCTCTCATGGTTCAAAATCTTGTTTGTGCTCAAAACTGGTTGCAAGCCCATGTCCCAATTTCTTTTCGCAAGTCAAAGGATGAGATGGAGGCCTTGGAGGATGAATTTCATGAATTAGGTAATATGTTTTAACTTCCAATCTTCTTGTCTACTAAGTGTTATTAAATGTGTCATATACTTGAGCAAAATTTAATTTATTGTCTCAATTTTTTCTTTTCTAGTTTTAAATCAAGCAACAACAACAACAAGTTCTAGTTCCTGTTCAAACAAAGGTGGTACTCGTACCATAGTTAATATTGATGAATGATCACTGATTGGGTATGTTTCTGCCCTTATAATTTTTGTTCATATTGGTTACTGCCCTTTTGGTTATTCTGTAGCTCTTGTTCTTTGTCTTTATTTATTATTGATAAATATTTTTTCCCCTTGTATTGTAGGAGGATGGAAGGTCGCCTTTTGTATAGGAGGCAGTTTTTTTGGATATATTTTGAAGCTTTTTTGGACAGATGTGTAGCTTTTCTAATTATACATGAAAATCTTGTCTTGCTTAGAGGAAGGAAAACTTAGCATTTGTGTAGGCTTTCCTTTCTATAAGTTATGGACTTGTTAACTATAGATAATAGAGTAGTTCTTTACTGCCTTAGGAAAGCTATTTTTTGGAAATACTTATAGTATTTCATAATTGTAACTAATTATATATACTGCTGGGAATATTGCCTTCTGCTTTGGTGGTTTACTGTCTTGTGCAGTAACTGCCTTCTTTGCTGCCTCTATGGCTTTATATATATAGTTATGAAGATGTAGTATTTTTAGTAGTGCTTGCAGCCTGTGTGGCTCTGAAAATTTATTTGATGTGTGGAATGGTTGGTAGGTACTAGGTATGTTTTCATCTTGACAGATTGATGAATGTGGAAACAAAATGGTACTGCCCAAGCCTTAATAAGGATTAGGCAATTTAGAAAATATTTGTTATAATGTGTGGATGATTAACAGGTGGTAAGAAATTTATTTGATGTGTGGAATGGTTGGTAGGTACTGAGTATGTTTTCACCTTGACAGATTGATGAATGTGGAAACAAAATGGTACTGCCCAGGCCTTAAGGCTTAAGAAAAATGGTATTGTGTTTTTATTTTTTTTATTAATGCTTAGGTTTTTACATTCTATCTGGGAAGTATGAATTTGGAGTTCACCCAGGTATTACTTTGAATTCATACTCAATATCTGGGAAGTATGAATTTGGAGTTTTGGACAAATTCAAGTAGAGATGAAGGCCCATTTTAAAAGAAATTTAGTAAAAAACAGGCCAATCTGATATGTCAAGATTCAAAAAGTATTAATTCCTTAAAAAGCCCAACAATTTTGGCCCAAAAAGGCCCAAAAAAATTAAATCCAACAAAATTTAGGGAAAGGCCCAATAAGAGGTTCAACCCGTTCAAACCGATGATCCGATCCGTTTAAACCGATGATCCGACCCGGCGGGTTTAACCCATATTTCGATTGACTACGGGTCAGTTTTTCAGTGACCCGACTCAATCGGGTCGAGTGCGGGTTGGGCCCAAACCCGGGCTGACTCGACCCGTGGACAACCCTTTACCCACCACTCATTTTCACTCCTCTTCTTATCTCTTTCACCAGTCCTCACTTCTCCTCACTTCTCTTTTCTTTCTTTTTCTTCTTTTTCATTTTTGTCCAGCACTTCACTTCACTCCCCCATCCTCTCCCACGGTACTCACTCCGAATCAACATCTCCACCACCATTTTTCCCGTAAGATCACCGGAAAATTCTTATGAACCCATAAACACCTTCACATCTTTGAGGTAAAAATTTATAATCATTTTTGTGGGTTTTATACTTTTGCTTGAGGTTATTTTTATCTAAGTTTTAATAATAATACCCATGTGATTTATGAGCATTGGAAGTGATATTTATGTGTTTTTATACATGAGTTTTGTATTTGTGAAATTATTTGTTGAGTGGGTATATAATTTGTGCTAATGATGATTACTTAAGGTTTATGTATGGTGGGAAATTTAGGGGTTTTAAGTTATAACATGTGATGATTGGTAAATCTAATTTTCCATTGCCATTGGGTTTATTTGGAGTTAGTTGAAGTTTTAAATTTCTTGTCTTAGAGGATATTTTGATTTTTCTTTTATGGGTCTCTTAATGATGTAGTGTAAATTTTATGAAGCTAGTCATGATGCTGGAGATGATATTGAATGGGTTAAATTTATAAATTGGAGTCTATGCCTTGTGAATTAATTTGTTAAGAAACTTTGGAAGAGGAATATATTATTGATGAGGTTAAATGCTAGGCTTGCCTAATTAAGTGCATATTTGGCAATTCTTAAATTGTAGCTAGATACAATTTTAAGCTTTATGCTTATTGTGTTAGGTTTGCTTGATATTGTTGAGGTTCTAGCTAATCTCCTTTGGAGCTTGTAGAATTAGGTTTTTGTGGTTGCGAGGTAAGTAGCTTTTTAATGAGATTTTTTGAAAATAACTATGTTGCATAAATGTTGTTTTTGGGTTAGACACACTTTTGGAAACTATCTATGGAAACAATATTTTCCTAAAAACTATTGTGTTGTAACCTTAATGTATATATGATTATATACGAAAGTGCATCATATTTGGTATTGCATTTGGGGAAATGCATGAATTTGTTGATATGGATAAATGAGCATCTTTTATTTAATCTTTGATAAGGAAATCTTGGATTTTATGGTATATTAGAAAATTTAAAGATGCTCATTTTGTCTTGTTATATGGGAAATTGATAGAAAATCTTTTTGACAAGAATGAAGTTGAAAACCTTACAAACTTTATGGAAGTTAGATTATTTAAGGTTTTTCTAAAACTACCTGAATATAAACTATGTGTTTCAAAGTAATGTAACCTGTGAGTTTATGTGGTTTTAACACCATGTCATATGTGATTTCCCGGTGATCACCCAATTTAGTTTCTGTAGTCTTTGTGACAATGGAGTCAAATCCAAGTCAGTGCCCTTTCACTTTGGATGATACGTTCTTTCCTGCTGTCCATGGGGGGAAGAGGTTCCTTGATTATGTGTGGGTGAGGTTGCTGCCCATGGGGCCAAGAGACCACATGCAAGAGGACCCACACAAAAATTGCGGGTCCCGTGAACAATGCATAGGACCCACACAAAAATTGCAAAAAACTTTCATTTTCAGTGCAATCCGTAGGCTTAAACCCATATTTGTACCCTCAAATCCATTTAGAACCTATGAAATCAAAGCCAGACAGAAAAGAAGTTGTCAAACACATATATTCAACCAAACCAACAAAATAAAATTCCAAATTAAAATTTCACAAAAGCGAAACTTTGAACTCACAGGAGGTTTTGGTGGCAACATGGGCAAGAAAAGCTGCAACTTCTTTGGTTCCCGTGAATTTCCGGTTGATGTAGGTAGTACCAAAGCCATAGGGCTGGAAGTAAGCAGAGGCAGTAATAAAAGACTGGTAGTCCCAGAATGCCTTATTTGCATGGCTCTCAACCTCAAGGGAGTCACGGTTTGAGAACATCTTCTCAAACTGGTTGATCTAGAAGTAGTCAGTAATGCCCCCCTCGACACAGCAATTTGGTGCTTTAAGCACGTGGCACGAAGCACATTCTCTTTCAAACTCATTCCGTTTAGCGCACCTTATTAAGGCGTCACAATTCACAATTATCACTAATATCAATGCCGTTGTCAAGAGTGCACAGCACTTATACTCCATTTTTTGAATGTAAAAATCAACAAGGGTGGAGTTGAATAGAGGTATGTACCTTCCCTGTATTATATATATATATATATATACTGGGGACTTGAGTGATTTAAAGTTTAGGAAAGAAAAGATAGTCAATTTCAAGTCATCAAAATTTTGAAGACTAGGCGGGTCTTCGGTCAGAAAGTCTGCAGAATCTTTCGCTTTTTGAGCTGCCTCTTTACCTTATTTTATTTTTTTCGTTAAAGAGGTTTTTGATTACTTTACTTCAAAAGAAATAAAGTTAAGTGGGGATGGTAGTTAGTTGTTACATAAAGTGTGTTACACACTCCTTTTCTTTTCTTTTTTTAATATATATTTTTTATCAAAAAAAAAAAAAACTGAAAATGTGACACAGTGTGTAACACTGCATTCTAAACTTTTTTTAAAATTTCTATTAAAAAAGAATAAGTTAACTAATTAATTTTGAGAGAGTTTTTTGAAAAAAGATTTATAAAATCATTCACATGTATTAAATTGCACAATTTATTAAATTATTTAAATAAATTATGTTACCATTAAGTATCACATTACCAAAAATAAACATGAATAATTTTTTAAGTTACTAGTTTGTAGCAAAATTCTATGGTAATTATGACAAAAGGGAAAAATCCTCAAAAGATCTAAGGTATATATTTGGTATGATGGACAAAAAAACAAGAGGGAAGTGTATCAATTTGTGGGCCTAGAAAATAATGAAGAGGGCCAAAGTCTTTAAGATCAAATTTGGAGCTCAATTGGATAACCAGATGAGTTATAAAAGAGGGATGGTTTCCTCTAATGATAATATCATTAGCATACAGGAACAAGTATAGTAGATTGGAAGAATGGTTGTAGATAAAGAGTTTATCATTTTCACTTGAAGCTACAAAGCCAAGATGTAGTAATTGAAAGTTGAACCTTTCAAACTAGGCAATAGGAGCATGCTTAAGTCCATAAATGGTCTTTGTGCAAAAGATAAATATAATTAGGAAAATAAGGATGTAAATATCATCAAGGTTGTGTCATGTAGACTTCTTCCTTCAAGACCCATGAAGGAAAGGATTACTAACATCATGCGCTTCAAAGACCAACTGCAAGAGCAGGAATCAATCTCATTGTTATTGGTTTAGCAACTGGATTGAATATTTTATCATAATCAAGTCCATGTTACTGTAAATTATCCCTTGCAACTAGTCTGGCCTTGTAACGAGCAATGGAGACATCATCATACTATTTGAGCTTATATACCCATTTACAAGTGACAATATTCTTATCTAAAGGAATTGGAACGAGAGACCAAGTCTACTGCTTATGTAAAGACTGGAATTCGGAGTCCATTGCAGATGACCATTGAGTATATTAGCAAGCAATGGCATAAGAGGGAGGTTTCTTATACGTATAGTCAGTGATGGCTTTATAAATTTTGGATTTATGAATGCCAAGTTAATAACGATTGAACATGGGTTGAGAATTAATTCAAGTTGCAAGAGGAATAGAGAAGGAATTAAGGAATAGTAGAAGGGGAATATTGAGATGACAATGAGTCAAGGAATGGAAGAACTGGTCAGAGAATTTCAAAAATTAATGACTTAGCTATTGCAAAAGACAGGAGAATTAGATTAAGTTGTTGGAGTGTCAAGAGAAGGAAATGAATGAGAAGCTGTACTAGGTAATGAAAGTAGTAGCCAGTGATCAAAATCATATGTATGGATTGAATGAGAAGAGGCTAAGGATAATTGACCAAAATTTAGGACAGGGCAGTCCAATTGAATAAAGCATAACATGTAACATAAACTTTGTTGGTAGAGGGATCGAGACACAAATAACATTTGGACAAAGTAGGGTAGCCTAGAAAGATAAACTCAAAGGATCTTGGCTGAAATTTATGTTTATTATAATGCATGATTGAACAAAGGATAACAGGCACAACCAAAGGTCTTAAGGGCGTTGAGAGGTGGAGGATATGAGTGCAATTGTTCCTATGGAGATTTGAAGCCAAAAAGAGATGAGGGTAACATGTTTATGAGATAAAGGGGAGTGATGAAAGACCAATAATTGAGAGGTAATTGGACTTATGGAGTATATCTAGGCCTGTCTCAATAATATGTCTATGTTTTCTTCAAAAATTATATTTTGTTGAGGAACATAAAGATAAGACAAAGGATGTAAAATAGCATGAGTGGAGCAAATTATTGAATTTATGATTTTGTATATTTTCCTCTACCATCAATCCCAATGATATGTATGGAGAGATTTTAGGGAGGACGGAAAATTGAGGAGAGAAAAGTGAAGAGAAAGCATTTTTAGTGGGTTTTTGGTTGAGAGAGGAAAAAAAAGTGGTAGGGTATAGAGTTTTCTCTTCGAGTCCACAAAAAAAAATTTCTCTCCAAATTGAGGATATGTTTTGGACACAATTGGCCCTCCCAAACGTTATTTTTTTAGACTTTTTATTCTTTGCTTTTTTGTTTTTCTCCATTATTTTATTTTTATTTTTCTTCTTATTTGCCTTTTCTTTTGCTACGACCCTTTATTTGTCTTCTTTCTTCTCTTTCTTTTTTGGCATGATACATGCTTCTCTTTTTCTTTTCTCTTTTTTGCGCTTGGTTGGTCATTTTCCTATCTTCTTCTCTTTTCTTTTCTTTTTTTCTTTTTTTTTTATATAACTTTTTCTTTTGTATGGGGCATGATTTTTCTTTTTGGGTGATTGCCTTTTTTTTTTTAACGCATTTTTTTTAATTGGAAATAAATTTTTTTATAAGGTCATATAAGTACTTATATACAAAATATATTTTCTATCATTCCATTTTTCTTCTTAACCAAACAAAATAATTTCTACCTCTACATATAAAATCCAATTCCAATTTCATAGGAGACAAAAACCCAAATGAAAATTTCCCGGAAGACAGAGATACTCACAGGAGGTTTTGGTGCCAACATGGGCAAGAAAAGCTGCGACTTCCTTGGTTCCAAAAAATGTCAAGTTCATGTAGGTAGTGCCAAAGCCATAGCTCTGGTATTCAGCAGAAGCAGTGATAAAAGAGTGGTAGTCCCAGAAGCCCTTTGCATGGGCCTCAACCGAGTCACGGTTTGAGAATATGTTCTCAAACTGTTCGTTCTGGAAGTAGTCAGTAACAGCCCCCTCTACACAGCAATCTTGTTTTCTATTCCTGTTGCACCCAAAACAGTTTGTCCCTGGGTGGTTATAACCAATTGGGTTTGGGCATGGCTTCGGAATATTCTGTTTAGTCGGATCATTTACTGCTACTTGCTTGCCATTCACAAGCACTAATATAAATGGCAATATTGTCAATAGCAATACACACCATTTATACTCCATCTTAATTTGCATGTAACAATTAACAAAGGGTGGAGTTTGAACTTTGAAGACAGGTCTGTACCTTCCTAGTTCCTATATATATTAGGTGGGAGAAGGAAAAGTAAAGAAAAGATAGTCAAGTGAAGTGCGCGCAACTGTGCACGCAAGTCATCTTTCCCTCGCATTTTTAGGTTCTTCTGTTCTTTTTCTTTTTTTCCTTTTTCCTTTTGGCCAAAGAGGTTCTTCTTCCCTTGACCGGAACGGCAATTTTCATAATAAAACTTGATGAGTTTTTACTGGTTTTATCTAAATCCACTCGTGACATCAATTTTTAGCTACCATAAGAATTTGCTACCTTGGCCTGTATTAATTATACACAAACTATTTTACATAATTTAACATACAGTTCAAAAGACAACTAAAAAAAGTTTTGTGCATCAAATATTTATCTAAAGTTGAACCCGTGAATCTTGCATTCTAAACTTTTAATAATTATCTTCTAAAACACATGAATTAACTAATTAATTTTGGCAAAAAGCCCACAAGACCTTTGTTTTTACTTTTTCCTGGATGGGCAGAAAGAGCTTCAAATTTGGTGCCGTGTGAGTGCTAGGCTAGCTGTTGTTGGCCTTATCTAAAATCTTAACCATGCTTTTTTTTTTGGGAGAATTAACCATGTTTATTTTGAGTAGCTGCACCCTAAAAGCTTGCTTATCAAAGTACATTAATTCGTACATCCATAACTTTATAATTTAAAAATAATTTTTTAATTAAAATAAAAAATTTAACCTATAAAGTGACACAGTTGGATCTGAGTTGATCTGGGGGAGAGTGATGAAGATGAACTGAGAAAGCAAATTCCTCGGCCACACTGATATGTGTTAGGAATAGTTTTATTTAATATTCATCATAGTCTAAAATAATCACTGATTAGTGATGATTTGCAAAAATATAGAGCAGCAGTACTGCTGACGATTACAAATAACTTTTTCTAAATAATCATATTTTTCTCAAGGTGATTTTTTCCTTTTTTGGGGGTCCAAGTGGAAAGCAATCTTGCAGATTGTAGAGTCTCCACTCCCAGCATTAAAATGACCAACAACATCTTTAATATTGAAATTGTCACCACTTAAAATGCCAGAGGAGCATACTTCTTCTCCATGACCCTGCAACGCTTCATTTATTCAGCCATGTTCACTTGTTGAAACTTCAAGGTTAAGGTCTGCACATTCTTACAATGCACATAGCTTTCTCAGGAACCGGCATTATTGTACTTGAGATGAAAATGTACAAAGCTCCACAGTGAAGATTGATGAACAATACAAAATGCTGTCACAATTTGATATGCAAAATCAATTTCAAATGGCAGCAGAAATTAATTCTGACCCCAAGACCATAGTGGAATAAAAAAGGTTTGGTCATTGAATACCAAGTTACCAACAAGTCTAGGAAATCAAATTTCAAATATTACCATTTTTTTTTATAAACAGTTTTCCTGTCAAACACAAACTATGCAGAATGCTTGCATAACATGAATGGTGTACGCAGAGATTCAATAGAATTATAGAAATCATTGTACATTGCTCCATTTTAAAGCACTCAAATAGACAATCCTATTGAATTCATGCACATCCACCAAAATTTTACAGACCAATTGACATAACAAACTCCGATTTCAGCAATAACTTCAAGAATTTCAAAACAAACTTCTCTAAAACTATTTGTTCTGAGAAAAGGAGACGAAAAGAAAAATCTGATCCAAATCCATTTTCTAGTAGAATTGTCATCAGGTTCCCCGAAACCTACATTCCTTGAATTTCAATTCACAGACATTAATAATGATAATTAGTTGTCTTGTTTAAAAGCAAAACAATATCTTTAAATCTGTAAGGATAAAACTTAAAAGAAAAAAAATTCAAAAAAGGGAAAAAATTAAAAATTAAATACATAATCAAGCTTATGTAACTAAGAAATGACATTAAATTTTATCACATCTCATTCCAAACGATTAATCAATTAAAAATAACAAAAAGAAACAATAGAGACCAAAAAGTAAGGTCAAGTTAAAATTTAAGTATATAGTTTATTGGTGATTTCAAATTAAACCCTACATTCAAAAACATTTCAACTCCAATTAAAAACTCATTTATGATGACGTTTTTAATAGAAATTATATTATAAACAAAAAAAAAAAAAAAATTGTCGGGTGGTTATTTCAACACATGTACAATAAATAAATAAATATATATATATATATATATATATAATTTCAATCAAAACCATGTGGGGTTGTTTTGTTAAAAAATTTCCGTAAGATTTAATTTAATTTTTTATTAATAATTTAATAGTTACAATAAAGAAAAGAAAGTTTGATCCTTACATATCTATTTAAGAAATACAAAAAATATCAATTGAATTACAAAATTTTGAATAATTATAAAATTTAATTGGAAACTTCTAAAATTGTAGACTTTGAGGCAATCTCTCAACTATAAATCTACAACTATAGAATAAAATTATAATTTATTCAAAAATTAATCACTTGAAAAAAGTACTTAAAAGAAAAAGAAAAAAAGAAAAAAAAATTATTATTTTAGTGGTGGACTCGGGAGTTGTTGGTTTATGTCCGCCAGTAAATTTCATTCACAATGGATTGATGCTGTGGGACACAAAAAGAGAGACAATTATTCCCAAAAAAAAAGAAAAAAGAAAAAAAAAAAAAAAAAAAAAAGGCTAAGATTCCGAATTTAAGGGAAGACCAAATTGACTCAATTAATTTAGGGGGAATAATTCAGCTTCCTGTACAATTGACGACTTGAGGATTGCTCTTTTTACACTTTACACCTGTGACATGCTTCACTGGCTATTCACGTACATATCTATATACATAATATTAGTTCATTATTTTTTTAATAAAAAATTAGACTAAATTATACTTAAATTAAACTTTCTAATCTTATCTAAAATTTAATTTAATTTTGTACTGTTTAATTCAATTCTCTAGTACTGAATTTTATTTAGTTTAGTTTTTCTGTTAATGTCCATTACTATTTAGTGTCTAAAACTACGTAGTATTGATTAAAAAAAAATTTATAAACTAAAAAATTATAGAAAAGATTTTTTTTTTATTTTTTAAATTCCAGCACTGTGTACTTTTCGCTTTCAGCACGTCTCCCTGAGCAGTGTGATTCAGGCAAAACACAACAAATACCCCTTTGCCTTAAGCATTTTCTTAAGAGATTGTAAAAAATTTAGGGTCCGTTTGGTACATATGTTTAAAAACTGAAAATTGTTGTTTAAAAACATTTGTGGAAATACGTGTGGGTGAAAAAGTGCGTTGAAATGCGTGAAATGCTGTTTAAAAACTAAAAATGGTTGTTTGAAACTATTAACCAAACACCCCCTTAGTATTCAACATCTTAAAAAGTTACTTTATTCATTTTAATATCTCATTGTATAATACATCCAACATTAAAAGTTCTATTATTTTACTACTTTATTTAACTATTCTTTTTTTATGTTTTCTCTATTTTTTCTTTATGTTTTCAAATAACTACCATTCATACCATGTTTTCTGTATCCAGCAACTACCATTAAACAAATCTTCTTCTCTTTTTTTAAACAAATTTTGCTATAGTGAATTGCTATCTCTAACAGCCTACTGTAGTTAGATTGCAAAATTAATAGGATTTACAATTCTTGATGGAGTATTCTTTTTACAAAATTGATGTTAAAATTTAACATTTATAGCATTTACAATTCTTAATGAGAATGCTCAATAATATCAAAATTAAGTTTTAAAACTCCATGAGGATGGAGGGGCTTAGACATATCTGACCATTTAGGAAGTTTGTTCCGAATCTTATGTCTGCTTATGGAGATTGAAAACTCCAAAGATATCATTGGCCACTTTTATAGGGCGCTAAACATAACTAGCAAAGAGAAGACGCTTCTTTTCTTGATCTCGTCATTGATTCAAAAGAGATGAGTTTTGAGAAAGATAAGATCTACGATTTTTACAATTATTTTGAGAAAAACTTATTCTACTCAAACTTGACCCCTACAAAATCCATACCTATTCTATTCAACCCCAAAACCTGACCACTGTAAAAAGCTTTGTAGTGGTTAGGTTTTGGGGTTGGTTTGTAGTTGTTGCCTTGTTGGGAAGGAGATGGAGTGTGTTAGGTTCTAAAGTTTAGGATTTTATGTATTTAGAACTCTAATGTGTATTGTTGGCAAACCATGATCAAAACAATATGTTTAGAAGTGTTTAAAACTAGCTCAAAGTTGTGTGTCAATGTAAAGTTGGAATCGAGTTAAAGCAAAGAAGCATTGTGCCTTTCGGCCTGGCTCGATCGTTCGAATGATAGGCTCGACCGATCGAAGCTCAGGCAGAATGCTTTTCTGCAGATTCATCCAACTCAGCCCTATTTGTTTTAAAACGTTTTTAGGGTTTCTTATTTATCCTAAGTATAAAAGGAAAACCTTAGCCACGTTTTAGGGTTGCTCATATTTGCAGTTTGTGTAAATCTCTTGTGAGATCTAGAGGAGCTTTCCTTTACACAAACTTAGGGTTTTCAAGGAGAAGATTTATCTACGCCTTGATGATCAATTCAATTGCTACCATTAAAGCTTAAAGAAAACACAAGCGGGTGTGCTTGTATTTGGTGGAGAATCCAAGAAAGAAGAAGTCCATGGATTCGGAGCTTGCACGTGGTCGTGTCAGTAAGTTCTACTGGTTAGTAGCATTAGGAAGTCGAGCGGGGGTGCTTGTAAGTCCTTTTGTATGAACTTCGATTCTTTCAAGATAGTGGATTCAAGTTTACATTGAGGATAGCTAGGTCAAATCCTCCCTAGGTTTTTGTCGGTTTAGTTTCCTGGGTGAACATATCTTTGTGTTCTTTATATTTCCACTGCTATTCTTGATATGATTATTTGATTGTGTTAACCTAGATTTAATTAATTTGACTAAGTAACAACTTGGCTAAATTCCTAAGTTAATCCAATTATGTTTTAAGGGGTCTAAAAACCATCAAGTGGTATCAGAGCGGATAGCTCTTTTGTTTTTGATCCTTTGATCTTTGAGCTGATCCTTGAACCCTGCTGTTATGGAACACGGATACTCTCTGGTTATTCCTCCTCACTTTGATGTGAATAATTATGCTTATTAGAAAGTAAGAATGAAAGCATTCTTGAAATCCATTGATGAGAGAGTCTGGAACTCTGTTGAATACGGATGGGAGAAGCCCACTACTCCTATTAGTGAGTAGCAAACTCTCAAAAAGAAGCAGCTGCATTTAATAGCAAGGCTATGAATGCAATCTTTAACGCTGTTTCTATGGAGGAATTTAAGAGAATCTCAAATGTTGAGGTTGCTCATCCTGCTTGGAATATCCTCCAAACTGTGCATGAAGGCACAAAGGCTGTCAAAATTAATAAATTGCAGCAATTAACTTCCAAATTTGAAAGCATTAGGATGTCTGATGATGAATCTTTTGATGAATTCTATGCTAAACTGAATGATATTGTTAATTCTGCTTATAACTTGGGTGAAATTTATGATCAACCTAAAATTGTTAGGAAGATTCTTAGATCTTTGACTGAAGACTTTAGACCCAAAGTGACTGCTATTACTGAAAGCAAGGATGTGGACTCCATCCCTGTTGATGAACTTGTAGGATCTCTTCAATCCTATGAGTTGGATCTACCCAAAACTACCAAATCCAAATCAATGGCTCTTAAGTTAGTTGATGATGTTGAAGGTGGTGGATTTGATGATGAGTTCTCTACTACAGATATTGCCTATATTGCCAAGAACTTTAGAAACTTTCTCAGAAATAGCAATAGAAAGGCAAGAGACACAAACACTGCTAAACCTAGAAATTTTAGGAAGCATGATCCCACTAAGGTTAACAACAATGATAAGCCTTTTAGAAAGAGTAGGTCAATCTTCCAACAATTCCTTGGGCTCTCAGTGTTTTGGATATCAAGGGTATGGACACATGAAATCTAAATGTCCAACCTATTTGAAGTCTAAGGGTAAGGCTATGGCTGTAACCCTTAGTAATGGTGAAGTTTCTGATCATGAGTCTGATTGTGATGAGGATGGAAACTTCATTGCTTTCACTGCTACTGCTGTAGTTGATAAGAGCATATCTGTTGAAGAGAGCCCTTCTGATGGGGAACTCTTTGAAGATGCAGATCTTTAAGAGGCCTATAACAAACTTTGCAAAGTTGCTGCAAAGGATGCTATGAATGTTGAACTTGGCCTGAAGAAAATTGAATCTCTTGAGTTTGAAAAGAAAAATTTGCTTGTTAAATTGTTTGATGCTAATGATCTTTTGAACAATGTGAAAACTGAAAACATGCTTTTGCTTGATAAGGTTAAATCTTTGGAACTTGATTTATCTGTTGCTAGATCTGCTAGTTCTAAACTTGATCAAATGCTGAGTGTTCAAAAGTCGTCTTCTGACAAAATTGGATTAGGTTATGTTGATAGCATCTTTGTGTCCACTCCCCATTCCACTAAATTTGTTCCTTCATCTTCTTCTTCTGAACCTTCGGTGAGTGAGATAGTGAGTGAAATTGTCAAACCCTCTATGAGTGAGGTAGCTAAACCCTTAGAAGGTTCATCTTCTAGGAAGATTAGGGTTGATCTGAAAGAATCTAAGCCTAAGAAGCCTACCCTATCTAAGGACAAGACACATGATAAGCCTGCATGGGTTTGTGCCTTTTGTGGAAAGACTGGACACATCCATCCAAATTGCTACAAGCTACAAGCTGCTAAGAGAGCAAACAAACCAAAAGTACCTGTACCTCAAGTACTTGATCCTAGGGTACTTATTGGTGATTTGGTAAAGGCTTTAAACCTTTATTCCAATTCTGGAGTTGGTAATCATTCTCAAGTGAATAAGAACTCCAATGCTCCTGGTGCATCTAAAAGGTTTTGGATGCAAAAGACTCGACCTAACTAAGTCTTTCTGACATGGTCCTTGTGCTTCATTGCTCTACCCTTTGTGACCATTGTTCTTTGGTTTTGTTTTTTTTTTTTTTTTTTTTTTTTTTTTTTGTTTCCAGGATTTGCATAGCATAACATTCATGCATTTCATTCTAGGTGTTTTTTTTTAATATAAAAAAATAAAATAAAATAAAAATAAAGGAAGAAAAAGGAAACACATTTTGTTTTGCACTATTCTTCTTGGTTTTTGAGAACAAGGCTGGTCAATTTATTTTCACATAACATGTCTTTTGTACCTTGTTTAGTTTTGATGAGCTTATTTATTGCACTTTACTAGTTTGAGCTTTGTAGTGCATGTTGTGTGGGAGATGTTTATAGTTTTTGATCACCTTGTCTTGATCTTGAAGTCACATATCTTTGACTGTCGAACTTGAACATTTTGAGAAAGGCATAAATAACCATCTCACCACTGTTCACTAGCCAATCATGAATACCTTAGTGCATATCATAAGATTTTGTACTCGAGAAAGTGTAGCACATGCACAAAAAGAACATAAGGTGAAGTCTTAGTTTAATTGCTAAATGCTTAAAATTGGTGTGTACTATTAGGCTTGATGCCAAACTCACATAACTTAAAATTGGAATGTATATTATGAGGCATAAATACAAAAAAAAAAAAAAAAAAAAAAAAAAAAAAAACTTAAATGATTGCAAGCTTATGATCTAGGAGATGTGGGAGTTATATGATGTGACTTTTTAGGTAATAGTCTCTTTTAAATTCTTTGTGATGAATTTTGTAGACTTTGTGATTGATTGCTATTCACATATCACCTCACATGTATCTCAAGTTTTTGCTAGTTGCACACACTACACAAGTTACTCTTTGCTAAACATTGTACATGTTATTGTGTGTGTTTATGGTCTAACCAACCAAGTTATTGCAAATATTTTGAATTATGTGCAAACTTAATTTGTTGCTTGAAAATTTGTGGAGATTGCAAGAAATTTTATTTTTGGGAATTTTGGGCTTGATATTCTTGATTTGAAAATCATATCATCTCATACTCATGCATTTTTGTTCTTAAATTTCAATGCTTTGAGTTAAAAAATCATTTTGTTTTTCAAAAAAAAAAAAAAATTTGTGTTTTTCCTCAAAAATATGGTGAGCCTCTGCCTAATTCGATCGGTCCATTCTGTTTTTCAACCGATCAAAATTTTTAAAATTTGAGAGAGGGAGTCTCTGTCTGTTTCGACCGATCGAGGATGATTTTCGACCGATCGAAACTCGTGAATCACTTTTTTAAAAAAGACAGATTTGGACTTTTTCAAAGATACTTTTCAAATAGTTCTTTTCTTTTCTCTCTCTCCGCGTTGGCTCTAGGCTCCAACATCCAATTTTTGTCATTTTCCTTCAAGATTTTTGCAAGGTTTTTGTCCTTGGAGGCCGGTAAGTCCCTTTTGCCCTTCTTTTTCAAGTTTATTTCTTGATTTCATGCATTTTTCATGCATTATCATGGGTATTTTCGGAACTTTCATCATATTGGGGTTTTTGATGATTCGAACCTATTCTTGTGAAATTGATCAATGGGTTTTTATGCTATGATGCTATAATGATGTTCCCTATAGTTTAATTTGATCAATTTTGTGGTTTTTGAAAAATTGAAAATTCTAGGGTTTTAAATTTGATCCGAATTGGGGATTTTGTCAAATTGGCTTAAATTGATGAAATTGGCTTATCAAATTGATGTATTTGGTCATTATTTTTGTTACTATATCATGTGTAATGATCAATTCGTCAATTTTTTTCAAATTGATCAAGTGGTTTTCCAAATTTGGGGTTTTTTGTGTTAAAACTCCTAATGTTCAAGCCAATTTTGTACTTTGAACTTTTTGGACTTATTTTGCTGCATTAGAACATGCATCATGACATTTAAATTTGTTCATGCATCATATATATTTTTATTCTATATTTTGTTTTTGTGCTAATTTGCAGTTTGCCCTTGGTTCTGGTTTTGTGTTTTTGTTCTTTCGCTCTGTTTTTTTATCCTTATCTTAGCACCATGCCTAGGAAAACTAGAGCTCATTTCCACTTCCTCTGAGTCTCCCACTAGAGTTAAGCTATTTAAGAATGATAAGTGTAGAGAAGCCTATGACACTTTGAATTGTAGGCGTAAGATCTGGTCTAAGCGAGCTGTTGTGTTAAATGAGCTTGATCTGGCCATTAGGGTCAATTTTGAGTCTAGAGGTTGGTTGCCTCTCTTAGAGATAGATCATCCACCGTCGACCGCCCTGATTAGAGAGTTCTATTCGAATCTCTCTTGCCACATCTATGATTCCAACACCCTAGTTAGGAGTTGGATACAAGGTGTAGAGTTTACCATTACCCCTCGAGTAGTGGCTGAGGCTCTTGGGGTGCCGGTTGTTCGAGATGCTGTCTATCCCTATGATGAGTCACCCTCATTAGACGTTGTCATGTCTTACATCACTGGGTCATCTATCCAGTGGGGTTCTGATCCTTGGATCACGTCTGCGGAGCTTACCGAGACTGCCTATCTGCTCTTTCGGATTGCGTGTCATTCCTTGTGGCCTATCTCTCACTTCCACACCATCCTTTTAGAGTGATTTGTGTTTTTGTATGCCTTTGTTTTTGGAGCGTCTATCGGTTTTCCTCATTTGTTCCTTCGTTCTTTGAACGAGGTTCATAGGAGTTCTGCCGTAGGGCATGCACTGATTCATCCTATTTTCATTCATAGGATTTTGCTCTACTTAGGTCTAGATGGTTTTCCATCTGGTGAGCCTGTTCATGTGATTGTTCCCATAGGTGCCACCTTTCTTCATCAGAGGGCTGCTCAGTTGAGAGTTGCCCCTTCTCGTCCTATAGGTGCGTCATCTAGTAGTGTTCCCCTTCCTCCCTCTTCTACAGGTACTGCTGCTGCTGAGTCTTCAGGTGTTACTGTTGATGCTGATGTTCCTCCACCGACTGCTTCGGATGATTTAGACATTTGTCACACGTTGGATCATGTCTTGACCATTCAGGCGGCTCAAGGATAGATTTTTGGCGGACATGCTTGATGAGATACGTGCCTTGCGTGCGGAGTTGGCGCAGTTTAGACCACCTCCCTTTTGATGATGGATGGCTTGTTTGCCCTTTGGCATCCGTCACAAAAAGGGGGAGTACTTTGGATTTTGGCGTAGAGTTTGGCGTACTTTGTAGGTTTTTTGTTTTCAAGGGGAGTTTATTTGTTGTTGGTTGGAGCTTGTGGAGTTTTAGATTGTATCTAGGTACTTCACTTTGTACTTATGCATTTTTAGCTCTTACCCCTTGTTTTTGATAGGATATTCTTGTTAGGGGGAGTTTTATGTTTGATTGGTACTTTATTTGTTTCTTGTTTCAAATTGCTTATTAATTTATATTTATGAGTTATTCATTGATATATGTCTTTATTTGTGTGTTGTTTGAAATCAAGAAGTTATTTTGTTTACTTGTATTATTTCCACACATGCGGTTATGCATTTTGTTTAGTGTTTCAGGAAATATACAGGTTGATTCAATTGAGCTACTGTCTACACTTGCAACTGATGGATAGTAGTTAGGATTGAATTTGTTTTATGAGCATTATTTTGCAAAGGGCTTTTTATTTTGTAAACTTTGAGCTTCTAAGTTGTGTTTTGTCACGGATTGCCAAAGGGGGAGTTTGTTAGGTTCTAAAGTTTAGGATTTTATGTATTTAGAACTCTAATGTGTATTGTTGGCAAATCATGATCAAAACAATGCGTTTAGAAGTGTTTAAACCTAGCTCAAAGTTGTGTGTCAATGTAAAGTTGGAATCGAGTTAAAGCAAAGAAGCATTGTGCCTTTCGGCCTGGCTCGATCGATCAAACGATAGGCTCGACCGATTGAAGCTCGGGCAAAATGCTTTCCTGCAGATTCATCCAACTCAGCCCTATTTGTTTTAAAACGTTTTTAGGGTTTCTTATTTATCCTAAGTATAAAAGGAAAACCTTAGCCACGTTTTAGGGTTGCTCATAGAGGTTTGTGTAAATCTCTTGTGAGATCTAGAGGAGCTTTCCTTTACACAAACTTAGGGTTTCCAAGGAGAAGATTTATCTACGCCTTGATGATCAATTCAATTGCTACCATTAAAGCTTAAAGAAAACACAAGCGGGTGTGCTTGTATTTGGTGGAGAATCCAAGAAAGAAGGAGTTCGTGGATTCAGAGCTTACACGTGGTTGTGTTAGTAAGTTCTACTGGTTGGTAGCATTAGGAAGTCGAGCAAGGGTGCTTGTAAGTCCTTTTGTATGAACTTCGATTCTTTCAAGATAGTAGATTCAGGTTTACCTTGAGGATAGCTAGGTCAAATCCTCCCCAGGTTTTTACCGGTTTGGTTTCCTGGGTGAACATATCTTTGTGTTCTTTATATTTCCGCTGCTATTCTTGATATGATTATTTGATTGTGTTAACCTAGATTTAATTAATTTGACTAAGTAACAACTTGGCTAAATTCCTAGGTTAATCCAATTGTGTTTTAAGGGGTCTAAAAACCATCAGAGTGGAAGAAGAAGAGTGAGGACTACAATGTGATACTGTAGTAGCTAAGGCAGACAGGTAGAGTCTTGCTAGATGCTTCATCCTTAAACTTTCAACATTGAACCCCTTGAAGAATATTGCTAGCCGAATCAAAGAGAGTAGCTTTTAAATATTCTATAACAAAAATGCAATTTTTTTTGGTTATTTTACAAGAGCCTAACAATACATTTTTTCTTGTTACAGATACTTTTTCTTCCTTACTTTATTTGCGAACAAAACAGTAGTATAGGAAGGATCATGGAAGTTTTTGAAAATGAAAATAGTTCACAGGTATGATAAAAATTGTTGTGTTTGCAATTTGTTAAAGTAGGTTTCCAAATATTTTGACACTGATAATGACAGATGATAAAAAGTTCCGATCTAAGTGTAGCATCTTATTGTTCTTCACCCTATAGTTAAATAAGCCTTACAATTTTTCTTTAATTGTACTATCACAAGATGTGGCCATGCTTTGGCATTTGGTCTATCTAAACATTGATAATAGCTTTTATTTTAGGAACATACGCAGTGGTGCCACTTTCTTTGGAGATTCCGCAGCCATTATTATTATAATACGCAGTAGGTGCAACTATAATTAACTGGTAAGTTGCCCGTGCGATGCACAGATAATGTTGTAATAGTTTATGCAATTTTTTTATGAAGAATATTGTGCATATATTATAACATATTTGTTATAAAACTTTGTTAGTACTGAGTTTTATTGGCACTGTTTATGTCGGTAAATCGAAGTAGATCTCTCAATGAACGGTCTACAACCTCAAAACAATTACGATGTGCCATACGTGCTTCATCCCATATAATAAGACTCACTTTTGTCATTAACTCAGCAATATGTGTTCCTTGTTTTATACCATAAGTTGATTCCTCTGTCACAATGATAGGGATTTGAAATCTGGAGTGAGCAGTCCTACCGCTGGGGAGTCGCAAAGCTGCTATGCCAGAAGAAACTACAACAAGCACAATTTTCCCTTGTGAATGGAGGCAAGCAATTAATGTTTTCCAAAGATATGTTTTACCAGCTCCTCTATGACCATAGACAAAGTATAAACCACCGCTATTGCATGCCACATCTTGAATTACTGCATCATATATTTTTCTTTGCTTAACATTTAACTCATTTAAAATTTTTTTTATGTTCTGCAGCCAATTCAAGCCTATCAAAATCCAACTCTTCTTTTAACAATCGGTTGTTGCTTTCTCTAATTGTCGACACATTTGGATATTTGATGCTATCAAATTCTTTTAGAGATCTTCCACTTTTTACTAATATTTGTTCAATTTCAAAAAGAGCATGGTTCTGTATTTGTTCTTCTATCAAATGTAAGTTGTCATACATTAGGAGTCGCTTTTGCCTATATAGTATATCATCAGACGACAACTCCCAATTAGCCATCCATAGTGCATGTGGGTCTGTCACTTCACAAAATAACAATAGCGTTGCAAACAATTCTTGTAGCTGCCTTCCTGAAGCCCAATTAGAGGCTTTTTTGATAGCATCATCCCATTATTTGTCATCATCTAAAAGGCCATGAGCATAGCATGCTGCTCTGTATGTTGGATACACAACATGATCAATTGTCCTGATTTCCTCAAAAGACCTTGCACCTTTGACCACATTAAGGAGCATTCGAAGATAGATGCGGTCACCACCTGTAGGATAAGCATGAAATATCCTCCCTATACATCGGCTAGATTTCCTTGGGCACCATTCTCTTTGTTTTCTATGCCAAACCCATTTCGTAGAGAAATCACAATATGTCAAATTTCTTGTTGTATCATACATTTCGTTTGCCTTCATCCATTCAGTGTTATTTTTGTTATATCTGGTCTTTCCAAAACATTATCCAAGTAGTCTGAATCTTTGAATGTAATATTCTGCTCATTCTCAATATGGAAGCTTAATCTCTGTACAACAAGCTCTCTATATTGGATATCAAACTCAAAAAGTCTCCAGCACGCTTTAGAAGTTGAGATATATCTACAATCTAGATATGTTTTGATCTCATCAATGTTCATTATATGTTGTGCTTCACTTGTAGCACCTGTGTGTAAGTTTTCATACAAAACAAATGTTGTTCGATTAGAACCCTTGTTAACATACTTGAATAAGTATTTGATGGACTTAGAACGGTTGCACCACTCAACATTAATGTGAGCCTAGTATTTAACTAACAAGTCAATGTTGTATGGCACCACAAATTTGTTATCAAGCATAACACCATTCTTCTCAACCATCATCCCATTATCTCTTCTCCTATAAATTGCGTAACCATCTTCATCTATCACAGTGTCACTATAAAACTTTTTTGGAAAATGCTTCCTTCATTTATTGTCAACCATGCATGGAGATTTTGGGTTGGCAAAACCATAAGGTCCATGAATCATGTATTGTGAAATGACTTCATAATCCCTTGGATTTGTAATCTTATCTGGTATTTCAGTAGAAATTATCTTGTCTATATTTGCAGGCGTGGGGTGTTTGTCATCTGGGTATAGGTACAAAAGAATGTGAGCATGGGGGAGGCCTCTTTTTTGCCATTCAACTATGTAGTTAACTGTATTCACACACAAAAAAAAATTACAATAATTAAATAGATTAAACCATTAAGAACAACAATCAAACAGTAATGGGTTGTATTTTATACTTGCAATTACTTTTCCAAAATGCTTGCCATGTTTTAAATCACATAGTAGTTGATCCAATTTGATCTTAAAAACTCTTGCAATGATATATGGTCTATCTTCAGGCCATTGAGCTAGAATTAAGGAAAGGAAACTTTTAATTTTTGGCCATTTAGGGTTGCATGTGAAACTTATAAACAAATCCGGGTACCCAGTCCATCTACAAATTGACATAGCATCTTGGTAATTTTGAATCATATATCTAGGGCTTCCAGTAAAGCTTGAAGAAAGAACAACTCTTTTCCCAATAGATGAAGGAGTAGTGTTGGTACAACTCTAAATACAACATCCTTTATTCCAAAGTACACCTCTGATCTCAGTTGAAGTTGATGATTCCTTACCCAAATTAGTCGGTACTCCTCTATACATGTGTAAGCATCTACTAAAAATTGTTGTCGCAACCTACGACCAAGAATCAATGTTTGACCTTTATTCTCATGCTGTTGTAATCGATATGCATAATATTCTTGCATAGTGACATATTTTTTTGTCAAAGGCACAACACCACCAAGACCTTTTTTAAGTATTTCATTTCAAAATCCATCCTCACCATACGGAAATAACAATGGATATTCCATGGCCATGAATTTTGGGTGTAGTTCATTTATTCGTTGTAACAATCCACTTCTTTTCTCAACAATAATATCACGATGGATATTTTCATCGCTCAAATCACCTACAATTATAGCAGCAACTTCAAAGCAAGTAGGCATGTTTTGTTCCCTACCATCACTTGATCGCGATCCAATTAATCACAAGCATACATTGTGCATATCAGAGTCCTTGAACCTATCCCTTGCCATATGGAATGTCGTAACCAAGATGTTGTTCTCATCAAGCATCTTCAATAATATTTGAACTATAGTAATGTCAAAGTCATATTCTGATTCATGTCCAGGCAAAGCACTTAGTCTGTAATGAATCTCCTTTTTTGTGTCGTGTATATACAACCGTGCAAAAGATGGGTCTTTTCCAACAACTGAAAGCAACGACCCAATTTTGTGGTGGTTTTGCCCATTCAATCGAAAGATGTAAGGGCCTCATCCTTCATTAGCATGGACATCAACATTTCCTCCCATAGAATTCATTGCAAACATGGAGTTGAACCTCCTTATATTAGCCTTGTAATTTTTTGAATGTTGTAGGAGTTCTTGAAGCTCAAGAGGTGGTGATTTAAACGAAGGTAGCTTCACCCTACCCTCTCGACAACATATTGAGAATTTAGGATTCTTTGTGTTTTTGGATTTACGATTCCTCTCTTCGTACCATAATATTGCATTACAATATTCACACACACAGCTTGGTGGGCCAAAGTTCCATAGCTCTGTAAATTTTCCTAGATGATAGGGGAAAATAAAGCATAATTAGATGAAATTATGTAATAGAAATATAGAAAATACAAAAGCATATGTAAAAAATTAATATTATTTTCAATTCATTGACAATCCAGTTTAGCAATAGTTTTATTTGAAACATAGGTGCTGAAGCCAACCAAAGGGAAAAATAGTCCCAAGTAATGTTGTGAAAAATAGATTTTAAAGCAAATTTTGAAGAGAAATAGAAATAAGGTAGGTTGAAAATATATGAAGGACTGTTATCAAAGTAACTTTTAGAAAATGCATAAACAATTAATAAAGTATTTAATATACATGGAGACACAATTTTGGACATATTGTTGGTATATTGTTATTGATGCTATCTTGAAATAGTATTTTAATTATTTAAAAGTATTTACTTGTTGTTTTTAATATTTAAAATTACAAATAACAATACTTTAATGTGATTTTGCATGCATGAAAATGAGAAAAATGGAAAATAACAATGAATATAAAATTCCAAAATGGTAGTTTTTGCACTTACTTTGTGTGCTGGTTAACCTTTTACTTAGGTTTATGTCAATGGGTTTTCTATTTCGCATTCCCAAACCTGAAATATAAAAGATGATATGTTCAACTTATTAATATACAATACTAATCCTAACACTTCAAGAGAATTAAGGAAACATGAGGATTGACATCTATAAAAACTTCTGTCTAACTACAGATCGAAGTTAAGTAAGCTCAGTCTATAATTGGTGGCTCAGAAAAATTCCACAAATCAAATGAACAGGTTATACTTCAAAGCTTCTAAAGGTGGTTTTCCATGTTACAATACCTTTATGGATCTAATAAAAGACATGGTAATTATAAAAGACATGGTAATTAAAAATATAAACATTTTTTCATTAAGATAATACCAAAAAAATAAAATCAAATAATTACTTGCAAGAAAAAGACACGAATCCAAAGAATCCTTCATAGAGACTTCCATGCACTCAAGCAAAAAGTAAGTGAGTTTTTTTTTTTTTTTTTTACTCTAATAATTTATTATTCAAAACATGTTCCAAAGGTCCAAAAGATTATCAAAATAAAATTATGTTGGTCCAAGAGAGATTATAGTCGTCTTTGTTTTTTGTAGAAGCAAATATAGGTGACTTCGACAAACAATAATTACTAGTTAAAATATTATGATACTCAAATCTTGTAGTATTAATCCATGAAATGCATCAAACTATAGTATTAAATAGTCTCACAAAATTCTACACCAAAGGAAAATGTAGAGCAACAAACAAAGAAATACAGGATAAAAAAAAAATCATTGAGTTTCGCCTAAATGTAGACCATTGATCCAAGAAATTTAAGAATGTTGTTGGATTGTCTAAGAAAAACTTTCCCTATAATGTAATAAAGAAACACATTAGAGCAGAATTAGTAATAATCAGGGATCAAAATTAAAACTAATATTCAGGATATATATTCTAAATACAATGAAATTCTAGCAATAGCATAATACAATTTAATTGAGTGTTGAAATCAACCAACTTCAGACTTTAATTGTATAAACATTATATCATAACAATTCTAAAATATTTTATAAAAAAAACTTTCAGAGGTTTGTGTCATTTGTATTTTTTAAATGTTGATGGACTTTTTTGTTTCCAGCAATGATTATGCTCTAATTAACTGGCGCCTCAAGAAATAGCATAATATTTGCATATTGGCCATTCCTTTGGAGCAACTAAATCAAACATTAAGTATAAATGAAACTCTAGTAGAAGATGGTTCCAATTGTTTCCATGACCATTCTCCTATTTATCCTTGCCAGTGTAGGACCATTTCTAATACACAATTTGGAAATTATTTCGTCTTCCATGCCATTTTCTTTTGGTTCTCTTCTCAAACATTATCATCTGCCTTCTTTGTCATGCTACCATTGCATTATATATAATCTTTGACATGCTACTATTGCATTATATATATTCTTTTTTCTATGATAACATTGTAAAGGATCAAAAGTAATTTTATTTTATTTTATTTTTTGGTTACAGAGAGTACACGTGTGAATATTTGCATATACTGTTTTTGGTTTTTTTTTTTTTTTTGGTAATAATCAAGCATTAACAAATGAGAAAGACATTCGTTTAAAAATAAAAAGCAACAAAGGGAAAATTATGCTATCCTGGCCTTTCAATTTAATTTAGTAACTCTTCTTGAACAACAACCAATGATCTTATTTGCTTGTGCTAATACAAAAACACGTGAAAAAAAATAAAAAGGAAAAAAAAAGATATTGAAAATACATAAATCCTAATAAACATCAATGTAAAACAGGTTCTGCAAAATACAAACTGAGTTCCTATACACATTCCATCCACAAAAAATCTAGAAGTAAATTTGGTCACATATGCAAAATGATTTAGAGAATAACTAAGATGGTAGTGACTTGCATCATGGAGAATAGGCAACCTATGGTACGAAGGTGGTACTACATTGTCAGTAAAATCACTTGGAGTAAAAATATAATAGTAATACTATTAACCACTATTCAATTGGCAAAACTAATCCACATATCTTAAGAAACAGGATTGGATGATTTGCAAGTTTTAGCAAGTAACAAAAATTTGTTTTGGTCCTTTGGGAATTTTAATCGAACAATCTGGACTCAAAAGAGTGTCTACCAATTAGGAACAGCTACCACGTCAAATTTAGATCCAAATCCCATTGACTAAATGTTACCCATTTATTGACACACAAAAAAAAAATATAAATACATGCATACTAATTTCTTCTTCATCAACTGCTTTCGTTATATTTTTTTTGTAACATAGACTTTTATCTATGATGAAAACATATAAACTTTTAAAATACCAAGACAAAGGAAAAGGTACAATGGAGTTTAAAAGTGAAGTTCCAGACTTTAAGAAAAATAAGACATGCAATACTTTTACAGGTCAATTTATTGAAGGAAAAAAATTTAATTGAAACCAAAGCCAAAGACATCAAATGAAAAAAAACGTAACCCAAAAAAAAAAAAAAAGAGATAAACAAAAGGAAAATAAGGCTAACCTAAACCTTTCAATATGATTCAGTATCTCTTCTTTTCTTAACAGATTGGTGAAGGACATAATAGCTTACACTCATGATTCTTGTATTTGAATTTAGTTAGCCGTTCAACTCAAAGCTCTGTTGAACTGGGTAAAAGTGACTTAGACTAATTAATAATATGTACAATTCCTCTACTACATATTGGTGAAGGACATAATATGTAAAGCATTTAAAGAAATGTAGATGTTGGTGGTATTGAACTCTTAACTTCCAAGGATTTGTTCACAAATGATGGAAATATTAAACTTGAGCACTTATATCTCTAACTAATGTATAAATCATTGCAAATTTGTAATTCTCATGCCTATGGTGGTTCATTTTTAAGAGGACCATCTATGGCTTGCAATATCAATGGAATAGGAATAGCAAATTCAAAAAAATATAATGCAGTGAACAAAGATAGCACCAGATTACCAATCAAATTGAGTACTGGCTTTGCCATGCCTCAGTTTGTACTATCTCCCATTTGCCTTCAAAGTAAGTAAAAATATGGATGAGACAAAGTAAAGCAAAGTTTGATTTTGAATTTTCTCAATATCCAAAACTTCAAATTCCCCATCACTTACTATTAATAGTATTATGGACAATCCAATGCATGAATAATAGACCAAAATATTTGATGGCTGTAAAAGTTTTTTAAATTACATTTTACTATGGCTAGGATAAGTCCATGACCATTTAATCTAAAACGTGTTTCAAATCAAAAAAAGAAAATATATACATATATAAAATGTGTTTTAGTCCTTTATCATTTAAATAAAAATAGCAAGCAATAACAATTAACATTATCAAGGGAAATCGATCCATGGCATGAATAATAGATCACAACATGAGCTAGTTTTATAAAAGGCAGTAGTCCTTTATGGTGAAACCTATAACATGGTAGCTTTTATTTTAATAGATCCCTGCTAAATCACAAAATAATGTAGGCCATTAACACTACCCAGAAGACAATTAATCATGCAATAAAAAGCCTAAGCAAAGATTCGATAGACTTCTAGGCAAGTGACAACCAAAGAAATACTCCAACCAAGCTAATTACTATATCAGTGCAATTATTCCAAATTATGAAATTAGTACCTGTAAGCTCAGTTGTAGGCAGATGCTTATCCAAGGCACTGGCATTTGTAGGCAGATGTATCCCGAATTCTTGCACAGTAGTTGTAGTAGCAACATCACCATCCCAACAACCGAGTGAGAAAAAACATTTATAATTGAAGGGGTTGATCGCCGCAAACATTGAGCATTTGAACTACTTTCCCGAGTACGGTTAAGATTGAATACCATTCGCCTGTTAAGTCTTACTCGCTAACAACTATTAGTATCATGGATCATTGCTGTCTTTATGCTTTTTACTCCTATGGCTTCCACCTCCAAATTTCTTTGATGACACTATGTTTATGGAATGCATCTTGGCCATCCTTTTCTTGTACATGATCATACGCCTTCTTTGGCACGCAAGTCTTGCAGCCTCCATTTCCCCCAATAAATTCCTCTACTCAAAACTGTTAAGGGACCTCGTGGTTTTTGAAAAGGAATTTGAAATTAATTGTAAATACTTCCTTTGTTTTGTTTTATTTGTGTTTTTTTCTTTCTTTTTTTTTTTTTTTTTTTTTTTGGGTTCAACAAACAAATCAATATTGATTTTGTGGGTTAACAACTATTGAATTACAAATAGTTTTCAAAGATGGCTAAACTAAATAAACAACAAATCAATAAACAAATTATGGAAGAGAAACATGGTTTTTGAAAAGGAATTTGAAATTAATTGTAAATACTTCCTTCGTTTTGTTTTATTTGTGTTTTCTTTTTTGGTTCAACAAACAAATCAATATTGTTTATGTGGGTTAACAACTATTGAATTATAAATATTGTAACTCCATATTGAAAAAATAGTTACCAGAGGAACATAAAATTAAGAAAGTAAACATACGTCTCTGAAATGAATTGTGATAAATTATAGTGGCATAAGTTTTGAGGCATAAGGAGACGGAGATATATAAAAGAACAGATTTTATAACATGCAAAACAAACATTAAATGAAACTAACTCTTCAATTTCATAAATCAGGTGGCATTTACTTGGTGTTAACTGCTTTGTATAATTGGTTGGAAGTGGTTGCATTGAAGCCCGAAATACTAAACGCTGAAATCTTTTAAGCTCCTGCATTTATGTCTTCAAATAATCACCGAGTTGGAGTGAAAACCGTTGTTTTTTTAGAAGTTGAAGAGTGTTTGTATAGATAATCACTGAGTTGGAATGGAAACCATTGTTTTCTTAGAAGTTGAAGAGATTTTGTATAGAGAAACAGAGGTTCGCTGTGACTGAAATTCTTGGCTGGGTGTCACCTACAGGTGGGAAGGAAGAATAGGGTTTGTGTGTAAATATTTAGGCTTTCATCTACTGAACTGTGGGGTGGGTTAGCCTTGGCGTGGGTTAGCCTTTGAGCTACACGGTTGTGGGGAATTCAGATGGTAGCCTTTGGGCTACACATTGGTAGGGTGTTCAGAGTTGGCGCAAGTTAGCCTTTGAGGTACACGTTGGTGGGAATTTAGATTGTAGCCTTTGAGCTACATGCTGGTGGGGGTTCAAAGTTGGGGCGGGTCAAAGGTTGTAGCCTTTTAACTACATGTTGGTGGGAAATTCATATTTGGGTCAATATTTATGGGCTTGGGCTTCTCATCTACTTTGACAACGTAGTTAATTTTTTTAGGAGATTACAATTGTTTGGTCATTGTCAACCTTAGGCCATATATGTAATAGTAAAAATAAGTTACTATAAATTATTGGGTTATAGTTAAAAAATTTAATTTAAAAAGGTTCAAAAGACTAAATGGAAACTTAGAGTGCCACATGGCAAGACCTCATGCATTTCCGCATGAGGTCTCTGCTTTTATATATATATTGATAGGTATTCAAGAAAGCCTCAAGAGATAGGTAAGATCATGAGCAAAGAAATAGTGATTGGGTGGTATTCCAAAGGCCCAAAGAGAATAGAATGCATGAATAAAGTCAAGCAATGGTCTAAAAAGGAAAAATATTTTTGAGAATGGAGAATAAAGCCCAAGGTAGGCCCACTGGCCCTTTTGTGAGAAAAGTAGTAGGAGGCCCTTCTTAAAGAGTATTTTTGAGAATGATGAATAAAGCCCAAGTTAGGCATAGACCCCTTTTGGGAGAAGTGTAATAGGAAGCCTTTCTTGAAGAGTAAAATGGGGTTTAAAAAGCCCAAAGGTAGAGAAATAAAATAGGGCCCAATAAGTGAGGCCTAGTAGAATTAAATAAATAAAGAGAAAAGAAAAACTATAATGTCCTTGTATGAGGGGATAAATATGAATTCTGATTCTACAGAGACAAAATACAGTGAAGTAATGCAAAGTAACAGCTACAGGAAATGCATGAAGAAGAAATAAGACAAAATCAAAAGCGGTAGGAGATATGTGAAGAGAAAATGACACAAAATCAAAAGCAATAGTGTTAGGTTCTAAATGTTTAGTTTTAAATATTTAGATTTCTATTTTTATGTATGTTGGCAAATCGAGACCAAAACATGTCTAGATTATGTATTAGACATTGCTCATGATAGTACAAGTCAAGATTCAAGAACATTGAAGCTGTAGAAAGAAGAAATTACTTTCAGTGAAATTCGACCAATCAAAATTTGCAAACATGATTTTCTACAAAATTCTATTTCAATCCAAACACTATAAAAACGTTTAGGGTTTCAAGTGAAACAGAACTAGGTATAAAAGGAAAGCCCTAATTACATTTTAGAGGTTTTAGAAAGTCTTGTGAGTTATTCATGTGAGATCTGAGAGGTTCTGTACCTTCTGACTCAACAAGCATCTACCGGATCAAGAGATCTACAATCAAGAAGTGGTGGAACTAAGTTGTTGCAAAAGATCAACTACTGACGGTGAGCTGAAACCTTTGAGTGGGATCTTAAAGTCACAAACGTGGGTGTTTGTGTGCAACAGATTCAAGATAGATGAGTCCATAGATTCGGAGCTGTACGTGATTGTGTGAGTAGGTTCTACAAGAGGTAGCTTTAGATTTTAGGGAGAAACTATATTGTAAACTTTCATTCTATCATAGTGAATCTTTTACCTTGAGGATAGTTATGGATTTCAGATGCACACTTAAGAAAGACACTGACAACAGAAACATTTCAACTTGGCAAATATTAATGTATTTACAGCCTCAGTCCTCTCAACATTGCTCTTTATGCTCAAAGTTGGCTTAGCTTGCCAAGTAGTTAGGTTGAGCCACACCTGAAATGAACGAAAAGAAGCATAATTAATTCATATAACAAGTTCTTAGCAAATAATAAAACAATAACAATAACTATAGCAAGTTCTAGTCATTGATGGGTAATTGGGTTCATTACTTAGAAGCCATAGCACAGCATTATAGAGTGACCAATGATGGCTCAAAAGGCCCTTCCTTTAAAAATGGGGGTAGAGGTAAGGTCATAAATTGTGTGCATATGCAACATACTAAATATGGGTGTAAGTGTGCGTGTGTATAATGGAACTATTTGAAAAATTGGTATTAAGGGAACTGTAAGACACTACTGATTCATGTCAGCAGTCATTGGCCTGTGGGTTGACTAGCACTTCCTGCCTCTCCTCAATAGGAGGGAAGTTCAATAGTTCTAGGTGATCAGCCCATGGCCTTCGATTTGGGGATACAATTGTATTGTAATCCCCACCCTAAAGAGAGAGTATGTTGGAAATTTTAGAAAAGCATGCAACTATGCTTATCACATGATTTTGCCTTCATATATAACCATTCACTGGAACAAGAGAACAATTAGTGTCTATATCATATATAATGGTTGCTCAACCATTTACTGCCCACAAGACACAAATAGTCCTAATCTGAGCAGTATAACATTTAGTTACAAAGCATTTATTTTGGGTAAGAAGACCTAACAAAACTGTAACTACATAGAAATTCATTGTTTAAAAGAACACCAGATCATGGGCAGGCCAAAGACAAAAATAGTGATACCAAACTATGAGTCACAGCATTCAAGACTACATTCATACAGGGGATAAGGAGTCTCCCTGAGGACTGTCAGCATGGAAACCATCTGCTAGTACCATAATATGCTGCATTAGGTTTGACAAACCTGTTGCATAATCTGTGTACTTCCCTCCGGCTTAGACTGAAATGTCCACCATCCCAACAAATGAAAAAATATAAAATGGAAATACAGTGATGAACAAACAGCAATGTTAAGCCAGTAAATTATTTCTTGGTTAGGCTCTATATGAAACTATATTCAAAACAAAAGCCCGCTGGGAAAATTCCTTGAAGAGAATTCCTAAGACGTGCACAGTCAAAGAAAATAATAGAAACTCATACTAAAGAACAGCATACAAGAAGTTAATTTCACATGACTAGCAAACTAAAAATATCCCATATCTGCATCACTGTCGTCAAAGTCAAAAAGCATCAGGCCTCAAACACGAACATCAACATAGGTCTAGTAACATTTGCAAGAGGAATGAAAGATCAGGGCTAGACGTCATTTCACTTTTCTTACAATTCAGTAGGGACTGAATCTCTTCCCATCTTGGCTGCCGCTTATCTGCGGCCACAAAATCATGAAAAACTCCATCAATAACTACACTGCTGCCACCAGCAGCCTTCTTTACACCCCTGCTTTCCATGTGTTCCCTAATCTTGTCTGAACAGCTCCATCTTCCCCAGGTAGAATATATGCTGGACAATAAAACAGATCCACCAGGTTCATCAGGTTCTAACTTTAGTAGCTCTCTAAAAGCTCTCTCTGCAAGTTCCATGTTTACATGAGCTCTACAAGCACCCACAATTGATCCCCATATGAATCGACTTGGTTTCATTGGCATGTTGTTAACCACTTCTTCTGCTTCATCCAGCCTTCCTGATCGTGCATTAAGATCCACCAAACGCCCATAATGCTCGATGCCTGGTTCAATACGATATTTTTCCTTCATGCTATTGAATATTTTGATCCCTTCATCCACAAGTCCACTATGACTGCAAGCAGTAAGAATAGGAACAGGAGTCACATTATTTGGCATTACATCCCCTTGCATCTCAGAGAATAATTCAAGAGCTTTGCTTCCATAACCATGGAATGCAAATCCAGTAATCATGGTTGACCATACATGAACTGACACCCTTTTGGTTATATCCCCCTGAAAACCATAAAAGCTCTTTCAACACTCCCACACTTGCAGTACATGTCTATTAATGCTGAACCCAAAAACGCATCTACTTTCATCTGCATCCTAACCACTGTTAGAATTAATCTGTAATTTTAATAAAGACATTTCTAGATGATGGCTGTTAGTATAAAATCTTTTAATCCATTGCTATTTATCAATAAAAATTCCACATATGCCAACAAATTTTGGTATCAAAGCCAGCCTATTCAACTTATTCAGCCTATACAGCACCTATAGAGCATCTGATTTTTCTTTGTTCACCCAGTTTTAAACCTCTCTTTAGTTAATCTCCATGGATGCCAAATCTGGAGATGTCTTGTTTTCTTATTCAACAAACCAGGTTCCTATTTTCAATGGAGAACACTATGACTACTAGAGCTCTCAATTGATGATCATTTTCATTTCCGAAGATCTATGGGATTTGATTGAAGATGGTTTCAAAGACCCACCTGAAACTGGGAATTCTTCCTGGACTGATGAAAATCAAAATGAGTACAAGGAGAAATTGAAGAAAAATGCTACTGCCTTGAGGATCATTCATCATGGGCTAAGCAAGTCTATCTATCCTAGAATCTTTGGTGTTAAAAAAGCAAAAAATGCATGGGAGATTTTGCAAAAGGAGTTTCAAGGCTCAAATAAAGTCATCTCCGTTAAGCTTCAAAATTTGTGGAGAGACTTTGATAATTTGACAATGAAAGAAACTGAATCTGTCAAAGATTTCAATTCAAGAGTTTCTGAGATTGTTAATCAAATCAAGAGCTATGGAGATACTATTCAAGAGCAGAAACCTGTTGAGAAGATACTCCAGAGTTTGCCTCAAAAATTTGATCATGTAGTAGCAGCAATAGAAGAATCTAAAGATCTATCCGTTCTTACCATGTATGAATTAATGGGGTCTCTTGAAGCACATGAAGGAAGGATGAGCAGATTTTCAAGCCAGCCATTGGAGCAAGCATTTCAATCAAAGCTGAATGTTTCTCATAATGAATTTTCCAAAGAAGAACAAGGGAAAAGAGGAGGCAATTACCAAAAAAAAGGGTCAGTATGGAAAAGGCCTAGGCAACTTCAAAGAAGGGCAAAACAGAGGACGAGGAAAGAATGGAGAAAAATACCAGCAAAAACTAGGTATCTCTAGTGGTCAATGTTTTATTTGCAAGAAACCTGGTCATGAGTCAAGGGAATTAAAATGTCGTTTCAGATGCACTAGATGCAAAATTCCTAATCACTATAAAAGAGATTGCTGGTACCAAGACAAACAAGAGAAAAATTATGCAAATTTTGTAAGAGACAATTAAGAAAATCAGTTATTTTATTCTTGTTTGAATGCTCAACATGAAACACAAGATACACGGTTTTTGAATAGTGGATGTAGTAGTTAAATGACAATGAATTCCAAGTCTTTTATGGAACTTGATCAGAGCTATACTTCTGTAGTAAAGCTTGGAGATGAGAAGCTAAGGAAATTTGAGGGAAAAGGAACCGTTGCTGTCCACACTGAAGAAGGTAACCAAAAATTTATTCATGATGTTCTTTATGTGCTAAGCTTATAACAAAACCTTCTTAGTGTTGGTCAGTTGCTTAGAAAAGGTTATTCTTTGTACTTTGATGATGGTGTGTGTATTGTGTATGATAAGAAAAACAAACTGACAGTGGCAAAGGTTGGAATGTCACAAAATAATGTTTTTTCTCTTAGCATGCCATTACATGAGAAAATTGGTTTGAAAAGTGAGACTGTTGATGAGTCTCATCTTTGGCATCTAAGATATGGCCATTTGAACTATCAAGGCCTTCAATTGCTGAAGCAAAGAAATATGGTGGTTGATCTTCCTTCAATTCAGAAAAATGACAACATTTGTGAAGGCTGTATATATGGCAAGATGTATCGTCTTCCATTTCCAAAGATAGCTTGGAGAGCTCATGCTCCTTTAGAGCTTGTACATGCAGACCTATGTGGGCCAACTAGAACTCCATCACTGAGCAACAAAAGATATTTTCTTTTGTTTGTTGATGATTATACAAGGATGATGTGGATTTATATTTATTTTCTTGATCAAAAGGCAAAAGCATTCTCATTTTTTCTTCAATTTAAAGCTCTTGTTGAAAGGCAAAGTGGTCATCAAATGAAGACCTTGAGAACTGACCATGGTGAGGAGTTTATCTATAAGCCATTTATGCAATATTGTAAAGAAAATGGAATTCAAAGGCAACTCACAGTTCGAAAAACTCCTCAACAAAACAAAGTAGTTGAGCAGAAGAATCGAACAATTGAAGAAATGGCTGGAAGCATGCTCAAGGGTAAGGGATTACCCAACATGCTATGGGCAGAAGCTGTCAACATAGCAGTATATATTCTCAATCACTCTCCAACAAAAGCAGTTAGAGACAAGACTCCATTTGAAGCCTGGCATAAGCAAAAACCTATGGTGAATCAGCTTAAAGTTTTTGGCTGCATAGCATATGCTCATATTCCCTCACAAGAAAGAGAGAAGTTTGATGAAAAAGGGGAAAAGTATATCTTCATTGGCTATAGTGATGAGTCTAAGGGATTTTGCCTTTTGAATCCCAAGACAAACAAGCCGGTGATTTCAAGAGATGTTATTTTTGATGAGTTGGTAGCATGGCAATGGGAGGAAAATGTCCAAGAAAGCAAAAACTTGGAAGTTCCTATTTCTCTTGATTTTCAAGACAAGTCTAATTCACTTCCAAGCATGAATTCTGAAGAAGCCCCAAGAGCAACATCATCTCCAGCTAGATCTTCAAGCACTGTCTTGCCAAATTCAGATTCTTATGATTCAGACAGCCCTCCAAGGAAGTTTTGCTCATTGTCAGATATATATCAATCTTGTGAATTTGCATTATTTGCTAGTGAGCCACAAACCTTTGAAGATGCTACAAAGGAGAATGTGTGAGCAAAAGCCATGGATGAAGAAATTGCTAGCATTGAGAAGAATCAGACATGGGAGCTTGTGGACCTACCTAATGGAAGAGATGTGATTGGCTTAAAATGGATTTACAAAACTAAGTACAATGAAGATGGCTCAATTCAAAAGCATAAGGCACGTTTGGTCGCAAAAGGCTATTCACAACAGCCTGGAATAGATTTCCATGAAACATTTGCACCTATTGTTCGCATGGAACTATTAGAACTTTCTTAGCTCTTGCTGCACAAATGGAGCTTGAAGTATTTCAGCTTGAGGTTAAGTCAGCATTTTTATATGGTGACTTAGAAGAAGAAGTGTACGTAGAGCAACCGAAAGGATACATGAAGAAAGGCAAAGAAGACAAAGGCATTGTATGGCCTAAAGCAACCTCCAAGAGCTTGGAATAGCAAAATTGACAGCTACTTTCGCCGAGATGGTTTTCAAAGGAGCATATGTGAGCCATTGCTTTATGTCAAGCGTGAAGGTACTAGAGATTTTCTAATAATTTGCTTATATGTTGATGATTTGATCTATATGGGCACAAATAGGAAGACGGTTGAAGATTTTAAAAAGGCCATGATGAAAGAATTTGACATGACTGATTTGGGTTTGATGAAATGCTTTCTTGGTTTTCAAGTGTGATGGTCTACAGGTGAAGTTTTTATTTGCCAAGAAAATTACATTGAAGATTTGCTTAAAAAATTTCACATGGCAGCAAGTAAACCAGTGTCCACACCTATGTCTTCTAATGAGAAATTGCAGCAAGAAGATGCAGCGGAAAAGGCAGATGCAAAGACATATTTAAGCCTTGTTGGTTCTTTGATTTATCTTACAAATACAAGGCCAGATATTGTTCATTCAGTCAGCCTTATATCAAGGTTCATGAATCAGCCTAGCAAGCTGCATTATGCAGCAGCAAAAAGAATTCTTCGCTACCTGCAAGGCACCAAGAAGCTAGGCATTTTGTATAAAAGGAGAATGACAACAATCTTGTTGGTTTCACTGGTAGTGATTGGGCTGGATCACTTGATGACAGAAAAATCACGTCTGGCTACATCTTTTGCTTGGGATCAAACATGATTGCTTGGAGTTCAAAGAAGCAAAAGACAGTTGCCTTATCTTTAGCAGAAGCTGAATATATTGTAGCAATTGATGCAGCATGTGAAGCTATTTGGCTAAGGAGATTACTTTCAGATTTGCAACAAAAAATTGAAGAACCTACTGTTATTTTCTGTGACAATATGTCAACTATTGCAATGACTAAGAATCCTGTTTTTCATGCAAGGACAAAGCACATTGAGGCACCATTTTATTTGAGACTTGGTTGGTGAAGGAGAAATCCAACTGCAATTTGTCAGTACCAATGATCAGCCAGCAGATGTTCTCACCAAAGCAACTACAGTTGACAGAATGGAGTGGTTCAAGAAGCAATTAAAGATTACAAATTAAGAGGGGGTGTTAGAATTAATTTGTAATTTTAATAAAGAAATTTCTAGATGATGGCTGTTAGTATTTCAGGTGCTGTAAATTGTTGGTGTTCTCTGTTCCTAAGGGTTAGTTACTTGTATCTAGAAGTCTAGAAGGCTCTTTCAAGTATAAATAAGTGCTATTGTACTGGTTTATGCAGATCAGAAAAATTTGCCTAGCATTGTGCAGGAGCAGCAGCTCTGCATCACAAAAATAAAAAATCTTGTAATCCATTGCTATTTATCAATAAAAATTCCGCATATGCCAACAACCACCTGGCTATGTATCAACTTCCCTCGGTCCAGTCCTCCAATATCTGCTGAAGCATGGACCAAGATTGCCATTGTGACATTGTCTTGCATAACATTATTTACAACCATGCTACTGAATAAACACATCACCATAATATAGTCACTCCTCTGGGAATAGCCATAAATTAAAGAACTCCAAGAAAAAAGATACCCCCTAGGCATTTGATCGAAAAAAGTGTGGGCAAGGTCCAATTCCCCGACCTTGGCATATCCTGCAATCATGGTGTTCCATGAAATGATATCTCTTTCCACTAAAGCATCAAATAATCTTTGAGCAAACTCCAATTTCTTGCATTTGACATACATATCAAGAAGAGCATTACTCAAGATCAAATTTGAAGAACTGTTGGACTTCCTCTGCTTCCATATTTAATTACACTGAGGAATTCTTCAATGCCTAGTGCTCCGGATTCATTCTGTTCCATCTTCCAACCCAATATGTTTTTAGAAGAAAAGAATCTACTTAAGCCACTCTCAGTAGATTCACTTTCAACTTAATGCTTCTTTCATTTGCTCAAAGAATGTTGGATTAAGAAATTAAATTAAGATTTTAATTGTAAATCTCATGATTCTCATCCCAACATGACCCTAAACAATATAAATGGTCATCTCCCATAAAAAAGAAAAAAGAACAAAGAAAATATATATATATATATATGGTTAACTTTTCATCACTTAATGAGTAATATTCGTTTTCAGTTTAAACCATATATTTTAAGCAAATAAAAATATAGCAAAGCCCAAATTATACCCTTTAACATCAAATCATAGATTGACTCTCTAAACAACCGAAAAGAATCCATTTCCAATTTCATCAAATGAAAACTTGCTTGGTTTGGATATATCAAACAAAATGTGGTTATTTTTAATAGATCAAATAATCAATAATATCTATATTTAGGTAAACAAATATTTTATAGAGATCAAAAAATTTCTTAAAATAATTAGTAAAAAGAGATTAAAAAAAAAAGATTTAATCATGTCTCACAGGAGGTTTTGGTGCCAACATGAGCAAGAAAAGCTGCGACTTCCTTGGCTCCAAAGAAGCTTTGATTGATGTTGGTAATACCAAAGCCATGTGGCTGGTAGTGTGCAGAGGCACTTGATAAAAGAGTGCTAGTCCCAGAAGCCTTTTGCATGGGCCTCAAGGGAGTTTCTGTTTGGGAACATGTTTTCACCCCGGGAAATTATTGAGTGGTCCGAGTCCCAACCAATAACTTTAAGACAACTCACTAAATTGTGCTTCCAAAGACATTTACGCCACATCAGCTACATCAACTAATTAAGAATAAGTCTTGTGATGGAAGATATCCATCAATCACAACTCACCACATGGACGAGTTGTGGCATTTGTTATGCTACTTTATATGGCACTAGAAGGACTCACTAATTAAACCCCATCCACCTTAACGTCTGTTAACCCTGTCAAAATCTGAAGAGCAAATTCAAAATTTAGAAGGGAATTGGGCAGGTTAGTGAAAATTTTCAATCTCAAAACTCAAAGGATTCAAATTTCATTTTTCATTGTTCATCAAAACTCTACAACCCTGCTCTGTCTCTAGCCCAACTCTACTCCTTCAGCTCTCAGATATCTCGCTTCAGGCCAGCTTGATGAGATCTCCATCCTTCTCTTGGGTTAGCTCTCTCTCCCTACAATACTATTCCCCTTTTTTCTTAATTATTCCAAGACTTTGATTTCGTGCAACAAACACAGCCTTTTTAGGGGTTTAAATTTTAAGTATTTCATGTAATTGATGTTTATAAATTATGGAATTTGTGTAGTTCAAATTGATAGGGCTTCGTCTATGCGAGCTTCCTCTTGAAAGATTGCCTTTAAGGTGTTTGTGAAAATGCCTGTTTGCTTGACATTTTTTTGTTGGCTTTATGCTTTTGCTTCTGGTGGGTGGGTTGAAGAAATAAGTCCATAGTTGATGTCACTGAGCCAAGTAGTACCAATTTAGTTTTTATTTTCCACCTGCTGGTCTCATAGTTTCTTCAAAAGAAGATCAGTAAAACATGGTGTTTTTAGCTCTTATTTATTCAAAATTCTGTAATTTGAGTGTTTTGTCATATGAACTTGAATTATGACCCAAAAAATAAAGGTTCTTGGTTCTTTGAGCAATTTGCTTTGGCACCCATTAATTGTTAATAGTTCTATTGTTTTTACTAACTTCAATTTATCGTGAAGATGTAAAACTCCTATGCCCCCTTTTTCCTTTGAGTATTGGCTTAAATTTTCTGCCCACTATTTTCCTTTAGGTATTAGCTTGAGAATCCCTTTTTTTTGGCATATGTTTACAAATAGGCCTAAAGACATTAGAGTGTAAAGGTCCGTTTGGTTGGAGGAGTGGAAAAGTGGAAGGATGGAAAATTGTAAGAGGATGGAAAAGTGGGAGGATGAAAAATATTTAGTTTTTCCTCTTGTGTGTTTGGTTAGAGGGGTGGAAAAGTGGAAGAGTGGTAAACTCTTTTATTTAGTTGGAGAGAAAAAGAGAATGATGGAAAATATAATTTATATAAATTGACTATTATACCCTTATTACATAATAGGTAAGAAATAGATTTGTTTGTACTTATTAAATAATATAAAATTTACCACATTATATATATAAATTTATGTTATTATTTTTATTATTATAATGTAAAACTTACTTTTTTTTATTTTACACCATCATTTTTACAAAACACCCACATCAATTTGTCTATTATACACACTTTTTTTATTAAAATAATATTTCTTTTCTCTTTTTCTATTATACCCTTATTACATAATAGGTAAGAAATAGATTTGTTTGTACTTATTAAATAATATAAAATTTACCACATTATATATATAAATTTATGTTATTATTTTTATTATTATAATATAAAACTTACTTTTTCTATTTTACACCATCATTTTTACAAAACACCCACATCAATTTGTCTATTATACACACCTTTTTTATTAAAATAATATTTCTTTTCTCTTTTTCTATTATTTCCCACCTACCCCCACCTAACCCCTCCTCCTTTTTTCTGATTCAGAACACTCTCTTCTTATCTCTATCAATTCTCGGCCTCTCTTTCTTCTCCTTCTTTCTTTTTTTTTTTTTTTTTTGAGAATCTTTTTCTTTCCTCTTCTTCTATTACAATTTGAGTTTTATGCTTTTATTATAGATAATGATTTTGGGTTGGATTTGATTAAGGGCAGTGATTTTGGGCGACGAAAGCAAAATTTTTGGGTGGAGAAAATGGTGATTTTGGCATCTTCTTCAGCATCTTTTTCTTTCTTTCTTTCTTCTTCTTCTCCTTCTTCTTTTTTCAATTTTTGGATTGATTATTTATATGAATTTGTATATGGGTTTGATGAATTTTTATATGGGTTTGCTGTTGATTTTCTGGGTTTGATATGGATGTACTGTTGATGAATATGGGTGTGCTATTGATGAATTTGCAGACGTTGGGAGAGGGCAGTCCAGTAATTGCACAGTGAGAACGTTTTCTCTCCACAATTTTCCTCCCAATTTGGGAGGAAAAAAATTGGTGGGCCCGGGAGGAAAATTTTCTTCTGAGTTTTCCGTCCTCTCTTTTTTCCTTCGCTTCCCAAACAGTGGAAAACACTATTTTCCACACCATTTTCCACCCATTGTTTTCCATCCTCCCTATAATCCCTCCAACCAAACATAGTGTAAGAGTGTACTTCACCGGTTTTAGTTTTTGGCAAATTTACAAGCATACACAGCCACAGCGTGTATGCTTTGCAACAATTTTCAAGGAATGTGCTTTATATACTTATTGCTCCACTGATTACTTATTATTTGACTTCTCTAATTGAAGTTCCAATCAAATTGTTGGTTTATTTCAATTGAAACCAAATGAACATATATCTTTGCAAGTAAATAGAGGTTCGGCTTCTCGGATGTTACTGTACTAATTGAAGTTTGTTTTTCAAAGTTGTAGGATGAGAGAGCTCCAGCTAAGCCACATTGCTAATAAAAACTTTGAAGCATTCATGATGCATTGAAGTCATGTATCTTGAAGTTACCGAGACAATTTTTAGCTTTACTAAAGTTTTAGATTTGATACATGTTAGCTTCTTTTTAGTTTGAAGCAAGTGACATGCATGTACATAATTTTGGAATTCGGCTTATAGAGATCATAATAGCTCATTGTTGTGCTTGAGAAAACAGTTCTTCCCTAACCCTCTTTTTTATTTTTTATTTTTGAGGTGATTGGAATCCAAGTTTTAAACCATTTGTTGAATAAACAAAATATTTTCATCTAAGATTTTTCTCTTCAAATAATGATGCCTAGAGAAACCAAGCACTAAATGCCATAACTTCCATTTTCACAAGAGAAATCAAGAAAGAAATGCAGCAAAGTTGTCCCAATGCAAAAGATGACAAAAAAAGATATATCATCCTCTTAATGCAAGTCTTGAATGGAAACCATAGAGGTGTTTACTACCAAAAATCTTGTTAGTTAATCATATAAGAACCTCTTATCACTCATACAAAAGTTGCAAAAGAATCTCAAAATGAGTCCAGTCAAGGTTCATTTTTTCAACAAAGAAAGCAATCTCCAAATAAGATACTAGTTCTGTAAAAATTTTAAGCAAATAAAAGCTTTGTTCAATTTCTCATGGCAGCGTGCACAACTACACTGTATACAACCTTTCCTTTCTTGACTTTTCAATTTGGATGGGCTTCCTCTACTGACACAACTATTGTGTCTCCCAAACTTGCACCTTTCTTCCCTTTTAAAGCTTGTATGCACATCACCTTTGTTGCCCCCAAGTTGTCCACAACTTTGAGAATGATCCTCATTTGAATGAAGGACCTTTGTTGTTGTAGAATTGCAGAGAACAAACTGAGGCAAAATCCAGAGGAGATAAAACTAGTATACCTTTAAATATTGATTTAGCAAAATGGATTAAACCTTGGTAAAAATAAAATGCCTTGTTTTACAATGAGGTATCAGATTATTAGGGGTTCTTTTAGTCTTTCAAATAAAATGTAGGCACTAGGAAATTTTTATAACATCCTTATAGCCTTCTAAGAGAGATGGCTAAAACAACTCTTCCTTTAAAGACAGAGTAGACATTTAGATACAGCCTAACATTATTTAGCTACACTTGGGACAGATGTAATAGGAAAAAAATGTTCATTGGCATTCTCGTTGTTTAGGTGTGGAGACTTCAACATCAGATGCATGCTCTTAAGCAAAAAAATTGGACTTTTTTTTATAACTAGAACTTTTTTACATAATAGAGGCAAGCGTCATCTTAATCAATTGGCATTCTCTAAATTAATCAGCTAGAAACTTTTAAAATAAATCATTTCTTTTGTACCTCATTTAAATTATGATGAAATCCTAAATAAATGAGCCATTTGTTTAGAAAGCATGTTAGGTTATAGCCATTTTTGAATTATTGCTAAAGGTTATAACAATAACTTAGATATCTACCTCTCATTCTCACCAACTTCAAAGTTGCTTGGATATTAATTCCTTCCATTGAAGCCAATTCAATTAAGCATAATCAATTTCAAAAGCATACAGTTGAGTCCCATGAATAGAATTTAGCTTTGGCTAAATCATTGAGTCTATTCAACCCAATCTTGAATGAGGCAAACCAATCATGAGTAAGACTCAGCTCTCTTATTGGTGTCGAGTATTATAAATAATGCAAGTACAAAGACTAGAACCTGATCTAACCTGGCTTTGAGCCACAATACTCACATTCTCAATCTCACTAAAAATTTTAACGACATCAAGACTTAACACCCATTTCTAAGCTCAAGCTCATTTACACACCAAATTCAAACAAAGTTCATTAAAACCTCACATTTATCTGGAAAAAATCTATCAGCCTAATAATGTCAGTACCCCTAAAAAAATTCTTACGGTAAATTCACACAAATAATACTTTAACAACAGGCTCTTAGTTCTTCCCAAACATTAAATCAAGGACTACTACCAGGAAAAAGAAGGGCTTAACAACCTATGAAGAAGCATTTCAATCAATTGCACTCACATATATCATATCAATAAAACCCATATGAACTGGATGACTAAAATCAAACATTAAAACAAACCAAAGCATCAAAAGGCACAATATAAGCAACTATGGGCCAAAAATTGAAGCTTCAATAGAAGTAGAGAATCACATACCTTTAGACCATTTCAAAGCAAACCCAAAAGCCATCTTCGTGCTTATCTATTGTTCCCTATGAATATAAGATTATATAACCTTCAAAAGCATTCAATTAAATGATAGCTCATTGAAAGAAAAAAAAAAGACAGATTAACAATGACCCAAGTGACCAAACAACCATAAGAACAAATCCAAAAAGAATAAGGAGATGGGACACGCACTTCAAGTAGATTGAATTGAAACAAAGCAGACCCTTCTGCTACCCAAGAGTGAGAGAGGGAGGAAATTCATAGCTTGCTGACCTTGGAGATCTCATCGAGCTTGGGCATGAAGCGAGCGATCTAAGAGCTGAAGGAGAAGAGGTGGACTGGAGAAACAGAGCAGGTTCTTGAAGTCTTGATGCACAATGAAAATTGAAATTTAAAAGTTGTTTTGAGTTTTGAGATTGAAAATTTTCACTAACATGCCTAATTAATCCCTTGGGATAATTACAAATTACCCACCTATGGTTTAGCCAGAATTTAACTTACCCACCCATGGTTTTATTTTTAACACTTTACTCACCCGTGGTTCATTCCGTCTATACTCCGTAACCCACCTCTAATTTTTCTGTTACTCTAACACATTTCATCAAAAAATTAAACAAGAAATCAGATCAAACAATCCTCTCCCACACACTCTCTACCACTTGGGATCTTAGATGCTCCACAAACTGGACTAATCTCTTCACTTGTTGCTTCTGTTTAGGCTGAAGAATTTGGATTCAAATGTGATGGTAAGCCCACACTGATTATTTTACAAAATGTATCTCCCTTGACATGAATGGGTTAAAAATCTTTTCTTTTCTTTATATAAAAAAAAAAAAATGGTTAATCTCTTCTTTCTATTCACTACGGATGGAAGATCTGATTTTGGTCCAGGTCAATTGAAAGGCAGAGGCTTCCCCACCAATAGGTCATAAGTGTACTCATATAAGCAATTTCTAGACTATACTTTCCTTTTCCGTTTTGGTTTTGGTTTTCTTTATTGTTTGATTTTTTTTTTTTCCTGCTTTGATTCTTTTGAAAAACTCAATATTGTTACTTGAATATTGGGGTTTCATATTGGGGTTTTTCGTTGATTGTGGGGGAAATATTCTGTTTTGGTTTTTCTTGATTATTTTATTTAGGGTTTGAATTTTTTGGGGTTTGATGTAAAAGTGTTTGTGTTTTTTCAGATTAGGAAATTCAGTTTCCTTGCACGATTAAAACCCAGATGATTCTCAGTCTAATAAATTAAGTGGGTGGCATTGTAAAATCTAAGATCCCAAGTGGGTGAGCAAGCGTAGAGAATGTGTGGAAGAGGAGTGTTTGATTTGATTTCTTATTTGATTTTTTGATGAAACGTGTTAGAGTAAAATTAGAGGTGGGTTATGAAGCATAGGCGGAATGAACCACGGGTGGGAAAAGTGTCAAAAATAAAACCATGAGTGGGTAAGTTAAATTCGGGCTAAACCATAGGTGGGTAATATGTAATTATCTGTAATTCCTTTCTAAATTTTGAATTTGTTCTTCACATTTTGACGGGTTAACAAACGTTAAGGTGGGTGAAGTTTATTTAGCTTATGTGGCATAGAAGTTTATGTAAGCAAATTTTAGTGAGGTGTCTTAAATCTATTGGTTAGGACTTCAGGCTCAGCTTGCTGAGTAGATAGTTCTGGACCACCCAATAATTTCCCGGCCCCAAGACCATAGTGCCATAAAAAAAGTTGGACAGTGAATACCAACAACTAAAAAATCCAATTTTAAATACGCACTGAAAGCTTCTGCCACTTCTACATGTTGATTATTACCATTTTGAAAATTTTCAAAATGGTTTTCCCATCAAACACAAATTTTGCAGAATGCTTGCATAACATGACCGTACACAGATATTAACAGAAATCATTGTACATTGATCCATTTTTAAAGCACTCAAACAGACAATCCTATCAAATTCACGCATATCTACCAAAATTTTACAAAAAAATTATTAACATAACAAAATCTGATTTCAATGGTAGCTTCAAGAATTTTCAAATGAAATTCTCTAATTCTACATGGTCTTAAAAAATCCTGATCCACACCCATTTCCCAGGAGAAATCTCATCAGGGTCCCCAAAACCTATATTCTCAAAATTTCAATTAACATAAATTTAACAATGATAATTGTAAGGACCAGATTTGACTTGGATCCAAAACAGGAACGAATCCAAGTTCACATAGTCCAAATAATGAATTTATAGAGTGCAAGAAAGAAAACTAGTCTGATCTTGGGCCAAGATATTGGGTTCTAGCATAAAGAGATTGGAGTAACAGGTGTAGTTTATACTAAGAGTCTCCTCGGATATGTCCCAGTGCAATGATTTTAGAAGAACTTTTTTCCGTCGTCCTTCCTTTTTCCTTTCTTCGTCTTATATACCATGGCTTCTTTACCTTTTTCCTTATCCACGTGTGGACTTGGCGTTGAAAGTCCTTTTTCATCATCTTTCTTGCTCTTTCTTGAATCTTCCATTCTTAGCTGGAAGGCTGCCCGTTTACTGTTCAGGCATCACCTCCACATTAATGCGGCCAGAAGGTTAGCTGGGCGGCATTTAATGCGGAGGGGACAATACCTTAAGATATTTGTTCCTGTTCACTATTATTTTCTATTAGATACTTTTCCCTTCCGTTTTGCTGTGAGGTTTGTCCGAGGTGTTATTCTAAATGACTGGTGAGTTCACCAGATACCTCGGATGGAATTCCCGAGGTGACTATAGTCCTCAGACATGGTTAAATCCCACGAGCATTCTTCACCTCTCCTCGGAGGAGAACCTTATTTCTTCCTTTGTTGATCGTCCTCGGATATTCTTTCACCTTCAAATAGGACGTTGGGCCTGGCACCCTTTTACACAGCCCATATATATGAGATCGGATGTTGGGCTTGGCCTCTTCCAGCGTGGTTTGAGTACCGGATATAGTTAGCCCCCACAATAATTACTTGTCTAGTCTAAAACAAAAAAAAAAAGTATCTTTAATTCTGTAAATACAAAGCTTAAAGAAGAAATTAAAACTTAAATACATCGTCAAGCTACTGTAACTAAGAAATGATATTTAACCCCAATTATAATTCCCCACAACATAAGCATACTAAGTGTAGAAAAAATTCTTGTTTCATCAAAAAAAATTTTACTATTAAACTTTTGAAGATATGGGATAGCTGAAAAAGTAAAGAGAAAGTATGTTTAAACTGAAATGCTAAGAAATTATACCAAATTCGGGCTCAAACCATATTTCATTTCATACTCACATAAGCAAATGGTTTCTATGCAAAGAGTGGAAAAAAAAAAGTATTTTCAATTATGGTAAAACTTACCAATTGATACTGAAATGTGTGAAAACCATAAGAGTTTATATTATATTGTAAAGAGGAATAAGATCAAAATCCTAGTTGTGCCTGTGATAGACAAAACCCTAAAATTTCCAGAGAGTAATGGGTCAGGTTGGGTCTATTTTGATTGGGGTGGATTTCCATTTTGGTCTCAACGGAATCACGTTATTAGATCCAACGGATGGCCCAGCCGACTATCTTATTCTTTTTTTTTCTTTTTTTTGATAGATATTCTAATCTTTAGCTCATATCATATAAATAATTCTTTTAAAGTCCATTTTATCTAGATATAATTGTATTTTTACACAATTTGTTTTTAAAGAAAATGAACCAATGAGCTTAGATTGAAAGACTGGAATCTTTTGAAGAGACTAATGAGACACTTAATATCTATTTGGGAACATCTTATTTACCTTTTTGCTTAAAACATTTTGCTAAAAGTATGCTAAAGTATTTTTGTACTTCATCAAGTAAGAAAAAAAAAGATTTTAAAAAAAATATGTGAAAAAGCTTAATCTGAGAAAATAAGCTTAACCCAAACGAATACTTAGGCTACTGCCTTAATTTGCATATATATTTTGTAAAAGGTTAGAGGTGTAAAATCTTTTATTTATTTATTTATTTTATTTCATATAATTAGCTACAACAATGGGAGAGGGAGCATTTGAACATTGAATGTGTGTTGAAAACATTTAAAAAAAAAATGTCAATTGAGTTACAAGACTTCTGGTGAAGTGTATATTCTATTGATCTTATAGAATATTACATTGTAATTACATCTTATAAATTATACAGTAACCAAAGAATCAATATTCGCCAAAACTTAAGAGATTTATCTTTCTTCTCAATGGGCTTAAGCTACTTTAAGAATTAGGGTAATCTATTATAAATTAAGATCTTTTAAAATTCCTATGATCCTTTTGAGGTGGGTTTATAAACCTATGAAACTTTTAATCCATTTCTTCTTCCAATTAATTAAAAAAACGACAAAAAGAAAATATAGAAACATAAAAGTAAGTGCAAATTAAAATTTAAGCCCATAAATGTTAAACGTGAATCATATCATGAATTGTTTTTCACTTTAAAGTATTGTGTTTTGTACGATACAAAAATACTATAAAAATTATGAAAAAAATTATAAATATATGTATTTAATGATATATTTATTATAGAAATGGAACATATGCGACTAATGACTACTTTAATTATCACTTATGCTATAATATTTGACAAAACTAACCAAGTAAAACAAATGAAAATATATTTATGACATCCATATTTAAAATTATCAAATGCAAAAGTTATTATAGATAATATATAATTAAAATAATAATCTACCTCTATTTCATGATATTCAATACTCTCTTTCATTACATCTCTTATTGGGTTTATGTGAAAGCAATATGCAGTTAATCACATGCAAAAACAACTAAGATACAAAATTTCACAATTCAAATCCAATTTCAAGTCAAGAAATTAAAATTTTTTTAACAACCCAATTAATTGCACAAAAAGATTCAACTTATAGGGACCTAAGAAGTTTCTTATCATTGTAGAGAGACGGATTTGATAAATTAGAGAAAAGAAAGAGAGGGAAGAACTTATCAATTACAAATAATAAGGTCGAAAGAAAAAGAAATAAACAACCCAATCAAGTGGACAAATTCTTTGGAGAGAATTATGCTTTTGTAATCCAAATTAACTTTCAAAACCAACAGTATTCAAATTAAAACAATTAACAATATTAATGGAAAAAAAAAAAAAAGAAGAAGAGAACAATGAAGATTTAGGGTTCAAACTATCTAACCATGGTTGCGAGGGAGTTCTAAGGAATTCTGGGTCTCAATTGTAGACTTTGAGTTAGGTTTATGTTGCGAAGAGAAGTGGCTAAGGGTAAGAGTGGTAAACTGAGGAGTGAAGGTAGTTACAAGGGAAATGATAAAAGAGGGAAATGATAAAGTTATAACTGAGAGATTGAGGTTGGAAGGATGAGGAAAGAGGGAGATGGAAGGTTGCATTTGAAAAGAGTTGAATGTTTGAAGAAAGACGAAAGAGACAGTGTCAAAGTAAATAGTTTTTCTTTTCTTTTCTTTTTGGGAGAGGCAATTGTTTTTTTAATGTTAAAAATTAAAAAAAAAAAAAAAAATACTATTGATTTGGAAAATTGTGACAAGTTCAAAACTCATGTGATAAGCTTTCATGAGGTCAACAAAAAATTAAACATTTTCGATTTTATAGTATTACATAGATTAAATTTAAACCTAATGAGTTTAAAGTTAAATTGAAATATAAGATTAAATTTGAAATTAATGACAGTGTAGGGTTCAATTTTGAGACAAGCTCTAAAGTATAAATTGAAATTATAATTATTTCAAAAATTAATTAATTAAAAAAAAGGTAAAAAAGAAAAGAGAGAGACGAATGGAAAAAGATAAATTTCACGTTTCTAATGGAAGACTTGAGGATTGATGGTCTTTGTCTTCAGCCACTATATTTAGCTAGTGTGTATCTCTGTACATATGCATGAGTATTATTACAAACATGCAATCATAATTATACATTTTTTTTAGAAGAGGTTCAAATTATATATGACATTAACTTACACTTTTTTTTAAACCATATATTTCTAAAATATGTAATGGTTTTTCATTTTATATATATATATATATATATATATATATAAATTTATAATTTAATTGGTTTTAGATTCTTCAATTTTTGGGTCCAATAATTTATTTGTCATAAAAATTAAGAACTTAGATGAACACGTGGCAGAAAATTGGGCTCCAATTAAAATCCAATTTAGAATCTAATTGAATTTGAATTTTTCGATTTTTACACTTAATAATTCACTGGGCACAAACTTAAAAATTAAATAGAACACGAGATGCAAAATTAAGAATCCAATTAAAATCTAATTGAATTTTCTCTAAGTTTTAGCTATTAATATATATATATATATATATATATATATAGATTTACAGTGGTTTAATGTTGTGGCTATTAAAATAATAATAATAATTTTATCTGACATTTAAAATTGCCACATCAGCATATAATTTTTTTAAAAAATTATCAATTTTAACTAAATAAAAAAAATTAAAAACCAAAAAATTTAACAAGAACCGAAATCCAAAAAATTTAAAACACAAAAAATTAACATAAGATCCACATCCACAAAATTAAGCCTGAACAAATCCAAAGAATCAACCCCCCACACCACCAAAACATCAAAACTGAGTATAAAGGGGGAATATGCAGAATAGTTGTGTAAAAGGGTTGTATATAGGTAGTGTAAGGACCAGATTTGACTTGGATCCAAAACAGGAACAAATCCAAGTTCACATAGCCCAAACAATGAATCTATAGAGTGCAGGAAAGAAAACTAGTCTGATCTTGGGCCAAGATATTGGGTTTTAGCGTAAAGAGATTGGAGTAACAGGTGTAGTTTATACCAAGAGTCTCCTCGGATATGTCCCAGTGCAATGATTTTAGAAGAACTTTTTTCCGTCGTCCTTCCTTTTTCCTTTCTTCGTCTTATATACCATGACTTCTTTACCTTTTTCCTTATCCACGTGTGGACTTGGCGTTGAAAGTCCTTTTTCATCATCTTTCTTGCTCTTTCTTGAATCTTCCATTCTTAGCTGGAAGGCTGCCCGTTTACTGTTCAGGCATCACCTCCACATTAATGCGGCCAGAAGGTTAGTTGTGCGGCATTTAATGCGGAGGGGACAGTACCTTAAGATATTTTTTCCTGTTCACTATTATTTTCTATTTGATACTTTTCCCTTCCGTTTTGCTGTGGGGTTTGTCCGAGGTGTTATTCTAAATGACTGGTGAGTTCACCAGATACCTCGGATGGAATTCCCGAGGTGACTATAGTCCTCGAACATGGTTAAATCCCACGAGCATTCTTCACCTCTCCTCGGAGGAGAACCTTATTTCTTCCTTTGTTGATCGTCCTCGGATATTCTTTCACCTTCAGATAGGACGTTGGGCCTGGCACCCTTTTACACAGCCCATATATATGAGATCGGATGTTGGGCTTGGCCTCTTCTAGCGTGGTTTGAGTACCAGATATAGTTGGCCCCCACAATAGCCCCTCAAAATCTTGCTTTTCGGCTTCTCAGGAGAAAAGGAGGATTTTGACTCTCTCTCGTCGGACCTGCCCTGTGATCTAGTTTCATTGGGTGAAATCACATCAACATGTGTTTATCTTCTCTCACCTCGTTCCTGACTCTTCAGTGTCCAGGGAGCGCCCTCATTTAATTTTGGCAACTCTCCTGTCTCTCACGTTCAACGGTGAGATGACAATCTAACGGTGGTTGAGCCTTTTGGGAATTTGGGCGGGCGAATTCCCGCTCCTAATTTTTTGAGCAACTATAAGTAGACTTTCAAATCAATTTCTTGTCACTTTTGAACGATTGCGCTATTCTAGAATCTGTTACTCTCTTTCTCTCTCTCGCTACTTTGCGTGTCTTGCAAATACAAAAATCCTGTCCGAGGACCATTTCTCACACCTGTAAGTTTTCCTAAACTATCTCGAGCTCTTATTCCTTTTATTGTAAAGTTTCCTCTATAGGATCTCTTAGAAAATGGGTAGATTCAAGGAATTAGTTGATACCGAGGAGGGAATGAGAAATTTTAGGGCCAAGTATAACATCCCTCCTCATGTGGGCGTTAGGTACGCGGCACAGGGCGAGTGGTATGACGAAAGAAAGAGAAACGAGGTGGTCATTTCTATGATCGCCTTCATAGAAAGGGGAATGACCGTTCCCATAGGCACCCTTACTAGGAACTACCTTAGGTATTTTAGATTATCCCCCACACAATGCGCACCGAATATGTTCAGGGTATTAGGATGTATAGAAGCCCTGAATGAAAGGATGAACCTGAACTTGACCCACCACGATATAAACTGGATTTACAATCTCCAGCACCTAAAAAATCAGGGGTACTATTTAAAATCCAGACAGGCCGAGGTCAGGATGATTCAGTGCCTTCCTCAGTCTAATAAAGGGTTAAAAGAAGATTTCTTAATCTTCTTTGGGCAGTGGCATGATGGCTTACCATGCCCAGTTAAAGAGGGTGAGCCAGGTGGGGATTTAACTTACTTAATCTTCACGTTTAACCTTCCCTATTCTAAAATTCCCATTGTATTCGGCTGATACTAAAGTGATCCTTTATTGTCTCTTTTGACATTGCAGATCCCCGCGCCACTACGCCATCGTTGCGCTTGGTTAACAAAGCCAGCTTGGATAGAGTTCTCCGAGCCGAAATCTACGTCAATCCTTCAGACGGTCAATTAAGGGCGGCTCATCTTATCCTCGGCTACACTCCCATATCACGTGCGTTTCAAGCTCCCTCGTGCATGATAAAGGTAAAGGATCCTCGGCTTCGCAGAATTAGCGTTGCTTACGAAGGATTCCTAATCCCCCAAGGCGTTCCTCTTCCAGAAGACACCCAGCATATCGAGGCACTGCCCGTTGCCAGCCTCGTAGAAGCTGTTTCATCTTCCCCCCACGTTCCTCAAGTAAAGGAGGAAGAAAAAGCTGACCGAGAGGAAGAAGGCTTTGTAGATCTCTCCTCGGCCATCGACGACTACGAAGTTTTTGATTTACTCACCCCATCACCTAACACCCCCGAAGACATGGGAATTCACAGGAAACCCTAATGTAGTCTACAGGAATTGTTGGAGAGCCAACCTGGAAGGGGGGAGGCTGGGAGGCCAACCCAACAAAAACTTCCTCCCCCTCCTCCTAAATCTCCTCTACGTGCCCCTCAGCCAGCTCCTCCTTCTAGGGCCGAACAACCTAACCCTAAGAGGAAAAGGGAGCCCAAGGGCAAGGAAGTAGTGGAGACTGGGAGGACTCAATCTTCCCATGACGAGGAGGCCCACAGGCCAACGAAACAATTGAAAATCGGCCCTGCCCCCAGCCGAGGACCAGAAACGGGAGAGATTCAACAAACTGAACCCCGAGCATGGCTTCCAGCCCCCATGCTTGGGGGTGAGCCTCTGACCGACGATGCGTCAATCAGAGATTACAATGGGGGCATTGGCTGCCAGGTGGCCTCGGAGTTGGAAGAGACCCTCTTGCTCCCCAAAGACATGGTGGAGCTGCGAGGATTAAGGAGGAACGAGGTCTTCCTCCAAGCCAAGAGGTGCCTGGGGATGGTATGTATTGCTACTTTATTATTATTAATATTATTCCTTTTACTGTACTTATTTTTTTTTATTATTATTATTTTTAAACCTCCCTCCCTTTTTGTTAAACAGGCTGTTCAAAGCACGTTTAGGATGGAAGAAATTTACCATTCCGTTGCTCAGCAACTGGACGAGGAGAGAAGAAGAAGGATCGCTGCGGTGCAGACGATGTCAGTTGCTGAGAAGAGTAATACTGACCTTAAGGAGAAACTGAAAACTGAGGAGCAATTAAGGAAAAGTGCTAAGGCTGCTTTGAAAGGGGCTGAGACCCAAGCTGAGAGCCAGAGGAAACTAGTCGTCGAGGTCAAAGGCCAATTGGTTACGGCCAAGGAGCAAATTGCAACTCTAAGGCAGCAATTGGAGGAGGCCAACCAGCTCAAATCTCTAGCCGAAAAAGCAAAAATGCAAGCTGAAGAGGATAAGCTCAAGGCCGAGAAGGAGAGAGATGAGGCCGAGCAACATGGGTATGATGTTGGCGTGGCCGAGACCGAGGAAGCTCTTCAGGCTGAGGTCCCTGCCGTTTTCCGCGCCTACTGCACCCAAACGTAGGAAGAGGCTCTCAACCAGGCCGGGGTTGAAGCCTCATCAGGGCTGAGGAAGCCGGAAAGCATCATCTTCCCCTTAGCCCTGCAGATTCCTAAGTAGACTGAGATGGCCCCTCTCGTTCCTCCACCACCTGCCGAAGCCTCCTCTCAGCCCCTTCCCACTGCCGCCCAGCCAGAAAAGGACAAAGAGAAAGAATCCGAAGAAGGGCCCCTCTCAGGTGAAGTGACCGAAGCCCCCCAACCAGGGGCAGCTTCTCAGGATTTTGAGAAGCAGTTAGCCCTAGTCACTTTACCTGCGCAGGAGCCTCCTAAGGACAAAGAGAAGGAGACCAACCCTGAGGCAGCTGACCAGGCTCTTAAGCACAAGTTCCAGATCAAGCTGAAGCCATGAGCCTCATGACAATTTTTCTTTTTGTAATTTTTTTTTTTTTTTTTTTTTTTGTTTGACGACATGAATGGTAGTGATAATGTAGTTGTTGTTATAGGTATTTATCAGCAGACTTCCTGTTATATTTAAAAGACAGATTTTTGTAATGTTTGAAGCAATTTTATTTACTTCTTCTTTACATTTCTCAGTGTCATTATTTTACTTGAATGTATGGTCTTTTCTTCCCTTTGTTTTTTATCCTATCTTTTAGATAGATCATTTAAGGAACATAGTGCGCTGGCAAGACATGTCATCAAGGACACCATACTAACCTTTAATTTGCTAATTATAAGTCTAACATATGGCTCAGAAATAAGGCAGTGCCTAGCTTAAGAAATGACATTTTACACTAAGTATCACGCGTTGAAAGTATCATACGTGGGAATTGTTATAGGGTATTAATTTCTACAAAGTCTGTGGTCCGAGGACCTGACAGAACTTAGTTTCTGTTTAATACTTCAATTGATATCATAGGATATTAATTTCCACTAAGTCTGTGGTTCGAGGACCTGCCAGTACTTAGTTTCTGTTTAATACTTCAAAAGATATCATAAGATATTAATTTCCACTAAGTCTGTGGTCCGAGGACCTGCCATAACTTAGTTTCTTTTTAATACTGCAATTGATGTCATAGGATACTAATTTTCACTAAGTCTGTGGTCCGAGGACCTGACATAACTTAGTTTCTGTTTAATATTTCAATTGATGTCATAGGATACTAATTTCCACTAAGTCTGTGGTCCGAGGACCTGACATAACTTAGTTTCTGTTTAATATTTCAATTGATGTCATAGGATACTAATTTCCACTAAGTCTGTGGTCCGAGGACCTGACATAACTTAGTTTCTGTTTAATATTTCAATTGATGTCATAGGATACTAATTTCCACTAAGTCTGTGGTCCGAGGACCTGACATAACTTAGTTTCTGTTTAATATTTCAATTGATATCATAAGATAAATAGAAACAAGAAGAAACCAGGATAACTTTTATTATCAATAGTAATACCTTTTCAGATTGTTTACATTCCAAGGATGGAGTACAGCCCTTTCATCTAAGTCCTCTAGGTAATAAGCTCCTATTCCTGCCACCGTCGTAATGCGATATGGTCCCTCCCAATTGGGCCCCAATTTTCCCCAAGCAGGATTTTTAGTGTTCCCCAGAACTTTCCTCAAAACCAAGTCCCCTGGGGCCAACGGTCTCAACTTCACGCTCATATCATAGCCTTGCTTTAGCTTGTGTTGATAGTAGGCTAACTGTACCCTAGCGTTTTCTCGCTGTTCTTCAATTAGATCCAGGTTCTTCTTTAGCAAGTCGTCATTTCCATCCGAGGTAAATGCGCTAGACCTCATTGTAGGGAAACTGTTTTCCAATGGAATTACAACCTCAGCCCCGTATGTCATTGAGAAGGGGGTCTCCCCAGTAGACTTCCGGGGTGTCGTCCTATAAGTCTAGAGAACGTGTGGTAGCTCTTCAACCCACCTTCCCTTGGCATCATCCAACCTCTTTTTAAGTCCGTTCACAATGACTTTATTAACAGCCTCGGCTTGCCCATTTCCTTGCGGATAAGCCGGAGTGGAATACCTGTTCTTTATTCCCAGGTCAGAGCAGTACTTCCTAAAAGCTTTGCTATCAAATTGAAGACCATTATCCGAGATGAGGACGTTAGGAACTCCAAATCGCGTGACTATGCTCTTCCAGATGAATTTTTTGACATCCACATCTCTAATATTGGCTAAAGGCTCAGCTTCAACCCACTTAGTGAAATAATCTGTGCATACCAGGAGGTATTTCTTATTCCCCACAGCCTTTGGGAAAGGGCCCACAATGTCTATGCCCCACTGAGCAAAAGGCCACGGACTAGACAAAGGGTTAAGGACCCCTCCAGGCTGATGAATGTTTGGTGCAAACCTCTGGCATTGGTCGCATTTCCTGACATATTACTGTGCCTCCTTTTGCATGTTTGGCCACCAATATCCCTGGGTAAGAGCCCGGTGAGACAGTGACCTTCCCCCTGTATGACTTCCACAAACCCCTTCGTGCAATTCTTCTAGGAGTAGCTTCGATGCCTCTGGGTGGACACACAGCAAATAAGGTCCAGAGAACAAACGCTTGTACAGCTTTCTGTCCTCGGATAACCAGAACCGAGGAGCTTTCCTCCGTACTTTATCGGCTTCGGACTTTTCTTCAGGCAACACATCTTTTTCCAAAAACAATGATATAGCATCCATCCAGCTCTGACCCAGCCTAACTTGATGCATCCGTGGGGCACCATGATGCGTCAGAGCTTGCGTATATAGGTCTTCCACCAACACCACCCGAGGTAAATCCTGGGCCGAGGACGTTGCAAGGGTGGCCAAAGAATCTGCATGGGTGTTCCCACTTCTAGGAATATGGGACAAGTCAAAAACTTCAAACTTTTCTTGTATACTCTTGACCTGGCATAAATATTCTAGCATTCTCGAGTCTCTCGCTTCTAGATCTCCTCTTACCTGTCCAACAACCAATTTCGAGTCCGAAAAAGCTCTTACTGCCTTTCCCCCCATTTTCTGCACCATTTCCATTCCCTTCAACAAAGCCTCATATTCTGCTTCGTTATTAGTAGCGGAGAAATTCAGTCTTAAGGACTTTTCTATGGTGATCTTTTCAGGGGATACCATTACTAGCCCCATTCCTGATCCCCGTTGATTGGCAGCTCCATCAACATACAATTCCCAAGGCTGTAGGCCCTGAATAGAGGCTACTCCTATCGATCCCTCATCCACCGATCCACTTCCCACTTCCATCTCCTCTGGAGACTCAGCAAACTCGGCCACCAGGTCAGCGAGCACCTATCCCTTGATAGAGGTACGGGGCATGTATTTTATATCAAAAGCCCCCAGAATCGTCCCCCATTTGGCTATCCTCCCTGTATAGTCAGCACTTCTGAGCACTGACTTGAGGGGGAGTTGAGTTAGAACGACCACAGTATGCGCCTGAAAATAATGGGGAAGTTTCCTCGTGGCATGTATTACAGCCAGTATCGCTTTTTCTAGTGGCAGGTAGCGCACCTCAGCCTCGTTGAGTGACTTGCTCACATAATAAACTGGTCGTTGTACACCATCGTCCACCCGTATGAGCACAAGACTTATAGCGTGTGAGGCAATGGCGAGGTAAGAAAAAAGGACCTCGTCCACCACTGGGCTAGACATTATGGGTGGATGTGACAGATAACGTTTGAGCTCCTGGAATGCCCTGACACACTCCTCGGACCACTAAAACTCTTTCCATTTATGCAACAAAAGGAAAAAGGGTCTACACCTTTCTGCCGATCTGGATATGAACCGATTTAATGCTACCATCATCCTAGTAGGCTTCTGGACTTCCTTTGGATTCCGAGGTGGTTGCAAGCTATTGATTGCTTTAATCTGATCTGGGTTTACCTCAATCCCCCGATGAGTCACCATGTACCCTAGGAACTTTCCTGATCCTACTCCAAAGGAGCATTTTAAGGCATTCAGTCGTAACTTGTGCCCCCTCAGGATTTCGAAAACATTTGCGAGGTCTACTAAGTATTTGGATACCAACTTGCTCTTCACCACCATATCATCAATATAGACCTCAAGGGTTTTTCCCAACCGCGACTCAAACATCTTTGTCATCATCCGTTGATAAGTCGATCTTGCATTTTTCAGGCCAAAGGGCATTACTTTGTAGTGGTAGTTCCCCACAGGAGTGACAAAAGCCGTTTTTTCCTGATCCTTCGCTGCCAATGGTATCTGGTGATAACCTTGGAAGGCATCCAGGAAACTCATCCGAGGATGTCCTACTGTTGCATCTACCAGCTGATCTATCCTCGGCATAGGGAAAGGATCTTTGGGGCAAGCCCTGTTAAGGTCTGTAAAATCTACGCAGACGCGCCATTTTCCTGTTTTCTTCTTCACCACTACGGTGTTAACCAACCACTGGGGGTAGAAAATTTCTTTAATAGCCCCAGCCTGTTTGAGTTTAACCACCTCAGTCTTTATTGCTTCTACGTGTTCACTCGAGGGGCGCCGTGGAGGTTGCTTTCTCGGCGTAGCTGAGGGATCTACATTCAAACGATGACAGATGAATTCTGGATTCAGACCAGGGGCTTCATAGGCATCCCATGCGAAAACGTCTATGTTTTTCCTCAGAAGTTCAACCAACTCCTCCTTCTCCTATAGGGGCAACAGAGCCCCCACTTGGAAGAATCTCTCAGGGTCATCCCCTATAATCACCCTTTCCAGGCCCTCACAATTCATCTCGTCATCTGGCCTCCCGAGCAATGACGACGAGGCCCCTAACTACTATAAGTCATTCTCCTTACTGGCTGACGCGCCAGCCTTCGGTTTGTGCTGGATTGCTGCAATTAAGCATTGCCTAGCCATAGACTGGCTCCCCACTATCTCCAGCACTTGACCCTCAGAAGGATATTTTACTTTCTGATGAAGGGTGGAAGAGACGGCGCCCAAGGAATGCAGCCATGGCCTGCCCATAATGGTCGTGTACGGGGAGAAGGCGTCCACCACGATAAAATCTACCTCAACCACGTCCGACCCAGTTTGCACAGGCAGTCTGATCTAGCCCTTAGGGACCACCATCTTACCCTCAAAACTCACCAAAGGCGAACTGTATGCAGCTAAATCCTCGGGCCTCAAACCCAATCCCTTAAAGAGGTCAGGATACATGATTTCTGCTGCACTTCCCTGGTCAATCATGACCCTCCTCACATTATATCCGCCAATTCGAAGGGTAACCACCAGAGCATCATCATGCGGTTGTATAGTTCCCTGTTTGTCCGCCTCTAAGAAACCCAGCACTAGAGGAACATTTGTCTTGGCTCTCTTCGGCACTGAATTAGGCTCATCATCGATGTAATGTGATACCGACATTATCCTAGTTGGGCAGGATCCAGTCCTCCCTAGGGCGGCGAATATAACATTGATGGTTCCCAGAGGAGGCTTGGATGCAGGATTTCCCTGAAGTGCTGCGTCGGACTGGCCTCCTCGGCCACTGGAGTGATGCAATAAATGCTTTAACTTCCCTTCTCGGACCAGTTGCTCTAAATGATCCCATAAGTTCCGACAATCCTCAGTAGCGTGACCATGATCTTGATGATATTGGCAATACAGGTTTTGGTTACGATTATTTGGATCTCCTGCCATCTTATTCGACCACTTAAAAAATGGTTCATTCCTTACCTTCTCCAAGACTTTCTGCACTGGTTCTCGAAACACCACATTGACCGCTTGAGCGTTGGTAGATGCGGGTTGCCCTGAAAAGTCTCTCCGAGGACGATTGCTCTGCAGCCTATCCGACCTGGAATCCCTCCTCTCTTGGGGGATCGCCTTCGCTTTCCCTTTACCTTGCAATTGATCTTCCTCAATTCTCCTGTACTTATCAATCCTATCCATCAGCAAGCGTACACTGGTGACAAGCTTACCAGTGAGTGACTTTCTCAGGTCGTGCTCCGCCGGCAACCCTGCCTTAAATGTGCTAATAGCCACATCATCATAGTCCCCATCTATCTCGTTAAACATTTCCCAATACCTATCCGAGTAAGCTTTCAAGGTCTCTCCCTCACGCAAGGACATTGACAGCAAAGATCCTAAAGGCAGAGGTACCCTACTGCATGTGATGAAGCGGGCGCCAAAGGACTGGGTAAGCTTCTTAAAAGAATCAATAGAATTTGCCCTAAGGCCATTAAACCACCTCATCGCCATTGGGCCCAAGCTGGACGAAAAGATCTTACACATTAAGGCCTCATCCTTCGAATGGATGGCCATTTTTTGATTAAAATGGCTTACATGCTCCACTGGATCTGTCCGGCCATTATAAAGAGAGAAAGTTGGCTGGTTAAATCGCCGAGGAAGGCTGGCACCCTCAATCCGTCGTGTGAAAGGTGATTTGGCCACTTGACTCAAGGCCTCGTTCATAGCTCTGTTTCCCAAGCCTTTATGCAAGGTACTTCTGCTCTTCCTTCTATAATTACTGTATTCCTCATCACCGGAGAAGGTTTCACTAGGTGGAGTTTTAGATCTTTGCCTATATGTATCATCTTCTGTATCCCCAGAAGAAGACTCAGACTCAAATGATGCCCGTTTACGCCGCGCGCGGCGTAACTTCTTTTTCAACTCATCTATCTCATGTTGCATGTCTTTCTCATTCCCTGCATGGGATATGTGACTTCTCCCACGCGATTGGCTCCTATTAGTGTACACTGTTTGCCCACTTTGCTCACGACCTCCCCTTTGTTGAGGATGGACACCCAAGTAATTATGCTACGAACCTCCTGATGCCACCTGGTGCGGATTGTCATTATCCTGCTGTGGCCCTACCGTTGGTTGATGCGAACCTGATTCTTCCATTTTATGCGCTAAACCCAGATCTCTTTCTGATCAGATCAAGCAGTTTCCCACAGACGGCGCCAATTGTAAGGACCAGATTTGACTTGGATCCAAAACAGGAACGAATCCAAGTTCACATAGCCCAAACAATGAATTTATAGAGTGCAGGAAAGAAAACTAGTCTGATCTTGGGCCAAGATATTGGGTTTTAGCGTAAAGAGATTGGAGTAACAGGTGTAGTTTATACCAAGAGTCTCCTTGGATATGTCCCAGTGCAATGATTTTAGAAGAACTTTTTTCCGTCGTCCTTCCTTTTTCCTTTCTTCGTCTTATATACCATGGCTTCTTTACCTTTTTCCTTATCCACGTGTGGACTTGGCGTTGAAAGTCCTTTTTCATCATCTTTCTTGCTCTTTCTTGAATCTTCCATTCTTAGCTGGAAGGCTGCCTGTTTACTGTTCAGGCATCACCTCCACATTAATGTGGCCAGAAGGTTAGCTGGGCGGCATTTAATGCGGAGGGGACAGTACCTTAAGATATTTGTTCCTGTTCACTATTATTTTCTATTTGATACTTTTCCCTTCCGTTTTGCTGTGGGGTTTGTCCGAGGTGTTATTCTAAACGACTAGTGAGTTCACCAGATACCTCGGATGGAATTCCCGAGGTGACTATAGTCCTCGGACATGGTTAAATCCCACGAGCATTCTTCACCTCTCCTCGGAGGAGAACCTTATTTCTTCCTTTGTTGATCGTCCTCGGATATTCTTTCACCTTCAGATAGGACGTTGGGCCTGGCACCCTTTTACACAGCCCATATATATGAGATCGGATGTTGGGCTTGGCCTCTTCCAGCGTGGTTTGAGTATCGGATATAGTTAGCCCCCACAGTTAGTTAGACAACATTTGAAATAATAAAAGAAAGTAGCATCTTGAATTTTAGAAACTCGAGATCCATATTAAAACTCAAGTCCAAAAGACTTGTTTTGCGATTGAAAATGCCACATAGATCTCGATTCTTCAAGACTTGAGTTCCATGCAAAAAAATTTTCCCTTATAGTGGCGTTTTTAAGCCTTAAAGTGACGTTTTAAATCCCTATAACGGCGTTTTCCTGCAAAAAAAATTTTATAAGTGATCACTCCATACCAAGTTTAGGGAGCCCTATAGTGGCGTTTTTAAGCCTATAGTGACGTTTTAAAGCCCTATAACGGCGTTTTCTACAATTTATGGAACTCGAGTCTTTAAAACTCGATTTTTACGTAGATTTTTTTCCACATCAAACCTATCCTCTTACAAATCGAGACTTAAAAACTTGAGTTTTATCTTGGAACTCGAGTTTTAGACACTCGAGATGCTAATTTTCAGCATTGTTTTGAAACGTAACAACTAACTAATTTTTTTATATTTATTGTTATTTGGAAAGGGTGTTCGAGTATAGACTTCACATTCAAAACACACAGCCACACACATTTTTTTTGTCATTATATTTATGAAGAAAATTGAACTTTTCTTCCATGAGCCGAAGGCTTTTTGAGAAACCAAACACAAAACACTACTCAAACTCGGAGACCCAAAACTAGTAACAATCACGGAGACCTAATCCCTCTATCTTCTCTCTCTATATTCTCTTATCTCATACTCTCTCTTCTCTCATGGTTGAAATTCCTATCACGGAGACCCAATCCCTTTCTCGCTTCTCTCATCTCAAACCCGAGCTCTCTCTCTTCTTTCTTGGCCGATCTATCTCATGACTGAAAACCCCTGACTTATCGTCTTCTCTAAATCCATGGTTGAAAACCCATGGCCAAAACCCACCTTGACTGAAATCTCATCTTCTCTCTCTCTCTCTCTCTCTACCCAGATCGGTAGTGGCTAACTGAAATCTCACCTTCTCTCCAAAATCTCATATTCTCTCTCTCTAAACCCAAATTGGTAGTGGCTAACCGAAATCTCATCATCTCTTCCTCTCTAAGATGCTGTCTTTGGTTAGGATTGTTTAAAGGAAATCATAAGAAGAACTTCTTCATGCATGTCAGTGGAGCCTAATGCTAATGATGGTCACCATGGTTTGATCTGACCAGCTCACGATTAGCTTGTGTTTTGGTGTATTTTATCAATGAGGAATGGCTTTGGGTTTTGGTATTTTTGGTTTTGTGTTTCTTATCTGACTGTGTTTTGGGTATTGTTTCTTTGTTTCTTTGTTTTTATTAAGTGTTTTGGGTTTTGCTAGTTGATTGTATTAGAATATCTAAGTTTAATCATGGTTTTGTATTTGTTTTTGCCTATTTAGTTGCTAAGAAAATGCAAGAGAAGAGAAGAGAAGAAAATCTTGAATTTATAATTTTTTGGGCAACCATGTTCTTGGGGGAAGAACATGAAGAACAATTATTAGTTAAATAATTAAATAATAACTAAAATTTTGTTTTATTTTAAAATAAGTAAAGAAAAGGAAAAATAATGATGTGGCTTTTTTTAATATTTAAAATGCTAAGTTGTGTATTCTGTTTGCCACGTAGGCTATTTTCCGTTAGTGAGATGATGGTAGGAACTAAAATGGAACGATTTTTGATTTTGGGGACTAAAAGCGGTAAAAATAAAAAGTAGGGACCAAAGTGGGAATGAGGTGAAAATGTATGGACAAGAATAGTATTTACGCCCTTATTTATTTATTGGGAGAAATAACCATGTTTATTTTGATTAGCTGCACTCTAAAAGTTTGCTTACCAAAGTTCATTTGTACATCCGTGATCCATAATTTTATAGTTTACTGATACTTAATTATATAAAAAATAAAAATAAAATAAAAAAAACCTATGATAGAGAAAATTTTGTTTGAAGATTGTTTGAGAATGCAATCGAATTCTTCAGCCACAACAATAAATAAGGGTCTGTTTAGTAGTAGCTTTCAAGTATAGTTGTTCAAAATGATGTGAAAACTGTGGTTTAATTAGTGTTGTGAAAATATGTGTTTAAAGTACTCATAATGAAAAAAAAAAGTATTTGGTACCATGTTTCAAACAACATATTTTTGTGATGCTTCAATTTCCAAATTTGGACTCTTATTGGAAGGCCTTACTAAACTCTGACTGACCTTATTCTAGTGGCATTGGAAATCTATGTATGTTTAGTTTTAAGATCATTTGAAGTTTTGAAAATCAGAAGGTAGATCAAAATGTTATGGGCCCAGGAAGCAAGCTGATGCACTTAGCAATATTTTCATGATATTTCTACTGTCTTAACTCTAATTTCGATCCATGAGCCATCATTTTAAATGGAATTCAATACTCTTTGTAATGACATTGGTTTTATCCTGATTAGATGGCCGCATCAAAAGTCAACTCTTGATTGCCATAAAAGTCAATTCTAAGTCAAATTTGGTCAAAGTTGACAAAAAGCTCAAATAACCTTAGGTTTGATATAAATACATGAAAAGAAGTCATTTTGATGGAGTTGGATCACTTTTGACCTTTAGTCAACTCATGGTTGATTAGGGGCATTTTGGTCATTTTAACCTGTGACACTTTGAGCATTTTGATGCTTGAACGGGTTAAACCATGATGATCCCAATGTTCCCATGGTCCCCTAGTGAAAAAATGATTTTTCTTTTGGAATTTTCAGGATCTAACATGCAAATCGTGGTAGACAAAGTACGGTATTAACACAATGCTAAGGAATGTTTGGGATAGAAAAACTATCAAGAGGAGACTTTGCAATTTGGTCATGGTGGTGTGTGCAGCCGAGGAAATTGAAACCTCCAATGCCTATGAATCATGGTGAACCTAAGAAGGGTTAATGAGGATGATGTTGTGCTTGATGATGACGTTTTAGTGGAGTAAAAACGTTTATTTTCAAATCATTTTGAAGGACAATTCTTCCAACTCACTACATGAAGATTCATAAAACCATCCATGCATACATTGGCCACATTTGATTCCAATTAGTTTGGGTGGGGTGATTTTGGAGGGAAGGAAGTGGAAGGAGAGAAAATGATATTTTTGTGTTTTTCTTTGAAGGAGAAAAGGTGAGAGAAAACTGGTGGGGCACAAGTATTTTCTCCATGCGCCCACCAAAATACAATCTCCTCAAATCAGAGAGAAAATGAGAGAGAAAAGGGGAAAAAAAAAGTCTCACGTGTTTTTGACCAATAAAACTTTTCTTTTCTTCCCACTTTTGTCAATTTCTTCTTTCATTTTTTGTCTTTTTCTATTACTTCTCAATTATTTTTCCGCCCTTTCTTTTGTGTGTTCATACCCCTTTTTTTCTCATTTGTTTATTTATTTATTTATTTTTTTTACATCTGTTTCTTTTCCTCATTTGTTTTGCGTTACTCTGTGTGTGTGAATTGTCCATCCATACACAATTGAATTGAACAAATTTTATAATTTACATTTTCTATCATATCTCTCATTTTTCTTTCCAATTGAACAAGTGAGTTTTATATTCCTTTAATTTTCTAGCCCCCAACCAAATGAAGCCTTGGTCACATGGTCTATTTAATGAGTCATGTAACTAATCTAAATAATATACACTGATGATTGTACGAGTTGTTATTTATAATTCAAGATTTCACAATGATAATGCATATAATACAAACATAGAGAGGTTCAAATACAATCCACACTAACTAATTACACAATATTAATTAGGAAATTGAAAACAAAAGTATATCCCAAGAGTCACACAAAACTAGGCAATCTCTTATCCTCTAAGCAAGTTTAGCATAACATGACACACATACAGTTTATACAAACTCTTATTCCCTGTTCGTCATTCGACATCTCCTTCTTGCTACTTGATAGGTTCTTAAAAATTTATTAATGCATTACCTTTAAAAGAGGATTGGTTCTATAAAGTATGGACTATCCATCAACACCAAACAAAGCTCAAGGAGATTTGGCAACAGGTGGAATATTGAAAGGAACCTGGTCAGCACAACTAAGCAATTCATGAGGTCCTGCTTTGTTTGGGTTAACACCTATACGATCAAGGTAACGTAGGTAATAATCAATGATATTGTTCATGGACGTCTCATTATTACCTTTACCACAAACAAGATTTCCATAGAGCACATTCATTGTAGTACCGAAACCTGAAACTCTCTTGGCCAAATTGTCATTCTCGGTGGGTTTCCAGTTGCCAATAAAGACATCGTGTGCTGAAGGTTGATTTTCTTTTATTGGCGTCATCCACCTCCAAATTGGAACCAGGAAGGCCAAGGTAGCATTATTTTCTATGTATTCTGGATGGTTTAACAAATCCACGTTCAGATCTTTAGTGGCTTCTCCATAATTGTAGTTCCTGATGGATATCATGAATAAAGAGAATCCATTGGATTGTGTCATGAAGCTATCAATTGATCCACAGTTTCTTTAAGGGCAGGAAACAAAAGATACATACAAGTCTTACAGTTGTAAAGCAAAATGTTATGTCTTTAAGAAAAGGAAAATTCTTGTATTTAGTTTTACCAAAAAAAAGGTTGCACATGTTTTTCTCAAGAATCGGTTACCTTGATTTTGCATGATGAATGCTATCTTAGGAACTCATATTTGAATAATTTTGCTAGAAAATGATCACGTTTTGATTTTTTTTTTTTTTAATTATAAAAAAAGGTAAACATAAAATTTCTAAAGAAGTTTCAACTTAAATAAAATTGAACAATATAAATGATAAAATCATTCGATGCAAAGATATAAAGAATGTATAATTATTGCTATTTATTGATAAGGTAGATACCAATAGATAAGTAGAGCACCCCGACCATAATGTGAAACTCCAGGTGCACATGAATAAATATCTTTGTAGTGCTCATCACAATAATGAAAGCTGGTATTCTTTTCCTTGTAATTGCATAAACCGCGAGTAGTTACACTTTCATAAACGGACACTTTGTTGTCACCTAAAAAATAACATCCACACTTACTTTGCTTAGAGATTGAAAGAATCAAATGTTATTAATCATTGTTCATATACTACCTTATTTACAAACGAAAAATGCTTACATGGCTAACAACATGCATTGTTGACACATATATAGAAAACAAAATAATATAAAATTAAATAATTAATATTTAAAAGCCACATAAGCATTTCATTTAAAAAGAAAAAAAGCCACTTTAAAACCAAAAAAAAAAAAAAATAACTGGAAAAATTAATTGAAAGAAATAAATAAATAAAATGAATTAAAAAATAGTCCTTAATTTTTTAAATTTTCTTTTGTATTCTAGTAATTTCTTAGCTACCAAACACAATTCTAGCAACACAACAATATGAAAATCCCAACCAAAATAAAACCCCTTACAAAACCAAACACACAAAAAGAACTAATTAAGCCCCAATCAAGAACAAGTGCTCACTGATCAAACACAAAAATCACATATTCACAACCCATACAATAAATTCTTCTATTCACAAATAACTTGTCATCCACATACACATCAAAGAAACCCTGACAACAAAAATTTCACAAATCTTGTGCCACGCAGTATAGATGTCCCCTCTAGACACCAGTTTGAGAAGAGAGAGAAAGAGTAGAACCTTTAGGGTTTAGGTTAAGCAAATAGAGAGTTAAGGCTAGAGTGAGAAAGGGAAAAGGAATGAAATCAATAAAGGAGATGGTGGTGGTGTGAGCTTGCGAAAGGGTTCAGCTTGTGAGTGAGAGAAAGAAAGGTTTTCCAAGAGAGAGAGAGAGCTTCACGTGAGAAGCAAAGGGATGCCATTGTCGATGTTGGCAGTGGCATGCAACAGCGCGAATCCGGAAACGAAAAAAAAAAAAACTGGACGCGGTTCGACGCGTAGGCAGCAGCGTCCCTCGCGCGTCGCTGTGTCGGACGCGGGTGTGGCGGCCATGGAGGTTGGGGTTCAATCAAACATAAAGAAAAGATTTCTAGTAGGAAGGGGGAACTGGTTAGGTAGCGTTTGATTATGTGAGAGATTTTATTTGGTTGGAATTTTCTATTGGTGTTACTGGGTATTGTATTTGTTCACTAAGAAAGTGTAAGCATACAAAAGAAAAAATAAAATTTTTTTTTTTGAGGATTAAAAAAAATACATTTTCATTATTTTTTTCAATTAAATTTTCAAGAAATTTTTTTTTTTGGGGGTTCTAACGTGCCTTTTAAATTTTAAGTATTTAATTTTATATTATTTTGTTTGCCATGTGTGTGCTAGTGGGATGCATGCCATTAGTCATGTAAGCATTTTTTTTTTAGTGAATTAATAGTAGGTACCAAATTGACTTTAAGTTGAAAATAATAGAGATTAAACTAATAACTACCAAATAGGGATTATTTGCCGTGAGAGTTTGGTAGCAATCTTAAAAGAGTTTTAAAATGATCTCCTACCTTTTCTTATTTTTAGTTTGCCATGAGATATGGTTGTTTGCCCAAAAAAATTGTGGAAAATAATCTTTAAAAAATAAAGCATACTTTTCTGTTGACTAAAAATAATTTTCATTTGACTTATTTTTTCTCATGCTATCAAATACCAAAAATGCAGAAACTATCTACACACAATGTTTTCTGTAGAAACAAATAGATTAGATAAAATAATTTACACTCCGTTTGTTTTAATGGAAAACTTTATAAGAAAATAGTTTTTTGCATTTTCTTGTATTTGGGAGTATTAGAAAAAGTGGGTTAAAAGAAAATTATCTTTTAACTTTTCTTGCTTAGCTTGACTTCATTTGTTTTAATGAAAAACTTTATATGAAGATAGTTTTTCATATTTTCCTGTATTTGGGAGTATTAGAAAAGTAGGTTAAAAGAAAATTATCTTTTAACTTTTCTTGTTTAGCTTGATGTAAAATAGAATTATTTCCACTAAAATTTTCTACAAAACAATTTTATTTCAAGTGAAACTAAAAGAAAAACAACCCTGTCTCACTTAAGTTAAATATGGGCAGCCAAAAGACAGTTTTCAACTCATTTTAAGGTTATTACTAAACATGTAATATTTAATTTGGCCCCTCTACTATAAATTGCACCAATTATGGCCCCTCAAATTTTAACATCAATTGTCAATTTCATCATTTGGTCTCTTGTCTTTTTAAATATTAACAAAATTATTAGTTGAAATTGATTTTATTTTAAATATTTACGGACTCAAACGTTGTTATGTATAAAATAATAAAATAGTGATTTTTTAATTATTTTAATAGGGCCGGTTATTTTAACCATTGACTTTGCGTGAGTAGGGTGAAAGTCTGTGGGAAGTAGGAACTAACAAGAAATTAAAAAATAAATAAATAAATTAAATTGTGTGTGTGACCAATCAATTAGCTTGTTTTATCTTTTTATTTTTTAATAGAACCTTGTTTTATTTAGGTTAGGACGAAATGTATCGATGCTTTTTTTCCCCTCAAAATATGGGAAGTTTTAGATATGTTCTCCAAACTTGTTATGGTCTGTACCTTAACGTATCTTATAACGTATTATATCTTTGCTTTTTTTTAGAATGATTATATCTTTGCTTAGTATCAAAACGGTTTCAAAAAAAAAGAAAAAAGATCAGATCCGATAATATATATATATATATATATATATATATATAAGGTAAAAGACTTTATTTTAAAGAATGGGGGGTGGGTCTTTTCTTGCCTCTGGCGACTCTGTTGTTTTTATGTAACTAAATATTTTATTGACAAAAAAAATCTTAAAAATGATTAGGAAACCGGGTTTTTTTTTTTTTTTTTTTTTTTTTTTTTTTTTTTTTTTTAAAGAAATATAAAATATAAAAAAGCAAATTCTAAGATTCAATCCAGACCAAACAATCTTCTAGGCCTACAATATAATTAACTGTAAATTTTCACTCACACTTATTTTTTACATCTTTATACGCAACATCCACAATAATATATGCTTATACACATATTTTAAATTATTAAATTGTAATTCAAAATTATTTAAAATGTAGAAAATAAATATGCATGAAAGATGTAAAAGATGGTTATAGATTTGCATTGTACTATTAATTTTCTAGATATAAAGTAAGTCTCGAAAGTTTTTCTCATTTTCTAAAAAAAAAAAAAAAAAGAAAAAAGAAAAAGTAGTTGTTTCTCAGAAGAACAAAAAAGGACAGAAGTCTTGAAATTAAGTTGAAACACAGTAAACACTTTGATCTCATCTAGATCTATATATGACATCAAAGCCAGACGGAATATATACATATATATATTCAACCATACCAACAACACAAAAACTCAAATTAAAGAGAAACTCTGAACTCACAGGTTACTTTGCTGCCGATATGTGCAAGTAAAGCTGCGACTTCCATTTTTCCAAGGGAAACCTTCCCCCCGTCCTTGTAGGTAGTGCCAAAGCCATAAGGCTGGTACTGAGCTGCGGCAGTGATAAAAGACGTGTAGTTCCAGAACTCTATTGACCAAGCGACGGCTTTTGATCATCAGTTCTGTTAAAGACCGGACCCCTTGAAGCGACAGCACGTTCTGTTATAGAGTTAAACTGGGCATACTGGACGTTCTGACTAACACTCCCGCTGCAGCATATTCCTTCGCCTTCCTCCATCAACATACAGCATAGACCTCCATGTGTGTTGCAGAGAGTACAGGGCTTCGGAACATAACGAGCTCGAGCATGGTACGAAATACAATTCACTTGCACTAATATAAAAGCCAATATTGTAAATGGTACAATCCATTTATACTCCATTTTTTGCATCTAACAATTGAAAAGGTTATTGGAGACTGGAGAGAGTTGTGTTATGTGTTGCTTCACTTGGAAGAAAAGGAGTGGATGTTAATGTGATTACGAAGAATCAGGAATATTTATAGATATATCTTTACTTCAAAATGAATAAAATAATTTGTTTCATTTTGGTTGAAAAGGAGGTAACGTAATTTACGTAAATACTTAAATTCTATACTTTAATTACGATTTAGACAGTATTTATCTTTCTCCACTTGTGCCATGGTCCACGCAAGTTCTTTCCTCTCATGCAAGCTCTGGGGGTGCATTCTTCTTCTGCCATACTTGTGGAGTCTTTGTGTAAATGTCTAGTCTTTGTTCAAAGTCTTGCTACTACTTTTCCTCTGTTATTATTTGTCCTAATATTTCGAATCTATTTTTGTCTAATTTTCTTGTTTATTGTTTTTTTCTGCACAATCTTTGTTGACTGTCTTGTTATTACTTTTGTCCTATTCTTCGTTCTCTAGCCAGTTTGTTTGTCTCTCAATTTTTTTATTTCGAGTATGTTTTTGTCTACTCTTCACGTGTATTATTATTTATAATAAATTTAATCATATTCATATACAGATAAAGGGATAAGATATTTTTTCCCCAATGGGCACTCAACGTTGCTTTCCCTCTCGTCTCTCAACTTAAACCCTCCCTGCAGTGCCGAGTCTAGAGTCGTCCCCTTCCAACCACAAACCACGTTGTCTAGGATGTAGCGTTTATTAAACACATACAAAGTACAAACACCTCCACGCACTACGAAAAAAAGGTTTTGAGGCCGCGTTTTTAGGCCGCGTTTTTAAAACGCGGCCATAGGGCAGAAAAACGCGGCCTAAGCCCCATTTGGCCTTAGGCTGCGTTTTATAAAGCGGCCTAAAACGTGCGACTATAGGCCTGGTCGGTCTAAGGCCGCACTTTTTTAACCGCGGCCCAAGACTTGGTCCTATAGCCTCGTGAAAAACGCGGCCTAAAGTCAGTACTTTAGCCGCGTTTTAAACGCAGCCGAAGACGTATACCTTAGGCCGTGTTTTACACGCGGCCTAAGGTTAGGGTCTTTAAACGTGGCCTAATATATCAAGATATAGCCTCAGTTATTAAACGCGGCTATAGTTCAAACCTTAGGCCACGTTGCGAAAAAGCAATTGAATGACCAAGTTAGAAATTTTGACTTAAAATCATTATTTTAATTACTTGTTTTTTCGTTTGTGTGCATTAATGTGTATTAGTGCATGTAACAAATTATTAGGCAAAAATGCAATTTACACTACTAACTTTGCTTAAGAATCATTTTAGTCATTTAAAAAGTTGGAATTTGGTCATTTTAATCCAATAAGTTTACTCCAAAATCATTTTAGTTCTTTAAGTTTGAAAATGATCATTTTAGCCCAATAAATATACCCAAAAATTGTTTTACTCCTTTAAATTTGTAGTTTTGAGTTATTTTTAGGCAAAGTTACTTGACTAAGTGTCCATTTGGGATAAACTGAAAATTTCAGCTTATTTGCAATTTCAGTTTATTTTGCTATTATTCATGGTTCTCATTGTACTTTTTGGTACTATTCATGAGTTTTGTTGTACTATTCAACTTACTTTTATCTATAATACTTTCAGCAAAAAATTTTCAGTTTCAACTAAATAATTTATTCCCAAACGAACACTTAGTAAGTCTTTAAAAGACTAAAATGATTTTTGAATGAATTAGTTACCAGACTAAAATGAAAATTTTAAACTTAAAGAACTAAAATGTTTTTGGTGCAAATTACAAACTAAAATGATCAATTTCAAACTTAAAGAATCAAAATAATTTTTGGACAAAATTAGTGGGTGTGAATTGTATTTTTGCTAATTTTAACCTTTATGTAATATTATTACCGCTTTTTACCTTTATGTAATACTATAAGGTACACACTTTATGTTATACTCTTATCCTTGTGTACTAATAGTTTTAGAGTACTCTACTTGGCATCTCCTTTTTATTATTTATTTATTTTTATGAATCTACTTGGCATGTCTAGAGTACTCGTCCCCTTCCAACCACAAACCACGTTTTCTAGGATGTAGCGATTATTACACGCATACAAAGTACAAACACCTCTACGCGTAGCGAAAAAGCAATTGGATGACCAAGTTAGAAATTTTGACTTGAAATCATTATTTTAATTACTTGTTTTTTTCGTATGTGTGCATTAATGTGTACTAGCATGTAGTCCGTGCTTACGCACGAAAATATTTACAATTGTGATGATAAGATATTTATTTTAGTAGATTCAGTTTCCATATTGAGTATTATGAATGAAAATAACTTAACACAAACATTTAAAAATCAAATTGGACACATAGCACAAAATTAAACTACAATTAGAAATTAATTTGATTCAATTTGAATTTAAAATTGAACTTCAACTTAATATAATATATATGATTATATTTTTGTCACTTTTAACAAATTAACAAAATCTTAATCTAGACACACTAAAAACTATTAAAAAATAAGAACTGATCATTAAGCTTGGAATCTTCTTGGAGGCGCCAATGAAGCGCTAATGTATGAGAGTGTGAAGCAAGGAAGAGTGGGATTGAACATTGTATTTGAACCCAACCTTGCTCTAAGAAATTCATAAGGAGGAGGAGAGGGCAGTGTGTGGATCTAGTTGGTAGAGGTTGAGAGAGGAGGAGACATGGGATGACGATATGGAATTAGGAGGAGATGATGTTTTACTTTTATAGTTTTTCTCGTTGGACTCCTTGGTTCTGATTGTGGGATCAGAAGAGCTCCAGACGCTATTGAGATCATCCATAAAAGTGTGCAGGTGAGATGTTCTTGCTTAGGCCAATGAGTATTATTATTGTGGTTTTCTTGGCTTCCGTGTTAAATGTTAATGCATCATTTATTTGGGCACAAAAATTAGAAAATTTAGATAAGATACATGACACAAAATTGGAGTTCAATTTATAATCTCCATAAAAGTGTGCAGGTAAGATGTTTTTACTTAGGCCAATGAGGATTATTATTGTGGTTTTATTGGCTTTCGTGTTAAATGTTAATGCATCATTTATTTGGGCACAAAAATTAGAAAATTTAGATAAGATACATGACACAAAATTGAAGTCAAATTTATAATCTAATTTTTTTTTTTTTTTTTTTTGAGTTTTGGTTAGGACAAGTGGCGCAAAATTGAGAATCCAATCGAAATCTAATTGGATTTTCTCTCTGCTTCACCTATTATTATATATATAGATTAGTGCATGTAACAATTTTTTAGGCAAAAATGCAATTTACACCACTAACTTTGCTTAAGAATCATTTAAGTCATTTAAAAAGTTAGAATTTGGTCATTTTAATTCAGTAAGTTTACTCCAAAGTCATTTTAGTTCTTTAAGTTTGAAAATGATCATTTTAGCCCAATAAATATACCCAAAAATTGTTTTACTCCTTTAAATTTGTAGTTTTGGGTTATTTTAAGGCAAAGTTACTTGACTAAGTGTCCATTTGGGACAAGCTGAAAATTTTAGCTTATTTGCAATGTCAGTTTATTTTTGCTGCTATTCATGAGTCCTACTACACTTTTTGGTACTATTCATGAGTTTTACTGTACTATTCAATTAACTTTTATTTTTATCTACAGTATTTTCAACAAAAAGTTTTCAATTTCAGCTAAATAAGTTGTTCTCAAATGAACACTTAGTGAGTTTTTAAAAAACTAAAATGATTTTTGAATGATTTAGTTACCAGACTAAAATGTAAATTTCAAACTTAAAGAACTAAAATGTTTTTGGTGCAAATTACAAACTAAAATGATCAATTTCAAACTTAAAGAATCAAAATAATTTTTGGACAAAATTAGTGGGTGTGAATTGTATTTTGCCAATTTTAACCTTTATGTAATATTATTACCGCTTTTTACCTTTATGTAATACTATAAGGTTCACACTTTACGTTATACTCTTATCCTTGTGTACTAATACTAATAGTTTTAGACTCTACTTGGCATCTCCTTTTTTTTTTTTTTTTTTTTTTTATGAATCCACTTGGCATGCCTATACATTGGATTGAAATCAATAATATATTTTTAGTTTCAACAAAGTAAAAAAATAAAAAATAAATAAAAAAGGAAAAAACAACGAAGAGAGATGAAAAGGAGAATTTATTAGTATGCAATGCTTCATTTTTGTTTCGTGGAATATGGAAGTCATTATTTTGTTTTGGTGTGTCGTCAACGGGCCCTTTGTATGCAAAAGAAGTCGAAGGCGGAAAAGCATGCAACTATAGTTGAAAGTTGGTTGAAGATGACCATGTCATCATCTTCATTTTATTTTATTTTATTTTTTCTTTACCGTTAGGTACACATGTGAGTGAAATCTTATATTAAATAATGATGGGAAGAGAAAATAACTAATTATGTTATTATATTAAATAATGATGGGAAGAGAAAATAACTAATATAACATAATTAGGTCCAAGCTCATTATAAGCTTAATATTTTTGGTCATGTGATGTTATATGTTTTTAGACCCCTTAAAACACAATTGGATTAACCTAGTTAATTAGTCAAGTGATTACTTAGTCAAATTAACAAATCTAGGTTAACACAAATATATCAGATCAATGTATAGCAACAGAAAATAAAAAACACAACGATATGATAATCCAGGAAAACCAAACCGGTAAAAAACCTGTGGAGGATTTAACCTAACTATCCTCAAAGTAAAAAGCAAATCCACTAGAAAGAATCGAAATTTTACAATAGCGACTTAGACCACTAACATCCTATTGCTACCCACCAATAGAAACTTACTGACATGACCACGTGCAAGCTCCAAGACCACGGACTCCTTCTTTTTTGGATTCTCCAGCAAGCACAAGCACACTCGCTTGTGTTTCTTTAAACTCCAATGGTAGCAACTAAATGATCATCAAGCTCTTGAAGAAATCTCATTCTTGATTATCCTAAGCTTGTGTAAAAGAAAGCTCCTCACAGATCTCACAAGAGATTCACACAAATAGCAACATGAGCAACCTCTAAAACGTGGCTAGGGTTTGCCTTTTATACCTAGGGAAAAACATAAAACCCTAAACATTTGAATGAGCTAGGGCTGAGTTGGAATTCTACAGAAAAATGCATTCTACCCGATTTTCGATTGATCAA